>CM028378.1:77439856-77490515 GCA_013146195.2 Codonopsis lanceolata | reverse complement strand
AGGCCTAGGACTCGATTCAATAGGAAAATCATTACTAGGCATATGAAACCTAGAATCCAAAATTCCCAAGTAGTCAAAATATAATAGTTCAAGAACATTAATTACTCCTAAAGAAGCATGGAACATAATTAGTTCTAGGTATAGGCCTCAGAAAGCAACAAGATGGACATACTAATCAAATCGAAGACAATTCAACCTAGATCATGGCGTGGGCAATGGAGAAGCATGGGGATCAATAGACAAGGGGATCATGGCAATTCTAGCATGTATCCTAAGGGAAATCGATAGCTTACTTTCACCAGGAAAAGGAAGTTGAAGCACAAGGTAATCGGATAGAAAACGATCTCCTCGTCGGTAGCTTCACAGGTGGTCTCGGCTCGGCAAACGGAGTCGGGAGCTCAATCTAGGGAATCACACACACCAATCTCACCTATTCTCTACACACACTCACCATGGCAAGAGAGAGAGAGAAGAAATCGATTATGAGAGATTAAGGCAAGTCAACAAGGGAGCCCTTTTATATCTTGCATGATCTTGGTGGAATTCCAAGTGTCGAGGGGAGAGGAGGGTGGAATCCATGTGTCCAAAGGTGGTAGCTTGAGCTTAGGACTAATCTAGCTTAATTAGGGTTAATAGGTTGGATTAGGACTAATTAAGAAGGGGTTTAAGGGTTAAAAGTCGGACAAAGCACAGAGAGAAGAAAAATTTCCGTAGGTGAGAAGAGGCGGGCGCCTCGGGAGGGGCCATGTCCGCCTCGACCTTTGGGGACGCTTCCACTTTTTCAATTGCTCTCGGTATTGATGCGGCGCCTCGTTCGAGCCATGCGGCCGCTGAACTTCGGAGCACCAAAACTAGACCTAAACAAGTCTAAATGGTCCCAAGCTCATGGGTAACCATTCTAGGGTCTAACACAACTCAAAACATGTCCCAAACACACCGAACGTCACCCGGAACAAGGTAGGACAAGGCTCGAGTCAAGCGGCGATTGGTTGACGAATCAAACCGGATCAAGCGTCAATAAAACTAGGGTAACTTGGGCATGGAATAGGCTTGTTAAATCATGGTTATGACTTGAATACAAGTCCGGGAACTCAAGGAACAATTCGCACGCATTCGAAATACGCAAAAGCGGGAGGCAGGTGAAATCGCTAAGGCAAACAAGGCAAGAAGGTTTCTAAACTTCCCAACAAGCTTACTATGATCAAGGCGAGTGTTCTAGGTCGTCTATGAGACAATCGAACCCTAACAAGTCTCGGTTGAGTGCAAACCGAGGCTAAGGCAACACACGAGGCGTAGCAGGAAGGTATGCTAAGCATAGAAGGAAATCGAGCGATAAGGAATGCAATAACGATAATACGAGTCGGGCATGGACTAAAGAGATATCTAATCATGTTAGCATGAAACAAGCACGTTATTAGGGCATAGAACAAGTAATACAAGTAATGGGTTTTGGGTTCTCACATCCTCCCCCACTTAAAGGAATTTAGTCCCTAAATTCTTACCGGAGTCGTCGGGTAGGAAAGGGGTATTTCTCTCGCATATCAAGCTCGGTCTCCCACGTGGCTTCCTCAATATCATGATTCTTCCACAAGACTTACTAACGGAATTCGCTTCGTTCTCAATATTTGCTCCTTAGTAACAAGAATCCTCACTGGTCTTTCATCATAAGAAAGATCGGGTTCGAATGAAATCTCATCGTAAACAAGGACATGCGATTCCTCTATCAAATACTCGCGTAGCATCGAGACATGGCATACATCGTGCACATTCGATAACGAAGGCGGCAATGCTAACCGATACGACAAAGCTCCAATCCTTTCTA
Organism: Codonopsis lanceolata; assembly: GCA_013146195.2. Lineage (NCBI taxonomy): Eukaryota > Viridiplantae > Streptophyta > Magnoliopsida > Asterales > Campanulaceae > Codonopsis > Codonopsis lanceolata. Next base: position 77,488,693 of record CM028378.1, on the reverse strand, counting down.
GGATCTCGAATGATCCAATGAATCTAGGTGGAAATTTACATTTCTTCCCAATCGCTTAGTTCCGCGACGAGGCGATACCTTCAAGAATACCGAGTCGCCAACCTGAATTTCTAAGTCGCGTTTCCGATTGTCTGCATAGCTCTTCTGTCTACTCTGGGCTGTAAGCCATCTATCTCTAATAAGCCTCATATGGCGTCACTTCAATACTAGACTGGTAACTGTTATAATAAGCAAATTCAGCTAATGGCAAAAGAGAATCCATGGCACATGCACGCAACCCAAGCCTTCTAACGAGGCATCGATAAAATCACAAGGTTCTTCGAAACACTAGGCAATGCTAGGATAGGAGTCGTAGTCAACCTCCTCTCGTGACTTGGAGTACCCGAGAATATCAATAATAAACACAACTACTAGCAATCGAGATATCCATGAAAACCCTATTCATCAAGTCCATAGAAACTGCAGGTGCGTTGGTCAACCCAACGGTATCATAACAACTCATAGTGGCCGTAAACGCGTACGAAGGGCTATCTTAGGGACATCCTCCGCTCTAACCTTCAACCGGTGATAGCCGCTCCTCATGTCAATCTTGGAATAAACAACTGAACCCCGAAGTGGATCAAAGAGGTCATCAATGCGTGGCAAGGGATACATATTCTTGATAGTATTCTGGTTCAACTGTCGATAGTCTATGCAAAGTCGTAAACTACCACAATTCTTACACAAACAATACCGGTGCACCCCATGGGACACCCTTAGTTAAATGAACTCTCTATCTTGAGGTTCTTGCAACTACTCTTTCAATTCTCACAACTCCGCTGGAGTTATTCTGTAAGGTGTTCTAGATATAAGCGAGGTCCTAAAGTCGTGCTACAAGGACAAGGCAAGAAGAGGACAAGCATTTGCAAAACAGTGGTGTGAGTCGAATAGTTACTAACGAGCTCAATAAAGGTAGAGAAGTTGTATACAAAAATACGGGTCATGGAGAAACGAATCTGCGGAGGCGACAGAGAAAGAAATGCTTAAATATCATCTCCCATCGATTCCAAAGTCGAGTCATCTTGACTCTTGACAGGGTTCAAGGACATTATCGAGGTTTACTAGGTTCCAACAAACGTGGACAATGGAGGTGAAAATTCTTCTTTATCAACTAAACAGGTGACTCGAATACACGTGCAATAGTTGCACCTAGCTAACAACTTTTCCACAAAGAGTTTTCCCAGACTAACTAAATTATTCCGGTCACAACACGCATCTATAGGATTTAGCGTCCTAACAATAAAATCAAGTTAGTCAATCATCATGGACCACATATTCGCCTTTCAAAGAAGGCATTCAATACCAGGCAATTCATTTGATCATGACACAAGTTCAATTTATTCGTAGCATGATTTCAATATACACGTTGCACATATTTGCACAAGTAAAACAAGATGACACTTTCAATTTCATTCCAGTTGGTCATGGGTTCAGTCAATTCCTATATCATATTATACCATTCTAGTTCTACGACGAATACCTCTTGATAATCAAGTCAGGGGCCCTCTGAAGTGACTTCAAAAGCTTCCGTCGTTTAGGATGCGGGAGGAGTTACAATCACATAAGAGCATCCTTTATGAAGGTCTCATGCACATATAATATAATTACACTTAGGCATGGAAATCAATATCATGTACATAGTATTTTAGTCTACCATGCAAGTATACCATGTATGGAACATTCATACCCTTAACGATTCACTAATGATGGATAAATCCTTTTACAATATGCTAATACTCTACTAATGCATTAGTCGAATATCGGTACAAGACAATAACTTAATAGTCCTTGGCTAGCAAATAGTTATTAGCTAGAAAACCTCAAATCACTTTGGGTCAAGACGTAAACGAGCTAACGATTAACCAATCATCGGTCGTGCGATCACCTATCGGGTACTCGCCTCAACTTGAAACCACAACGATACCTTGAGCATGGGTATCCCTTCAATCTCAATAATCTGAAACAGGAAAGAGTCCTCTAATTCCTGACACTATACAGTCCAAGTACTCACGATTAGGCACTACAGAAGATATATATATTATGTAGGAATCAAGGAATACACTAGGTACTACGGGAGGCTTAGCCACGCCGCTCAAGAAGATGTAACATGTTCAAAGGCTCTACTGGACACCACGATGATTACGCTCGGAATCAACAACCTGAGCTTATAAGATCACTCACAACGGACAAGAAACAATAGCTCTAGAAAGCAGCAACACACACTCTTGATATAAGCTGGCCTTGAAAGTAAAAGCGGGTGAAAGGTAATATTCCTAAACACGAACAACGTATCACGAGAATCTAGATTACAATGAACTTAGGATTCTAAGTCCTATTCATTAACAAGAATTTGCCAATAAGGCACGAAAGAGGACACTCAACGTCATGATTCACACAAGAATTAACCCAACTAGGCCATGGAACCTATCCTGGCTTATAGCTAACGAGAGCTCGATACCAAGCTGTGACGACCCGGCCGGCCCGAGATGAGACCGAGGGTCGGACCGCCCAAATAAGGAGGGAAACAAGTAGGCAATTAAACATGCAAGTACTTAATTCACAAAAACGACGTGACGCAACATTGGAGTCGTAGCACGCCTCGGCACCAAACGGCCGGATATTTTTAAAACTTTTAAACCTGATAAACAGTTAAACAATTATAACCAAGTCTTCGGCGACACTACATGCCGGAACCCAAGCTAACAGTTCAAAGACAAGAATTTCTAAAGAGCTAAAAGCATGCTCAGCGGAAGACTAAGACGTGGAGGAATAATACCAAGTTAACCAAAGCTCGGCTTACACAATGCCGGCACAAAAAGGGTTACAAGTACTACAAGTATAAATTACTAGCAGTTAAGAATTACAAGCAAGTTCTACTCAAATACCCAAGCATAGTCTAGTTGACTTGCTTAACCCGTCGTCCTTACAAAAATATAAAACAAGGGAAAGAGGGCATCTAAACCACCTCTTCAAATAACATCGGCGCACCAAAAAGGGCACAAGCACGAACACCGCGAGTCATCGAGCAGGACCTGTCTTGCTAGGATCTAAAGCAGTAAAGGGGAAAGGGTAAGTCATAAAGACTTGTAAGCTATCAATCATGCATGTCATGGCAATATGCATCATTCAAGGCAAGATATCATTTTCAGGCAAGATTTCATATTCAGGACAAGATATCATAGAGGTCATGTATTCAAAATGCACATTGTTTCACATAGGTGCTCGTAATTAAATCACATAGGATCAGGATATATCGAGAGCCGGGCCGCTACGTAGTTCCTGCATACTGCGTTATCGGAAAGTGCGGGTATCGAATGTGTGTAGTACATCGATCTTCCGAGGAGATGCAGGGATAGTCCAATGGTGCTCTTAATGATTACAACAAGGGAGCTACTTCACCGTGTGGCCACAGTGGGGCGTGTGTGAACAAAGACAGGTATGCCAGCTGGACTCATGCAAATGCCAAGTAATGTTTACTTAACAAAAATTCTCAAGTATAGAACGAGGTCGACAAGAGCGATCTCGTTCAAGACAAGTAAATTATTCTCATCAATAACCAAGCAGGATTGAGTTCGTCAAGAGTAACTCACATGTCAACTAGTCATGCTATAATATGACATTCAAGATCAAGCAAGGTAATCAGGTCAAGTTCAAGAGTCTAGAATTATTATTCTTAGGAAACGCGTTTAGAACGTCGTAGGGATGGGTCGGTGAGCCGGTATTGTTCAATGGCTCTCTAAGCTTGACTCCGATGAGTCATCTATAACAATTCATCCAAGATGGATAAGACGCGAAATGCATCATGAACCTTTTCTAAGTTCTCGTATATGATCGACTAGGTCATTAATCTATTAAACAACCGTAGTTAAGAATTTTCATCAATAATCAAGCAGGAAGGGGTTCGACAAGGGCGAACTCAATATGTCAAATAGACATTCTATTTTATGACATCAAGAATCAAGCCAGGTAACCAATTCAAGTTTCAACAGTCTAGAATCATCAATCTTAGAGGAACGTGTTTAAGACATCGTAGGGATTGATCATTGAGCCGGTATTGTTCAATGGCTCACCTAAGTTTGACTCCGTTGAGTCGTCTCTACCAATTCATTCAAAGGGGTTAAGATGCTAGATGCATCCAAAATCCTTTTCTAAGTTCTCGTAGATGATCGGCTAAGTCATTAATCCAATTAACAGCCGTAATTAAGTATTATCGATAATTCGAATTCAAGGGCCTTAGAATCATTCTTTCAAGGTTATTAAAGTGCAAGGGTCCAAGAACATTACTTATTCGTAGGGGAACGTAGATCACAATTTATACTAGGCCTAGGACCCAATCCAATAGGATGATCAATACAAGACATAGGAAACCCTAGAATCATAATTCCCAAGAGTTATCAAGAGTCGCAAGTCCGAGAACATTTGTTATTCTTAAGTAGGCATAGAACGTATTCAATTCGAGGCGTAGGACTCGCTCAATAGGATGGACAGTTTGTAGCATGTGACACCCGAGAAATCATTATCTCCAAGAGTTATTAAAAGTTATTGGTCCAAGAACATTAGTTGTTCGTAGGGGAATATGGAACACAATTTGTTCTAGGCCTAGGACTCAATTCAATAGGAAAATCATTACAAGGCATATGAAACCCTAGAATCCAAAATTCCCAAGAGTCATCAAAATATAATAGTTCAAGAACATTAATTACTCCTAAAGAAGCATGGAACATAATTAGTTCTAGGTATAGGCCTCAAGCAACAAGATGGACATACTAATCACAATCTCAAGAGACCAATTCAACCTAGATCATGGCATGGGCATGGAGAAGCATGGGGATCAATAGACAAGGGGGATCATGGCAATTCTAGCATGTATCCTAAGGGGAAATCGATAGCTTACTTTCACCAAGGAAAAGGAAGTTGAAGCACAAGGTAATCGGATAGAAACGATCTCCTCGTCGGTAGCTTCACACCGGTGGTCTCGGCTCGGCAAACGGAAGTCGGGAGCTCAATCTAGGGGAATCACACACACCAATCTCACCTATTCTCTACACACACACCATGGCAAGAGAGAGAGAGAAGAAATCTGATTATGAGAGATTAAGGCAAGTCAACAAGGGAGCCCTTTTTATATCTTGCATGATCTTGGTGGAATTCCAAGTGTCAAGGGGAGAGGAGAGGTGGAATCCATGTGTCCAAAGGTGGTAGCTTGAGCTTAGGACTAATCTAGCTTAATTAGGGTTAACTAGGTTGGATTAGGACTAATTAAGAAGGGGGTTTAAGGGTTAAAAGTCGGACAAAACAGAGAAGAAGAAAAATTTCCCGTAGCTGAGAAGAGACTGAGGCGGGCGCCTCAGGAGGGGCCATGCGGCCGCCTCAACCACTGGGACAGCTTCCACTTTTTAATTGCTCTCAGTACTTGATGCGCGCGCCTCGATCGAGCCATGCGGCCGCCTGAACTTCTGGAGCACCAAAACTAGACCTAAACAAGTCCTAAATGGTCCCAAGCTCATGGGTAACCATTCTAGGGTCTAACACAACTCAAAACATGTCCGAAACACCCCCGAACGTCACCCGGAACAAGGTAGAACAAGGCTCGAGTCAAGCGACGATTGGTTGACAAATCAAACCCGGATCAAACGTCAATAAAACTAGGGTAACTTGGGCATGGAATAGGCTTGTTAAATCATGGTTATGACTTGAATACAAGTCCGGGAACTCAAGGAACAATTCGCACGTCGAAATACGCGCAAAACGGGAGACGGGTGAAATCGCTAAGGCCAAAACAAGGCAAGAAGGTTTCTAAACTTCCCAACAAGCTTACTATGATCAAGGCGAGTGTTCTAGGTCGTCTATGAGAGACAATCGAACCCTAACAAGTCTCGGTTGAGTGCAAACCAGGCTAAGGCAACACACGAGGCGTAACGGGAAGGTATGCTAAGCATAGAAGGAAATTAAGCGATAAGGAATGCAATAACGATAATACGAGTCAGGCATGGACTAAAAGAGATATCTAATCATGTTAACGCATGAAACAAGCACGTTATTAGGGCATAGAACAAGTAATACAAGTAATGGGTTTTGGGTTCTCACATCGTTGATAAAAATAGACTCCCTAATTTCGTGGAAATTATAACAGAGAAGAATGTAATCATGCAGTAGTTTAGGGTGCAACAGTTTATCTCATGCTCTAAACACTTTAATGGATTGATGAGAACAAGCTGTTATGATGCAACTAAAATGTGCTCTGATGGTCGTGCCTATTGATTAGGCTGCCTATGTATCCTTATAAAAGGAATCAGACCAAACATAGTTTGGCCCTCATACCGATAACAACAACAAACTCTGGGTGGGATGAGATGGGATCTGGTCCTTTCCATGTCCCGGGGTTTATACCCCTTGTCAAAAAGGATCCAATATAGATGCTGGTGGAATGTCATGAAACCGATCATATCCATGTCCCGGGGTTTATACCCCTTATGGAAAGGATCCAACACAGATACAGGCGGAATAGCATAAAACCAATCTTTTCCATGTCCCGGGGTTTATACCCCTTGTGGAAAGGATCCAACACAGATGCAGGTGGAATATCATAAAACCGATCATTTCCATGTCCCGGGGTTTATACCCCTTGTGTAAAAGATCCAACACAGATGCATGTGGAATATCATAAAACTAATCTTTTCAATATCCCAGGGTTTATATACCTTGTGGAAAAAAACAGGAGAAGCATGGAAGTATGTAAGCAGGGAAACGTGTAAGCATGTAAGAATGAAGGCAAGTAGTATGGAGGTATGTAAACATGGAAGCATGTGATTATCTAAGAAGGGAAGTATGTGAACATGTAACATGGGGCATGTAATGTGGAAAATGTGTAAGTATGCAAGCATAGGAACATGTAGTATGGAGATATGTAAGCATCTTATGTGATCATATAAGCATTTTTTCATAGCAGGCATGCAAGTACCTTAACATGGAAGGCATGCAAATACCATAACATGGAAGGCATGCGAACATATTGTAAATGCAAATAATTGCATTGTGATGGTCGTGCCTACCGAAATAGGATGCCTACATATCCTTATAAAAGGAATCAAACCAAACGTAGTTCGGTTTCTGCTGAAATATGTAAGTGTGGTGTGTGTGTGGATGCGGACATTTAAATGTAAATTATCATGCTGTGATGGTCGTACCTACCGAAATAGGCTGCCTACGTATCCTTATAAACGGAATCAGACCAAACGTAGTTCAGAATCTGCCGACAATTGTGATATGGAAATATAGTTTGCAATATTCATTGTAACCTAGTGACAATAATGTGAATCTAGATGCAATATACATAGCATCACCAAGTAAACCTAGATGCAATATCCATTGCATCACCGAGTGAGACAATAACATCATATTAATATTCATTACATCAAACAAAGTTAAACCAAATGCAGATGAAATATTCATTACATCTACAAGGAACCTAAGGTCAAGTCTGATGCAATATTCATTGCATCACCATGAAACATAAGCAAAGCCTAGATGCAATATTCATTGCATCGCCACAAGACTAACGCCAATTTAGATGTTATATCCATTGCATCACCAAGAAACAAAAGTAAAGATTAGGTGCAATATTCATTGCCCCACCGCAAACTCATATGCAATATTCATTGCTTCGCCAAGAAACTTAATGCAAAGACTAGGTGCAATATTCATTGCATTCCTACAAAACTATCGCGAAATCTGATGCAATATCCATTGCATCTTAAAAAAAGCTGATGCAATATCCATTACATCATTACAAGACTAATGCAAAACCCGATGCAATATCCATTACATTATCATAAAAGCAGATGCAATATTCATTGCATTGTCACAAAATTAGATGCAATACCCATTGCATCACACCAAGACTGGATGCAGTATTCATTGCATTGCCACAAGATTGTCACAAAAATAGATGCAATATTCATTGCATTATCACAAAACTTATCACCAAATTTGATGCAATATCCATTGCATTACTAACAGGGAAACTTAAATGTAAATAACCGATGCAATATTCATTGCATTACTATAAAGCCCGATGTAATATTTATTGCACCACTACAAGATTAATACAAAATCAAATGCAATATCCATTGCATCTCCATAAAATATATCACAGAATCTGATGCAATAGACATTGCACCTCCACAAAAACCTAATGCAATATCCATTGCGTTGTCACAAAACACGGGATGAGTGATAACTTATTAAGTTACTACATGCAACTATATGACATGTTGTTATACACATGTAAACATCATAATAGTCAATCAAGTATAGTTGTACATACACTTTCCCATATCACTTTCATCATGTTATAATGCACATTGACCCAATGTAATTAAACACATAAATCAGGATATACAACTACATGAGAACTTTATGTCTTGTCTTACCTTTCAATTACCATAGTTGTGTGGCTGCTGTAGTACACACACTAAATCATGTCTGAACCCAATAGTATCTAAAAACAAGGACCTTGGGACTTAATCAGGTGTCTCATTACTCTGAGTTTTACCAAAAGGTCCAGCCCCTCATTAGTTATGCGAATTGCTCTAACTAGGCTACTTCCTCGTTACGGCTAATAATGAAGGACATGACAATTACGACCTGAAGCTTTTACGAGATTTGACTCTCGTAACTTCTTCTATCGTCCAGATGCCATGGAACCCAAATATGCCATCTAGACTTAATGTCATGCACAAGTAGTTGTTTACTTGTAATACAAAACAATTGTTAAGTTCCAAATATACGAGCTCAACACACATACCGTGCATGCGTGTTTGCTTGTAAATAAACATTATTGTTGAGTTTCAAGTATGTGAGCTCAACACATATACCAAATATGAATGTTTGCTCGTAAATAAACACCAAATCATATAATTTCATAAAACAAACACTATAGCTCAATCATCTTAATGATAATAAATGTAACGTTTTTAAGTACTAAACGTTAAATACCACAAGAGTAGACTGTCGGTCCTACCACAAACACCCATTATAGAAGACAAGTTTTTAAATACTAGACTCTTTTATGACAATTTGAAATAGATCATTGAATCTATATTACTCATAAAACACACAGGTAACCACACATTACCTTAGAATTGTAATCGTATCCATCGCTGCTGGGCACCAATACCAACACAGGGGTAGTCCTCTAGTCCTGCCACACAAACCAAGAGACAATTGTTGAGTCCGTAAATATTGGATATCATGCTCAATCACCAACATAGGTCAATAGTACCTATTACATCATAAAAAACTACGCGACTATTAGTGAGTTTTTGAACACTATGTCTTATAACATACAATGTTATCACTAGCTGTCTATGAGTATTAACATTAGATGGCCCAAGATTAGGTTAATGACTCTGTAACACCCCGGATTCTTGCATGAGCATTGTGTGTTTGCCTTCATGCATCCTTGATGTTCTTGAGCACGTTTACTTAGTCTATATATGTTTTAGAATCATTTAGAAGTCATTCTTAATGCTCTTAACATGCTTAGGATCTTGTTTGCATACTTGTTGAATCGTCGATTGGATTGCTTGTTTAGTTCTCGTTCTTTCCCTCCTTCGTTCGGATTGTTCGGGTGTTGTTTGAAGGTTTTTGTGATGAGTTTTAGACTCATTTTTGTTGGGGTTTGAAGCCTCATTGATTTGGCTATGTGTTTGGGGGTCTTTAAGGTTGCATTTTGAGCCTTTTGGGGTCTGTCGAGCTTGCGGCCGCAAGGTGGAATGGCCTTGCCTCCGCAAGGTGTCCAGAAAATGAAGTGTTGAGACATCAGGTAGCATGCGGTCGCATGCTATGGAGGACCATGCGGCCGCATGGTCCCCCGAGACTAGGGTGCCCTGTTTTGATCTTTCACGAATTTTGCACTTAAACCCCTATCCAAAACCCTTTCTAAACCCCACCAAAACCTCCCTAACCCTCATTACATATATCCTAACATTAGTAACTTGTTTTAAGAGTGGATTAGTGAGTGCATTAGTGGTTTAATCAAGCCCCAAATCAGATTTTATTCAACCACAACATAGTGACACATGTCCCACTAAGATTTCTAACCTTTAAACACCACAAACCTGAAGTTTGACCTCACTTTCCCTCCCTCACTCTCCAAAAACGGGATTTCTCATGCCCAAGGTTCCTCCATGGCTTTGTGAAGCTTCTCCCTTGGTCTTCCATGGTTCTTTCTTCCATTGCTCAAGCCACCTCCATAGAAGTGAAGAGCTTGAAGAGTAGAGCAATTCCTACCGAATAGTTTTCTCATTTGGGTTCTTTGGTGTAGTATACATGTAAGTTACTCATCTTCTTCCTTTTTCTAGTTCTCATTGACCCTAAGGAAACAAAACCTATGATTTTTGAGGTCAATGAGTACACATGCTTGCTTTATATACCTTCATCTTGTGATTTGGAAATGTGAACTTATTAGGAGCATGTGTAGGATGATTCTATGACTATTGAAGCATGTTATTATCCTTCATCTTATGTAACTAGGGTTGTGAGCATGTTAGAAGTTATGCCTACATGTTAATTAGACATGGTGTGAAGAGAAAGTACCCTATATGTGGCTTACTTGGTGAAATGGTGAATTGTTTTGTAATATGGCTTGTGAATGAACTCTATATTGTAGGGGAATCACATTGTAATATCCATGTACACTCATAAACTAGTTAGACTTAGTAATGTACCTAGGTTGATTTGGGAAGCACATAGCTTCAAATACCCAAATTTGTTAATGTGTAGTAAAGACTCAACGGAGTCGACTCTAGGGAAGTTTGGAACATGTTGAACACTACTTTTAATCCCTACGAAGTTTGGTGTAGACACCCCAATTTCGTATCCCTGGTATGTAACATGACATAAAATATCAAGACATGTTAAAACATTAACAAATGTCAAGTTACAGGGTTGAAAATGCAAAAGGACAAAGCAGGATGCGCAAAACAATGAAATGTAGGGTTTAAAGTGTCAAAAATGAAAAAGGAAAGATTAAGTTGGTGCCACCCATGGACAAAGTGGGAGTGGTGCCAGGTTCTAGTGTGGGTGGCGCCCAGTTTGGTCCACAGTGCTCTCAAAGTTGCTACAGAGCTACTACAATTTGCGTAATGTACACTTTTTCCAGTGTTCTGTACAATAAATTGAAGCATGAAGGGAGAAATTTTAATCCCCGATGAATCCTCATCCCAGGCTATAAATAGAGTCTTCGGGGTCGACCTTCAGGACACCTTTTCTTCCGCAAAGCTTTCTGCGTCCTCGTTATGCTGAAGAAATAAAGAGCAAAGTGAGATAGTGAGTGATCTCTCCAAAGCTTCAAAACCCTGCCAAAACTCCTCCAAACTTAAAATCCATCGGTTAAAGTGAGCCTTAGCCCCCCAGCTAGGTTTCCACCTTATTTCCCCGGCCCAAAAACCATAAAGTAAGCCGTTACTCTGTCCGAGTAAATACGCCGAGAACACAAAAAATAAGCTGTCATTCTGCCCGAGTGAGCGAGCCAAAACCACCACAAATAAGCCGTCATTCTACCCGAGTGAGCGAGCCAAAAACACCAAAAATAAGCAGTCACTTCGCCCAAATCACAACAGCAACAACAACAACAACGAAAAAAAGACTCCCTCTCCCTAAAGGACAGAGCGAGCACACTCCGCTCTAAAAGGTAATAGCCTTTAAGGGCGTTATTTTTTTTTTTTATAAAGTTGTTCTTTAAATCCGGCCCAATGTAGCAAATATAAGCCGTTGTGCTGCCCGAATTTAGTTAGAAAATAATATGTAAAAGAGTCGTTATAATGGCCAAATATTTTTTAATATATCTGTAATTATTGTAAGGAGACGGCTGCAAGTCCGTAAATAACGTATCCGCGGATGTATTTGCTTTTATTTTCCTGTCTTTTAATGCTTTATTTATTTGCTAAATAAATATAACAAAAAACATACTTTAGCCAAAAACCATTTTTGAGACCGAAAGGGCGAGTTGGGTGCCTATCACCTTCCCAACTCGTAACTTAGCCTCCGAACCCATTTTATAATCTCTGGTTTTTCTTTTTTTGGTTTTGCTTTATTTTTTCCTTAAAATCAAGATGACGACTCTAAAACATTTTGGATCCGGTGGGGCCTCGGAACACACCTTTCTTGCACTTTTCTGTTTTCCCCTAAAAAAGGGAGAATGAGAATGAAAGGTTCTCATATCCTGGTATCCCCTAAAAAAGGGATAACTTGATGCGGGAAACCCAAAGCTCCCATAGTTATCTGATATAGGTCATAAGGCTATTTTTATAAAATCCATAGTGGGCGCGTCGCAACATCTTTTTTTGCACTTTTCTGTTTTCCCCTAAAAAAGGGAAAATGGGAATGAAAGGGTGATACATTCTCATATCTTGGTATCCCCTAAACAAGGGATAAATTGATGTGGGAAACCCAAAAAGTTCGCATTTTGGATCAAAAATCCACTAAAGGCAACCGAGGCGCATTCCAACGCGCTATCTTAGACAGCACTCCTCTCGTACTTTTAATTTCGTTCTCCCCTAAACAAAGGAGGATGGAATGAGAGCAATGGTCCACCTCCGCACGTACGCGCACCCCAATCCAAGGGCGCGCGGGGCGCGGGCGCAATTCCTGGGAACCCACAGTGGTGACTCTGCTAGGGAGATCGTTTTATTTTAAATAAAATGGAGGGCTAGACCTATAAAAAAAACTTTTTTTGTTTTTCTTTGTTTCTGGATAAAATATGCTTGTTATATTAATTTATGCATTTGAATTTTGCGTTCCTATACATCCGTGTTTATATTTGTGGATATGATCCTCCATCTTGCAACAGTTTCATTCCGATAGCTATTACAGGTATATTTAAAAATATTCTTTTAAAAAAAGAATTAAAAAATTCAAAAAAAAAGTTTTAAAAAAAATTAAATATATATACATATATATGTCATTTATATGTTTGCAATAAAATTTCGGGCAGCACAATAAAAGGGTCGGGGCTTTATTTTTAATATTTCTTTATTCTCGGCTCTATATTATTATTCCTTTCTGCTCATTATTTTTACTCCGCAAAATATGTATATATTTGCATTCATTCTGCCATTTTATTTTGGGGACATTTGACCAAATTTATAATTAATAGGAATAGATAGATTCCCCGCTTTTTTTTCTATTTCTTAAATGTGATTGACTTGCTTACTCCCGCTCAAACTAAAAAAGCCGAGAAAATACATAACTAACAGCAAGACATGTCATATCTGTTTTATTTCTTTGTTCTTTTTATATCTGAAAAAAAGAAGAAATATTTGTTTTCTAAAATCAAAAATAAAATAAAATTCATCTCTTTTCAAAAAAAATCATCGAACAAAAAAAACAAAAAGTTTTCTTTCCCTTAAATCATGTGTTGTGTTTATATATATATTGGAATCTTTGTTGTTTCCTTTGGTACCACTAACAATTTTGCAGGGGCTGAAAATAAGAGAATTAATTATTTATCATTTACTCTCCTGAAAGGATTGTCCAGAGGTACGTAATCATCACATCTCATTACAAGGATCACACACAAAAAAAAAAAAAGACAGAGTTTTCTAATAAAAAATTATGTGTAATGTTTAATTCTCTTTCCTTTTAAAAAAAGGGTCTCTATTCTTTCAAATAAAAAAAAAGATTAGCAAAATGAAGATTTATCTGTCAAAGTTGAATTACGATGACCTGAGCCTCGAAATGAGGTACGTAGGTCGCCTTCGGGTTCGGTCAAATGTTTTGATTTACTCTTCAAAAAAAAGTTTTTCTATGTGTTTTCTTTTGTTTCCCAAAATATGAAAAGATAGGAAATCCCCTCACCATTATTCTTAATCTCCAAATTAACCTTCCCTCTTAACCTTTCATAAATGCATCACTAGTTGATAAGTGCATCGTTCCCTCTTAGTTTTCAAAAAAAAAATTCAGTAAGTCCTACTTCGAGATGTCAAGGTCTACCACTTCTAAAAAAATAATTAAAAAAAAAACAAAAAGAAAAAAAAAGACCGATAGGGAGCCAGAAAAGAAAGGAGAGCTGGAAAAGCCAAGAAGCCAAGAAAGCAGAAAAATCTGGAAAGGTGGGAAATCCAGAAAAGCCAAGCAACTCAAGGATCATACGCAACAATTCAGGACTAGGAGCTTTCAAACCCCAGAGGTATCTTCTTAGCCCATATTAATACGTACAACTTACCTTGCAAAGTATGCTCATTTGGTCTTCGTTATTTTGAAAGCCCAGTCGAGTCTTCAAACTGAGCCTTCCAAAAGTATTTATCTATATTCAAGCCTGACAAAATTCTTGCTTTTCCTACACTAGCTTGTCGAGTCTTCTTCTTGATCTCTAAGCACCACATATCACCGAAATATCTGTAAAAGGAAAAAAAGATGAAGATGATGAATCAACTCACGTAAAAACATGATAAATCTACACGAGTTGATGATGAGTCGTCAAGAAGATATGGACCCGAAAACTTTTAAGAACACATGAAATCCAGAGCAGGCAAGTCGTCTTGACCAGAATCACCTTCGACCCATTGCAGCCGAGCTATTAAACGGTACACTAGGGGCTTCCAACCATACACCCAACCTCTTCCAAATGCCTGAACAAATCCATCAATTGCAAAAGCCTAACCATCTCTAAAACCTAGCTTCTCAAAACTGGGGCTGCTCCACCCTTATATATATCCACCAAGAGTGATAATCTTCTTTTATCCCAAGAGAGAGAAGACAGTATCTCTTCAAGCACTCTCCTAATTTGCTCCGAGAGGTAAAAAAAAAAGAAAAAAATGGAGAAATTTCCCTCTCGCAAAAAGAAAAAAAAGAGAGAAAAGAAGAAAAGAAAGAAAAAAAAAAAGAAGGAGCCTTTATTGGGAAATGTCCTCAAAATATTTCTCTCGCAACAAAAGAAAAACATCAATCACTCTTGGACAACCCCACGACCCGCAACCAAAGCCAAAAGCCGACCTCCCAACCATACCTTCTTTTTTTTAGGGAAGCAGTGCGGCACCTGCGTAGATTTTATTAAATAAACAAAGCAAATACAAAAGGAGGGGGACAACCAGCCTTACCCAACAACATGGGGGACAAAGGAGACTGACCACAAGAAATGGCAAAAGCCTACAAAAATTACTTCCTAAAAGAAAATAACCCAGCATCATCTAAACGCATGGCCTTCTGAACCTGAGCAGGAAGAGAGACTCTAGAATGATAAACATGAAGGCCCACATGAGACGAACCACAAAACACCAATCTATCAGCCACTCTATTTTGTTCCCGAAAAACATGAGATAAACCAAAGCTGCCAAGTAAAATACGACACTCCCAAATATTATTAACATAGCGCCAAGGAACTTTCTGCAGACAGGCTATACCTTTAACCGCCACCAAAGAATCTGACTGGAGACCAAATTTTCATCCAAACCCATGGCCAAAAATACCTTTGAGCAAGAGGCCAATTAGATCCTCAATCCTAAAGCTAAATCATCCTAAATGCTTGAACACTATACTCTAACCTAGTCACCACCCTATAGCTCTGTTTCAATCGGACGCAACGTGATCTGGATCCAGGACAGAACTCCTTGCTAAAGACACACAATATTATCAATAGATAAATGTTTAGTAGGGTCCATAAAACCTGTGATACTTGACGATAAACTCTGGATCATGATTCTTTTTTTTGTCCCTTAGAGTCATCCACTTTCTGTGAGCATACTCATTCCTGTCTCCCACAAAAGTCTCTCTCAATCGAGTCTTTCTGGGGCTGTCTCCAGTTAATTTCTTCAGAAACATGCCCATCCCATCTTACAAAATTTTGTTGATTAAATTCATCCTGGGGCTTCTCTCGCCAAACTAATTGGAAACACAAAGGCTCATCATCTCCAGAGGCAGCTGTCATTTCCATCTCTGTCTGAAGGAGTGAAAAGGCTACAAAGCCGTGATCCCTCAAGAATAAGCAGCTCATCCTCGCATGCATTGAAAGACTAGCTCCCTATAAGGTAAAAGCTTGCTAGGTTGAAAACCCAAAAGGGCGGCCTAGGCAAAAGTTAGAGCACGAACAAAAAAAAGAAAACAACAAACAAAAACAAAAAAACAAAAAAAAAGGAAAAGAAAAAAAAAACGGTTCCTCCGAGGCATTGATTAGTAGGGCTTACTAGTCCCGGTTGAATTCCTTTTTTTGAATTATGCACTAGTCAAAAGACTAAAAACTGACCCAACACATCATCCGCCTCCATTTCATCACCTTGCCTTATCTTGTTTTAACATGTTTAAGAAACAGATGGTACACATGCACATTCAAAAGTTTTTTTAAAAAAGAAAAGGGAAAATTTCATTCGCATGCTTGCATCCTTTGCTTGCATCTTTCTACTGCATCTTATGAGGTCTTCCGCTACATCGGCCTATGAATGTTCTGCCAGTATCCCGCCAAGGATCACCTCCCAAAAATCCTCCACAACATCATCAAAAGTTACAAAAAGTGAAGTCAATATCCTCAGCAGATCAGCCGGCAAATGGAGTAGAAAAGCCAGAAAATCGGCAGCAAAGCAAAAAAGAAATTTCCAGCCAAGGCCGGAAATACGAGCAAAAGAGAATTTTCCAGCTGAAGCCGGAAAATGTAACAGCAAGGAAGGAAATTTCAAACTAAGGCCGGAAATTGCAGCAGCAAAAGAAAAAACTTTCCAGCAAAAGCTGGAACTGCGACAAAAGAAAAATCCCCAGCGGGTGCAGCAAGAGCAGCAAAATAGCAGCAGCGGCAGAAGTCGCAGAGGCAAAGCAATGGTAAGACTTTCCTAAAATATCAAGACCTGTTAAAACATTAACAAATGTCAAGTTACAGGGTTGAAAATGCAAAAGGACAAAGCAGGATGCGCAAAACAATGAAATGTAGGGTTTAAAGTGTCAAAAATGAAAAAAGGAAAGATTAAGTTGGTGCCACCCATGGACAAAGTGGGAGTGGTGCCAGGTTCTAGTGTGGGTGGCGCCCAGTTTGGTCCACAGTGCTCTCCAACTTGCTACAGATGTGAGAACCCAAACCCCATTTCATGTTTGTCATCATTATAACATGTTTATAATATGTGTTTACATATTTGAGACTTCATTTCATTCATATCGTGTTGGCATTGAATTGGTTAAGATCATAATAGAGTAATGGTCTTCCATGCGTTGCATGCCTTGTTGTTGTTGTTTCGGGTGTTCGTATTAACGTGTTAGCACCTTAATAAGTCTCATGAGAGTCTTAATACCTTGCATACAAGATTTACAATGTTCATCTTAGTTGTTTCATGCTTGGTTGGGAGTTTAGAAGCTTCGTTGCTTCGGTTGTGTTTTGTGGTTTAACATCATTGCTTGTATTGCCTTCATTTCGTCCCGAGAGAAGTTCGGTTGAGTTCTAGGCCTTGAATACAAGCCATAACCATGTTTAAACAAGCCTTATACATGTTCATAGATTGGTTGCATTTGGAAATAAGATGACCAACTTATTACTTCACAGATTCAGTCCAGTTTTTGGGCGAACTTCGGGAAACTTCTGGTACCAATATACTAAATATAATTTTCTAAAAATTTAGTATGTTTTACCTACATATGTTAGGATACTCCCTGTAAATTTTGGTAATTTTACAAGGTGTCTAAGTACCTCATTTAGGTCTTGACTTACGGCTGTGCCAGAATTCTATTTTCAGGAAATCAGCTTCGGTACTTGATTTTGTTGTAACTTTATTTTGATGAATATAAGTCCAAATTGAGTAATTTAAAATTATAAAATATAGTTTAATGAGTCTACTTTCAGAAAAATAAAAAATCACCTCATTTGGAGTTGTGAGCGATTTATGGTCGACTTTACAAGATCGACTGTCCAGTAACAACAATCTAGAAATTGGCCATGAATAGTGGAAGCGCTCGCATGGGTCCAAAATGATGCGACCGCATTGTGCCAGATTCAGGTTTGTGTCATTTTCTGGTTGATTTTGGTTGTTGACCCAAGTGCCCTTGCCCTTGGCCGACCTTGGGCACTCTCAGCCACCTTTGTTGACTCTTCTAGGACCCTTGAAGACCCTTGGATCATTTCTTATCTATGGCTCACATTCCTTGGCCAATTAGAAGCCATATAACATCCATCACTTGGATTGGGGAGTTTGAGGGGAAGTATATAAACCCAATATTCAGCCTTCAGCCATTTTTGTTCATCTAAAACCAGAGAATCAGAAGCTTGAACTCAAATTTCGTCCATGGAGGAGACCCTAGGTTGAAGGACCATTTCCCGGAGATCCGGTGGTCCGATTGTCGAACCGAGACCGCCAAATCGAAGCTCTTGATCTTCTCTACAACAATCCTCTCTTTAATCAACCTTTCCTCCATTAATCATAGGACTAAGGTGAGTGACAATTCCCTGAGATTTTCATGTTAAACAAAATAGCATGACCCCTTCATTATAGTTGTTTTAATGTTGATTGTGAACATCTTTTGTGAAGACACAACCTTCAATTCAACATATAAAATATGAGTATGATTTTATGAAATCTCTATGAAGTTATGATTTTGACATTTATTAAAGCATGAATGTTGTTTGTATTAAGCTTGGGAATAACTCTTGTGAAAGAATTCGGTTCAATTCAATGTTTAACAAAATCACCGAAACTAGGGTTTGAAACTCGAGATTGTGTTTAAGGCTAGTTCGAGAACATGAACGGCTTAGTTATCAAGTTCTAAATGATCGGAGAACTTAGAAAAGGGCAATGTGATACATATAGTATCAATACTCTTCTTGGTTGAATTTTAGTAAAACTCATCGGAGTTGAAATTAGGGAGTTATGAACAATACCGACTCCACAATCAATCCCTACGACGAATGTAGTTCGTTAGACTAATGAATTAGCTTACGATACTTTGAGATGGATTGATGTTTATGCCTTGATGTATGTGTGCTTATAAGACTCAATCGAGTTCTTATGTGGTTTGTGTGATCGTGTGAAATAAATGCATGATCGAGAGCATGTTATAGAATGATATATCTATTTGACATGATGAATTTAGTGCGTTAGACTAATGAATTAGCTTACGTGACTTTGGGATGAATTGAAGAGCATATTTGATATGTGTGCTTATAAGACTCAATCGAGTTCTTATGTGGTTTGTGTGATCGTGTGAAATAAATGCATGATTGAGAGCATGTTGTAGAATAATGAATCTATTTGACATGTTGAATTCGCTCTTGTCGAATTCTTGTGTGATTCCTTAAGTGAGTAAACAACTACTTGTTGAATAAGTTCGCTCTTGTCGAACTTATTCCTTATTTGAGATTTCATGACCAAGAACATCTACTTGGCATTGCATGAGTCCACCGGCATATTTGATTGAGTCGTTGGTGTGACAATGCATCGCCGCCACGAGTTATGGGACTCGTGATAGTGATGGGTTGTTATACCGGTTTTTATCACACACGCCTCCACCGTTGGCCACAGTGGGGGAAGTAGCCCCTTTGTCAGAACCAAGAGAGCACATTGGCAAGTCTAATTACGGTACCCGAGTAGAGAGCTCGGTACTTTGATACACTCATCACGGGTATCATTGGCACGAATGTTAACGCTGTATTGCAGAGCTACGTAGCGGCATCGGCTTCATATCATATCCTCCTTGTATGTGGTTTACCTTCATAGCACTTATGTGAAACAATGTGCTACCATGGATATGTGTTTTAAGTGTTTGTTAAATGAACACTTTGATTGACTTGATATTAAAAATGATATCTTGATATGTATGCTGCATGATGCCATGACATGCATAATTGTTAACTCACAAAGTCTTTATGACTTACCCCTCCCTTTTATCGCTTTAGATCCGAGCCGCTCGTGTACCGCCGTTGAGGTGTTGCAGATTTGCGCTTGTCCGTGATCGCACGCGACGAGGTTGTGTTTTTAGATGTCCTTATTTTGAACTCTTTGTAAGGACGTTGGGATTAGCAAGTCATTTAGACTTTGCTTTGGGAATTTGGTTTTGTTGTATTTATGTCTATACTTGTATTCTATTTTTGAGTGCCTACAGCATGTACGCCGAGCCTTGTATAGATGTAGTATGGTTCACGTGATTTATCTTCCGCTGGCATTACTTTAGCTCTTATTTATTTATGTTGTTCTCCGGCATGTTGTAGCCGCCGAGGTATATCTCGCATGAACTGTAGTTGGGTTTCGTAGTAAAGTCGCCGATGATTTGGTATAATTGTCTTAATTGTTATATCAGGTGTAAATAAAAGTTTTAAATTATTCCGGCCTTTTGGTACCGAGTCGTGCTTCATCTGAAACGTTGCGTCACGTCGTTTTCCAAAACTGAGTCTTTGCATGTATTGTTGTCCTATTTGGATGACTTGACTTGTGATTCCATCTCGGGTCCGGTCGGGTCGTCACAATCGCTACAATTTGCGTAATGTACACTTTTCCAAATGTTTCAATAAATTGAAGCATGAAGGGAGAAATTTTAATCCCCGATGAATCCTCATCCCATGCTATAAATACAGTCTTCAGGGTCGACCTTCAGGACACCTTTTCTTCCGCAAAGCTTTCCGCGTCCTCGTTATGCTGAAGAAATAGAGAGCAAAGTGAGATAGTGAGTGATCTCTCCAAAGCTTCAAAACCTTGCCAAAACTCCTCCAAACTTAAAATCCATCGGTTAAAGTGAGCCTTAGCCCCCCAGCTAGGTTTCCACCTTATTTCCCCGGCCCAAAAACCATAAAGTAAGCCGTTACTCTGCCCGAGTAAATAGGCCGAGAACACCAAAAATAAGCCGTCATTCTGCCCGAGTGAGCGAGCCAAAACCACCACAAATAAGCCGTCATTCTACCCGAGTGAGCGAGCCAAAAACACCAAAAATAAGCAGTCACTCCACCCAAATCACAACAGCAACAACAACAACAACGAAAAAAAGACTCCCTCTCCCTAAAGAACAGAGCGAGCACACTTCGCTCTAAAAGGTAATAGCCTTTAAGGGCGTTATTTTTTTTTATAAAGTTGTTCTTTAAATCCGGCCCAGTATAGCAAATATAAGCCGTTGTGCTGCCCGAATTTAGTTAGAAAATAGTATGTAAAAGAGCCGTTATAATGGCCAAATATTTTTTAATATATCTGTAATTATTGTAAGGAGACAGCTGCAAGTCCGTAAATAACGTATCCGCGGATGTATTTGCTTTTATTTTCCTGTCGTTTAATGCTTTATTTATTTGCTAAATAAATATAACAAAAAGCATACTTTAGCCAAAAACCATTTTTGAGACCGAAAGGGCGAGTTGGGTGCCTAGCACCTTCCTAACTCGTAACTTAGCCTCCGAACCCATTTTATAATCTCTGGTTTTTCTTTTTTTGGTTTTGCTTTATTTTTGCCTTAAAATCAAGATGACGACTCTAAAACATTTTGGATCCGGTGGGGCCTCGGAACACTCCATTCTTGCACTTTTCTGTTTTCCCCTAAAAAAGGGAGAATGAGAATGAAAGGGTGAAGTATTCCCATATCCTGGTATCCCCTAAACAAGGGATAACTTGATGCAGGAAACCCAAAGCTCCCATAGTGATCCAAAATAGGCCATAAGGGTATTTTTATAAAATCCATAGTGGTGGCGTCGCAACATCCTTTTTTGCACTTTTCTGTTTGCCTCTAAAAAAGGGAAAATGGGAATGAAAGGGTGATGCATTCCCATATTTTGGTATCCCCTAAACAAGGGATAACTTGATGCGGGAAACCCAAAAAGTTCCCATATTGGATAAAAAATCCACTAAAGGCAACCGAGGCGCATTCCAACGCGTTATTTTAGACAGCACTCCTCTCGTACTTTTAATTTTGTTTTCCCCTAAACAAGGGAGGATGGAATGAGAGCAGTGGTGTCCCACATCCGCACATACGCGCACCCTTATCCAAGGGAGCGCGGGCGCATTTCCTGGGAACCCGCATTTGGACACCATTTGGTCGGGTTTCCCCAATTCTAAGTTGAGTTTAATTTTGTGCAATTGAATCCCTTGTTATAATTTGGTTATGAGAAATTAATTTTCTTGACATGATTTATGGTAAAGATTAATACCCTACTTGGTCGGTCGAGTTCGCTCTTGTTGAATTTGATCCTTAATTGGTCTTGACGAGTAATTATCTACTTGTGCATTGCATTAAGTTCAGCTGGCACTATTTGGTTTGATTTTTATGTCAGGGTAGGACGATTCATCACCTTCACGAATTGAGAGATTCGTGCTTGCTATGGATCGCCGTACCTGGGACCTCACACACACCTCCACTGTAGGCCGCATTGGGGAAGTAGCCCCTTTGCCGTATCAATACGTGCGTCACAGGCTGCTATTAGCCGGCAGAGTTTGGTATATCGATGCGAAGTCACGAGCATCATAGTCAAGATATTGGGTTAACAAACTTTATTACAGGAGCTACGTAGCGGCCGGGCCTATATCATATCCTACTTGTATCATTCATTTCCCGCACTTACGTGAATAATGTGCTAAGTGCTATATGATGAGCATGTACCATAATTGTGATAAATGCCATGCTTTGACATGAACATGCTATTTAGTAACTTACTAAGTCTTTATGACTTACCCTATTTGTTTGTTTTGTATTTCTTAGATCCGAGCCAAGGAGACGGTTCTCGGTAGATTCGCCGTTCCCGTGTTTGTTTGCTTGTGAGCTCGAAGGTTGCTCTTTTGGGACTTTGTAGTTAGACTTTTATTTTGGCAAGGACGATGGGAAACAAGTCACTTAGACTTGACTTGGGTTTTGTTGTTATTGTATAACTTGAAAATTCTAGACTTATAATCTTTTGTATGCTGACTTCCATGTCAAGCTTGTTTATATATTATTGGTTCACTACAACTTCTTCCACTTAACACTCTTTTATATTATTGTTGTTGATGTTGTCTCCGGCATGTTGTGACCGTTGAGGTTATTATATGCATGTGTCATAATTGGAGGAGTAGTTGTTGGGTTCTGGCTATAATGTCGCTGATGACTTGTTTACCTTCAGTTATTTTCTGGTCAAGTGTAGCCGAGTTTTTATATGTATGCGATGTTGTGTCACGTGAAATTTTATATTCCTACTTGCGCATGCTTGTATCTTGTCTACTTGGACGGCACGACTTGGGATTCCGCATTGGGGTCCAGGTTGGGTCGTCACACTTGGTATTAGAGCTATAGGTTAGTTGTCGGCCAGGATAGGTTCTATAGCCTAGGTGTGTTGGTTATTTGTGTGTTGATTCTAACGTCCACTGAATTCTTGTAGGAGTTCGATGGAGAATCCTAGGGATGGAAATGGCCGTGGTAGAGGTAGACCCAGGAGAGGTTAGGTCGAGCCTGAGGCTGAGGTACCACCACCGCAGAATCCGGTAGGTCTGGATGCGCAGATGGCAGAGCTACATTGTAGATTAATGGCTTTTATGCCAGGGGCAGGCCAGGGAGGTCAAGCTGAGGGAGCACCACCACCCCCGCCACCTCGACAGGAGGAGGTAGTTCTACCACCGAGACCGAGGAATGACAACCCTTCTAGAGAGATTCCTTAAGTTGAAGCCTAGTGCATTTCTTGGGGAGCCGAAACCTAGGGAGGTTGAGTTATGGATGGAAGAGATGACCAAACTACTATCTATGTTGGGATGTACCGATGAGGAGAGAGTTATGTTGGCGACACTCAAGTTCAAGGGAGCCGCCGAGCATTGGTGGAATGTATTGAAGGAAAGTTGGGAGATGCAACAAGTTCCTATCACTTGGGCTAATTTTCAAAGGGAGTTCAAAAATGAGTATGTTCCGGATGTGGTTCGCAACAAGAGGGAGAAAGAATTTTATGATCTAGAACAGGGTAGCATGACTGTA
Organism: Codonopsis lanceolata; assembly: GCA_013146195.2. NCBI lineage: Eukaryota > Viridiplantae > Streptophyta > Magnoliopsida > Asterales > Campanulaceae > Codonopsis > Codonopsis lanceolata. The sequence continues at coordinate 77,464,780 of CM028378.1, read as the reverse complement.
GCGGAGTATTCTGCAAAGTTCACTGAGTTGAGCCGTTATTGTACGTACTTGATTCCTACTAAAGCACGAAAAACACATAAATTTGTTAAGGGATTGAGGACTGAGTTTAGGAAACAGATTCTGGCACTTAAGCTTACAGATTATCGGAGTGTAGTCGATCGAGCTTATGAGGTGGAGGAGGATATTGAGGACCACTGAAGCAAGAATAATTCAAGTAATGCACGACAATCTACTCAGAATGCTAATCAAGGTAATAATTGAGGTAATAGGAGAGGATACGAAGGCAACCGTGATAGGAGAGGTGGAGGCCAAGGTAGGCCACAATCGGGAAAGCAAAATAGTAATACATCTTCTTCTCAGGGGCAATAGGGTCAGTGTAGTGGGAGTATAACTTGCAGCTATTGTCAAAAGGTAGGTGATCGATGTATTTTATACGTCGATTTCATATACTTTTATGACTTAAATTGAGCGATTCAACGAGGCTTTTGGCTACTGATATGTGTTTTTTAGTGATTTCATGAATTTCAGGGTTTTAGGTGAAAGTATACAAATTATAAGGTTTTTTGGTGAAAATTCCAAGAAGGGGTTAAAGTGTAAATTGAAGAAGAAACGGCAGAAGACAAGGCTGGACACCGCAAGGTGCATCATGCCTTGCCTTCGCAAGATAGGCACTGTGTCAGAGTCTCAAGCCCCGGATTATGAAGGACCTTGCGAACGCAAGGTGGCTCATACCTTGCGACCGCAAGGTGGTCAGAACGTGAGTTTTTGAGTTTTCACTCCAGGCTAAAGACCTAATCCCCCTACAACTCCATGATATAAATTGAGGCCGGTAGCCAAGGCTTGAGGACGGCTTGAAAGTAGTTTTCTATAGCTTTAGAATAGAATTTAGTGTGTATAACATAATTAGTTGTTGTAATTACAAGGATTGAAGATCGATTCATGTATTTTATCATCTCCATGTGATGTTCATCTTCAAGGATGAACTAATCACCCATTAATCTAGGAGTTGGGAGGTAACTTGTATCGAATCTATGCTTTAATTATATTTTTATTCATTAAATTCTTGTTGATTGTGGTGTTTATCAATCCCTCTACTATTTCACTTTGAACAAATAAATGTAATCGTGAATAATAAAGTCCTAGAGGTGCGGATAACTGCATGATCAATGTGCATATGTCGTACACTGGCTCACCACCACAATAAATTGAACCTATCGATGCACGAGAGTGATAAGTTAGGGTCAGATTCCATATATGACCTAAGTGACAGTTAGATCATATGTTCTTGTGCCTAGGATATAGAATAGATGAATTATTTGAAGATGAAGACTGAACGGTAATTCAATAAGCTATATCTATATTTTGTGAACGAACCCAAGAGATTGAATGATAATTTATTAAAATAAGCCATAGAGGAGATACAAGTGAAACCCTAATCCTAGATTTCCCTCCACCATAAGATCTTCATAAAATTGTGATTGCTGCTAATTAGTTAAGCACTAGAATAATAATTAGTTTAGATTAAAATCAATATAAAAACCCCTCTTAGTTTAATAATTTGCTACCGATAATCGTGCTATATGTGATCTTCTTGTCTCTGTGGTTCGACCTTTGCTTCCCAAAACTATTCTACAATAGTCTTGTCCACTTGCAAGGAATAAATTTAAAATAACACATCAATCAAGTTTTTGGCGCTGTTGCCGGGGACAAGCTAGTTTGCATAGTTAGTTTGTTGGTAGCATAATTTTTAATTTCAGTTTTCAGTTTTTTATAAAAAATATAAAAAGATTTTATTTATTTTAGTAGTTAGTTGTTTTTAATTGCTTTATTTATTTTATGCACGGTCGTAGATCTTTGAATCCTAAACTGGCAGAACTAAATCAAGATATAAATAATATTAGAAAATATCAAGAGAACCTTGAAAATCTAGCAACCCAGCCTGATAATCAAGAACAATTGAATCAAGAGGATCCTCTAGTAGATCCTCCAATGGACAATATTAATCAAAATCCTGAAAATCTGGTTCGCCCGGTTAATGCGAATCAAAGAGAAGAAGAACCTGCTAGAAGAAATATGGAAGTAGTCGTAAATCAAAGAACTATTAATGATTTCACTAGACCCACACTGAATGTAGTAACATCATGTCTAGTCTTACCGGAAGTAGTAAGGAATTTCGAATTAAAAGGACATTATTTTAATGCGATACCTTCTTTTCATGGAATGCCAACCGAAGATCCTGTAAGTTTCCTTAGAGATTATGAGTATATGATGAGTACTTTTTCGTTAGGAGGATTGACTGAAGACCAAGTAAAAATTAAATACTTTCCAAGTGCATTAAAAGATTTGGCAAAGAGATGGTTTATGAATCTAACACCTATTAGTGTTTATACTTGGGCTCAACTTTATGATTTGTTTATGAGTAAATATTACAAGCATGCATCTCTTACAAAATATAGAAACCAAATCATGTCTTTCCAAAATGAAGCAGATGAAACATTCCATGAGGCTTGGGATAGATTAAAAAATATGCTTATTATGTGCCCTCATCATAATTTGTCTCAAGATGTGCTAGTACTTCAATTCTATCATGCTCTTTCGCCTGCTTTACAAATTATGGTTGATAGTGCGGCCGGTGGTTCTATTAATAGGATGACACCAGTTGCACTAGAGGAATTATTTGAGATGTTAAGTATAAATTCTCAACAGAAAAGTGCAAGAGGTAAAAGTAGGTTTATACCAAGTTCAAGAAAAACCAGATACACAAGCTCAATATGAAAATTGGTCAATTCAAGAAGCATGTGCTATGTGTGGATTATATTCCCATGCTACTATTTTTTGTCTATATAGTTGTATGTATTTGAGCAGTATGCCATGAACCTCAAAGACCCTCAAGGAATGATCCAAGGAATAACTCAACACATATAATCCGGGTTGGAGAAATAATCCTAATTTTTCTTGGGGAGGAAATAAACTATTACAACCTCAACCACCACAACCTCAAAAATTCCCAAATCAAGGACAATTACGAATTTAAGAAGTTTCAAAATCAGATGGAGCAAGCAAAGGTCAAGCTGTCCTTATAAAATAGTTGTTAGAAGGAGTAGAAAATTTAAAGAATAAATTTGCAAAAGTTGATATCGAGAAAAGAGAAGAAGGGAAGTTCCCTAGTCAACCCAAACAAGTAAAATCTATCATTATTCTGCGAAGCGGTAGAGTAATTGGAGAAGAGGTAAGTGATCCTGTTCAATCTTCTGATGTGCCTGATAAAGTAGATAAGTCTGAAAAAGAAGTTGAAAAGGATAATAATGAGAATAATCAAACAACTAATCAAGAAGTAGAAGAAAGTCAAAAAGAGGTAGAACAAGAAAAAGAACAAGAAGAAGAGGAACCTTATGTGGCACCACCACCATATGTTCCTCCAATTCCGTTCCCTAGAAGACTTATGAAAAAGAGAATGGACAAACAATTTTCGGAAATTTATAATATGTTATCCAAAGTGAATGTTAACCTTCCTTTGCTTAACGTTATTAAAAATATTCCAGCCTATGCTAAGTTTTTCAAAGATCTTCATTCTAAGAAACACAAATTCAAAAACAATGAAAAAATTATTATTTCTGAAAACGTAAGTGTTGTTTTACAACCCGAACTTCCCCCTAAGTTGAAAGATCCTGGTAGCTTTAATATTCAAGTCTCTTTAGGTAGCTCTAAAAAGATGAAAGCTATGCTAGATCTAGGAGCAAGTATTAACTTGATGCCTTTTGTGGTCTATAAACAATTGGGGTTGGGAGAACTAAAACCCACTAATATGTCTTTATAATTAGTTGATCATTCAGTTAAACATCCTTTGGGTATAGTAGAGGACATTCTAATTCAGGTTGATAAATTAATCATTCCTATCGATTTTGTGGTTCTAGAGATGGAAAAGAAAATTTGCACGAATAATGAAGTCCCTATCTTGTTAGGCAGACCTTTTATGGCCACTACCAATACAATGATAAATGTTAAGAATGGTGAACTTACAATGTCAGTCCTAGGTGAAACTGTAGAAATCTCAGTTTTTGATGCTATGAATTGACCTAGTGACATGAATGCATGTTTCTCCATAGATGAAATCGAAAGATTATATAACAACTCCAACTTTTGATGAAAGTTGTGAAGATGACGATTATGAGAAAGATGTATTTGTATTTTATGATGATAAACATATCCCTCCCATAAAAATTGACATTGATGAGTTAGAAAGAGAAATTCAAGAAGAGGAAGAAAGAAAAGAGAGAGAGAAATTATAAGCTTTTAAGAATAAAGATGAAGATAAAAAGGTAGAATCAGAATCAGAAAATTATTCTGACAAAATAGACAAAGAAGAGGATGAAAATAATGATGAAGAAGAAGTTGAAATTTTAAAATCACTTTTTGAAGAAATAGAAGTAGAGGAAGAAATAGTAGAAAACATTGAGGAGGTTAAAGAAGAAACAATAAAATCTGAAAATTCTGAATTTATTCCGTCTATCAAATCTCCTCCCATTGAAGAATTAAAGTCATTACTACCCCACCTAAAATATGTATTTTTAGGGGAAGGTAAAACCTTGCCTGTTATAATTGCTGCAGATTTAACAAATGAACAAGAAGCAAGCTTCTTAAAAGTTTTATGGACATATAGAAAAGACATAGGATGGTCCTTAGCAGATTTAAAAGGTATTAGTCCATCTATGTGTATATGCATAAAATACATCTAGAAGAAGGTAGTAAACCTTCTAGGGAAAGACAAAGAAGACTTAACCCTCACATGGAAGAAGCGGTGAGAAAATAAGTTCTTAAGCTTCTCGATGCGGGTATAATTTACCCGATATCTGATAGTAAATGGGTTAGTCCAGTTCAGGTAGTTCCTAAAAAGTCAGGAATTACAGTAGTCAAAAATGATATGGATGAATTAGTCCCTACACGAACTATCACTGGTTATAGAATGTGCATTGATTTGAGAAAATTGAATGCGGTAACTAGGAAGGATCACTTTCCCTTGCCATTTATTGATCAAATCCTTGAAAGACTAGCTGGTCATGAATATTATTATTTTCTTGATGGTTTTTCTGGTTACAACCAAATCTCAGTAGCACCCAAAGACCAAGAGAAAACCACCTTTACATGTCCTTTTGGTACTTTTGCTTTTAGGAGAATGCCCTTTGGACTTAGTAATGCACCAGCTACCTTTTAAAGATGCATGATTTCTATATTTTTAGACTTAGTAGAAAGATGTGTCGAAGTATTCATGGATGATTTTTCAGTTTTTGGAAACTCTTTTGACCATTGTCTAGAAAATCTTACATCAGTCTTAAAAAGATGTTGTGAAACTAATCTAACCCTAAGTTGGGAGAAAAGCCATTTCATGGTCAAACATGGAATTGTCTTAGGGCATGTTGTGTCTAATAAAGGAATAGAAGTCGATAAAGCAAAAATAGAAGTTATATCACAATTACCTCCCCCAACTTCTGTTAAAGGTGTTAGAAGTTTTCTAGGGCATGCAGGCTTTTATAGAAGATTTATAAAAGATTTTTCGAAAATATGTAAACCCCTATGCAATCTGTTGGCAAAAGACACCGAATTCATCTTTGATCAAGAATGCTTAAACGCATTTAATTTATTAAAGGAAAGATTAACTACTACCCCTATTTTAACCGGCCCTCATTGGTCTCTCCCTTTCGAGATCATGTGTGATGCTTCAGATTTTGCAATTGGAGCTGTGTTAGGACAAAGGGTAGATAGAAAACCACATGTAATCAATTATGCTAGTAGAACATTAAATGATGCACAACTTAATTATACAACAATAGAAAAATAATTCTTAGCAGTTGTGTTTGCATTAGAAAAAATCAGACCATATTTGTTAGGGTCAAAAGTAATAATATTTTCTGATCACGCAGCCCTAAAATATTTATTGAGCAAGAAAGATGCTAAGCCTAGACTCATAAGGTGGATGCTATTATTACAAGAATTTGACATTACTATTAAGGATAAAAAGGGAACAGACAATGTCGTAGCCGACCATTTGTCTAGATTAGAATTTTCACCCTTACTTGAACGTCAATTTCTTGATAATACAATTCCTGTAAATGAAGATTTTTCCGATGAACAATTATTAGAAGTCAAAGATTCAGACCCTTGGTATGTTGATTTTGTTAATTATTATGTGTCTGATATCATAAGTCCTGATTTTGATTTTTATCAAAGAAAGAAATTTTTTTGGGAAGAGCCTCATTTATATAAAATGTGTTCTGACTCTTTAATTAGGCGGTGTGTTGCAGAAAAAAGATCAACAAAGTATTATGACATTTTGTCATGAATACTCTTGTGGTGGTCATTTTAGTGGTAATAAAACCGCTAGAAAAATTTTGCAATCTGGTTTATATTGGCCTTCTGTTTTAAGAGACTGTGACATATTTTATAAAACTTGTGATAAGTGTCAAAGAACTAGTGGAATAGGAAAAAGGAATGAAATGCCCTTGCATACAAATATGGTTGTTGAAATTTTTGATGTTTGGGGCATTGATTTTATGGGTCCTTTTCCAGTCTCTAATAACTGTGAATATATTTTAGTAGCTGTTGATTATGTATCTAAATGGATAGAAGCTGTTGGAACTAAAACCAATGATGGGAAAACCGTGGTCAAATTTGTGGAAGAACTTTTTGCCCGATATGGAGTACCTAAAGCAATAATCAGTGATCAGGGAACCCACTTCACCAATAAATTGTTAAATTCAGTTCTTAGAAAACATGGTGTAACTCACAAGTTAGCTACACCCTATCATTCTCAGACATCTGGCCAAGTAGAGGTGAGTAATAAACAAATAAAAGCAGTGTTACAAAAGACCGTTAGACCTAATCGTAAAGATTGGCAGTCTAAACTTAATGATGCTTTATGGGCATATCGAACTACTAATAAGACCCCGATAGGAATGAGTCTGTATCGAATGGTGTATGGCAAAGCATGTCATTTACCAGTTGAAATTGAACATAGAGCCTATTGGGCTATCAAAGAATTAAACTTAGATCTAACCTTGGTTGGTGAGGAGACACTGTTTCAATTAAATGAACTAGAAGAACATAGGCTAAATTCGTACGAGAATGCTAAAACTTATAAAGAAAAGACCAAGAAATATCATGATATGGGATTATCCAATAAAATGTTTCGTCCAGGATTAAAAGTGTTACTTTTCAATTCTATACTTAGGTTATTTCACGGAAAATTAAAATCAAAATGGTCTGGCCCTTTCACAATAGTTCGAATTTACCCTCATGGAGCAATTGATATCAGAAATCCGAGGACCAACGAAGTATTTAAAGTTAATGGTCACCGAATCAAACCATATCTTGAACCTATGTCAGTCGAGCGAACAATTGAACTAATTTGTCTCGCTGACAATGCACCACCGGATGATTAGGTTTGTAGTTGGGTCGAGCCAAAGACGTTAAACAAGTGCGCTAAGTGGGAGGCAACCCACTATGATAAATTTTATTTGCTTTTGTAGTTAATTTAAATATGCTATTCTCCGTCTTATTTAATTTTGGGACATTTAATTTACAAATTAAATATGCCAAAATTCAAGTTTGGGGGAGAAAAGCATCGTAGTGTTGTATTTATATGTTGCTAATATTTTAGTTTAGAGTTTTTGTAGAATTTTTAAGTACAGGAAAGAAACGGAACGTAACAGAACTTAATGGACGGACCAAATTGTTAAACTGTCAAAAAGGATGAAAGAAAAACAAAGGAAGCATGTTCTGGACACCTTGCGACCGCAAGGTCCCTTTAAATGCGGGAATCGTGACCGCTGTGCAGAGTACCAACAGAAGCTGGGCCGCCTTGACTGTCTACCTTGCGAACGCAAGGTAAAAAGGACCTTGCGGCCGCAAGGTCCCTTATATAAGCAAATTACGGGCAGTCTTCACAGTTCACCCGAAAAATTCACTCCTCCTTCAAAGCAACAGCAGCAGCTTTCTCCTCTCTCTCCAAAAAAATCCAGCAAAGGCTCTCCATCTCCGGCTCAAATCTAAGTGAAGACTCTTTCTCCTTCAACCTTCCTTCCTCCATTCTCCCTCCATTGCCTTCCATTAGAAGTTTGAAGAAGAGAGCTCCATAAATTCCGGCGAAGAGCTCCAAAACTCTGGCGACCTCTTCATCTTTAAGTTTGCAAAATCCAAGTAAATCTCACCCTCTCTTTTAATTTTTGACTTATAAAAATTATTTGCATGCTAGGGGGCTAGATATTTTACGTAGAATTATTATTTTGCATGCTTTAGTTGATAGGTTAAATTTTTAATTTTTAGAGAAAAGTAGAATTTATTGCTTTTTAAATTTTTGTGCACAAACTTATATGGCCCCAAAACGTAGGAATACTGGCCCCTCCACTTACCGCTCTGCCGAAGAACTCGAGGAACAAGTTTATGCCCACACCCACTTCATTAGTTTTGAGGCATCGGAGAGCTACACAGCGAAGCTCTCCATGTCCTTGATCTCTGAAAGGGGATTTAAGGCTGTTGAATTTGGCCTCCATAATAATTTTAAAGCCCGTAGGTGGGGTCCTTTGATTGAGTCTCCGGATAAGGCCATCGTGGCCATTGTACGCGAGTTCAATGCTAATGGCCGAATTAGCATAGACGGTAGCATTATAGAGGTTGTTAATGTTAGGGATGTAGCCGTTAGTTTTACGTCCCAAAACATTAACCGTTACTATGGTACCTCTAACTTTGCGGAGGGTGCTGATGACTATAGCCGCCATCTTTCTGCTCTTGTCCCTGTAGAGGTGGTCAATGCGACCATCTCGCATCCTGGTGTGGTTTGGACACAAAACCGTAACCCACCATCGGGTCCCCGCAATATGGAGGATTCCTTCCTGCTGAACATGGCCAAGGCCGTGTTCAAATTTATTAGTTCCCGCCTCATGCCTTCCAGTCACCAACACACGGTGACTTGGGCTAAGGTCGTCCTGATTTACACCATCTTGACCGGTGGGTCTGTTGATGTTGGTCGCCTGATCAACGGCCAAATTTGGACCCTAATTAGAGGTACATCAAATGCGGGATTCGTGTTCCCGCATTTAATTACCAGACTGTGTAAGGACGCTGGAGTCAGGTGGACTCCAGATTCGGAGAGGCTTAAGAAGGTGCCCACTATTACTAGGGAAATTTTTTTTAGCACGCTCGCCAGCCGCGAGAAAGGTTTCCTCACGAGGAGGAGGAGGACCCGTTGGTGGCAGTCTTCAATAGGCTAGAAGAGGTTGCCCTTGAAACTAATATGGAAAATCAACATTTGGCACTTATTCGTGCCGGCGAGACTGATTTCTTTGGCTGGGTCAACCTAGTGGAGCAAAATGTCTCCAACTATTACAGGATGCCACCTGGCACAATCCCCGAGTTTCGTCCTCGTTCATTATTTCTTCCTGACTCGCCATGAGTCGAGGCCCAAGCTTCTTCCTCTTTCGTCAGGTGGGCCTGCTATTTCCTTTTTATATTTGTCCTTCCCCATCAAGCCTCTCATATGTTCCTCAATTTTGGGGACAAAATAGAAATTAAGTTTGGGGGGGGGGATTCTAAGTCCAGAGTCTTAGCAGGTCCTAGCCTAAGGAGGAATGGAGTTAGGCTACATTTTTAGGGTGGGGAAAAAATTATTTTCCCTCTATCGTGTTTTCTCCTCACACGCCTTTCTTGCTCTTGAATTTTTCTTGTTTTTAGAGATGTTGCCTTGACCAAAATACTATAATTTTGGATGCTCGTGGATTCCCATCATGGGGACCCATCATCAATTGTGTCATCAGCATCTCCAATTTTTCTTTATAAAAAATAAAAATAAAAATTATATATTTTAATTCAAAATTCTCATCCTCGAGTCTAGGTGTGGTAGTACTAGTCGATGAGGAGTTAATGCAATGAACAACATAACTTGTCCGTAGATCCTTCTGGAATTTGCTTTATTTTGCTAATTTCTTACTTTTCTCCAAATTCTTCATGCACCTACACCATTTATAATTATAGATTGATTAGAATAGTTTTATAAAGTTTATAGCACTCATTTCATTTCAACAAGATATGCATAAGAATATGAAGAATGGTTGTCCGAACATGATTGTTGCATTAAATTGTAACTCAGGGTCAATTACATGATAAGTTAGATCCCTTAGATTTTTCTCACTTATATATCTCAAGCACACTTTCGAACCGTGTCTGCATGTTAGTCTCGATTGTCCCTACCATCTGTTTTAGCGAATGCTTATGTGAAATCCAGTGATGCTTAACATTCAACCCCACAATTCCCGTAGTTGATATGATATTTTGTGTGTCTTACTTGCTTTAAAAACTGCATGAGCATTTGGCATTAAGAAATAACTTAGGCCATCTTTGGACAGATTGAGCCTAAACATTCCCTGACCTTTACTAAAAATATCACTAGTGTCCCCTTTTGAGCCTAATTAAAAAGAATTGAGTGTGCAAAGCACACATTAAACCCCCATTCGCCATCGTTTCTATTACCCACATTAACTTAACCCTAAAAGCATATACACTTTTAGCCTACCCTTTGAGAGAGTAGGATGTGGGTGGAAAATTATTTTATGGGACCATCTTTCACAAGCAAGTTCTCTCGAAAACTTCTTTCTTCCTGTTAGTCAAAGAGTGCAAGAAGATTCAAATGAAAGCATAGATTTCAAAGGAAAAATATATTAGAAAAATGTTGCTGAGAAAGATGATAAGATATTTTTAGCTTGATTTATTGTACAAAACAAGTTTGGGGGGGGGGAGAAGAAAACTGAAAAGTAAAAGAAAAGAAAATACCCCCCCCCACTTGTAGTCTTTACAGGTCCTAGCCTAAATAGGGAAAACTTCCTTTTGCTTGGAAGTATGAGGGATAAAGGGTAGTCTTACTCTCTCACATTGAATTCCAATCCCTTTCCATCACATCCCCCAACACCTTGGCCTTACATTACAAGCTTATAAAGACCTAATGATCTTCTTGCCAATGCTTGTGTTTGTTTTCTCTACTAAGTAAGTCATATAGAATTGATCGAACACTTCATAATCACATTATTCGCCAAAGCTCGATGTGTTAGAATAATCTTAGCTACTACAAGTAATTGGGATAAGAGAGCATTGTATGTCATACATAGAAGTGCATGGGATGGATGTATAAGTTTTTGAAATCCATGGTGACCTCTCTTTCGATGATAGACCGGGTTTGGATTGTAGATCTCATACTTTATGATGCATCGGTTTTAATTAAACTCTGATTTTCATATGAATGTGGTGTTTAGCTTAATAAAATTGTTTTAGTTGAGGTATTCTCTAAGACTGATGATCACACACACACGGAGAAATTAAGACTAGTAGCAGCTTTGAGTAAAATTCAGTTGGTTTTATGTGATTAAGTCTGCACATATGTGGTGAGCATCGGACTGAGACTGCTTTGTTATGCCTTGCTATTATAACTTGAGGTTGAAGCCAAAAAGATTTTTGTTTTATTTTTAGTTTAGTTTTTATCTGCTTTTGTATTTATTAGTTTTTGTATTTATTCGCAAAGTCGAGCCACTCGTTAGAGTCTCCTTGAGTTTGTGGGTTTCTAGAGAACTGTAAATAGTGTCACCCTCCAAAAAAAAATCGTTATTTTTGTTTTAACGCTTTTGTATTTATAAGTATTGTTTACTCGTGGACGAACAAAGTTTAAGTTTGGGGGTATTTGATCGATGTATTTTATACGTCGATTTCATATACTTTTATGACTTAAATTGAGTGATTCCACGAGGCTTTTGGCTACTCATATGTGTTTTCCAGTGATTTCATGAGTTTCAGGGTTTTAGGTGAAAGTATACAAATTATAAGGCTTTTTGGTGAAAATTCCAAGAAAGTGTAAATTGAAGCAGAAACGGCAGAAGACAAGGCTGGACACCGCAAGGTGCATCATACCTTGCCTCCGCAAGGTAGGCAGTGTGTCAGAGTCTCAAGCCCCGGATTATGAAGGACCTTGCGAACGCAAGGTGCCTCATACCTTGCGACCGCAAGGTGGTCAGAACGCGAGATTTTGAGTTTTCACTCCAGGCTAAAGACCTAATCCCCCTACAACTCCATGATATAAATAGAGGCCGGTAGCCAATGCTTGAGGACGGCTAGAAAATAGTTTTCTATAGCTTTAGAATAGAATTTAGTGTGTATAACATAATTAGTTATTGTAATTACAAGGATTGAAGATCGATTCATGTATTCTATCATCTCCATGTGCTGTTCATCTTCAAGGATGAACCTTTTTTTTTAGGAAACAGGGGCGGCACCCTGCATAATTTTATTTATATGGAAAAATAATACAAACTTGAGGGGGACAACCAGCCTTGCCCTTATAAATGGAAGGACGGAGGAGCCTTACCTCGAAAAAGAAATTACAATTATGAAATGCGAATATAAGGAGTTTTGTTTGCATCTAGAGAAATAAGACCACGCACAAAAGAGGGAATGACAGAAACCGAGGAGAAGACTCTGTCAGACTCTGAATCACAGGCCAAATTGGCTAAGCTGTCAGCTACTTTATTAGCTTCGCGAAAGCAATGGCTGAAAGAGATACGGTTGGCAGCCTGGATACGGAGAATATGTCTGAAAGTATAAGTATGCTCCCAAGGGGGGAAATGACCATTGCAAAGACAGTCATAGAGGACCTTAGAGTCAGTCTCAATAGTAACATCAAAATAATTATGAGAATGAAGCCAGAGAATACCGTGGTATAGAATGCGAATCTCAGCTAGCATGTTAGAACTATGGCCATAAAAACAATGGAAAGCAAAAATAAGGTTACCAGTAGAGTCCCTGAGAATACCACCCCCACCACTGAGGCCCGGATTCCCTCTACTAGCACCATCAACATTCATTTTTAAAAAACCATGAGGAGGTGGCTGCCAGTTCACTGCCTGAATGTGAATTTGCTTTGGCCGAGCAAGAGCAGCATAGTTGCAATCTGTCACTTTGAAGCCGGCAGCAATCATAGTATTCTTCAGATCCTGATGAATGTTATGAATGATCATTGATACAGGAAGCCTTGAGGATTCATAAAGAGCTTTGTTACGATATTTCCGTAAATGCCACAAGATGATAGAAGGGAGGATGGAAAAAGACAAGGATCGGCCTTTCAACCACCAAGCAAAACAAAGCTGCTGTAAAGGGAGGATGCGAAAAGGAATTCCAAACATGTTATGGAAATGTAACCATACAGCCGTGGCAGTGTGACTTTGGAGAAAAGCATGATCAAAGGTTTCTGAAAAACCTGAAGCACAACAAGAGCATTTTGAGGCTAGCATGAAACCCTTAGTCCATAATCCTTCATCTAAAGGCAATCGTTTACGAAACAGTCTCCAATGAAAAATACTAATATGCCTGGGCAGCCGCTTGTGCCAGGTGAATCTGGAGGACATAGAAGAATTCCTTGGAGGGGATATTATCGAGATGGCAGATGAGAAGGAAAAAAAACCTTTAGGCGAGAGAGACCAGCATGGACGATCATTATCATCACAAATGGAAATGCCTTGGGCAGAAATAGATTGCTGAATAAAAGGCGAAAGCAACGAAAGCCCAGCATTGTTTAAGGAAGAATTTGCATTGAAAATGTCCTTGACTTGAGATAAAGCACAGGAAGGAGGTTTGTCAATGTAAGAGTTACCAAGCCAAATGTCATGCCACAAAGAACAATGCCCTTTACCCACAATCCATTTAATATGAGGATCAGCCAGTTCCTTTGCTTGCTGCATCCGAAGCCAGATGTGAGAGCCTCTTGACGTGGAGATGGAAGGATGAGCCCGAGAACAATATTTAGCCAAAAGAAAGCGAGACCAGATGTTGTTGGAAGTGCGGAATCGCCACCACATTTTGATACCATGAGCTTTAATGTAATTAGAAATAGAGTAGATGCCGAGCCCCCCTTTAGAAGTAGGACGGCAACAAATTTGCCAAGCAACCCAATGACTCTTCTTTTGGCCGTCAATGTGACCCCAGTAAATATTAGAGAACATCTTATTAAGGAGATTAATGACCGAGACAGGAGGATTTATAGAAGCTAGCTGGAACATAGAAATGGATTGAAGAACATGGTTAATTAAAGTGATTCGACTGGCTGAGTTAAGAAAAGATCCCATCCAAGAGTCTATTTTACCTTGGAGTTTAAGAATGAGAGAATCAAAGAATTGCTTTTTCTTTCGGCCATAATATATGGGACACCCAAGGTATGTGAAAGGGAGACAGCCCTCTTGAAAGCCAAGAACATTGGAGATCACTGGAGATCGGCTAGGAGCATTCGAGGGAGCTAAATAAAAGGAGCTCTTGGAGCTATTAATAAGCTGGCTAGACATAGATTCATATGAAGAAATAATGTGTTTGTGAAGGAGGAGGGAATGCTTGCTACCATTACAAAAAATAATGATATCATCCGCAAAAGCAAGATGGGAAACAATAGGACATCCACTGACAGTGGAGTAAACAACCTTGGAATCTGAACGATGAAGATGATCAATACTACGACTTAGAACTTCAGCCATAATAATAAAAAAGACTTGGCGAAATGGGGTCACCTTGACGAAGGCCTTGGGTAGAGGGAAAGAAACCAGTAGATTCCCCATTAAGGAGGACCGAAAACCAGTTATCAGATAAAAGCCGCCAAATAAGATCTATGAAAATTTCGTGGAAGCCAAATTTTCGCAAAACCTTTGTTAAGAAGATCCAGGAGACTCGATCGAAAGCCTTTGCCATGTCTAGCTTAAGAATGATGTTGGAGCCCGAAACCTCTTTTCCAAGGTGACACATCATTTCCTGGGCTAGAAGGAAGTTATCATGGATGATACGACCTTTTGTAAAAGCGCTCTGATTATCCGAAATAATGAAAGGCAAAATGGAGGAAAGCCGGGAGGAGAGGATTTTGGAAATAACCTTTGAGCAGAAATTGCATAAACTGATAGGTCGTAGATCTTTGAAGCTAGAAGAAATAGGGACTTTTGGAATAGTAACCAGCAAAGTGCTAGACCAAGATTTGGGAAGAGAGAATCCATAGAAGAATTCCGTGATAGCCTCACAAAAGTCTCTGCTAATGATATCCCAACAAGAAGAATAAAAATGGCCAGTGAAACCATCCAGACCGGCTGCACTGTTACCGTCTAAATCAAGAACAACTCTCTTAATCTCCAAAGTATCTGGGGGGCAATGAGAGAAGAATTCCACTCCTCAGTAATAAGATTGGGAATGGCATCCAAGTTAAAATCTGAGGGAGAGACAGATGAAGAGAGTTGGTCCCGGAAATAACGAATTGCAGCTTCTTTAATAGCTTGCTTAGTGGTCAATAGAGAACCATCAACATCTTGAATAGAGTGAATGTAAAGGCGGCGCTAAGATTGCTTGACCGAAGCATGGAAAAGTTTTGAGTTTCCTTGTCTGTCCTTTAGCCATTTTATTCTGGATTTTTGACGCCAGTATGCTTCCTCTCTAGAAAGATGAAGGCGAAGACGGGCTTTGGCCTCCATAAGATTTGAATGATTAAGTTCAGAGTTGTTAATATCATAAAGCAGTTCCATTTCAAGAGCCTCTTCTTCAGCTTGACGAAGGCTCGTAAAAATATTTCCGAAAATTTCCTTGTTCCAAGTTTTCAGGGCAACCTTTAAGGTACGAAGTTTTTTAGCAAATCGGATCATAGGAGAACCATATTCAGGAAGGTTCCAGGATCGACGAACCATATTAGAGAAGGACGGATGAGAAGTCCAGATGTTGATGAACCGAAACATAGCAGGTTTGGACGCAGCCGTCGAAGAAATAGAAGCAAGAAGAGGGCATGATCTGAACAAGTGCGGTTTAGGTGCTGAATAAACGTTGCTTGAAAATTATCCAGCCAGCCAATGTTGCCAAGAACACGATCTATACGTTCCATGATTGTGGCTGAACCATCTTGTTTGTTCCACCAAGTGAATTCAGATCCAGAATAGCCCAAATCATTGAGGCCTGTAGCAGTGATACAAGCTTGGAATTCCAGACCACCAACACGATCCCAGCCATTGCCCCCAGATTTTTTAGATGGGCTGAGGATGATATTAAAGTCTCTGCCAACAAGCCACGGAGCATTGGATATTTGAGAATTAATTTGAAGAAGATCCTCCCATAAATCTTGACGTTCACGGAGGTCGCACCTTGCATAAACACAAGAAATAAAAGCATGATGGGACCAAGAAAAATGATGAATCTTTAGAGAAACATGCTGGGGCGAATCGCAGAAAAGACTTCAACTGAAGTAGGATTTAACAAATACCCAAATAGAGCTTGCAGAATTAGAAAAATAGAACCTGAATTTAAGTTTTCGAGAGAGTAGAGAAATTTTGTCCATATGTAACTTTCGTTCAAATCTGCGATAATGGAGATATTGTGAAGCTCGACTGATTTTTAAAGGCTAACCGTGGGATCATTACCAATGCCACGGACATTCTAGAAAAGAACTTTAACCTCCATGTGAACTATTTGAGGAAGAGCCGTTGGAGGGCTTTGAAGCCTGGGATCTTGTCATACGATCAGAAGGGGGAATAACGTTTTTTGGTTTCTTAGGAATTTCCAAATCCAAAGCATTCAACGAACTTTGATCAGTGGTTTCCTCATCTTCTAAAATATTGAGAACGGCAAATTTGTTAGGGGAAAGAATTGTAACATGATCTAAGTCCTGGTCATTAATTGCCGTGTCGGGCAAGGGATCTGAAGAGGAAGGCGGCTCAGCATTCAAGTCGGTCTTTGAAGTAACTGGGACTGAATTAGATATTGGATCTTTATCCTTTTGGTTAGAGGTATTTTCGTAGAACGAAGGCAAATCCTGGGGGGTTTCCTTGCCATTACTTACACATCATCTTTTCCATTATCAATATCATTGGGAGGATCAGCAGCTGTAGGGTTGAATTCAGTATCCATCTGAGGATGATCTGAAGTAGGTTTCTTGGGGGTCCAGCGATGGGAATTTTTTGTAGGCATGTTCTTTATTGGGTCGTTTGAAGGGTTGGGATCTTTCGAAAGTAGATTAGGGTTTTTGATACGGCAGGTGAGTTCTTGATGCCCTTGACGCATGCAATGAGTACAGTAGATGGGCTTATTCTCAGCCACAAGAGGTTGCCAAAAGCTAGGAAAGGCATTACCAAAATCAACCCAAACACGGCTGGGCAAGGTTTTAGAAGATCAATCTCAACACACACTCGAGCAACGCTAGGCCTTGTCAAATTAATTGTTGGCTGGTCCAGCATCAGAGGCCTACCAAAAAGGGAGGCAAGAGAGAAAAGGGCAGATTTATCGAATAAGTGAATTGGCAGCCCAGGGAGAGAAAACCAAACAGGAACTATAGAGCTCTCCACATCTGGGCGAAAATCAGGGCTCCATTTGAATACACGCATCGGGAACTTTCCAAGATACCATTGATCTTTTATCCATAGCCGTTGGTAGTCCTCCTCACATTGAACTTGAATGAGAATATGTTTTGTATTAAGGTGACCAATGGTGAATGAAGTTTTTAGGCCGAAAGTGTGAAAGGCTTTCCTAGTGGCCTCCATGGAAGGTCTACCATGAGAAAATTTGCTAATAAGGGCCAAACCAAAAGGATTGGCAAGGGAAGCGATGAGTTCTGGGGACAGTTTGAGAGAAGGCTCGCCCTTATAAGTGGCAGGTGGAATAACAAAAGAAGAAGAAGGATTTGTTGGTTTTGAGAGAACATCCGCAAAAGAACGAGGAGTAGAAGATGGCGGAATTGTAGAGGGGTTCGGTGGAGAGGCTGAAGCCTCAGCCGCGGCCATGGCCGCCGGGCAAGAGAAAACCAAAGGCAAAACCCTAAAAACCATAACTAGCTAGAGAGAGAATTTTTGCCGCAATCAGTGTGCTCAACAAACAGTCATCTTCAAGGATGAACTAATCACCCATTAATCTAGGAGTTGGGAGGTAACTTGTATCGAATCTATGCTTTAATTATATTTTTATTCATTCAATTCTTGTTGATTGTGGTGTTTATCAATCCCTCTATTATTTCACTTTGAACAAATGAATGTAATCGTGAATAATAAAGGCCTAGAGGTACGGATAACTGCATGATCAATGTGCATATGTCGTACACTGGCTCACCATCACAATAAATTGAACCTATCGATGTACGAGAGTGATAAGTTAGGGCCAGGTTCCATATATGACCTAAGTGATAGTTAGATCATATGTTCTTGTGCCTAGGATATAAAATGAATGAATTATTTGAAGATGGAGACTGAACGGTAATTCAACAGGCTATATCTATATTTTGTGAACGAACCCAAGAGATTGAATGATATTTTATTAAAATAAGCTATAGAGGAGATACAAGTGAAACCCTAATCCTAGATTTCCCTCCACCATAAGATCTTCATAAATTGTGATTGCTGCTAATTAGTTAAACACTAGAATAATAATTAGTTTAGATTAAAATCAATATAAAAACCCCCCTTAGTTTAATAATTCGCTACCGATAATCGTGCTATCTGTGATCTCCTTGTCTCTGTGGTTCGACCCTTGCTTCCCAAAACTATTCTACAATAGTCTTGTCCACTTGCAAGGAATAAATTTAAAATAAGACATCGATCAGTAGATCACACAGTTTATTGGTGTTGGGCGAAGCTTGGAAAGTGTACTCTTTGTGGAGATGGTACTCATTTTAGGAAGGATTGCCCGAAAGCTGGGGTAGCTTAACCGGCGAACGTGGCTTAGTCTGGAGCCAAGAGAACTGTAGATGGGAAACCTAAGGTGCAGGACCGTGTGTTTGCGCTTGATCAGCGCGAGGTTCAGGGGTCTACGGTAGTGATAGGAGGTACTCTTTCTATATTTGATCATAAGACTCGAGTTCTCATAGATCCAGGGTCTTCACATTCTTATGTTGCTTCGCACTTTGTTGAGAATCTTTGTGTGCTGCCTCAACTTTTGCCTTATTTTCTTGAAGTATCTACCCCGCTTGGGGAATATATGTTGGCGTCTGAAGTGTTTAAATCTTGTGATGTATTGGTGGGTGACCACACTTTGCATGCAGACTTGGTAGTTCTACCTATACCTGATTTTGATGTGATTCTCGGAATGGATTTGTTATGTGCTTATCATACTTTAGTTGACTACCATAAAAAGCGGGTTACTTTTTCTATGTCGGGTGTGCCTAAATTTACATTTGTGGGTGATCATGCATTGAGTGCGTTGCATTTTATTTCTGCTCTAAGGGCTAAAAAGTTATTGTCACAAGAGTGTACGGGTTATCTTGCATGCATTGTTGAAAGAAGAAGTCCTCGCCGAAATTAGAAGAGGTTCCGGTAGTATGTGAGTTTCCCGATGTATTTTCTACCGTCCATGCTATGCCACCCGATAGAGAGATAGAATTTTGTATTGAGCTTATTTCGGGGACTTCACCAATTTCTAAGGCACCGTATAGGATGGCACCCACGAAGCTTAAGGAGTTGAAAATTCAATTGCAAGAACTTCTAGAGATTGGCTTTATTAAACCGAGTGTGTCGCCTTGGGGTGCACCGGTCTTATTTATGAGGAAGAAATATGGGAGTTTGCGGTTATGCATAGATTATCGGGAATTGAATAAGGTGACCATTAAGAATAAATATCCACTACCCCACATTGATGACCTCTTTGACCAATGGCAAGGGTCGATTGTGTACTCTAAGCTTGATTTGAGATGGGGTTACTATCAATTGAAGGTTAGAGAGGAAGACATTCCAAAGACGGCTTTTCGCACTAGATATGGGCACTTTGAATTTGTAGTGATGTCGTTTGGGTTGACGAATGCACCGGCAGTGTTTATGGATTTGATGAATCGTGTCTTTCATAGCTATCTTGATTGTTTTGTGGTAGTCTTTATCAATGATATCCTAGTGTATTCGAAATCTCGGGAGGAGCATGAGTAACACTTGAGGATTGTCTTGTCTATTTTTTGGGAGAAACAACTTTATGCGAAGTATAGTAAATGTGCCTTTTGGCTTGAGGAAGTATCATTTTTAGGGCACATCGTTTATAGCATCAGGATAGCCATTGATCCTTCTAAGGCTGAAGCAGTGATGAATTGGAAGAGACCTAGTTCAGTTACCGAGGTTCGAAGTTTCTTGGGTCTAGCGGGTTACTACCGGAGATTAATTGAGGGATTTTCTCGAATTGTGACTCCTATGACTAGATTGACACAAAAGAATACACCATTTGTCTGGAGCAAGAAATGTGAGGCTAGTTTCCAAGAGCTTAAGAAGCGATTGACGACGGCACCTATTTTGGCCTTGCCTAATTGAGGAGATAATTTTGTGATTTATAGCGACGCTTCTAAGGAAGGTTTGGGATGTGTGCTGATGCAAAATGGTAGAGTTATCGCTTATGCGTCAAGGAAGTTGTCTACTCATGAACAGACTTACCCAACACACGATTTAGAGTTGGATGCGATTATTTTTGCGTTGCATAAATGGAAGCATTACTTGTATGGGGCTAAGTTAGAGATTTTCACCGACCACAAAAGCTTGAAGTATTTATTTTCCCAAAAGGAATTGAACATGAGACAAAGGAGATGGATAGAGAAATTAAAGGACCATGATTGTACTATTTTGTATCATCCGGGGAAGGCAAATGTGGTAGCGGATGCCTTGAGTAGGAAAGTTCACATATCTTGTCTAATGGTTAGGGAATGGAAGATGTTGGAAGACATGCGAGATTGGGGTCCTAGCATTTATGATAGAGGCGTGATTTTTACGAATGTTCGTGCTACGCCAGTTTTATTTGGGAAGATTAAAGAAGCGCAAGGGAATGATCCGGAGTTGAAGAAAATAATTGATGGACTGGCTGAGAATGTATCACCAGATTTTGCGATTAATAATGAGGGTACTTTGACATTTTGAGGAAGAATTTGCGGTTCCTGCTAGTGATGAATTGAAGAGGCAAGTTCTTGATAAGGCTCATAAAACGAGATATACCATTCACCCGGGGAGCACGAAGATGTATCTAGATTTGAAACGACAATTTTGTTGGAAAGGCATGAAGAGGGAAATTGCGGAGTATGTGTCGAGATGTTTGACTTGTCAACAGGTTAAGGCTGAACATCAAAGGCCTGTGGGATTTCTACAACCACTTGAGATTCCTGAATGGAAATGGGAGCTTATTACTATGGATTTTGTGATAGGGTTACCACGCACGCGTAAAGGATTTAACGTAGTATGGGTTATAATCGACAGATTGACTAAGTCTGCACACTTCATACCAATTTCGATCACTTATTCATTGACTTAGTTGGCAGCCTTGTACATTCACGAGATCATGAGACTTCATGGCGTACCAGTGAGCATTGTGTCCGATAGAGATCCGAGGTTCACATCCAGATTTTGGCGGTCATTGCAGGAGGCTTTGGGAATAGATTTGAAATTCAGTACATCTTTTCATCCTCAAACGGATGGTCAGTCCGAGCGGTTGATTCAGATTTTGGAGGATATGCTTCGAGCTAGTGCCGTGGATTTTAAAGGGAGCTGGGATTCTCACTTACCTTTAGCCGAGTTTGTGTTTAATAACAGCTAGCAGTCGAGTATTAAGATGGTGCCGTATAAAGTATTATATGGGCGTAAGTGTAGATCACCAATTTGTTGGGACGAAGTTGGAGAGGCAAAACTTTGGGGTTTCGAGTTGGTACAACAGTCGGTTGAGAGCGTGAAGGTAATTAGAGACAGATTACGCACCGCTCAAAGTCGAAAAAAGAGTTACGCGGATAATCGTAGACGAGATCTTGAGTTCTAAGTGGGAGATTATGTATTCTTGAAGGTGTCACCAAAAAGGGGTACGAAGAGATTTGGCAAGAAAGGGAAGCTTACACCGAGATATATTGGCCCATTTGAGATTCATGAGAGAGTTGGGTCTTTCGCCTATCGAGTTGCATTACCACCTTCACTTTCGGAGATTCATAATGTCTTCCATGTTTCCACGTTGCGAAGGTATTTGAAGGATGAATCCCATGTACTTGAGTATGAGGAACTAACATTTGAGTCGGATATGTCCTATGCTGAAAAGCACGTGAAGATTTTGGATACCAAAGAGCAAGTGCTACGAACCAAGAGAATTCCCCTAGTTAAAGTCTTTTGGAGAAATACAAAATTAAGGAAACGACTTGGGAAACGGAGGCAGAGATGCGCGAAAGCATCCACATTTGTTTGATGGACTTGGTAAGAATTTAGGGACTAAATTCCTTAAAGGAGGGGAGAGTGTAACACCCCGGATTCTCGCATGAGCATTGTGTGCTTGCCTTAGTGCATCCTTGATGTTCTTGAGCACGTTTACTTAGTCTATATATGTTTTAAAATCATTGATAAAGTCATTCTTAATGCTCTTAACATGCTTAGGATCTTGTTTGCATACTTGTTGAATCGTCGGTTGCCTTGCTTGTTTAGTTCTCCTTCTTTCCCTCCTTCATTCGGATTGTTTGGGTGTTGTTTGAGGGTGTTTTTGATGAGTTTTAGACTCATTTTTGTTGGAGTTTGAAGCTTCATTGATTTGGCTATGTGTTTGGGGGTCTTTTAGGTTACATTTTGAGCCTTTTGGGGTCTGTCGTGCTTGCGGCCGCAAGGTGGAATGGCCTTGCCTCCGCAAGGTGTCCAGAAAATGAAGTGCTGAGACTAGGGTGCCCTGTTTTGATCTTTCACGAATTTTACACTTAAACCCCTATCCAAAACCCTTTCTAAACTCCACCTAAACCTCCTTAACCCTCATTACTTATATCCTAACATTAGTAACTTGTTTTAAGAGTGGATCAGTGAGTGAATTAGTGGTTTAATCAAGCCCCAAATCAGATTTTATTCAACCACAACATAGTGACACATGTCCCACTAAGATTTCTAACCTTTAAACACCACAACCTGAAGTTTGACCTCACTTTCCCTCCATCACTCTCTGAAAACGGGATTTCTCATCCCCAAGGTTCCTCCATGGCTTTGTGAAGCTTCTCCCTTGGTCTTCCATGGTTCTTTCCTCCATTGCTCAAGCCACCTCCATAGAAGTGAAGAGCTTGAAGAGTAGAGCAATTCCTACCAAATAGTTTTCTCATTTGGGTTCTTGGGTGTAGTATACATGTATGTTACTCCTCTTCTTCCTTGTTCTAGTTCTCATTGACCCTAAGGAAACAAAACCTATGATTTTTGAGGTCAATGAGTACACATGCTTGTTTTATATACCTTCATCTTGTGATTTGGAAATGTGAACTTATTAGGAGCATGTGTAGGATGATTCTATGACTATTGAAGCATGTTATTATCCTTCATCTTATGTAACTAGGGTTGTGAGCAAGTTAGAAGTTATGCCTACATGTTAATTAGACATGGTGTGAAGAGAAAATACCATATGTGGCTTACTTGGTGGTGAATTGTTTTTGTAATATGGCTTGTGAATGAACTCTATATTGTAGAGGAATCACATTGTAATATCCTTATCTGATCATAACTAGTTAGACTTAGTAATGTACCTAGGTTGATTTGGGAAGCGCATAGCTTCAAATCCCCAAAATTGGTAATGTGTAGTAAAGATTCAACGGAGTCGACTCTAGGGAACTTTGGAATATTTTGAACACTACTTTTAATCCCTACAAAGTTTGGACACCGTTTGGTCGAGTTTACCCAATTCTAAGTTGAGTTTAATTATGTGCAATTGAATACGTTGTGATTATTTGGTTATGAGCAATTAATTGCCTTGACATGATTTATGGTAGATATTAATACCCTACTTGGTCGGTCGAGTTCGCTCTTGTCGAATTCGATCTTTAATTGGTCTTGACGGGTAAATATCTACTTGTGCATTACATTAAGTCAAGCTGGCACTATTTGGTTTGATTTTCATGTTAGGGTAGGAGGATGGATCGCCTTCACGAATTGAGAGATTCGTGCTTGCTATGGATCGTCGTACCTGGGACCTCACACACACCTCCACTATAGGTCGCAGTGCGGAAGTAGCCCCTTTGCCGTATCAATACGTGTGTCACAGGCTATTATTAGCCGATGGAGTTCGCTATATCGATGCAAAGTCATGATCATCGTAGTCACGATATTAGGTTAACAAACTTTATTGCAAGAGCTACGTAGCGGCCGGGCCTATATTATATCCTACTTATATGATTCATTTCCCGCACTAACGTGAATAATGTGCTAAGTGCTATATGATGAGCATGTACCATAATTGTGATAAATGTCATGCTTTGACATGAACATGCTATTTAGTAACTTACGAAGTCTTTATGACTTACCCTATTTGTTTGTTTTGTTTTCCTTAGATCCGAGCCACGGAGACGGTTTTCGCTAGATTCGCCGTTCCCGTGTTTGTTTGCTTGTAAGCTCGAAGGTTGCTCTTTTGAGACTTTGTAGTTAGACTTTTATTTTGGCAAGGATGATGGGAAGCAAGTCACTTAGACTTGACTTGGGTTTTGTTGTTATTGTATAACTTGAAAATTCTAGACTCATAATCTTTTGTATGCCGACTTCCATGTCGAGCTTGTTTATATATTATTGGTTCACTACAGCTTCTTCCGCTTAACACTCTTTTATATTATTGTTGTTGATGTTTTCTCCGGCATGTTGTGGCCGTTGAGGTTATTATATGCATGTGTCATAATTGTAGGAGTAGTTGTTGGGTTCCGGCTGTAACGTCGTCGATGACTTGTTTACCTTCAGTTGTTTTCCGACCAAGTGTAGCCGAGTTGTGGCACGTGAAATTTTATATTCCTACTTGCGCATGCTTGTATCTTTCTACTTGGACAGCACGACTTGGGATTCCGCATTAGGGAATTCGAGTTGGGTGATCTGAGACTCTACTACACATATTACTTAACTTTCTACCAATGACGATAACATATCATCCATAAAGCTTATATTTTTAGTTCTACTTGTCATG
>CM028378.1:77411557-77439756 GCA_013146195.2 Codonopsis lanceolata | reverse complement strand
ACCAAAAACAAACCTAAGTGAGCAAGAGGTCTTCGTAAGGAACCCTACCCATAAAGCAATCAACTCAGACATCGAGGTCATCGACGATAAATTGGAAAGGCGGAGCAGTAGAGGTGACAACTGATACCGTAGATTTCTCGATCTTGCAACTCGAGGACGGGAAGAAGTGATCATCAACTTTGCCTACCCCGAACAAAAAATCGTGGCTCCGGATAGAAACCGTGAGAAAGAGTTGAGCGCCATCATCCACTCGACAATACCGACGTATTCGCATGGAAAGCCGAGGACATGGGAGCAATCAACGAAGAAGTAGTCGAGCACATATTATCCATCGACACTAGATATCCGCACGTTCAACAGAGGCCATGATACTTCTCGCCTGAAAAATAGGAGGCAATAAAAAATGAAGTGGCGAAGTTACTACGGGTATAGATCATCAAGGAAATCCATTATCCCACATGGATCGCTAATGTAATGATGGTGAAAAAATCAAATGACAAATGGAGAATGTGTGTCAACTTCACCGACCAACTGTACGCCTCGAAAGATCAAGCAATTTTCGCTTAGATGTACTGAACTGCCGATTCTATCTCTAGGTACAAGATCTTCAATTTCATCGATGCTTACTCAGGATACCAACAGATAAGAATGGACAAGGACGACCGAGCAAAAACTGCCTTCAGAGCCGCATGAGCCCTCTATTGTTACAACATGATGCCCTTTGGACTGAAGAATGCGGGGGCGACCTACCAAAGAATGGTTAACAAAGTTTTTGGAAATCAATTAGGAAGGAATGTCGAAGCCTACATCGACGACATGTTGATTAAAACCAAGGAATCAAACCATGTTGAAGACATGCGCGAAACTTCCCAAAACCTTAGGGCGAACAAGATGAAGTCAACCCCCGCCAAATTTGCCTTGGGGTAACCGGTACCTCAAAATGGAAAAAGGAATAGAGGCCAACTTGGAAAAAAATCAGGGCCCTGGTCGAGATGGAAGCACCGACCTGTATCAAACAGGTCCAAAAGCTGAACGGGAGGATCGTAGCATTGGGAAGATTCATTTCCAAGTCGCCAGAAAAGAGTCTGCCCTTCTTTAAAATCCTTAGGGGCGCAAAAAGTTTGCCTGGAACAAAGAATGTGATCTCGCCTTCAAAAAACTCAAGGAATACCTCGGTAGCCCCCCTCTGTTGAGCAGCCCTGTTCCTAACGAAAGACTATACGTGTACCTCTCTACAGGCCGACATACTGACGCTTTGGCCGCCGCAGAAGAAGGCAGCAAAGAAAAGCCCATTTACTATGTCTCTCACGCGCTCACTAATGTCGAAACCAGATACATGAATATAGAGAAAATTATTCTTGCATTGGTCTTGATGGCCAGGAAACTGAAGCCGTACTTCAAAGCCCACAAAATAGCAGTATATACGGATCTGCCCTTACGCATGATCCTACACAAGCCCGACGTAGCGGGAAGAATGCTGAGATGGGCAGTCGAGCTGACCAAGTATGCCATCATTTACTTGCCAAGAAAAGCAATCAAAGCCCAAGTGATTGTCGAATTCATTGCAGAAACATCCTTCAAACCAATGGGAGAGGAGAATAGTTCGGCGAATGAAGCCCTTTCCGACAAAGAAACGGCCCACCAAAACCACCCCCACAAAAATCGACCAGAGAGACCATGGAAATTATTTTTGGACGGCTCATCAATCGAGCAGGGCAACGGGGCAGGTGTTTTGCTCACCACGCCAGACGGGAAAGAAATCGGCAAAGCCTTGAAACTTAACTTCTCGGGGTCAAACAATGTGACCGAGTATGAGGCCTCGATAGCAGGAGCCAAGCTAGCCCTCGAGATGGGGGCCACACAAGCCTTGCTCTTTAACAACTCCCAGCTCATCGTAAAGCAAATTTTGGGGGAGTACGGGGCTAACGACCCCACACTGAACAAATACAGGGAACTCGCACTCAGGATCCTCGCACAATTCGAATACTGGGAGTTGCTCCAGATAAGTCGGGTTGATAACGAGAAAGCCGATTACCTTTCTAAGTTGTCTTCGGCTAAACTAGCAGAACTACCAAGCGGAACATGGTTTGAGATTTTGGAGGCACCTGCCATCGACAGCGAGGAAATCATGATGGTCGACCCGGCAATAGACTGCTAGATCGATGACATTAAAAGATACATCGAGCAAAGAATATTGCCTGACGAGAAAGAAAAGGCATGGGCCATGGCAAAGAGATCGGCGAGATACACTGTAATCGAAAACCTGTTGTACCGAAGATCCTTCTCGAAACCCCTTTTGAGATGCGTTCGCCCAGAAATCGTGAAAGGATTGTTCCTCGAAGTACATGGAGGAATATGCGGAAGCCATCTTGGAGCACGTAGTCTGGTCGACAGAATCATTTTTCACAGTTATTATTGGCCAACAATGAGAAGAGATGCCGAGAGACATGTTCGGAAATGCGATAAGTGCCAAAGGTTCGCCGATATACCTAGGTTACCCTCGGCCCCCCAAACACCAGTAATAGTATCGTGGCCATTTGACATGTGGGGACTTGACTTGATCGGCCCATTCCCCTTGGCGAAAGGACAAAATAAATTCGTGATAGTCGCGGTTGACTACTTCACCAAGTGGATAGAAGCACAACCTCTGACGAATATTACTGAGCAAAAAGCAATTAACTTTGTTCAAAATCAAATCTGGTGTAGATTCGGATTGTTGAGGGCCATCATTTCAGATCATGGCACCCAGTTCTCCCAACAATTCACGACAAAGTGCCACGAGAGAGGAGTCCAACATTGGAAGTCATCAGTAACACACCTCCAAGGAAACGTGCCGGCTTAATTTAACAAATAGATTATCGCTTCTCCGAAAAGAAGGTTGGATGAAAAGAAGGGAGAATGGCTAGAATAACTCCCGATGGTATTATGGTCTATAAGAACCTCGGCACAAGGATCAACAGGCGAAACACCATTTTCTTTGACATATGGCTCTAAGGCATTGGCTCCCGTCGAAATGGCCCTACCCACAATTAGGGTAACTCACTACGACCAAGAGACCAACAAAAAAGTCAGGGAGCTAGACCTCGATTACCTGGAAGAAAAAAGGTTGGAAGCAAAGCTAAGATCAGTAAATTACAAAAAACTGGCAAAAACACATCACGACAAGCGTATCAGAGCTCGCTCGTCTGCCATTGGAGATTTAGTCCTAAGGAAGATTGAAGCCACATGAAACAAAACGGGAGGAAACAAGTTATCACAAAACTGGGAAGGCCCCTTCCAGGTCACAGACATCATACGGGCTGAAACTTACAGACTCTCCAAACCAGATGGAACTCCTTTAAAAAACCTTTGGCATTCTGACCATCTCAAAAAAATTTACCAGTAAATGTAATAAAAGCACTTCTTTTTCTAACAAACAAGGCTTGACAAGGAATGGTTATATTATTACAACTACCTCGCTCGCCGAGGGAAGCAACGACCCTTGCAAAAAGAATTAGCCCTTGAGGCAAAAACAACCACCTCGCTCGCCGAGGGAAGCAACGTCCCTTGCAAAAAGAATTAGCCCTTGAGGCAAAAACAACCACCTCGCTCGCCGAGGGAAGCAACGACCCTTGCAAAAAGAATTAGCCTTTGAGGCAAAAACAACCACCTCGCTCGCCGAGGGAAGCAATAGCCCTTGCAAAAAGAATTTGCCCTTGAGGCAAAAACAACCACCTCACTCGCCGAGGGAAGCAACGACCCTTGCAAAAAAAATTAGCCCTTGAGGCAAAAACAACCACCTCGCTTGCCGAGGGAAGCAACGGCCCTAGCAAAAAGAATTAGCCCTTAAGGCACGAACAACCACTTCGCTCGTCGAGGGAAGCAACGGCCATAGCAAAAAGAATTAGCCCTTGAGGCACGAACAACCACCTCGCTCGCCGAAGGAAGCAACGACCCTTACAAAAAGAATTAGCCCTAAAAGCGAATAAAACCACCTCGCTTACCAAGGGAAGTAACGGCCCTTGCGGAAAGAAAACTAGCTCTGAATGGCGAAAAAATGCAAACAAAAGCAAAAAGAAACTACCATGACATAATAATGGACAAAATGGGGTACATTGTTTGAGATAAAATTAAAAAAAAAATTACAAGGGGTCCGCTACCCCCGCCTCATCCCGAGCTGCTTGATCATCGGCCTCCCATCTCTGTTAGTCTTCTCCCCCTCCAGCTCTCTCATCAACTGGTCTCCCACAAACTCATTAGGAGAGCTTGATAGAACCCATATCTCAGCATAAGGAAGAAAGCTGTCCTTCACCCAAACATCATGGGTCAAAAGTTGGATGAAGAGATTGCCGCCATCAACAGGAGGAGGAACCCATTCAGGGGCTTGAGCCTTCAGATCCGCTTTTTGGATCTCCTCTAACTCTTCCCGATCAAAAGGGACGAGAGAAGAAGCAGCTCGGCACTCAGACCCGAAATATTCAAGAGCGAATCTAAACAATAGTAAACATCAGAATGCCGACGGCCGTAGCAGCCCTGAAAGTCTGGACTCGATTCTTCTCCATAATATCAAGAGCCTGGTCCCCGTAAGTGGTCGATGTGAGATAGTCAGCAATAGCCTGGTCCCTAGTCGTTATGGACGCAGCCTTGGCCTTCAGCCGATCATTTTCCAGGGACAAAGCCAGCAACTCGGCCCCTCGCCTTCGTTGATTGAGCCACTTGCTCCCTCACCCCACCTTCGCCTCAATCCTTCGCCTCACCACGCTGCTCCAAGTACTGGGACAACTCTCCCTTCTTCACCACCAGCTCGGCCTCAAGAGCGGTAACGCTATCCAGCATGGCCGAAGCGTCGGAGTGAAGACCCTCGACCTCTCGCCCCAACAGAACGCGCGGCCCCCCGGGCCGAGGCCATCCTCTCCTGATAAGAAGCCAAATATATGTCAAGCTGAAAAAGAGCAAATGAAGCAACAACAAGTGTCACGACCCGACCCGGATTTCGACACGAAATCCCAAGGTCGTGCCGCTGAAACTAACCTAAGAAGAAGACAAGCACTTGTTAAACAGTAGTACGAGTCGAACAGTCGAGCTAACAAGCTCTAAACATGAACATAAAGCCATACTAAAATACAAGATTTCAAGAATCGAATTAGCGGAAGCAATAAGGAAATGAAGTCCTGAGCTATGAAACTTGAAACCAAAGCCAAAGAAACCAAGAGAGACATTTTCTCTCAAAGGGGGAAAAACAAAACTCGCGTGCCGCAACATTGTAGACACTGAACAAACCATCGACACTCCAGGCCGGCGTTTCAACAAGAACCAACCTGATAACAATTACCCACTGCTAAAGTATATCGGGGTTAACAAACAACTATAACAACTAGAATAAAGAAAATCCCCAAAGTTACTGCGTGCCCATG
The DNA here is from genome assembly GCA_013146195.2 of Codonopsis lanceolata. Classification (NCBI taxonomy): domain Eukaryota; kingdom Viridiplantae; phylum Streptophyta; class Magnoliopsida; order Asterales; family Campanulaceae; genus Codonopsis; species Codonopsis lanceolata. The sequence continues at coordinate 77,434,363 of CM028378.1, read as the reverse complement.
AGACAATTGAAATAAATACTAAAACCACGAATAACGGCACAATACAACCCGTCGGGGTTAACTAGAGAGAGAAACTCCCTCCGCCGTTTTTTGTTTAGGGTTAGGGTTTCTTCTTGCGCCCTAGGTTATGGATCCCACCGCCCGGATGGGTCGCTCTATTCCTGGCCTGCCATCGATGGACCATCGCATGGTCAACCTACGGTATGCGGCGTGTCCAAGGCAAAGACCTAAGTGTCTAAACTCTAATAAGGCTCTGTTCTCCCTCCAATCCCTCTCCCTCCACGCCCACCAATGAAGATTAGTAATGAACCGGCTTGTCTCTTTACTCCATTGGAAGTAGAAACGGCTGAAGGGCAGTTTGAAAACACCATTATCCTGAAATTTTCCGTTGGTAGACCTTCGTTACAGGTGATCAAGGAGCATATTTCTGGTTCTTGGAACCTCACAGGGTCGGTTGTGGTTGGTTTGCTTGACCCTCGACATATTATGGTTCATCTCGAATCCAAGGAGGATTTAATGCGTGCCCTATCTAAAGAATCCCATATGATAGAAAGCTGCATGTACCGATCTTTCCGGTGGACGCCTGATTTTGGTTTTAAACGTGACAATCCTAGGGTTGCTGTGTGGGCGAGACTTCCACATCTCCCCCTTCCTTTTTTTAATGCTTCATATCTTTCTCGTATTGGTAATTCCCTGGGCCAATTTTTAAGGGCTGATGACAAAACTCTATCTTTATCTCACCCTATGCATGCTCGCATATGTATAGAGATGGATGTTTCTGCTCCCCTTCCAGAACGTATTTGGATTGGTACTACAAAGGAACTTGGCTTCTGGCAGGCAATTATTTTTGAGGGCAATATTAAGTATTGTTCGGGATGTGGTCTCCTTGGACATATTGAGCAAGATTGTCGTAAAAGAAACCGTCCCAATATGAAAGGTCACAACACGGATTCTGGCAATGTTAAGATGAATGATACACAACATCCAAATAATGTTGATTCGGTGCCGAAAGTGGTACCGATGTCACAACAGCATGCAATTCCAATAACTAATAAACCTCCCCTGTCTTCTATTCCAACTTGGCGCCGGTTGGTAAGCGGGTAGAGGAGGCTTCGGTTTCTCATGCTAAGGATGATAAGGGTAAGAGCTGTGAGACGTAAGTGATTGATATAGTGGATTCGGATCCTAAGGAGGGGGAAACTGTTCGTGCAACTGTGGCTCCGACGCCGGTGGCGTCTTCCCCTGGAAAAACAGATTCCGTGGCTGCAAAGGACCAATCCATTAAGTCAACAGAAAATGGTAAGAGCAAAAGAGATGATTCTCCTATTCAGACAACGGGCTCGGTTCCTGAATCTTCACCTCTTCATGGTGACAAAGGGGCTTCTAATAAAGGGCCAGGTGCTGTGGAAGACGAGGTGGGCATTCATAATACTTTTTCTGCTTTTGGCCGATCCGAGGACTTGGAAACTGAAGATATTTCGGTTGATGAACAAAGATCCAAATCTACTAGTCCCAAGATGGCTCATGACAAGGTTAAGTTGACTCGATCTGCGTCTTTGGATGATATTACTGATTTTCCTAAATCTCCTTCCAACACTGAGGAGTTTAGAACAGATTGCCGCAAGAAAGTAGAGAAGACCAAGAAGTTCAAACTGAAGAAATCGCAGGCTCATTCTAACAAACGACAGACTAGGGCTGCCTCTAAAGCCCGTGTTCCCCCTCGAATCTTTTTATGACAATAATTATTTGGAATGCTAGGGGCGTTGGTAATAAAGACACACTCTCTTTTCTGAGAAACATTAAAGTTCAACACAAACCATTTTTGGTAGTTTTGTTAGAGCCAAAAATTGCGGGGGATCACATTATCTCTATTGCAAAGAAGTTAAAATTCAAGCATAGCATGCATAATAATCCTCATAATACTCATATTTGGTTGTTGTGGTCTGAGAAAATTTCCATTAGTCTTTTTCGTTTTTCTGAGCAGCATGTCACTGTTAAACTTAGTGAAGACAATGGTTTAAATATCATAGCTACTTTTGTATACGCCAAGTGTACCAGAGGGGAACGTCAACTTTTATGGAAGGATCTGGTTGATATCTCTTGCGGCATTTCAGATCCTTGGTTGATAGGGGGAGATTTTAATACAATTGCGTGCTCATCTGAGAAAATTGGTGGAAACGGATACGATTTCAATAGTATGGATGACTTCACAACCTTTATGCTTCAGGCAGGAGTTGTAGATGCAGGATATGAGGGGAGCACATTCACTTGGTGTAATGGGCATCATGGTAGTGGCCGGATTTGGGAGCGGTTGGATCGTGTTCTGATTAATGGGCAATATAAATCTCTTTTTCCTCCGCTAAAAGTTACTCATTTGTGTTGTATGTATTCGGATCATTCTCCACTTTTGGTTGACTTTCAGACGTTTAAGAAAGCAAAGGGTGGTTTTTGTTTTCAAAAAATGTGGCTGGATCATAAGGATTTTCTCACCTTTGTGCGGAATCAATGGAGTCGTCCAATTATGGGTGGTGGGGGTTCTCCTATGGATATCCTCCATAGGAAATTATCCTTTTTGAGAAAAGAACCAAGACTTGAACTGGATCTTTTGGACATGTGCAGAAAAAAATTTATGCAACTCAAGATAAAATTTTGGGTTTAGAATTTCAGCTTCAATCTGGATGGGATGCTGCGGTTGAGGATCGGATTCGGCTGCATAGGCTGGAACTTGCCCAGCTTTTGCGCTGGGAGGAAGATTTAAACCAACAGAAAGCCCGGGTGAAATGGCTGCATGACGGGGACCGTAACACTGCCTTCTTTCATGCCTCGGTTCGTGATAGGGCTGCTAGGAATTCTTTGCGTATTCGCTTGGATGGAACCCGATTGATGAAAAATATTGGGCGACATGGCCATTGCTCACTATGGAGACTGTTTCTCTACATCCAATCCAGTCATGGATGAAAATTTGTTTAGCGATGTTTCTAATGCTGTGAGTGCGGATGATAACAGTCGGTTGGTGTCAGTTCCAATTGAGGGTGAAATTTGGCTTGCGGTTTGCAGCCTTAACGCCGATAGTGCCCCGGGTTCTGATGGGTTTACTGGTCATTTTTTTCAAGGTTGCTGGGATATTGTCAAAAATGATGTGGTTGCTGCGATACGCCTTTTTTCGTGGTGTGACTCGCCCGAGGTCTGTCTTCTACGATCATGGTTTTGCTTCCGAAAATTTCAAATCCTACATCTTTTGGTGATCTTCGTCCTATTAGCCTGCGTAATTTTAGTTGTAAAATTATTTCTAAAATTATGGCAATGAGAATGGCGGATGTCCTCCCAAAAATTGTTTCTCTCGAGCAATCGGGTTTTGTGAAAGGTAGGGCGATTCAAGAAAACATTGCTTTAGCTCATGAGTTGATTGGCGGAATAGATCATAAAGTTCGTGGTGGTAATATTGCTTTCAAGTTTGACATGTCCAAAGCATATGATCGGTTGGAATGGTCTTTCCTTCTTCGTGCCCTTCGTGCTTTTGGATTTAATGAGGGAGTCTGTGGCTTAATTGAGCGCTTGATCAACAATATTTGGTACTCTATTCGGATTAATGGCTCCAACTACGGCTTTTTTAAGTCCTCTAGAGGAGTCCGTCAAGGTGATCCACTGTCCCCCCTTCTCTTTATTCTAGCTCAAGAAATATTATCGGTGGCTCTAAAGAAAGGTTTTGAGAATGGACGTTTTCTTCCCTATAATCATGGTAAGGGTAATTTCATAGTTTCTCATCTCCTTTATGCAGACGATATGATTTTATTTTGTAATGGTGGTAAGAATACTATTATGAATATCCGTGACCTTTTCGCTCAATATGAGCGGTGTTCTGACAGCTTGGTTAATCTCTAAAAGTGGTTTCTATACGTCATCTCGATGCTCTAGAGGCAAAATTCGGTGTTGTTCGGGTCGGGCCGTTCTCATAATAGGTTTCCCATGCGCTATTTGGGACTTCCGCTTTTCAAAGGTAGAGTGAAGCAGTTGTTATTTTGAGGATTTGGTGAATCGGGTTCTTGAAGAATAGAAGGCCGAAAGCAAGGTTGCTTTCCTTCGGTGGAAAGTCATTCTTATTAAATCAGTGTTAAGCAGCATCCCAATATATGCCCTGGCAGCTATTAAAGTTCCGGTGTCTGTTATAAATCGCATTGAGCGAGCCATGGCCAACTTTTTATGGAGCAATTCGGGAGACAGCCGTATTCATTGGGTTTCTTGGGCCAAAGTATGTAGGCCTACATCGGAGGGTGGTTTGGGTCTTCGGTCTTTGGTGCAAATTCGGAGGCCCTTCATGCTAAACTCGCCTCGAGTGTTCTTCAAGGGAAGAGTTTATTTGCCCGCTTCATTGCATCTAAATACAAATCAATGAATGGTTTTCGCCTCGCCTCTACTCATGTTTGGCGTGCTATTCATAAGCATATTGACCATATTTCCTCGCTCGCCGTTGGGTTTTAGGAAGGGGGAAGTTTCTTTCTCGAACGATAATTGGTTGGGTGATCGTCTGATTGGTCCGCGGCCTATTGATGCTAAGCTTTCGGTTAGGGATGCTTTTTCTCAGTTGTCTTCATTTTTGCCTTTGCTTCCGTCTCACCTTCATGCTGTTATTCACCGAATATGCCTTCGGGATAACGATCCAGATAGATTAGTTTTCAGCCTTACTAATTCTGGAGAATTTGATACTAAAACTTATTTTCATCACTGTCGTATTCGCCACGCTGTTCATCCTTGGTGTTCAAAAATTTGGAAGGCGTGGATCCCTACAAAAATCAGTGGATTTGGTTGGAAATTGTTGCATGGAGCTATTCCTGTAGATCTTCAATTACATTCTAAAGGTGTTCCTATTGTATCCCGTTGTTATTGCTGTCGGGTTTCTCCTGCCAGGGAGTCAATCTCTCATCTTTTCCTTCACTCGGAAATTGCTCGAAATCTGTGGAATCGGTTGTCTCTCCCCTTTAATAAAATTGTTAGTTATACCTCCATTGATCACCTTTTTCAAATATGGCTGATGGATGCATCTTCGCGATCTCAACTGGGCAGTCTTCAAATTGGTATTGTGTTACATGTCTGTTGGGCCATCTGGACAGCTAGATGCCGAGCTGTTTTTGATAGCTTACCAATGAATAGCGACTGGGTTTATAAGCAGGTTTTGGAGGGGCTTTCCAACATGTTTCAACTCTTTTCTCCCAAATCTGTGTTAAAGCCCAAAGGTGTTCGGATTCTAAGTTGTTTTGGTCTTCCCATTCTAAAGCCAAAGATTAAGAGGGGTTTATGGGTTCGATGGAATGCCCCGGCTGTTCATTCTTTCAAACTTAATGTAGATGGCTCTTCTCGCGCGGGTATGGCAACGGGAGGCGGAGTGGTTCGGGATGATAGGGGTCATTTTGTTGCAGCCTTTTGTCGATCTTATGGACGAGGTACTAATATGCGAATTTTATGCGCTCGAGATGGCCTCCTTCTTTGCCGCAAGCTTCGCCATTTAAATGTGATTATTGAATCGATTCGCTTGTAGTGGTGGTCGCCATTGCCGGTGGTGATCATGGTTGTCCTTGGAAGTTTGTATATGACTTTCGTTGCTGTTCTTTGCTGATGGGTAATTATAATCATGTTCATATTTTTCGTGAGCAAAACTTTGTTGCAGATAGGCTTGCATGCTCAGCTCATCAGAGGGGTGACTGCGATTTCAGTGAGGTTACCCAATTGCCTCGGGATGTTCGTCGTGCTCTTCAGCAGGATGCTTTAGGGCTCTTTAATTTTCGTAAAATGTAATTCTTAGAGTTTGGTTTCTTTTGTATCTCCTTTTAGAGGTCAGGCTCCTTTGTCCCCCCTATATCGGGTAAGGCTGGTTGTCCCCCTCCAGTTTGTACTTTTCTTCTTCTAATAAATCTTGCGCAGGTGCTGCCCTGCTTCTTGCAAAAAAAAAAAAAAAAAAAAAACAACCCGTCGGCCCATGGAAGAATCAATACAAATACCCAAGTACTCTACCCGACCGTAAAGTCTAAATAACTTTACAAAATCGATCTCACAAGAATAGCAAAGTACATAATATATTTGACGATGCTAAAAAAAAAAAGGACTCCACAAGCTACTACTCGGGGAAAGTCTGCTGCAACTAGAACGAATCACACGATCTAATCTCGATCTATCGATCACCAAGCGCTCAAGCATACACGATCTACTCGACCTCAACGCGGCTACCAATTTACTGCAACTAGAAAACAAAGTATGGAATGAGTCATAATGACCAGTACGCTACCACAAGAGATATGTAACATATATTTATGTAATATAAAAATAATCATGGTGTCATTTTACAAATTACAGAAAACCTGTGAAGAGACGTCGTATCGTTTTGATACTCCACAAGATAACCATTTATTCTTACTTAGTAAACCGTCCAAATGAACCAGAGCATAATTCCCTGTTTAAACACAAATCAAATAAATTAGAACGAAGTTACCATAAAAACATCATATGCAAGTATATATAATTATATATATACTAATCAAACTGTTCATAGAATCATTAAGTATAAGTGTGCATATTTATATATACACATCAAGTCTTTCACAGAATCATCAAGTAGAAGTATGTATATTTAAATATATACATATCATATCGTTCATAGAATCATAATGTACAAGTATGTATACTTACAGATATCCACCTCAAGTATTTCAATAATACACAATCAAGATAAACACGGTCAATTAGATCTCATGTTCAACTAACACTTTGTTATCACATAATTGCCCATAGTAAGCCACATAAGGGATAGAGAAGATACCAAATCACTGTCGTCGTATTGCTCCTGCAATCACAACTGTTAATCATATCGTGCCAGTGATACCCCAAATAGTGGTATCAAAGTGCTGAGCGGTATCACCTCAAGGGTGGCGCCTTTCCCGGTCATATAACTCTAGTCAAATGCGCCCTCTGGTTACACAGAAGTTGGTCAGTGAAACTACATCCCCACTGTGGCCAACAGTGGAGGGGTGTGTGAACCGTATCCGGTACGGCAATACATAGCGATCACGAATCCCATAACTTGTGAAGACGATGCATCGTCCCACCTTCAACGTAAAACTCAACAAATGCCACCTGGACTCATATGCAATGCACAAGTAGATGTTTACTTGCCATGAAATAAAATAGGGACCGAGCTAACTCGTCCAATGCCAAGTATGATATTACTCTACTACAAACTCTTGATTATGCACATCATTGTAATAATTATTAAATCACGTTTGAAGCTCAATTGAGTCTCGAAAGAATAAGTGGCATGTTGTCCACACTAATCAAATCAAGTTCCAAAAACTAGTAATCTATTCAAATGGAATCTAGTTAACATAGGATCTCACCACGATCCCCGTAAGGTTCAATTGTTCTTTAAGCTCGACTTCGTTAAGTCCTTACTACAATTCCAACCAAATAGGATATAAATGCTATATGCATTTCTAGCCCTTCTATGTTCTCGTTTAAGTCATAGCTAGGTTCTCGTTCCATTTAGGAACCCTAGTTCACGTATCAATAAGTCAAGTAGAAGATGGAAGCCTAAGTTGATTAATATCAAATCAAGCTTTAGTTCAATTCAAGTTCATAATCCCACCTATTAGTGGAATCCAAATTTCATTGCAAGTTAACAACACAATAGTAGAACATGCTTGAAGGCAAGAAACACTATATGCTTTATAAGTCATATTAATCAAGTATGGAGAATCAATCCTTAACAAGTTCAAATATTACAAATCACTCGGTGTAGCAATATTTCTAATTGCATTAAAAATTCCTCTCAACACAAAATGTACTGAATCTCACTTATTCAGAAAGTAGACTCTTTAAACTATAACTTAGCCTTTTAAATCACTTCATTCGGACTTGTATTCATCAATCTATGATCATATCAAGATCAAGCTAATAATCTGTTTTTCTGTAATGATTATTTTGCCCAGTCAACTTATAAATTCGACCATTAATTCCTCACAACTCCAAATGTCATGAATTTTATATATTCATAAACTAGACTCTTGGAATTATAATTTAGCACTTTAAACCACTCCATTTAGACTTGTATTCTTTAGGATACAGTCACCTCAAGTTCATGTTAAAAATCTTGTTCTTTGTTGTGACTCATTCTACTTAGTCAACTAGTAAATTCATCCATGAATTGCTCACCACTCCAAATTAAGGGATTATTGCCTAGTCTAAAACAAGACTCTTGAGACTATACTTTAGACTTTTAAATTACTCAATTAGGACTTGTATTCATCAAAATACAGCCCCTCCAAGTTCATGTCAGAAATCTGATTTTCTGTTGTGGTCTGTACTGCATGTCTATCATACAAACTTCACCAAAAATTCCTCATCGATCCTGTAAGTCCAGTTGGCAAAAAACAAGGCTAGAGGGGGGGTGAATAGTCTTTTTAAAACTTGAGGGTTGACTTGTAAAATTTTTAAGTTGGCAGCAGAAAATTGAATCTTGTTAGTCAGCTGATATTAGTCAGCTGGTTGAAGCTTTTAAAATAACTCAAGCTGAAGGAAGTTGGTTAGCTGGCTGACACAACTGTTTTCAAAGAATTTTTCTTTTACAGTAGATCACTGAATACAAAGAAGAAACTGAAAAACAATTTACTAGAACAACTAAGTAAACAATTATGTTAGTGATTGGCTGACACTTAATCAGTTGAAAACTTTTTAAGTGTTAGGTCAGTTTGCAAGAGTATAGATAATAACTGACAAATCAATTGAAGTGGTTCACAGTAAAACTACTACGTCCACTACCAAGCTGGTCAGACTTGGATTTTTGAAGTGCACTAATTTTATTAAAAATCTAGTTGATCTCTAATACATAAGTGTACAACAAAAGACCAGTGTTTATGGAGTAAGATTGAATAACAATCAAACTCGTGAGACAAACTGACTGACTTCAAAATAATATGAAATGGATCACTCAGTGTTTGCCTAAACAATAACTAGAAAGAAAATATTCAAGAGAGATTATATAACTAAAGTTTTAAGAAGACTATGGCACAGAGAGAATTTCTTTTTAGGTTAGAATGCTTCAGACTTCTATATGTCTTCAAAAAAATGCTTCCTGTGGGTATTTATAGATGAACTTGAAGAGTAATCCGTTAGGAACACATTTGAATTTGAAAATGTGTTTGGCAGAGCATACATATCTTCACAAGATCACGAAGATCCTGTTGGAAATATTATCTAATAGAATATCTACCAAATGCACAAAATGAGAAAGTGTCAGTATCAGTAAATGTTCAAGCAAATGAGGAAAACTAGCTGACACTTAAACCGTTATGATCAGTTGAACAAGTAACTGACAAAGAATTTTTATAAACACAAGCTGACCAAAATATCTTAAAATTTTTGGCTAACAATAAGTGGAATGATTTTAAGCAAATTTTAACTTAATGCAAGATTCAACAGATCCAAATGACACATATCTTACATTTCCAAAAACTAGACTCTTTTATCTAGAGTTTACCACTTTAAAACACTCCAATTGGATATGTATTCATCGATTTATGATCACATTAAGATCATGTTAATAACCAGTTTCTCTTGTTCAGTCACACTGTCGCAATTGCAACAAGTTCATGAACAATAGTTGTTCCAAATCATGTTTAGAACACTTTTAATGCTATACATAAACCCAATCTATTATGTCTAGGGGGCAGCCCCAAAATTTCCATAATTTAACCCTAACATGAAAAATTCTTTAAAGTTAACAATTGTAATGAATTCCTTCACAAGAATTACTCCTAAGCACAATTAGAACCACATTCATGCTTTACCCAAACCCAAATTAATAACATAACAAAACAACCCTAAAATTTCCAGATTTATAACTTGTTGAAATGAAGATTTCTACTTCACAAGAAGTCTTCCTAAGCATGTATACTACAACTATTATGAAGGGAGTATGTCATTATATTGAACATACAAATTTTCAGGGATTAGAAGCATACCTTAAGCCTAGAAAAGGCTGAGAAAAAGGAAAACAAAGTAAGGATTACTAGTCTCCTTGTCGATAGCTACGATTGGGTGGTCTCGAATCCAAAATCGGGTGGCCGGATCTTCGGGAAATCACAAAACACACACTAATCTCACCAATAATCTCCCACACTCAAGCTCTCATCAATGGTGACTGTAAATATCTGATCTTAGGAGGTGTAATGAGTGGAGTTCTATAGCCATGGTACACTAAGAGGTGAGAGAGTGAGTGAAAAACAAGTGTCAAGCCCTTATAGGTCAATTTTTATGTGAGATTAAGTCCCTAATTGAGGACTTAGTGCTAAAATTTCACTTAGGCTTAATTCACTCTAATTAAGGTCTAATTAAGGTCTAAGTTAAGGTTTAGTGAAATTCATTAAGGGTCTCCAAGTAAATCCAATAGACTAGGCAAAACTCAAATTTCTGGAAATACCGAGAATAAATGATGTAGTCAACTTTAAAAATGCGTATGTACTGAAATACAAATCCAAAAATTACGCAAGAGGAATGGTTAGAAAGATATTGAAGTCTAGTTTCTAACGCATCAAACAGATCTCAATTCTGAGTTTTCTACAGAAAACTACGACCAAATTACTACAGCCCTATCATGGTCGAGGCGAATACACAAGTCACACCGAAAATGAAAGACGAGCGTGTTCAACCTTAAACATGATCAAACCAAAATAATATCAAGTTAATCCCCAAGGTCACCCTAGTCATCCATGGTCAAACCTAGGGTCAAAATAACACTAACCGAGTAATACGACAATAAACACAACGGTACGAACTCGTACAACAACATGATAACTAAAATCGCGAATCGGGGAATCAAACTTACGACGACAACTACTATCAATGTCGTGGCCACATGTAAACTTGTAAAAATGATTATTATGAATGTAAATGCATCCGAGCAAGCACACAAAGACCTAAGATCTCTCAAAGTTTGCGAGCAAGAACGAAGTACGTAAACGTTCTACTGAGTTAAGTACTTAATGATTCGGGGTCTCAGAACAAGGGGGTCACTAACTAAATAAGGCAGCAACAAAAGAAACAATAAATATGAGAAGAGAAGGATCAAAAGGTCACCTTGCTTATGAAAAGGGCACTAAGGTCGTCTAGCTGAGAATCAGGCAGAAAGGCCGCTCCTTCGGTAGATTCTCAAGGAACCATCTGCGCCGACAGTCGATGAGCATATCCGGCAAAATGAGGGGGAGGCTGGCAGCCGACCTATTGAGGTACCTCAAAACGAAATCATTATCCCCAACTGCCTCGGAGCGAGCCCCTCTGCCGACATCAACCTCGGCAGAATCGTCTTGCATGACAGCGGGGCTATTGTCAGAATTGATCCTCTGCCGCTTGGTTTTAGGGACCCCAACAGGGGGTAGCAAGGCCTTGGCCTTGCCTCGAGAAGGAATATAGCTCGCAACCTTGGGAGGGTACTCTAGAACACCCACCAGGGGCAAAACTTCTTCCTCGTCACGAGAAGCTGCTTGCTCTCGAGTAGCTCTCAACTCCTCTCTTTACTTCTTGGCCTCTTCCTTTTTCCGAGCTATCAGCTCATCGCGAGTCACTCCCATATATGCACAACAATACTAATGTCAAAAAAAAAAGATAAGAAAAGAAGAGAATAAGAGGGAATAATAGGGGGAGGTAAAAGAAACAAAAACCAAAGAAAACAAACGAACCACCTGGCACGAGGCAGCCAGGCTTATCTTTCCCCTTGCAAGTCAAACACTCCGAGCCAAATACACCCCCCTGGTGCATCGGCCAGCCTTCGCAGCTCGCATACTTGACACCCAGACAAACTGTTCCGACCTCCTTATACTTCACCGAAGAAACCCCGAACTTGGAGAGAAGTAGGTCGTTTCCCACAATTGCCTTCCAGTTGTAACTATGGACTTGCTCGCCCAGGACATTGAACAGGGGGGCTTCAATGGCTTGCTTCATGGCCAGGTCGGCCGAACTCAACTTCTTCGTCTTAACAATACCATGGGGCTCTCCTCTAGGTATCTCAAAATTCCACCCGCCACTGCACACCAGCAACAGAACTTTGTCTAACCATTTATGGTCCTTATGAACAAAATTACCCATGAGGGGGAACCCATGCGCGTGCCTACTTCCGGTCATCCGAAGCACAGCAAGACCCACCTTGAAATAATGGCAAAACAAATAAAGGGAGGGCTCGAACCCCTGCGCCCTGGCACACAGAATGAAGGACACTAACGCCCTTGTCAAATTAGGGGTTAGATCCAAAGGAACGAAGCTTGTCTCCCTTAAAAACTCGCAAATAAACTGATCGAGTGGAAGCCGCAGCCCGGATGACTCAAATAGGGAAAGATAAAAGCCGACATGACTCCGAAGCTAACGGAGTTCCCCAAGGCTCAAGGACGGGTCTGGAGCCGAACCCCGAAAATGATCAGAGCCATACTTCGTGGCCCACTCGACTACATCCTCGGGGGTGATATGGTTCTTAAATGGCCGAAGATAGCGAGACGCTCTCTTGCCCTCTAGCTCCCGAGCCTCTGACCAACCCGAAACTGACGCACCACTACTGCTAGACATCCTTTCAACTCGTCGAGACTCCAACACTCTTTTAGCTCGGCGATAGTGCAATACTTTCTCCCTGGTGAAAAATTGAGTTACTAGACTTAAAGCAATACACTCCGTGCTTGCAAAAACCCCCATAGGGACATTTAACGGGTAGTCCGGGGCCGAGAAAACTCCGTCGTTATATTTCCAGTACGAGCTCACTTTTACCCCGGAACTCGCAAGAAAAAAACCTTGCCTCCCAAGGGGTAACAGCCTTCTTGATGCCTCGAAGTCCAAAAAAGGATCATCCTCGCCGTAATTTATAGAAGAAACCGAAGCGGGGTACAGCCCGAGCTCGGCGGATCAAAAACAATTTCAACCCGAATTGTTGGGTCGACTGTGCGCTCCTCGCCATGAAACACACTAAAATGAACGTCGCAATGCGCGAACCCTACGACCCCTACGTCCCCCCTATTTGTCTCAACACTAACACTCGGCTCGGTAACATCTTCAATGGGCGAAGATAAGTCTACAAAATCCACCGAATCATTGGCCTCTGTCTCGGCAAAGGAAGAACCCATCGACGTTTATTCAGGAGAAGAGGACACGTCGGCAGAAACCTCGGGGTTCTTAGGCGAAGGACTCCTAATTGTCAAGGCCCTAACAAATCCCCTTAGGGCATGGTAAGACGGTATGGCTGAGGCCCCAACACAACTAGGAAGTGGGCTCCTGATCACTAATGGCCTCACCTCATCATACGAATCGTTAGAGCTCGAAGAGCTCCTGGAAGAGGAAGGGTCAAAAATGTAATTGGGAGGCCAGAGCATTTTCGAACAAATAGAAAACAGGACCAAGGGAAAAATAGAAAAGGTAAGCCCGGGGCTTACCGTGATGTAAGCAAAGAAATAGTCTGATTTGCCGATGGCAACCTAAGTAAGTCCGGAGCCTCTCCTGAAAACACACGAAGCTGCCGGAATAATCAATTAGGAAAGGAAAACTGGGAAAATGAGGTTGTCCCCCCACCAAAATCTCACTGACACAAGAAAAAGGAAGTAGGACATTTACTGGGTTAAGGAACAAGGGAAGGCACAAAGGATCCCTGGAAAAAATCTTGCCGGAGCTCACCTGAATGCAAAGAAGAGAGAAGAAAAAGAACGGTATGAAGAATGAAAAGCGGTAAAAGTAAAAAGGATGAAAATGGAGGTTGTAAATACCAGATTCAAAGCGACGCCGTTTTCAAAACCCGGTTTAGCCCACGAGCGTTCCCAAGGAATATTTAAGAACGCCACCTCGATTTCCCGCCCAAATGATTCATCTCATGGAAAAAGGCAACGCTACAGCGGTTTTGAAATTTGAAAAGACACCCTACATTTAATGTTCTGACAGAATGAAAGAGTTACGGTGGCCCAATTTCCAACAAAAGATAAACCGTCATCGCTACTCTCATACGAGTGACGAGCCGATAAAGCAAATTGCAAACCTAGGGCAAAAGTCAGGGGCGAGGCCAAAGCATTCCACACCACTCAGCCCAAGCCCAAGGGATGCCGAGGAGAGACATTGGTATTTGCTGACCTAGTCACACTTGCAGACTGGGCCACGAAAACGAATGTATCAAAACCATGAGCAACTTGACTGTGCCCAAAGAACTTTCCATATCCACAATTCTTCTCATGAGTCCTCCAATCACCCATAATTCTTATCATGAGTCTTCCAATCACCATTCATCTCCATCCCCCCTGTCACTAAAATCATCAATCGGTGTATGTTTCGGAAGATGAAAAAAACAAGAACAGTTCACGCAAAAGAACTGGGACCAATCGATTGACTTCTTGGCCGCCGATTGCCGACCCTGACCAAGAAGTGGGGGGCTACTGAATGAGCTATGCATGAGCCGAGCTAGGACCCACCATTGCCGAGCTAACCCGAGAAGGGACCCATTACAATTCGGTCGTCCAGACAACAGACCTGCCGAGGTAACTCAGTTGGTAGCCAAGTCACAGTCGCTTCTGCCGAACAACTCTGGCTCGGCACGACCGGTCTCTCTCTTCATCAGGGCGAAAATATATGATCCCACCTCGGCAGATGCTCTTCCTGCTAGATTCAACGCGACACACATTTCGATGAGGTCACTATATTGTAGCTCTGCCTCAGAACCTGATCATACGACAAAAGTACTGCCACATTCAGCTAACTACTCCCCTGACAGACGCCCGTCTTTTCATATCATTCACCTAATTCAGCGCCAGATGAATGATGAAGGGTCGTCCTGTTCTTCCAATAAGAGGCGGCCACCTCCCATCTCATAATCAACAATGCAACAGTCCGATAGGGTATATAAAGGAGGTTTTTTAAGGTTCATCTTAAAGAAATTTTCAAGTCTCAAACAACATCAAACTCTTGTTATTTCACATCTTCTCTTGCCTGAAGCCTCTTATTCTCGGTTCAGTTTTGCAATAGTCAATGTAACCACCATAACTCAGGTGTTAAAGAGGGTTTGTTAATGTTTGGAAGAATAATACGCCAGATATCCTCATTGATTCATTATACCCTCATCATATTCCGTTGTCATGTGTTAGCATAAGACAAGATCACTGTTTTTGCGTGATCAAATTTTATTTTTATGATTATTTTTCAGTAAATATAATTATAAATGTAGAAAAATAAAAATAAATTAAAATTATTTATACTGACAGTTTATTTTTATACATTAAAATTATTTATACTAACAAATAATTAGAAAAATAAAACAAATATGTCCTTGCTATCGTCAGAACAAATATTCTTCCATAATGACAATAAACTGATGTATTTTCATGATGAGTAAAATGAAAGTGTTTAATTTAATTAGATTTTTTTTGATTTTATAAATTAACAAAAAGGTTTAATTTACAAAAAAAGTTGTTTGTACATGGTTTATTATGGAACGAAATGTATTGTAATTGAGGGAAATCGGTGCAAAAACTCTCGCCGAAGCCACGTCAGCGTTATGCAAGCAGCTTACTCAGCATTCTATCTTTTCTCCTAACGCCTAACAGACAGAAGGTTTAAATTAAAAAAAATAGGTAGAGGTTTTAATTTTTAAAATTGGAAACACGGGGCTTAATTTGCAAAACGTGAAATAGGACAGTTTTGTTTTTGTTTTTGCAATTCTCTCTTTTTATTAATGATTGTTTTTAAAATATTAAGTTTTTTGTAAACAATTGTGTGAAATATATATATATATATATATATATATATATATATATATATAAGAATCCATTTTTTTAAATAATGCTACCCTTATTAGGTAGTAACTAGTTTTTGCACCCGTGTGTTAAACGCATGACATATATCTTTTTAAACTAAATTATACAAAAGTAAAATGAAGAATAAAAACAATATTAAAAGAATGAATTAAGAGAAACTGTTTAAATAGAAATATATAATTGTAAGACTAATCATTATAAATTCTAAAAAACTTATTCGACGCATAATCATAGCTTAGAGGAAAATATATTTTCAGACCAGAACTAATTGTTACCCTTGAAACTGCGATATATAGTTATCCATGACTTCTATTGATTTCTTCAAGAAGTACATGCAACGGTGATTGATGTTGACTCATGTTAATTGTTATTCTTATGACTACCAATGAAAATTGTCTTCATTCAAACTTGAAAGGTAACTTGACATCTGATGGAGTCAATGACATTTTTACGATAAAAATAATAAAAGATGTATGAATTTTTATATAACGTACTCTTTGTGATTTGCAATGCATTATAATTATTTATGGTATTATTTTAAAATTTCAGCTGTTAATAATCATAGCTTAGAGGAAAATACATGAATGACGAATAATTGATAGAAATTGAAGTGTCATGTATTCCATATTGGTGTATTGCAGAAAAATGTTTATTATTGTAAATATATAAAATACAAAAAATTAATAAACTTTACTTTAAAAATAGTATAATATCATATCGTTTGTGATATCCGATAAAGGAGTCAGATTGACACATTTTAACAGAACCTCCAACATAATTCATATAAGAATATTGAATAAAAAAGAAAAGTAAATACTAAATAAAACACAAAATAACACTATTATTTTCACATGGGGAAGCATGAGGGTGACGTGAGAGAGGAAAGAAGGAAAAGAAAAGAGAAATGAGGAGAGGAGAGAAGAGACGGGGGGACATAGGTTGGAGGAAAAAATGGATTGCACTGCCTAGGAAAATAAATTAAATGTATAAAAATGACTTATTTTAAGACAATAATTAATAATTATAATTAACAAAAATGACATGTTTTCAATACAACAATTAAATAATTAACAAATTTGCTCTTTTTAAAAAAGTAATGGATTTTTGTTTCCAAGGAAGTAGGTTGGAGGAAAAAATGGATTGCACTGCCAAGGAAAATAAATTAAATGTATAAAAATGACTTATTTTAAGACAACAATTAATAATTAACAAAAATGACATGCTTTCAATATAATAATTAAATAACAAACAGATTGGCTCTTTTAAGAAATGTAATGGATTTATGTTTCTAATGTGTATGTTCCCGATACATGTTAACATCTCATTGCTAATATATATATATATATATATATATAGATGTTGGAAAATGGCCACTCAATTTAGGCACCCAAATTAGGTAGCACCCAACCCTTATTAGTATGTCAAAGACCTAGAAAGCGGTGGATTGTGGTCGCGACAAGAAGTCAATAACTTAGCGTACATAAATATGTGGGGATAATCGTTACAACAAGTCTAATAGAAGCTACTTATTTTTCAATTTGAACGAACAATTGTCGGCCGGTTGCCCGAAGGAAACCTAGTACGTGATGATTCTGAATCCTCATATGTTTCCTAATGGAATGCCCGTACCCTTCGTCAACAAATCCTCATCTGTCGTGTCTACTTTCCTTTTACATTGAGGAGGCAACAAATCTTTTAATCTTTGATATTATCCTTAGTTAAGTAAAAGGTTGACCTAATATATTAGAGATTAATTGATCTTAATTTATACAAATTTTAATTAATGAGCTAGGTAGAACTAAATAGCAGTAAAACAAACTCCCCCTAATTCATAGTTGTGTGGGACACAAGGTCGTCTATAAAATTAGACTCCAAATCGTTTATCACACTCTCTGTCACATTCCATGTCCCATTGAATCTCGGTCGTACATTTTCCTTGTTATTTTAGTCAGTCTTCTTTTTATAAGGAAACGTGTAGGGGTGAGATTCAATGAGACAGGAGATGTGACAGGGAGTGGGATAGATGGTTTGAAGCCATAAAATTACATTACAAGTTTTAATGCAGCTGCTTTCTAATAGTTTGAACAACATATGATTAATCATACAAATAATTAAATCATTAAGAAAAAAAGGAGATGCAATCTTGAATGATTATTAACTTGGGACATGGATTACCTTGCCATATTAGTAGCCCCAAGACCTAGATTTACGTGGATTGCTATGGTGCAAGAAGTCAATAAATCTATTTATTATGTATAAAAGCTAGGTAGTTTAAAAGAGGTAAGATCCCGTTAAAATATATTTGTTAAAAAAGAAAAGTCATCTTTGAGTATTATTATATAGTAGTTAACATGCATTGAGAACACAAATCTAATTAATTGACTATACAACTCTCAAGATTTATTGAAAATGTACAAAAATGTACATGTGATAGAAAATACCGAATTTCTATGTAGTAGTATTTAATAGGAGTAGTCACACATTAAAAATATGTAAATACAAATTTCTTTTGGTGCACCCTTAATTTACTGATTAATTAAAATGAGCAAATAACATTGAAATAAGAACAAATTTGCTATAAAATTCCTGTTTATTGAATACATGTGATTACAAAAGAAAATATAACTATAATTAATTATAAAATGTCTGCTATGGAAATCTTCATATATGACTTGCCTGTATTTAAAACTTTTTTTTGTCTCTTTCATCATATTCGAAATTATAATATAAAAAAAAATATTTTTGCAAATGACCACAATTAGTTATAACTTATTGGTAAATCATATGAATATATACAATTAAATCATAGTAGTAGATACCAACCACAAATTATAAATATTTAATAAATCTATATGTTATATAGTAAAGGATATACATCTGAATTACTATTTATACCATTATTTTGAATTAAAAAAGAAAAGTAACTTAGCGTACATAAATATGTGGATTGTGGTCGCGACAAGAAGTCAATAACTTAGCGTACATAAATATGTGGAGATAATCGTTACAACAAGTCTAGTAGAAGCTATTTATTTTTCAATTCGAACAAGCAATTGTCGATCGGTTGCCCGAAGGAAGCCTAGTACGTGATGACTCTGAATCCTCATATGTTTCCTAATGGAATGCCCGTACCCTTCGTCAACAAATCCTCATCTGTCGTGTCTACTTTCTCTTTACACTGAGGAGGCAACAAATCTTTTAATCTTTGTAATTATCCTTACCTAATTTCCTATTTCCTTCCAAATGGCCTAAAAAAACAATTTATTTAATCACAAGAAATAAGTAAAAGGTTGACCAAATATATTAGATAAATTAATTGATCTTAATTTATACAAATTTTAATTAATGAGCTAGGTAGAACTAAAGAGCGGTAAAACAAACTCCCCCTAATTCATAGTTGTGTCTATAAAATTACACTACAAGTTTTAATGCTGGTGCTTTCTAATAATCTGAACCACATATGATTAATTACACAAATAATTAAATCATTAAGAAAAAAGAGGAGTTGTAATCTTGCCATACTAGTAGGCCCAAGACCTAGATTGCTCGATTGCTAAGAAAAGGAGGAGCTGTAATCTTGAATGATTATTAACTTGGGAAATGGATTACCTTGCCATATTAGTAGGCCCAAGACCTAGATTGCTGCGGATTGCTATGGTGACAAGAAGTTAATAAATCTATATATATATATATATATATATATAAAAGCTAGTTAGTTTAAAAGAGGTAAGATCTCATCAAAATATATTTGCTAAAAAAGAACAGTCATCTTTGAGTATTATTATATAGTAGTTAGCATGCATTGAGAACACAAATCTAATTAATTGATTACACAACTCTCATGATTTATTGAAAATGTGTAAATATACACATGTGGTAGAAAATACCGAATTTCTATATAGTAGTATTTAATAGTAGTAGTCACACATTAAAAATCTGTAAATACAAATCTCTTTTGGTGCACACTTAATTTATTGATTAATTAAAATGAGCAAATAACATTGAAATAAGAATAAATGTGCTATAAAAATCATGTTCATGGAATACATGCGATTACAAAAGAAAATATAACTACAATTAATTATAAAAAGTCTGCTATGGAAATCTTCATATATGACTTGCCTGTATTTGAAACTTTTCTGTCTCTTTCATCGTATCTGAAATTATAATATCAAAACAAAATTTATTTTTGCAAATAACCACAATTAATTATAACTTATTGGTAAATCATATGAATATATACGATTAAATCATAGTAGTAGATACCAACCACAAATTATAAATATTTAATAAATCTATATGTTATATAGTAAATAATATACATCTGAATTACTATTTATACTACTTAAAATCCTAAATTTTAATAACAAAAAATATCAATTATTAAACTCCAGAAAATTATGAACTAGAAAATGACTTAAACAATTCATTAAAAATATATATATATATATATATATATATATATATATATATATATATATATATTTAAAGTTGGTGAGGAGCATTATGGTTGTGCCACCTCACCACCTTTAGATAAATCTTCATTCTAAATCATCCATGTGGAAGTTTTAAAAACCTTTGATTTTCTAACCATTAGCTAATAATAATACCTAATAACAATCAATATGATAAGGGGTATTAGTATTAGTATATATAACTTCTTCTATTGTCAATAGTAGAAGACTTATATTTAAAAACTTTTACAACTAAAATTACTTCTAACCAATGTGGGATAAAACTCTTCAAGGTTAGATATTACTTCTAATGACTCACTTTTAACATCATACTTTAAGCTTTGATATCTTATTCATCCAAAACTTGATTTGGACAAATAAATATATCATTTCGATGTTCTTGCCAAGTAGAACACATTTACACAATTACTTTTGTCAACAAACAAATGACACGTAAAGAAATTTGTGCCTCAAGTTGCACAATTTCGTTTACTAAAAACACTAATTTTTTAATAAGTATTATACTTTAACTCTTGATATCTTTTTCATCCAAAACTCAATTTGGACAAATAACTATATCATTTCGATGCTCTCACCAAGTAGAACACATTTGCACAATTACATTTAACAACAAACAAATGACACGTAAAGAAATTCGTGCCTCAAGTTGCACAATTTCTCTCACTAAAAACACTAATTTTTTTTAAACAAGTATTATACTTTAAGTCTTGATATCTTATTATCAAAAACTCAATTTAGACAAATAAATATATCATTTTGATGCTCTCACCGAGTAGAATACATTTGCGCAATTAACTTCGTTAACAAACAAACGATACGTAAAGAATTTCGTGCCTCAAGTTACACAATTTCTTTCACAAAAAACACTAATTTTTCAACAATAGAAGAGATGTATCCCACATTGGTTAGAAATTGATGTTGGTTTTAAAAATTCTATTATTAAGCACCAATAGAAGAAATGCATCATGCATCATATATTGGTTGGAAAGTGATCACGCAATATTTGTGGTGATCTTGTCTTCACGTCCACGTGTGAGCGAGGATGAGGTGGCAGCTTCTTGTTCGTCCACGGTTAACTTGCACAATGTAAACAACAAAACACCGTTAAGGTGCTCGGGTCCGACTATAACCTCCGTAGGAATCGCTTCCCAGAGTTTTTGGTAATAAATGAGCCGTGATAATTGTGTGTGATAGAAAGTCGTGATAAGAGAGTTAGAATATCGCTGAAATTACTTTTTTTGCCATAAATAGGGCTCTTCATATTTATACCGATATTGATGGCGACGTGGCGCTTGGCTATTGGGGAGCACAAAGCTACGTTGTTAAATGCGCTTGAGGGCATTCGTCAGAATGAGTGAACTCAAGGCGCGGTGTGTCGAGGGTTGGTGGGCGCGCGTGCGTTTCTGCCTAGGAAATGGTTTGTCGGGGTGAATGATTGGTCCGAGGCCGGCCGAGTGGTTTCGTGACGTAAGCTTTGGTTATTCGTCGAGGTTGAGGATTTACGAAGACTGATTTGGTGGCAGGCCGAGGAGCCTCGCGATGCGTTAGGCCGGTGCCGTGGGGCTTGTTCGCAGTGCCAAGGGTCATGATGCCGAGGCCGGGTGATTTATCTCTGGGGTGGGTGGTCCTGCCTCTGAACGTGTGGCCTGCAGGTGTGGGACCCTCTTTATGCCGAGGGTCGCATCGCTCATGCCGGGGTTAATCCTCGATTTCAATCCTTCTGGCCCCCTACTTTTGGGCCGATGCCGAGAAAAAGTTAACCTAACGATGGTAGGAGGCCTGATCATGCTTTTTGGCCGAGGATGACTTACGTGTTTGATTCGAGGTCAAGTTTCTGGGTTTTTGCCGCGACGAGGTTCGAACCGAGGTTGGTAGTTTGGGGACGCTGCGCCGACGTTACGCCTTTCGTGCCGCCGCCTCATTAAATGCGGGTTTTGGCGGTTTCTTGGTTTTCGTTTGGGCGGCTTTTAATTTCGAAAAGTTATCGCTTGCCGCCTTTTGCGTGTCTCGAACTTTGAGAAAATGATTGCGTGGCATAATTTGGGCGCATTTAATAAAAATTCATGGCCGACCCGGTCATTTCGGGCACCAGCTAGAACGACGCCGTAGTAGGCAGGGTATAAAAACTTTCTTTTTGTTTTTTCACCTGCCACCTTTCTCATTTTCTCTCGGCATCTCTCTTCACTGGTTTAGGCGATTTCCAGCTACACCCTAAGAATTCAAGTTCTCATCATGTTACCTCGCCGCCACCTCACGTACCTCGTATGTGCTTTTTGTTTTTCTTCCACGCTGGCCCTATTTTGGGTGAGTTTCCGGTGATTTCAGTGTTTTTCCGATTTGCTTATACAGATGGGGGTCTTCATTTTTGGGTTTGACTTTTCCTGGGCCATCCTTCTTTTTTCAGCGTATTTTCTACTGGTAGATTTCTCCGTGATATCTTCGGTTTGTCTTCGTTTAGTGCGGTTTCTTTTCCTTTGCTTTTCCTTTAGTAGTAATATGTCCCGTAGGATTCCTTTTCCCGTTTT
>CM028378.1:77369888-77411457 GCA_013146195.2 Codonopsis lanceolata | reverse complement strand
AGTGCTTTTTACTCCTCGGGGAGCAAAGACTCGCAGTAGTGGACTTTGACTTGTTCTCATTGCAATAAGATTGGGCATTCGAGCGAGTGCTGCGGTATAGGCTTGGCACTTGTCTTGGTTGTGGGGACTCTAGTCATAAGCTCGAGACCGTCCCTAAGAATAGTGACGCAAATCGTAGGTTCTGTTCAAAGAATCCGATCCAAGAGATAATGATGGGCGCCCTAAGGCGCAGTTCGTGTTTTTGCACTTGATCGCCAAGGTGTTCCCGAGTCTACACATGTGATCGGGAGGTATTCTCTCTGTCTTCGGTCATAGAGCTCGAGTTCTTATTGATCCCTGTTCTACTCATTCTTATGTCGCACGCATTTCATAGAGCATTTATGTGTATTGCCTCGCCGCTTGCCTTACGTGCTTGAGGTGTCTACACCATTGGGTGAATGCTTATTGGCGTCTGAGGTTTATAGAGATTGTGACGTGCTTGTTAATGATCGAGTCTTGCATGCTGATTTGGTAGTATTGCCTATTCGAGACTTTGATGTGATTCTTGGTATGGACTGGCTTGGTGTGAATCATGCTTTAGTAGATTGCCGTCGTAAGAGAGTCACTTTTGCCATGCCCGTATTCCGAGTTCGTGTTTATGGGTGATCATGCTATGAAAGGTATTCATGTTATTTTCGCTTACGTGTAGACAACTCTTATCTCTGGTTGTACGGGTATTTAGCTTGCGTGCTTGATACTAGTGTCTCGACTGCTAAATTAGAAGATGTTCCGGTAGTTAGTGAATTTCCAGATGTCTTTTCTACCGATTATGCATTGCCTCCCGACCGTGAGCTAGAGTTTTGTATTGAGCTTTTGCCAGGAACTTCACCTATATCTAGAGCGCCTTACAGAATGGCCCCAGCGGAGTTGAGAGAATTGAAAGAGCAGTTGCAAGAACTTCTAGATAAAGAGTTCATTAAACCGAGTGTGTCACCGTGGGGTGCACCGGTGTTATTGTGAGAAAGAAAGATGGTAGTTTACGACTTTGCATAGACTATCGACAGTTGAACCTGGTTACTATCAAGAATCGGTATCCCTTGCCACACATTGATGATCTCTTTGATCAACTTCGAGGCTCAGTTGTTTATTCCAAGTTTGACTTGAGGAGTGGCTATTATCAGTTGAGAGTTCGAGAGGAGGATGTTCCAAAGACAGCCTTTCGTACACGTTATGGCCATTATGAGTTCGTGGTTATGCCTTTTGGTTTGACGAATGCACCTGCAGTTTTTATGGATTTAATGAATAGGGTGTTTCATGAATATCTTGATTGCTTTGTGGTCGTGTTTATTGATGATATCCTCGTGTACTCGAAGTCACGAGAGGAGCATGAGATTCACTTGAGAGAGGTTCTTTCGATCTTGCGTGAGAAGAAGCTTTACTGCGAGGAATAAGAAGTGTGCTTTCTGGTTGGAACAAGTTGCTTTTCTAGGACACGTGGTGTCTAGTGATGGTATTGCAGTGGATCCATCCAAGGTTGAGGCGATTACTAAGTGGAAGACGCCTAGTACGGTGACCGAAGTCCGTAGTTTCTTGGGCTTGGCAGGTTATTACCGTAGGTTTATCGAGGGGTTTTCGAAGATCGCTACTCCGATGACTAAATTGACACAGAAGAATTCTTCTTTTATATGGAGTGATAAGTGCGAGGCTAGTTTTCAGGAATTGAAGAAGGTTGACTACAGCTCCTATCTTAGCATTGCCTAATGGTTCGGAGAACTTTGTTATTTATAGCGACGCTTCACTAGAAGGTTTGGGTTGCGTGCTTATGCAGAATGGGAGAGTCATTGCCTATGCTTCGAGGAAGTTATCACCTCATGAGCAGAATTATCCGACAGCATGATCTCGAGTTGGCCGCCATCATATTTGCACTTCATAAGTGGAAGCATTATCTTTATGGAGCTAAGTTTGAGATATATCTGATCACAAGAGTTTAAAGTATCTCTTTTCGCAGAAGGAGTTGAACATGCGACAGAGGCGATGGATGGAGAAGCTTAAGGATCACGACTGTACTATCTTGTATCATCCAGGGAAGGCTAATGTTGTTGCCGATGCCTTGAGTAGGAAAGTGTACATGTCTTGCTTGATGATGAGGGAGTGGAAGATGCTTGAGGATGTCCGCGAATGGAGTCCAGTTGTGAGAAAGCATAGTGTTATCTTTGCTAGTGTGCGTGCTACGCCTGCTTTGTTTGGGTTGATTAAGGAAGCTCAGGCTACTGATCCGGAGTTGAGGAAAATTATTGATGGTTTGGGTGATGGTAAGACACCGGAGTTTGCTATGAACACCGATGGGATTTTGACTTTTCGAGGTAGAGTTTGCGTTCCTGCCACCGATGGGGTTAAGCGTATGGTTCTTGATGAGGCTCACAAGGCCAAGTACACTATACATCCAGGGAGTACTAAAATGTATAGGGACTTGAAGAGGCAGTTTTGGTGGAATGGAATGAAGAGAGAGATCGCAGAGTATGTATCTAGATGCTTGACATGTCAACAGGTGAAAGCTGAACACCAGAGACCTGCCGGTTTATTGCAACCACTTGAGATACCGGAGTGGAAATGGGAGCATATCACCATGGATTTCGTGACGGGATTGCCACGTACTCGTCGAGGTTTTGATGCAGTATGGGTTGTTGTGGATAGATTGACTAAATCATCACACTTTATTCCTATTGCGATGACTTATAGTTTGAGTCAGTTGGCAGCATTGTATGTTCAGGATATCGTGAGACTACATGGTGTTCCAGTGAGCATTGTATCGGATAGAGATACCAGGTTTACTTCTCGATTTTGGCGTGCTTTACAAGAGGCTTTGGGGACGAAGTTGAATTTCAGTACGGCTTTTCACCCACAGACTGATGGTCAGTCTGAGAGATTGATCCAAGTGCTAGAGGATTTGCTACGTGCTTGTGCCATGGATTTCAAAGGTAGTTGGGATTCTCATTTGCCATTAGCCGAATTTGCTTATAATAACAGTTACCAGTCAAGTATTGAAATGGCGCCATATGAAGCTTTGTATGGGCGTAAGTGTCGTTCACCGATTTGCTGGGATGAAGTTGGTGAAGCTAAGCTATGGGGTTCAGAGATGGTGCAACAGTCAGCTGAGAGCGTGAAACTGATTAGAAACAGATTGCTTACAGCTCAGAGTAGACAGAAAAGCTACGCAGACAACCGGAGACGTGACTTAGAGTTTCAGGTTGGTGATCATGTATTCTTGAAAGTATCGCCCCGACGTGGTACTAAGCGATTTGGGAAGAAGGGTAAACTTTCACCTAGATTTATTGGGCCTTTTGAGATCTTAGAAAGGATTGGATCTTTGGCGTATCGATTAGCATTGCCACCTTCGTTATCGGATGTTCACGATGTATTCCATGTCTCGATGCTACGCAAATACTTGAAAGATGAATCGCATGTCCTTGTTTACGATGAGATTTCATTCGAACCCGATCTTTCTTATGATGAAAGACCAGTGAGGATTCTTGATACTAAGGAGCAAATCTTGAGAACGAAGCGGATTCCGTTAGTCAAAGTCTTATGGAAGAACCATGACATTGAGGAAGCTACTTGGGAAACCGAGCTCGATATGAAAGAGAGATATCCTTTCCTATTTGATGATTCTGGTATGAATTTAGGGACTAAATTCCTTTAAGTGGGGGAGGATGTGAGAACCCGAAACCTACTTGTATACTTGTCTTCCATACATGTTTAACATGATTAGAATATGTTTTTAACATGCTAGTAATATCCCTAACATGATTGACTCGATTGCATTCCTTGATCGAACCGTAATTGTCGTATCGAACGCCTATTGCCTTGTATGCTCTAGATTGGCTTGTTATTGCTCGGGCTTTGATCTTTTGGACTTAGCCAAGACCTTGAGAGACTTTTATCATTGTTTTTAAGACCCTTGATACTCATTCTAATGCTTCTTTGAGTTGTATATGCCTTGTACGCGTTATACGTGCAAATCTGGACCTGTTTGACCTAAAGTATGGCCTGAGGAATCGTTCTACCATGCCAACCGAACATTTTGGGCTTTGTTCGGCCATGATAACCGAACATTATGAAGGAAGTTCGGCCACCACAACCGAACAGAGCAGAACTCCAGCAAAACGTGATTTTTCTGCAACTTTGGCTGATTACGAACTTACCCTTACTAAACCCCTACCATTAGTGACTTAAACCACCTGTATTAGAGTCTTATTAGCCTAATCTAAGCCTAATTAAGATTACTAAACCTATTTCTACCATTCATCAAGTGACATGTGTATTCCATTAACACCTTAAGTGAGCTGATCTACACTACATCAGCTTTAGACTTCATTTCACGACTCATTTCTACGCCTCGTCTTCTCCGGTCTAGGGCGAGCTTGTGCGTGAGAGTATTGGTGAGATTAGTGCGTGAGGGGTTGGCTTCCAAGAGATTCAAGACCCGCTTGCGATTCCGAGACCGCCGTTGCGTATCGATGCGAGCGATTGTCACCGATCAGTTTTTCTTGCTTCGTCTTTTGCTTGGCTTGAGGTAAGCTATCAATTTCCCTTAGGTCCATGTTAGAGATGACATGCTACCTCCTCTTGCTTCCCTTCTCTCATGTCTAATTCATTGCTCTCCTTGATTTCTACCATGATATTGGAGTAATTTTGAGAGTACGAAAATCAGGGAATTATAGACTATGGATGCAAATGCTTTGATTTGGACACTAAGCCTAGAAGTAAAAGTGTTCTACTCTATATTAGGAATAATTATTATTCTTGGGTCATAGACTTTCGACCATTATTTGGGGAAAACGTGATCTAGGGTTCCATAATTTAGGAACTTGAGTTTATTGTTAGCTATGGTTATAAATTGGATTAATGACTTAGATTAATCAATGCGATGACTTAGAAAAGAGTTGGAAATGCAAATAGTGTTTAACCCTATTTGGTTTGAATTATAGGAATGACTCAACGGAGTCGACATTAGTGAGCTATTGAACAATACCGGCTCAATGATCGATCCCTATGACGTTATTACATGCGTTCAACTAGAAAACTAATTCTAGACTATTGAAACGGATTGACTGTCATGCTTGTATCTTTATGACATAATAAATGCATACTTGATAATTGATATATCGAGTTCGCTCTTGTCGAGCTCAATCTTGATTGTTTATTGATGAGATTATATACTAATCTTGAACGAGGACGCTCTTGTCGGACTCGTTCCATATTGATTGATTGTTGAGTAAATACTACTTGGCATTGCATAAGTCCAGCTGGCATACTTGTTATTGCACACACACCTCCACGGCGGGCCACCGTGGGGAAGAGCTCTCCTTGGCCAACCAATACGCGACCATTGAGAATGACTATTGTTTCCCGAGCATATCTCGGAGATCGATGTATTATCACAACCATCGATTATCGCACGCTATCGAAAGTGTCTGTTTTGCAGGTCTACGTAGCGGCCCAGCTCTATATCCTCATATTATTTGAACTATGTGCAATAATGTGCATCTTAAATAATTGATCTACATGATTGAAATATTGTCTTGCCTAACGTGTTGCATAATGCCATGTCATGCATGATTGATAGCTTACGAGTCTTTATGACTTACCCGTTCCCCTGTATTTTTTTTTAGATCCTAGCAGGACAGGACCTTCTTGTTGAGACTCGCAGTGCTCGTTCACCTTAGTTCTCTTTTGATCCGACTTTTGCGGTTGAAGAGGTGGTTTTAGAAGTCCTCTTATCTTCTTTTGTATTTTGCAAGGACGATGGGTTAAAGCTAGTCAACTAGACTACGCTTGGGAATGTTTATAGATCTTGTACTCGTGTAATCATGTTAGCTACTTGTAGTATTAACTCTTGTAGTATTTATACTTCTCTTGTTGCCGGCAATTATGTTAGCCGTGCCTTGTATATCGTGTGTTGTTCACTACGCATAGACTTCCGCTGAGCATCCTATTAGCTCTTATTTATTTCCTTGTCAAATTTACTGCTTAGCTTGGGTTCCGGCTGTAGTGTCGCCGAAGACTTGGATTAAATGTTTAACTGTTTTATCAGGTGAAATGATTTTGAAAATACCGACCTTTTGTGTCGAGTTCTCCTGCGACTGAAATGTTGCGTCACGTTAGTTTTAAAATAATTTTGAGTCCTTGCATGTTCATTCCTTTCCTGTCTTGTCTTGTTTAGCGCTCCGGTCCGCGGTTCCATCTCGGGTCCGAGGTCGGGGTCGCCACAAAAGGCCATCTCCCTTTGCTCTAGATAATGTACCAATCCCCTCTGTCCATTGCAAATTTCCTTCTTCTTATTTTTCTCAAGGACGAAAAACAATCCAATCCAAGTGTTCGGACAAGGTAGACCATTGAATCAACAAGTCTTTCCACCAGCTAACACACACACTGTACAATTAGTTAGCCATAGGGGCAACAACAATGAAAGCACAAGAGAAAGTGTTGATCTAAACTTGAGGCTGTAAAGTGCTAATCAGCCCTTTCCTATTGAATGTTTTGGACAAAGC
Organism: Codonopsis lanceolata; assembly: GCA_013146195.2. NCBI lineage: Eukaryota > Viridiplantae > Streptophyta > Magnoliopsida > Asterales > Campanulaceae > Codonopsis > Codonopsis lanceolata. The sequence continues at coordinate 77,404,927 of CM028378.1, read as the reverse complement.
GTCAAGTTATTTTTCTCCCCAACAAATCATACCATAGATGTTTGCATTTCAATGCTCGAGAATGTAAAAGATTCTATCACCACCAAAACTCTCGAGTCCGATCCCTCCCGTTGTATTTAGCCAATGAAAAGGGTAAAAGAGAAACATAAGCAAGATTTTCTTGTCACTCCCCCATCTTATTTTCTTTGTATCTGTGGAATAATTTTAATTTTTAAATATTGACAAGTGTTGTCAATGTGCCTCAAAGGGGTAGTCAGTAGTGTAGAAAGCATTCATGTTATGATATGTTTTTAAATGAGTAATGCTATATTAACACAAAATATTACAGAATTAATCTAAAAGAAAGAGGTAGCAGTTGTGTACGTGCAAAATTTAAGGAGCTATATTTTTTGAGAAGGACCATGGAATCTCCCCATTCATTGTCATGGAGTCCTTAGGAATTTCCATCATCTTGTCATTGAATTGACTCTCTAATGGAAAAAAAATTCCATTCTTACAGCTCTTCTCCTTTACATGCTCTATTAATTTGCTTCAACTCCTATTAAAGTAGAAGTTTAAAATCTGTTAGGAGATGCTACAAAATAGCAGAGGGCGTGTCCTACATTTTAAAGATGAATTGGGGTAGATTCAAATTAAAAGGTAGTGTATGAACAGATTACAACTTGTCTACAACCCCATAATGTCATTTGAATAGCAGGGGCATCCTAAGGATGATTGTTAAAGATTACAATTCCCAGAGCACGTAGTTAAAGATGATTGTTGCAAAGCTATTATAAAGTCCATTAAAATCCAATTAGCTTGATTGCTTGTATATATAGCAACTATGAAAAAACAACAACTGTCTCTTCAGTTTTTTCTTCCCATTAAACCTGTGAACAACCCCCCTTTTCCTCTTCAAGGTGACGGAAGGCTTCTGGTGAATTTCGACCTCCATTTTCAGTGTCACCTCCCACCATTGCACCATCACCTTTGCCGTCATAACCTTCTGCCATCGCCTTCACTGCAATGTGTTTACCATCAGCGAGCACTTGGTGGCGTAGTTCTTTGATGTTAAGTTTGATTTAGGGTTCTTAATCTTAAATTGATTTAGGAATTGGGAATTCTCAAATCTATTATTGGAATCAATCTTAAACCCTTCAATTTCTTCTTTTTCAAAACTCTAAATCTGTAGATTTCTTTCATTTGATTTTACTTTCTTATTTTGAGAACTCCATTTTATTCTCAATCTCACAATTAAAATTTGACTTCTTTAATCCATTCAATGTTCAGTATAACGTGGAGAAGGTGATTGATTTTAAAATAGGCATTCTAGAAAAAAAATTATACCTTGCTCGAACCATGGCAGCTTTATTCCCTATTTGAGCCTATCACAACATCTAGGAATATGTTTCACTCATGAATTCTTCTGATCTTTGTGTGGCAGCAATTATATTCCTTTGACCATGTGGTTTTGGTTGTCATGCTTCATTTTTGTTTTGTTGGTTCATGACTTCTTGTAACTTTTTCCAGCTCTATTCTTTGATGCCCTCAAAATAGCTCTACTAGTACACCCAGTCGTCTCTGTCGGACTCCTACTCTTCGATCTCAGTATTAGTCGCTTCTAGTTCCAAACTCCTATTCTTCGATCTCTCTTCTTCTCGCCCACGACGCCCAGTCGCCTCCGCCTGTTACTCCTCAGTCCTCAGTCCTTGTCTCCTCCCTCACTCTGTCACTAGTCTACAATCTCCAGACTCCAGTTCTCCACAGCGCGGCAGGCGGTGGCTGCACAACCACAGACCCACAGCCGAATTCATGGCGTCGCAACCTCCCACATTCCAACTTCATTGGGGTCATCTGTGTTTTCTTCCGAATCAGTCTCTTCCTCTCGAGTGTTTAGGTCCTGTAGATCACATGAAGAGTTCTGCTGCCTCCCCTCCTTCCTGGAACCAAATTTGGGTGTATTTTGGGAGAACTCATGTTGTACCTTTAGAATATTTCTGTGTGCTCCTTCTTATTATGTTTTTCTTGGTTTGACACTCATAGATGTATCTAGGGCCAGGAAATAAAAAATTTCACGCAAGACTATAGAAGGAGTGTCTCAAAATAGAATGTAGGACCATTTGAGAGACCACACGAGTATTAATCAATGCTTTCGGACAATTTTCGAAACCTATTTATTATCCTTTATTTTACTTTAAAGAATTTCTATGATGTATGGAGAAGATTAGTCACATGAAAATGTATCAGCTTTTTTTCTTGTTCATTTTATTTGTATTATGAAGTCGTTAAGAGTGATGGGCATATAACACAAATCGAAAGATGGTAGAGAAAATTTAAAATTGGTAAAGAAACTTATTCTAATTTGTTTGGCTGACTTCTGGTTTTAATAAACTTGTTTGCATTTTGTTACTAAATTACTTTGCAGTGGACAAAGTGAAAACCCTTAAACACTACATGCTTAGCTTGGCTTTTGAGAATTCCAATGAGGAAGACTATATCATTGAGAAATTTTTCCAGTTTCTTGTTGCCGGTATGAAGTTTTATTCTGTTTATGTGGTATTATACTCCTAATACATTTTTAGATTATAGATTACCTTTGGATGTTTTATATATAACAATTATTTTTATTATCTTTTTGCTGCATATTTTGTATATATGAGCCATGCATTATCTGTACACAAGTTCATTTCCCCCCTTTTTTCTGATGTCATTTTAAAGATCTCACTAAGGTTATCGTTTCTGTTAGCAATGTCATGCGTTGAAGCATATTTGGAAACTACTGAATACTGATAATTAGCAACAACATCGTAAGTCTCTCATTAATGAACTTGGAATGGGAATAGCATTTCTTTCCTAAACGCAGCAGATTTGACTTTCTCACTTGCATAATTCATAAGAAAGTGGAATAATGATTTTTCTTTGCATAATTTATATGCATTCTTATCACTTGAAATTGTTTAGTATAATTTTTTAAATTTTATTTATTTTATTATAATTTTTGTTGCTGTGGAATTTTGACTCCCAATAGTGTCTACTACACACTACTGATGTTTGCTACTAAAGGCTAACATATAATTTTATAAGAACCATTCCTGTGCTTGTTGGTGCTCCAAAAATCCAAGAGTTTGCTCCTTCAATCACCTGGTTCAATTTTACATATAAAGGAACTAAAAGATGCTGAAGCAGTTAGCAGGACCATGAAACACCTTGCTGAAAATCCCATTGCATTTAATCATGAGTAGATTGCTCTCGAAAATAGCTTCTTTTTTTTCACAAGCTAGAGTTGCTCTCAGAAAAAAACTCCATTCACGATTTAGATACTTAGATGTATTAAGAATAGAGCAACTTCAAAGTGATTACTCTCCAAAACTTCATACGGTTGTTGTTGATTTAGAGGAAGGATAAGATATAGGGTTCATATATATACAATTTAGTGGATACTAGAGAAGAAAGAAGTACATGTTGTCTGTTATTTGTGGATTAGCACTATTTTAGTTGGCCAGACTAAGAGTAGTAATGATCAATCAGGAATATAGAGGTAAGCATTGGGATTAAGAGGGTCCATAATAAGTTGGAGTACGTCTAGGGCTATTACAAGCATCTCAAATGAAAGTAGGATTACCAACATTGGTCAAGATCTTACAAAGTGACAGAATAACGGATAGGGATTGAGAGATTGGAGAGATTGGAGATTTTAATAAGGAGGAAAATTAATTTTCGACATAGAGAAAATCTTTAAACTTCAAGCCCATTGTGTTGGTAGATTAACAAAGGATACTCCCCTTTATTTGAATTTGTGTTTGCACTTTTTTGTGTTTGTGAAGATTGTCAAACTCATTTTGAGTTCTCATGGTTCAGTGCAGTACAACTATTCCAAACGCTAGCTTATGTCAAACCTAATGCTCTTAGAACAAGTGTATGCGGTGCATTTGTATCCGACTTCAAGTGACTTTTAATGCTTAGAACATGCCAATTTTAAAGTCAATTTTCATGTTTCCTACCTACTAAGTAGTGGAATGCGGCTTCGACTAAGAGAAGCCACAATTAGGGTTCCTTTCCAGCCATCTATGTAACCCCGACTGCTCTTGGTGATAGTCTTATCTATGGTCATGACTTAATTACACACCTCAATATTTCTTTGATAGGTTATGATATGTCTTGTTATACAGGGAAGCAATTGGGAAAATTCTTGCCAGAGGTCATAGCCGTGTTCCTGTCTATTCTGGGAACCCAAAGAACATCATCAGACTCTTACTGGTTCAGTTAAAAACTATGAATTTTCTCAAGTTATCTTTTTATTGATCTCTTCTTATCTAAACATCTAATTGTGTGAATTTGTTGCTTCATTTCATTTGGGGGATAGGTGAAAAGTCTTCTTACTGTAAGGGCAGAAATAGAGACTCCAATTAGTGCTGTTTCCATTAGGAGAATGCTTAGATTATCGCGAACAATGGATTTTTCTTGTAGTGACAGATGTTTTATTAATGTGGGATACTAATTATTTTTGTTCCTGTAATACAATGACTATATTGGTTTAGTTTTAATTTAATACTAGTATTTGTGCCCGTGCCTATGGCACGGCGCGAGGAGGGGAAGATGTCAATATTGGAGGATGCTAATATTTAAAGAAATAAATATATTTTTTAATAATGTTTTTAAAAGAGTCTAAAATTTTTCTGGGTATGATGACATACATGTACTCTAACCCAAAGTGTTTATGAATATGTTAAACAAAAGAAACTCAAACTTACAAAATTAAAAATTAAAAATAAACACCTCTCAGTAATCAATTAAATCAATATGATCATCCAACAACAGAAAAAAATTTAAAAATTACTTTTGGAATTTTTTATAAAGGAAACAGGGGCGGTACCATCCTAGATTTTATTAATAGAAAAAGGAGTATTAGTAATCTAAATGTATTATATTTTCATTAATTATTAGCAAAGGTTAATACATTTTTGATTATTTAATGAAAACCGTCTAAAACACAATTTAAAATATGTTAGTGGAAGCTGATGCATAGATTTTGTAAATAATTTAAGTAGAAATTGAAATGCAAAAAATGCTAATTAAATAAAATAATTACAAAAAAATACTGTATTATATTTTCATCAAATATTAGGAAAGGTTAATACATTTTTTATTATTTAATGAAAACCGTCTTTATCTGAAATGAAAACCCAACACGTGAATCATGCCAGCCCAGGAAAACGACACTGGTCTAACATCGTTTTTACCAGTCGGAGTATGCTCCCCGTTGACGTCTTACCAATTTTTACTTGTTAGAAGAAAACTGAAAATAGTTTTGTTTTCGAATTTACTTACTAAAATTACTAAAAGGTGGGGACAAAAGCTGTGAGAAATATGCTACTATTTCCTTCATCTCAAAACTCTAAATTATTATTTTTTCGAATTTCTCAAAACATTTTTTCCTTTTTTACAATCATTTTTAAATTAACTATTTATATTATCCCTATCACTATTTTATATTTAGATGATAAATTTATTAATTTCACACCATTGAAAATATCTCACTCCCTCCTCTCCTCCTCTATCTCAATCCTCACTGCTCAATCTCACACAAAACCCCTGACAATGCTTCTTTGTCTTTCCACCGACCGTCTCTTCGTCAAATTCCTGGCATCTCAAGATCCCCATCCACCCAATTGAAAATTACCCACAATAGTTTCATCACCCACTGCACCACTCCACCTGCTGCTAATGAAACCTCCATCCACCCAATTGAGTAAGTCTTTTCCCCGTTAACTCTTCTCTCTACCTCCACCACTAATCTTATCTCTATAATCCTGAATTTCCTTCCGCAAAAAAGCTTTGGCCCAATTTCATTCTTCGTCAATTGAACTGGATAGAAACCGAAGAGAAACCAAAAAAAATCCCAACACATACCCACATGTTCAATCCCAACACATACCCACCTGTTCAATTGTGAAATTGTGAATTATAACTAAACAACCGAAGAACTTACACAGTGAGAGAGAGATGGCGATGCTGGTGAGGCTGGACAACTGCACTTACACAGTGGCGAGGCTGAAGAAACGCCGGACAACCGAACAATGAGAGGGCGGATGAAGACGGAGGATAGAAAGACGGCGGATGAGAGAGAGCGGGTAGATAGAAGAGGCGTGATGAACGCGTTGAAGAGCGGGTAATATTATAACCGAGGAGGCGTGATAAGACCGATCGTTATTATAACCGAGATAGAGTAGGAGTAGGACAATTAAAACGGTTGTGCGTAAATATAAACGGTAAAAAACGGTTTTTGATAAAATGTAATCCTGATCGTTGAATGTGTTTTATAAAAACAAATCCTGACCGGTAAATAGCTTTTTCAAAAGATTTAATCCTGGCCGGTAGATAGCTTTGTTAAAAACAGATCCTGGCCGGTAATTAGCTTTTGATAACCGACCGATCTGTTTTATATAATAGATGCTTAGATTATCGAATGACTTGGCCTAGACAATGTAATTAAATTGTCGGTGACTAATCTTATGATAGTTTTTTGATGATTACGTATGTGTGTTTGTTGTTGTACTTTTTATTATTATTTTTTCATATTTTGTTTATAGATAAAATTACAGTAGCATTAAAATGAATTGATGAGCAGGGATGTTATTACCCTTCAAGGGCTCTTTTTAGTTGTTTGAATATTACTAAATAAGGCCTTTTGAAGTGCCATAATAGCTAGTGTCAAAACAATCATTATAGATTAGCTAATGAGGCATTTTGAAATGCCTTAATACCAAACCATATAACAGCCTTTATAGATTAGCTATTAAGGCACTTTTAGGTGTTGTTTTAATAGTTTTATTGAGGCATTTGATGATAGTTAATTTAGTTTGAATTTTTTTAAGCGACACTTGTAAAAGTAACAATAGTTAACTTTTCACATTTTGAATTACTTTATGGGACACTCTTAAGTGACATTATTGAAAATATATTGAGGCTTTTAAATGAGCCTTATTATGTTGTAGTTTGTTAAAGCACTTGAAAAAGCCTCAATAGTCTATTGGGGCTTCAAAGCAGGCGTCACTTGGACCAAGTGCCCCAAGGTTAAAAAAGCCTCAATAGGGTACCTATCGAGGCACTTTTAAGAGCCTCGAAAGACATAATTTGTTGTAAACTAGTTTCAGAGTAGCTACTACTTAATTTGTAACTTTGCTATATTAAGAATAGACGTTAACTTGCTACTAGAGTTATGCATGCTTATACAAAGCTTTAATTGGAGAATCAAATCTAGTAAAGAGTGTATATTGTACCTTTGATCTTATCGGCAGACCGATAAAGCTTGATTCGTTTACACACTCCCTCCCCTCTTACTTGGTTTAGCTGAGTGCATAATCTTTTACCAGCAGAATTTGTATTGGCAAAATTAGACCAACTCTTGGAAGCAATGCTGCTAATTTTAACACCATATTGGAGTTGGAGCATCTATCGTTGACTGATGGTTCTTTTAGTTAAAGAAGCTTTATTGATGAGATGATTTCTCCATCTTTTGTACCAATGAGCTGAAATATGACCTCTTTGGTGGATCAACAATATCACGTGAACAACTCAATTTATATAATTGTGGAAGTGTTGATATTATGAATATGCTACAACCTACATGTCTTCATTATGGATATCTAGATGAGGATTTTTTGATATTTAGTAGATATGCTATTAATTAGATAGAAGTGTTGCCTCTTTGTTTTGTTTTCTTTATTCTTGAGCCACAAGCATGTTGGCATTCTTAACTTGTATATTTTGTTTTCTCTTTTCTCAAGTCACCAATGGGTGAGTCTCATTTCAGTTGTCATGCCTTTGGAAGTCTTTCATCAATCTCATTCACTCGTTTCATCTATGTTGATATCATGATCATGCTCAGGGTTGCTTGATCTTAAAGTGTGTCAAACTTTTAGGGTTTGATTCAGTTTTACTGCCTCCAGTTTGTTTGCATTGTTCTAAAACTAATGCAAGTTATCTGGATTATTGTATTTGTGCCATTATATCTTCTTGAAAAATTTCTGCATGTGAGATATATTTTCTACAACCTAGATGGACTCTTAGAATTGCTATTCAACATATTTGTATATCATGAGATCTCTCACACTTGTGGTTTTGCTTTGGTTAACCTAAGATTTTTTTTGTCGTCTTCTTAGATATCTTATATATTTGTTTCACGGCTTCAGTAGGTATGATGAAGACAAGCAGCGAAATTCCTACTATTATATAGATCACCGACCAATCTGCAGCAATATACACTCCAGCTTTTCCCAGAGAGTTGGAATCAGTTCCACGATTTGCAATATTCAATTATTTTGTTTGCTTGGCTTCTAGTTATGGTAAGTTGAGTTTATGTTCATGCACATACATTACTAGCTTGTAGATTGCACTTCTAACTTGTGCAATGCCCAAGTCTTTGCTATTTTTGAACTGTAAATATTTGTGTAACCTATAGGTAAAACAGTTGTCAATTACATCCATGGGCGAATATGAAAACAACTTTGTCATATTAGTTGAGTTTTTCAAAATTTTAATTTTCTAGTACTCCCTCCGTCCCTAAATTATCGTCCTCCTTTCTTTTTTCGTCCGTCCCAAAACAATTGACCACTTTGAAAATTACCTTTTTAGAACATCACTTTTACCACTTTACCCTTACTTTTTCACTCTACTTTAATTATGGGCCACATATACATGGACATTAAAGGAAACTACAGATTAAGCCAATATAAATAATAAAGTCAATTACTTTTTTTAAACTGTGCACCGGGTCAACCAGGACGATTATTTAGGGACGGAGGGAGTATTTAAAAAGGTACACATATCATCAATATGCTTCAACATGAAAAATAATTTCACCAAAACTATTATAGGTCTCTCTCTCTCTCTCTCTCTCTCTCTCTCTGCTCTTCTCTCACCTTGTTGTCTGTAATATAGTTTCTAGACAACAACTTCCATGGTCTCAGGTTGGAGTCTTGCCCCTGGTTCAAAACTGAGGTGGACTCCATTTAACCAAACCGGAGATTTGTCCTTGATTTTTTGATTGTTTTGGCAATGGATAAACTAGGGATCTGTTGAACCAGGTTACTTGAAAAAAGATATTTTCAATTAGGATCTTGACCTTTGTTTATTGATCCATTGTAATAAAACAGTCACCAGAATAAGCCATGGCTGCAACAGTTTGTAATCGGGAGGGGAATTTAATTTTGTAGAAAATGGGGATTTAGTGTCTCTTCCTTGTCTTAATTGTGATAGATTATTCCTTGAAAGTCTGGGATATCCATCACCGTTGCTTTTGATGGTATTCAAGCTTGGAAGAAATTCCTGTAATCTTACTTATCAAAAAAAGGAAAAAAAAAAGGGAAAAAAATCATGTTATCTTGTTTAGTGGCAACTGGGATCTTCAAAGAATGATCCAAACAGCCTTGATGTCAAACCTTAGCATCAGCATTTTTTATTTAATTTTTTTGCTTGAATAAATTGGCAAAACAGCCATGATGCCAAGCCTTGGCATCATCTTTTTTTAATTATTTTTTTTGTTTGAATAAATTGTCAAAACAGCCTTGATGCCAAGCCTTGACATCAGTTTTTTTTAAATATTTTTGGCTTGAATAAAATGTCAAAATAGCCCTGATGCCAAGCATTGACATCAGTTTTTTTTGATTTTTTTTACTTGAATAAATTGTCAAAACAACACTAATGCTAAGCCTTGACATCAGAATTTTTTGATTTTTTTTTGCTTGAATAAATTGTCAAACCAGTCAAGATGCCAAGCCTTGACATCAGTTTTTTTTTGTTTTTTTTACTTGAATAAATTGTCAAAACAGCTCTGATGCCAAGCCTTGGCATCAGCTTTTTTTTGATTTTTTTTAAACTTGAATAAATTGTCAAAACAGTTCTGATGCTAAACCTTGGCATCAGTTTTTTTTGAATTTTTTTGGCTTGAATAAATTGTCAAAACAGCCCTGATGCCAAGCCTTGACATCAACTTTTTAAGAATTTTTTTGACTTGAATAAATTGTCAAAACAGCCCTGATGGGCCTTGACATCAGCTTTTTTTGGTTTTTTTTTTGCTTGAATAAATTATCAAAATAACCCTGATGTCAAGCATTGGCATCAACTTTTTTTGATTTTTTTTTGCTTGAATAAATTATCAAAACAGCTCTGATGCCAAGCCTTGGCATCATCTTTTTTTTGAATTTTTTTGGTTATGAAAATCTGTAAAAACCAATCCTGATGCCAAGACTTGGGTGATAACGGCGGGTCTCCACCGATTCTTGATCAATGGTGCCATATGTCAAACCCTGGTCGTCAAGGTAGTCAACCCTAGTTGTTGAATAAATCCCAACAAGCTTTGTATCAGTCAATGGTGTCATCATTGATTACTTATAATATAAATTTTATATTTCAAAATATACTTTTTATTATATTTAACAAACATTAGTGTGTTTTTGTTACAAATCTCAAAAATACATTGAATTTCAAATCAAAAATTTCATCCACGTGTAAAGCCTTCCATCATCTTGACATTATCTTGTCTCCTGCAATGTCATCACATATCACGTACAAAAACAACGAACCACACAAGTAATCATAGAAAAAATTTCGTCGAGTTTCCTAGAAGCAAAATCATCAATAATAGTATCATAAACACTTTCACGCATATCCTTCTAAATACATAAAATTGCCAAACCATTTAACCTTTCTTGTGATATTGATGATCTTAAGTAGTTTTTCAATAACTTCAAGTTTTAAAAACTTCTTTCAGCTGATGCTACCGTCACAGGCACACTTAACATGATTCGATAAACAATTGAAATATTTGGATAACAATGTGCAGCCTTAACAAACTCAAGAATTTCAAGTGCTGACATTGATGCATTTGGCATTGTCATTTGCAATACTCTTAATTTTTTTTTAAAAAGGATCGTCTAAATCAACATGACAAAATATACACATGGGCCACCCAACTTTCTTACTTTTTGCAATTCAGCAACTGAAAGTTTGAAATATCTATTTTGGCCATCCAACTTTAATTCTGTTGCAAACAACCACATTTTCTAACGGGCGTTAGCCCTGAACATTAGATTTAGGGGTAAAATAGGAAAAAACAATGTTAAAATGTCAAAAGGCAAAATCAAAGTTAAAGGGGCATGATGAATAGTTTAGCAATCAAAGTAACGTTGGTGAGTCCACAAATTCAGATAATACAAAACCTAGGTCATCAATGTTGTCCAGTTGAACGAAGATTCATCAATGGTACATCCTATGAAAGATTCGCCTGCAATCGTCACTACAACAAAAAGGAGTATTTACAACGTTTGTTTTACAACGTTTTTAGAAAAACGTTGTTAAAAGTTGGTTTTAGACAGCGTTTTTTTGTTAAACGTTTTCTGAAATGAACCTTGTGTTAACAATTTATTTGACAACGTTTCTTTTTAAAACGTTGTGACTTCGGAGTGTTTTACAACGTTTCTAAATAAAACGCTGTCTTACAAACTATTTAACAACGTTTGTAAATATAAATGTTGTGTAATTGTGCACTTAATTAAAATAAAAAATTTCTCCTCCTCCTTCCAGCCCTTTTGCACGGTAAATGAAGGCAAAAATTCCTTCCAAAAGTCAAAATCCCCAAACCCCCAAAACCCACTCTTAGCCCTGTCATCTTTTTGGCTTCAATCCTTTCTTCTCTCGAAACCTTACCAGATCATAGATTTCTCGCATCAATTTTGCATTGGTCCTAACACCGACATTCCTCTCCATTTGAAGGTCCTCTCTCTCTCTCTCTCTCTCTCTCTCTCTCTCTCACTCTCTCTCTCTCACACACACACACACACAACGAGATACGACATGCGTATGCATGTGTGGTTGTCTGTTTATACGTGTATTACTATTGCTTATTCTTATCACTCTTCTGCTTTGTGTTTTGTTCTGATAATCAAAGAGTTCTTGATTCAATTAGGCACCCCAATTTTTTTTCAAAATTTGTGTTTTCATTTTTATATCTATGTTCAATTATCTAGCTATGTACATTCTGCCCTAAAGGTGGGAATTGGCCCGTGTAAAATAATGTCAGCATCACAAAATATATCAGTGTTGGGCAAAGAGAGTACTATAAGGAACAAAATTGTATGTCTGTTACTAGATTGCTTTGGGCTGGGGTTGTATATAAAATGTAACAGTAGTCGGGGAGTAATGATGTTGGTATTTTCTAATTTTAAGGGCTTCTAGTTCATGTCCATGACCTGTTTGATTTGAAAATTTGGCACAACAGCAACAGGGGTCGGGCCTGATTAGTTGCTCTCAACTGAGCCTGAATTTTCTCTAATTTGAGTCTGGTGAGTGGTGATTGCCTCAAGTAGCTGAAGTGCGTTTCAGATGAAGGGGCGGCAACTGAGATCTTCTAGCACTAAGAGCAGCGTGTAATTGATTCTTTTGCTATCGACATTTGAACTAAAACAATATTTCATTCCTTCCCGCCTCTTCTAAAAAGGACAATGTCAAATGTCTATCGAAACATGCATTTATCACGACTTAGCTAATGAAATTTCAATTATTGATACAGTGTTAAGAATACTATCAATAATATTTTTTTGGCAATAAGGATTGTTTCGTTCCCCAATTCTTCTAGTCCTTGCTCAGACTTTCTTGAAAGCCTTGTGACTGCTACCGCATGTCCATTAAGCAGGTTGCCCTGAAAATAAACATCTAGCTATTAGAACTTTGATCTTGTAGATAAAGGACTTGTGTGTTAGCTTATGTTGAGAAAGATTTGGCAAATTAGGAGATTCTTTGACTAATGTTGATACGGTGTCAAATCTGCTTGAACAATAATTCTGTTTCAGCCTTCATATTCAATCCCTTGGTCGAGTTTTACTTCCCAAAACAGCTCCAAAACTCGTCTCTAATCTCGCCGACAACAGTTTGTTTTAAAGAGGATTTTCCCTTACAAATATTCCCTAACAACTACAATTCATTCTAGCTTTTGGACTGCCCAAGCCGCACCAATAATCTTCTCTAAACAGCCTCGTTTTTCTGCAAATAACACTTACAAAATCCAGCCCCTCACTTAGCCTACAAACTGCCCCAAACAAAGAATTAAACCCTCTAAAATCTACCCAAAATTTAATAGAGTGTTTGCTTGCAAATTAACCCAAAATCCCTAGCCTTGTTTACAGGATACACAAGCTATAATCTGCCCTTATCCTAAAATGAAGTACCCATTTGAGTGGCAAGTAAGTGTAGTTTAGTAGTAAGATGCTTCACCCATACCTAATAGGTCGTGGGTTCGAGTCACCCAGGGGGTAAGTGGGGAACCACTATTGATCCTCTTTAATTAAAAAAAAAAAGAAGTACCCTTTGAGTCACCAAATAATTTTATAAATAGTAATTAATATTTTATTTTAATTTAATGGCTTCACTTTTTTCATATTGACCCACAATTCGTCACCGATCACAAGGTCTAATAGCTAAAAAAGTAGCATGATTCTCAAATTTGTTACCATTTTCCTCAAAAATCTCTTGTAAGATCTGACTTTACGGCTAAATTCGCAAATGCTTCCCTTTCCTCATCTTCGTCCACAACATTCCCCATCCAAATAATTCGACTCCCCATGTCACAAACTTTTTCCAAATTAGCAGTACATCAATATGCTAAATGATTATCCAAAACTCAACTATCCATAATACATCCCACATCCATGATCAACCTATATACATACATGAACACATACTCTTAAATCTTACGTCACAGTTCAACGAGTTTATTGGCTGATTTGGGGTGTCTCAATTTCACATGGTAACAATTTTGTCATATGATATCGTCCAGCTGATTTGAGAAACAATAGTACCTTCTATCCTGAATTCCAGTAGGTTAGATTGAAATTGCAAAATTGTATTAATGACCTAAGTAACAGTGGACCCAGTTGGGCCTACCCTAAAGCAACTCTCACAACTGTTGCATAATTGCAGCTCTAATCATAACATGCATACATACCACACACATTATAAGTTCCATTCCTAGTTTCCTACAGATGTTCACAACATATTGCTTTCGTAAGCCCCTGTCACTGTTGCTTAAATGTACCACTTCTCCAACTCTCCCCCTATAAAACCTCTCCACTCGTTCTTTCTTCCCCCACCCTCTCAATACATCTGCAAAAGAAACCTTCAAGTACTAGTCTCTTCATAAACATAGCCATGCTTCCTGAGAATGCAGCAAACTACTTCCTAGCCCCGGAAAACCTCTCCCCCTTCCCCAACAACTTCACTTTAGCCCAAAACAATATATCATTTCTCCGTTTCAACAGCTTTATGAGTAACCTACCCCATTTTCAAACTTCTCCTCCAGTCCTTGATTTCTCTTCGCAATCCTCATCTCTCAGCAACAACTCGACTTCTAATGAAGCAGAGGAGCATCAACTTAACATCATTGATGAAAGGAGGCAAAGGAGAATGATTTCGAATAGAGAATCTACTCGCAAGTCGAGGATGAGGAAACAGAAACACCTCGATGAGCTTTGGTCACATGTGATTCGTCTTGGAAATGAGAACCACAATCTTATAGACAAGTTGAACCGTGCATCAGAGAGCCACGAAAGGGTTCTCAAGAAGAATGCACAACTCAAGGAAGAAGCTTCAGACCTTCGTCAAATGCTTAATGAAGTACAACTTGCAAGTACTTACACAAATGCATGCATGAAGAGAGATGCATCTCTGAGTTAAAGGGGTAGGTCAATTTGCATTAGAGTTTTGATCTTCTCCTTTTCTGGCTTGGAATTGATCCGAATCTGCACAATTAGTAATTCTCACACCACAAGGTCTTTGAGGGCACTCATGATTATGGTATGTGGTTCTGTGGTAGCTAACAGCTGTGGTGGTCTTCTATAATGACTTTTGAAAATTTCAGCCAATTTCATTTTCTTTAACTGGTTTATCTTAAATGTAGGCAGTTTCACGTTGGATGTTACTCTGACATTGTTCTTACAGATCAGTTTGTTGTTTAGAAAATCTTTTAGGCTCATTATCCTTGTACAGTTCCAATTATAAGTAGATAATGTTGAATAAATTTTGGGTCTTGGTTCCTGGGCAAATTCTTGGTTTTAGATACTTACAATGTCACATGTTTGTATTGCCTCTGCAATGTTTGTTTTGCCTCTGCAATGTGAAGATGCACTTTGAACTTGACCAACCCCTTGTTATTGGAATATTATCATATTTAGAGTTTGGAGTGCAACCATTGTTATAGGAGTCTTATTGTATTTGGAGCTGGGAGTAGTGGCTTTTCCTCCTTAAATCCACACTGAACGACTACATTCATCTTGTATACAGGGCAGAAAAGGAACCCCCTTCAACACTTATGTGGATTTTGTTTTATTTGGCTTAGGTTTGTTATCATAACTTAGATGACTTGGATGACTTATTCTTGCTTGTGCTCTTATCTAAATTTCCATTTCTCATTGTTTGTGTCAAATCTTCAAATGCAGCATTACGACAAGCGAGGTCAATATGACATTGATCTGGCAAAATTGGCGAGGCGCCTATACAACACACTCCAACTGTTATAGATTTGTATTCAATTAGGTGCTCTATGCGCCCTTGGCGTCCAACTGCTGTTTTTATTTATTTTTAAATATTTTGACTCAAAATAATGTCATTTTAGGTCTTTTTATAAATAATAATAATAAATATCAATTTAGAATTCTTGAATTATGTATTGTAAATTTGTAATTTGTCAATGGGTCTATGGAGGATTGAGCAATTGACAATTTTTGTAATATTTTGAACCTAGAAATGGTATTAAATTTAGAATTAACCGTTTTTATAACGTTTTTCATTCAATGTTGTGTTAAACATTTTACAACGTTTTCCAAAAGTTGTAATACAACTTTTACAACGTTTTTAAATTGTTGTAATACAACATTTACAACGTTTTTCGTTAAATGTTGTGATAAAATTTTTACAACGTTTTCCAAATGTTGTAATACATCTTTTACAACGTTTTTAAAATGTTGTAATACAACCTTTACAACGTTTTTAATTAAATGTTGTGATAACATTTTTACAACGTTTTTCATTAAATGTTGTGATAAAATTTTTACAACGTTTTCCAAATGTTGTAATACAACTTTTACAACGTTTTTTAAATGTTGTACTACAACCTTTACAATGTTTTTAATTAAATGTTGTGATAACTTCTTTTACAACGTTTTTCATTAAATGTTGTGTTAAACTTTTTACAACGTTTTCCAAAAGTTGTAATACAACTTTTACAACATTTTGAAAAAATTGTAATACAACTTTTACAACGTTTTTTAAATGTTGTGGAAATACTTTTTACAACGTTTTTCGTTAAATGTTGTGATAAACTATTTACAACAATTTTGAAACGTTGTCATTTTGTTTCCACAACGTTTTTCAAATGTTGTGCAATAGTTTTTACAACGTTTTTCGTTAAATGTTGTGATAAACTATTTACAACAATTCTGAAACGTTTTATCATTTTGTTTCCACAACGTTTTTCAAATGTCGTGCAATAGTTTTTACAACGTTTATCGTTAAATGTTGTGATAAACTATTTACAACAATTTTGAAACGTTGTCATTTTGTTTCCACAAAGTTTTTCAAATGTTGTGTAATAGAAATCCAAGAATAAAATATTGTTGGGGTAGGAGCTTTCACAACGTTTTTTTACAACATTTCCAAAATGTTGCATTAAAAAAGGACCTACTACAACGTTACATATCACAACGTTTTGAAAAACTTTGTAAAAAGGCTATAACAACGTTTTAAAAACGTTGTGAAAGACCTTTTTTGTTGTAGTGTGTTACTTTAATAAATTCGAAGAAGTTAGGATAAAATTTCAAAAGAAATTGTAAATTAACAACTCCATTTTACTTCAAACAATTGAAACTTTGAGAAACAAAGGATGTTATTGAGAATAATTTTTGTGGCGTTAGGGTTTTGTGTTTGGACGAGAAAAAGAAGTCACTTTTGAAAATGATAAGGGCTTCAAGATTTAGATGAGTGGATCGGGAATCTGTCTCAGTGAAGAAAACTCTCCACCCTCACCTACTTCTTCTCATAGCATTCCCCTAACAGATAAAATGCCCTCGCTTGTCCTTTTTCAGC
The DNA here is from genome assembly GCA_013146195.2 of Codonopsis lanceolata. Classification (NCBI taxonomy): domain Eukaryota; kingdom Viridiplantae; phylum Streptophyta; class Magnoliopsida; order Asterales; family Campanulaceae; genus Codonopsis; species Codonopsis lanceolata. Next base: position 77,387,815 of record CM028378.1, on the reverse strand, counting down.
CTCACCGACTCAACCAAATCTTCGCCCGATCTGCAACATTTGTATTAGTCCCAAAGGGCACAATAATAAGCTAGAAGGGGGGGGGTGTAGAATAGCTTATTAAACACTTAAAACTTTTTGTATTGATTCCTAAAACAAACACTTGCAATCTTTTGAAAAGATTGAAGTAGCGAAAGTCTTGCAAGGAAGACAGACTAAGTCTGTTGGTGAAGCACTACCGGTAGACTTAGCTGGTTACTCAAGTTTGCTGCTAAAGGAATAAGTTAACAGATATGAAAACAGTGTAATGCAATAAGTAAAGAACATATGTATTCTAAGATGGTTCGCACTATAAAGAGTGCTACGTCCACCACCAAGGCAGTCAACCTTGGATTTAAATGTACATTATATTTTCCACTAGTTCTATTACAGAAATGTCCAATTGATCGTGTACAAAATATTTGACTTGTGTTTGGGGGTGGGGGTATTGAATATCTAAACAAAATAGAATATTCAATGTGTAGAAGAATAGTAGAATGAACACCAATAAGAAGCAAAGGATTAATGGTTGATGCAAATCTTCTTGTTGTTGTTGAGGACTTCGTTGATCAGTTAAAGATCTCTTTAATGCACTGAGTATATAATGCTTGATGTTGTTCGGTAGATTCAGAGCATTGTTTTCTTTAGTCTTTAATGGCAGTATTTATAGCTGGGGCATTCTTGAGATTGATTAGAAGACGAAGAGAATAACAACTCTATTAGGTTGAATGCATTAAATTCCTAGAGCCGTCTGTTGATTTCGTCTTCAACTGATGCTGAGCAGGGAATGACAAAGAGTTGTTTGCAGCAACGGGCAAGGGAGCAATCAGAGTTGCAGACCTGCAATAGTTGGTAGAGTCTGTATGTGTCAGTCTGTTCACTTGCTCTATCACTTTTCAGGAGGCGAAAGTCTTCATGCTTATTTGAAAAAGCTGGAGGAACGTGTCTGTTGATTCTTATGATAGATTTATATCTGCTCAGTACATTACATTAGTTTTATACTTCAGTGGCTAATCGGGTTGCGTATCGATTAGCGTGGCAACTGTGTATAGAACTTTGCCTTGTATAGTTTTTTTGTAGGACTTCACAGGTTCAGCGGAAGACCTCTTCACAGCTTCACCGGAAGACCTGCTTAAAGCTTATGAACGGCAGACCTTGTGTCCACCTGGTCTCTTATGACGTGTCCTATCCAGCAATGACTCATTGGATTAATTCAAACTTATTCTACATCTTTATTTGAATTAATCCAAGACATTCCCTGACATGTCAATCCGCCGAAAGCAACTTTCCGAAAAGCAGGAAGACTTTTCGTCTGAGCGATGAAAGCGAAAAGCGCGTATCCTACTTTCTGCAACAACTCTCAGATCTGACACCTAAATCGCCCACCTTTTGAAGATCTTAGAAATCATTCCCTGCTCTAGATATATGTGAAGACGAAAATCCTTGACTGACAGCCCCATGCATTTAATGCATTGTTGAAAAGAGCTGTTGATGTATTCGTCCTCTCCAACGGATCTTTTGGTTTTGGTTGAGGGGGAGCATGTTTGGGAAAGAGGTTTGCTACTGACGAGAGTTCGAAGATGAATTTCGTAGAAGCAGAGCAAAGGGTATGGAATACCAGGGTGTTAGGATCAGGGGGATAGGTTGGCTTGGTTCTGATTGTGAAGAAGGTTTGATTTGGGGGGAGTGTCCTGGTTTCGTTCGGATAGTGTAGTTGGGTTAGTTAGATTACGAAGGGGTGAAGATGGGATAGAAGGGTTTGGTGAGTAGTTGAAGGGAGAAGGAGGGGCTGGAGAGGGTGATCTAGTAGGCTCCTCCTGAGTTGGTGGCTCCTCCATAGGGATAGGCTCCTCCGGAGGGATTGATTCCATTTGAGTAGATGACTCCATAGGATTTGGTTGAGAGGGGGTAGAAGGTTAGGTGCCAACAGACTTCCTTCGCTGCCTGAGCGGATGGACAGGAGATCCAGTAACTTCATCGGCATAGTTGATAGGGTCTGCTGGTGGCTTGGTCGGTAGTCCTTTACATATTCGTCTACGTTTAGGCTTGGGTGAAGTAGAGGGTTGGTGATCGATGTCTTATTTTAATTATTTTCCTTGCAAGTGGACAAGACTATTATAGAATAGTATTGGAAGCAAGGGTCGAACCCATAGAAGGGGGTTTTTATAATTATTTTATTCTAATATACTATTAATATTTAGGTGTTTAACTAATTAGCAGTAATTACTGGTTATGAAGATCTTATGGTAGGTGGCAATCTAGGATTCAGGTTTCACTTGTATCTCCTTTATGTTTAATTCACAATAATTATCATTCAATTTCTTGGGTTCGTTCACAAAAGATAGATATAGTCTGTTGAACTATTGGTTCAGCCTCCATCCCCGCAACATTCATCCATTCTATATCCTAAGCACAAGAACATATGATTTATCTGTCACCTAAATCATGTATGAACCTAGTCCTAACTTATCACTCTCGTGCATCGATAGGTCCAATTTATTGTGATGGTGAGCCAGTGTACGACATATGCACATTGGTCATGCAGTTATCCGCACCTCTAGGCCTTTATTATTTGCGATTACATTCATTTGTTCAAAGCGAAATAATATAGGGATTGATAATCACCACAATCAACAAGAATTGAATGAACATAAATATGAATTAAAGCATAAATTCGATACAAGTTACCTCCCACCTCCTAGATTATGGATGATTTAGTTCATCATAGACAATGAACATCACATGGAGATGAACGGAAACATGATTTGATCTTCAATACTTGTAATTACACAATCTAACTATGTTATACAACCTAAAAACTATCTAAAACTATACAAAACTGTTTCCAGCCGTTTTTCTATATCCTAGGCTTTGGCAACCGATCTCTATTTATACCCGGGAGTTGTAATCCAATCGAAACTCTTGTGAAAATACGAACTTATCGCATTCTGACCACCTTGCGATCGTAAGGTGTTGGGTACCTTGCGTCCGCAAGGTCTCCAGTTTTCCGGCCTTTGATTTTTCTTGCTACTGTCCACCTTGCGGGGGCAAGGTCTAAAACACCTTGCGACCGCAAGGTCTCCAGTTTGGACTTCCTTCGTTTCTTCTTCATTTTTCATCTTGGGCCCTTCTTGGAATTTGCATATAAAACCTTTGTTTTTTGCATATTTTCACTAAAAACCTTGAAACTTACAAAACTCACTTAAAACGCATATCAGTAGCCAAAAGCCTCGTGAAATAGCCTAATTTAAGTAATAGAAGCATATAAAATCGATGTATAAAATACATCAATCAAATACCCCAAACTTAAACTTTGTTCGTCCACGAGTAAATAATACTTATAAATACAAAAGCAATTAACTAACAATAACAAAATGAAAATCTTTTTGGAGGGTGACACTATTTACACTCCTCTATAAATCCACAAACTCAAGGAGACTCTTTCGAGTGACTCAACTATGTAGATAAATACAAAAAATAAATACAAAAGCAGATTAAAACTATTCTAAAATAAAACAAAAAATCTTTTTGGCTTCAACCTCAAGTTATAATAACATGGCATACAAAGCAGTCTCAGTTCGATGTTCACCACATATATGCAGGCTAAGTCTCATAAAACCAACTGATTTTTTCTTAAAGTTGCTACTACTTTTAATATCTCCGTGTGTGTGTGTGATCACCAGTATTAGAGAATATTTCAACTAAAACAATTTTATTAAGCTAAGCACCACATTCATATGAAAATCAAATTTTAATAGAAAACCAGGCATTATGAATTATGAGATCTACCATCCAAACCCGGTCTATTACAGAAAAAAAGGTCACGAGGATTTCAAAAACTTATACATCCATCCCATGCACTTCTATGTATGACATACAATGCTCTCTTATCCCAATGACTTGTAATAGCTAAGATTATGCTAACACATCGAGCTTTAAGGCGAATAATAATGAACATGAAGTGTTAGATCAATTTCATATGACTCACTTAGCAGTTAAAACAGCACAAGCATTGACAATAAGATCATTAGGTCTTTATTTGCTTGTAATGTAAGGTCAAGGTGATGGGGGATTTGATGGAAAGGGATTGGAATTCACAGTGAGAGAGTAAGACTACCCTTTATCCCTCATACTTCCAAGCAAAAGGAAGTTTTCCCTATTTAGGCTAGGACTTGCAAAGACTACAAGTAGGGGGGTGCTTTTTGTTACTTTTCAGTTTTCTTCTTCCCCCCCCAAAACTTGTTTTGGGCAATATATACTGCTAAAAATATCACATCATTCTTTTCAGCATTGATTTTCTAACATATTTTCTCTTGAAAGCTATACTTCCATTTGAATCTTTTTGCACTCTTCTTCTTCCGTTTCATTTTTCGTTGATACATATATTTTTATTTTCTTTTATTTTTCTATTTTTTTTTCAATAACAGAAAGAAGAAGTCTTCCGAAAAAATAGATAGCCCAACTGAAAAGAATGGTCCTCTAAAATCAATTTTCCCACCCACATCCTACTCTCTCAAATGGTAGGCTAAAAGTGTATAGGCTTTTAGGGTTAAGTTAATGTGGGTAATAGAAACGATGTCGAATGGGGCTTTAAATAGTGTGCTTAACACACTCCATTCTTTTTAAATTAGGCTCAACGGGGACACTAGGGATATTTTTAGTAAAGGTCAGGGAATATTTAGGCTCTAACGATCCAAAGATGACCTAAGTCATTTCTTAATGCCAAATGCTCATGTAGTTTTTAAAGCAAGTAAGACACACAAAATATCATATCAACTATGGGAATTGTGGGGTTGAATGTTTAGCATCACTGGATTTCACATAAGCATTCGCTAAGACAGATGGTAGGGACAATTGAGACTAACATGCAGACACGGTTCGAAAGTGTGCTTGAGGTATATAAATGAGAAAAATCCAAGGGATCTAACTATCGTGCAATTGACCCTAAGTCACAAATTAATGCAACAATCATGTTCGAATGGTTATGCATCATATTCTTGTGCATATCTTGTTGTAATGAAGTAGGTGTTATGAACTTTATAAAACTATTCTAATCAATCCATAATTAAGACTGGTGTGGGTGCATGAGGAATCTGGAGAAAATTAAAAGTTTCGCAAAATCAAGTAAATTCCAGAGGGATCTACGGACTAGCTATGTTGTTCATTGCATTAACTCCTCATCGACTACGACTAGCATTACCACACCTAAACTCGAGGATGAAAATTTTGAAATATTTTATTTTTTTGATTTTGATTTTGATATATATTTTTTTAAAGAAAATTGGAGATGTTGATGACACAATTGATGATGGGTTCCCACAAGAGGAATCCACGAGCATCTAATGTGAGTGTATTCTGGTCAAGGCAACACCTCCGAAAATAAGAAAAAATTAAAAACAGGAAAAGCGAGTGAAGAGTTAAATGGTCATCGAGAAAAGAAAATTTTCTTCACCCTAAAAACGTAGCCCAACTCCATTCCTCCTTAGGCTAGGACCTGCTAAGACTCTGGGCTTAGAATCCCCCCCCCCAAACTTAATTTCTATTTTGTCCTCAAAATTGAGGAACATATGAGCGGATTGATGGGGAAGGACAAATATCAAAAGGACATAGCTGGCCCACCTAACGAAAGAGGATGGAACTTGGGCCTCGACTCACGGTGAGTCGGGCAGAAATAACGAATGAGGACGAAACTCGGGGATCGTGCCAGGAGGCAGCCCATAATAATTTGAGACATTTTGTCCCACAGTGTTAAACCACCCAAACAGCTGCTCTTGGTTGGCACGTATTTGTGCCAACTGTTGAGTTGCCATTTGGGCTTCAAGGGCAACCTCTTCTAGCCTATTTGAGATCCCCTCGAGTGGGTCCTCCTCCTCCTCTTCGGGTTCCTCCCCGTGAGGAACCCGCACTCGTGGCTGCTGGTGGTGCTCAAACAAAATGGCCCTAGTAATGGCCGGACTAGCCTTAAGCCTCTCCGTGTGTCTGGGCCATCTCACGCCTGCCCTCCTACACAACTCGGTGATCAAATGCGGGAACGCGAACCCCGCATTCGTGGCACCTCTAATAAGGGTCTTAATTTGGCCGTTGATTAGGCGGCCGACATCAACAGACCCACCGGTCATAATAGTGTAGATCAGGACAGCCTTACCCCAAGTCACCGTATGTTGGTAACTGGAAGGCATGAGACGACCACAAATAAATTTGAACACAGGCTTGGCCATGTTCAGAAGGAAGGACTCCTCCATGGTGCGTGGACCGTAGAGTGGATTACGGTTTTGGGTCCACTCAACACCAGGGAGAGCGATGGTCGCATTGACCACCTCGAGAGGGATAGGGGTATGGAGGTGTGTGCTATAATGATCGGCACCATCCGCAAAGTTGGATGTGCCGTAATAGTCGTTAATGCTTTGGGACGAAAAGTCTACAATAACGTCCCTCACATTAACAGTCTCTAAAACTCCCCCATCTACGCCAATGCGGCCATTGGCGTAGAACTCTCGGACAATAGGCACGATTGCCTTGTCCGGAGAGTCGGTCAATAACCCCCACCTACGAGCCGTGAAGTTAGGACGGAGGCCAAATTCTTCAGCCTTAAATCCCCTCTCGGGAACCAAGGCCTTGGAGAGTTTGGCCGCATAATTTTCAGAGGCCTCATAGGAAACAAATCGGCTGTGGTCATAATTCGGTTCCTCCTCCTGAACAGGGCGGGAGGAAGAAGCACCGGTATTTCTACATTTTCTGAACATTTTATTTGAGCAAAATTAAAATTTAAATATTTAACAATTAAATTATTTTCAAAAATTTTAAAATTAAAAATTATTTCCTAAAGCATGCAAATTATATCTACGTAAAAATTATCTAACACCCTAGCATGCAAAAATTTGACGTTAAAAATTAAAGAAAGGGGTTAGAATTATTTGTTTGCAGCTTTAGAGATGGATTGAGTTGCCGGAGTTTTGAGATCTTGGCCGGAAAAAAATGAAGATTCCCCTTCCTTGCTTCAAGCCTCTTCAATGGGAGTGTAATGGGAGGTGATGAGATGATGGAGGGTGAAGGGTTTGAAGGAGGGAGGAGATTTCTTGAAATTTTTGCCGGAATTGGAAGAGTTTTCGACTGAAAATGGAGATGAAGATGGAGGCAAGGATCTCGCCGGATTTTTGCGGAGGGAGACGGCTGCTGTTGCTTGCTGGAAAAGGAGGAATTCTGGAATGATTCTGCTACTGAAGCTCGGCACAGCCATGTCTTATATAAAGGCACCTTGCGGTCGCAAGGTGTCTTTTACCTTGCGTCTGCAAGGTAGGCAGATCATGCGTTTCAAATTCCTACTGATTCCCATGTACTGACTGTACCACTTCACGAGGACTGCATTTACTAAGGACCTTTCGGCCGCAAGGTCTTCCACACCTTGCGTCCGCAAGGTGGGCAGAATGGCTCCATCTAATTTTTTTTCTTTCGTTCTTTTCAGTAAATTAGCAATTAGGCCCCTCCGTTATATTCCGTTATGTTTCATTACTTTCCTGTATTATAAAAACTCTACAAAAACTCTAAACTAAAATTATTAGCAACATATAAATACAACACTAAGATGCTTTTCTCCCCCAAACTTAAATTTTTGCATATTTAATTAAATGTCCAAAAATTCATTTAACGGAGAATAGCATATTTAAATTAACTACAAAAGCAATAAAATTCTTAATAGTGGGTTGCCTCCCACCTAGTGCCTTTGTTTAACGTCTTTGGCTCGACCTAACTGCAAACCTAATCCTTGGGTGGTTCATTGTCAGCTAAACTAATCAATTCAATTGTTCGTTCAACTGACATCGGTTCAAGGTATGGCTTGAGTCGGTGTCCATTAACTTTAAAAATTTCATTATTCTTTGGATTTTGAATATCAACAGCTCCATGGGGATAAATTCGTACAATTATAAAGGGACTAGACCATTTAGATTTCAACTTTCCAGGGAATAGCCTAAGTCTAGAATTAAAAAGTAATACTTTCAATGTTGGTCGAAACATCTTGTTGGCTAACCCCATATCATGATACTTCTTGGTCTTCTCTTTATATGTTTTGGCATTCTCATACGAATTCAACCTATGTTCTTCTAGTTCATTCAATTGAAACAATCTCTCCTCACTAGCCAGAGTTAAATCTAAATTTAATTCTTTAACAGCCCAATAAGCTTTATGCTCAATTTCAACTGGTAAATGACAGGCTTTGCCATATACCATTCTATATGGACTCATTCCTATTGGAGTTTTAAAAGCAGTTCGGTATGCCCATAAAGCATCCCTAAGTTTAGATTCTCAATCTTTACGATTAGGCCTAACAGTCTTTTCTAATACTGCTTTAATTTGTCTATTACTAACCTCTACTTGGCCAGATGTTTGAGGATGATAAGGTGTAGCTAACTTATGAGTTACACCATGTTTCTTAAGGACATTATTCAATAACTTATTGGTAAAGTGAGTCCCTTGGTCACTTATTATGGCCTTAGGTACTCCATATCTAGCAAACAAATCTTCTACAAATTTAACCACAGTTTTACCATCATTTGTCTTAGTTGCTACTGCTTCAATCCACTTAGATACATAGTCAACTGCTACCAAAATATACTCACAATTATTTGACACTGGAAAAGGACCCATGAAATCAATGCCCCAAACATCAAAGATTTCAACAACCATATTAATATGTAAAGGCATTTCATTTCTTTTTCCTATTCCACCAGTTCTTTGACACTTATCACATGTTCTATAAAACAGTTCACAATCTCTAAAAACAGTTGGCCAATATAAACCAGATTGAAGAATTTTTCTAGCAGTTTTGTTTCCACTGAAATGACCTCCACAAGAGTATTCATGGCAGAATTCCATAATATTTTGTTGGTATTTTTCTGGAATACATCTCCTTATTAAAGAGTCTGAACATATTTTATATAAATGAGGTGCTTCCCAAAAATAATTTTTCGTTTCAGCCAAAAATATCTTCTTTTCATAATGATCAAAATCGGGATTTATGATATCAGACACATAATAATTAACAAAATCAGCATACCAAGGGTCTGAATCTTTAATGGCTAACAGTTGCTCATCAGGAAAATCTTCATTTATGGGAACTGGGTCATCAAGAAATTGACGTTCAAGCAAGGGTGAAAATTCTAATCTAGACAAATGATCAGCTACGACATTCTCGGTTCCCTTTTTATCTTTGATTGTAATGTCAAATTCTTGTAACAATAGCATCCACCTGATTAATCTAGGCTTAGCATCTTTCCTACTTAATAAATATTTTAATGCAGAATGATCAAAAAATATTATCACTTTTGATCCTAACAAATATGATCTAAATTTTTCTAAAGCATACACAACTGCCAAAAACTCTTTTTCCGTTGTTGTGTAATTTAGTTGTGCATCATTTAGAGTTCTACTAGCATAATGGATCACATGAGGTTTTCTATCTACCCTTTGTCCTAACACGACTCCAATTACAAAATATGATGCATCACACATGATTTCAAAAGGAAGTGACCAATCAGGGCGGGATAAAATAGGGGCAGTAGTTAATTTTTCTTTCAATAAATTAAATGCATCTAAACATTCTTTATCAAAAACAAACTCTGTATCTTTTGCTAACAAGTTACATAGAGGTTTACAGATTTTGGAAAAATCTTTTATAAATCTTCGATAAAAACCAGCATGCCCTAGAAAACTTCTAACACCTTTAACAGAAGTTGGAGGGGGTAGTTGTGAAATAATGTGAGAACCCAAACCCCATTTCATGTTTGTCATCATTATAACATGTTTATAATATGTCTTTACATATTTGAGACTTCATTTCATTCATATCATGTTGGCATTGAATTGGTTAAGATCATAATAGAGTAATGGTCTTCCATGCGTTGCATGCCTTGTTGTTGTTGTTTTGGGTGTTCGTATTAACGTGTTAGCACCTTAATAAGTTTCATGAGAGTCTTAATACCTTGCATACAAGATTTACAATGTTCATCTTAGTTGTTTCATGCTTGGTTGGGAGTTTAGAAGCTTCGTTGCTTCGTTTGTGTTTTAGGTTGTACATCATTGCTTGTATTGCCTTCATTTCGTCTCGAGAGAAGTTCGGTTGAGTTCTTGGCCTTGAATACAATCCATAACCATGATTAAACAAACATAATACATGTTCATTCTATCCTAGATTAAGTTGGGATTGATTCGTGTTTGATTCGTTGGCCAATTGTCGAGTGGTTCCAGCCATGTTTTAGCTTGATTCGGATGTGTTTCGGGTGTGTTTCCGACTTGTTTTTGGCTTGGTTACACCTTAGGATTGTTGCCTTTGAGTTTGGACATGTTTAGGACATGTTTAGGACAAGTTTTGGGTCAGAACCTCGCGGTCGCATTGGTTTTTGGAGGTGGCTCGCGTTGAGATGCCGAGAGCTAGTCAAAAAGTCGAGAAGGAAGGGACTGCGGTCGCATGGTAGGGGCATGATGCGACCGCATCATGCCGATTTCAGCTATATTGAGTTTTTGAGTGTTTTTGGTTGAAGACCCTTGTGCCCTTGCCCTTGGCCGACCTTGGGCACTCGATACTTTGATACACTCATCACGGGTATCATTGGCACGAATGTTAACGTGTATTGCGGGAGCTACGTAGCGGCATCGGTTTCATATCCTATCCTCCTTATATGTGGTTTGTTTACCTTTATAGCACTTATGTGAAACAATGTGCTACCATGGATATGTGTTTTAAGTGTTTATTAAATGAACGCTTTGATTGACTTGATATTAAAAATGATATCTTGATATGTATCTTTGCATGATGCCATGACATGCATAATTGTTAACTCACAAAGTCTTTATGACTTACCCTCCCTTTCTTGCTTTAGATCCGAGCCGTTCGAGTACCGCTCGTTGAGGTGTTGCGGGATTTGCGCTTGTCAGTGATCGCACGCGAGAGGTTGTGTTTTTAGATGTCCTTACGTTGAACTCTTTTGTAAGGGCGTTGGGATTAGCAAGTCATTTAGACTTTGCTTTGGGAATTTGGTTTTGTTGCATTTATGTCTATACTTGTATTCTATTTTGAGTCTTGGCGCATATGCGCCGAGCCTTGTATAGATGTAGTATGGTTCACGTGATTTATCTTCATTTGGGCATTACTTTAGCTCTTATTTATTTATGTTGTTCTCAGGCATGTTATAGCCGTCGAGGTATATCTGCATGAAGCGTGTAGTTGGGTTCAGGTAGTAAAGTCGCCGATGATTTGGTATAATTGTCTTAATTGTTATATCGGGTGTAAATAAAAGTTTTAAATTATTCGGCCTTTTGGTGCCGAGTCGCGCTTCATCGAAATGTTGCGTCACGTCGTTTTCCAAAGCGAGTCTTTGCATGTATTGTTGTCCTATTTGGATGACTTGACTTGTGATTCCATCTCGAGAATTCGGGTCGTCACGGTTGGTATCGAGCTTTATAGGTTAGCTATCGGCGAGGATAGGTTCCATGGCCTAGGTGGGTTGGTTCCTGTGTGAATCTTGACATTGAGTGTTACGTATCATGCCTTATTGGCGATTCTTCGAGAATGAATACGACTTGGAGTACTAAGTTCGTTTGTTCTAGATTGCCGTGAGTGAAGGTTTGTGTCTAGGAGTATTATATTTCTCCTATCGCTAATGAGTTGCGATTATACCAAGAGTGGAGTCTTTGCGTTTTAGTAGAATTTGTTGTTCCTTGTTCCATTTTTAGGAATCGAGAAGCTAGATTGTCGGTCCCAAGGGTGATCGTCGTGTTAATCATTATGGCGAAAATTCGTTGTAATACGTTTTGAGGCGGAGTGGTTAAACCTCCCGTGTTACCTATTAGTATTTCATAGATTACTATACGGTGTAGATAGTTATGGTAGTAATTAACCACCGGTTCTTGTATTCTTGGTCTTTGGGAATTTGAGAACTCTTTCAGATGTTTGTGTTTGGGTATTTGGGGGACTACCTTGATTAAGGAGAAATTTCCTCATGATATGTTGGAACATTGAGATTGGCGATAGGTGGTCACGTGATGATTGGTTGTCGACCCATATACGGATTGACTTATAAGGATTGGTCGTATACTAGTTAGTAAGAATATGCCACCTAGTGGCGCGTGTAATGTTGTATTGTCTCTTTATTAGTCTAATACAATGATAGTGTATTAGCCTTGTATAATGTGTTTTATCTACCATTGATAGGTAGTTAATAGTATGAATATTTCAAAATCTTGTTTACATACATAGTAAATTAATATACTATGTTGCATGATGTTGATGCCATGCCTATATGTGCTTATGATTTGTATTCTTGAGACCGATATAAAGGATGCTTTTATGTGATTCACGAACACCCCACATCCTTTACGACGAAAGCTTTTGAAGTCATTTCGAGAGGGCCCACGACTTGATTATCAAGAGGTCTTCGTCGGAGAACTAGAATGGTATAAATTAGATTTGAAATTGACCAAACCAATTACCAAAAGGTAGGGAACGATAAATGGTGTATTGCTATAAAGGTGCAAATATTATGCACCGTATTTTATTGAAATTTATGTGTATTGCTGCTTGATTGCCTTATGTGCTTGAGGTGTCTACAGTTGGGTGATTATGCTTGCGTCGAGGTTTATAGGGGTTGTGATGTACTTGTTTGTGATCGGGTTTTGCATGCGGGTTTGGTAGTATTGCCTATCCGGGATTTCGATGTGATATTGGGAATGGATTGGCTATGTGTTTACCATGCTTTAGTAGATTGCCGTCGCAAGAGGGTTACTTTTGCCATGCAGGAATTCGGAGTTTGTGTTTATGGGCGATCATACTATGAGAGGTATACATGTTATTTACGCTTTATGGGCTAGAAAACTTCTATCTCGAGGGTGTCTTGGGTATATTACTTGTGTACTTGAGACTAGCATGCCTACTTCTATCTTGTAAGAAGTTCTAATTGTTAGTGAAGTTTCGGTAGTTAATGAATTTCGGATGTCTTTTCGATTATGCATTACCTCCCGGCCGAGAGTTAGAGTTTTGCATTGAGTTATTGCCGGTACTTCACCTATCTCTCGAGCACCTTATAGGATGGCTCAGTGAGTTGAGAGAGAGTTGAAGGAGCGATTGCGAGGCTGCTTGATAGAGAGTTTTTAAACCGAGTGTGTCTCAGGGGGTGCATCGGTTTTGTTTGTGAAAGAAGGATGGTAGTTTGTGGTTATGCATTGACTATCGTCGGTTGAACGAGGTTACTATAAAGAATAAGTACCCATTACCCCACATTGATGATCTCTTTGATCGGCTTGAGAGTGTTGTGTTTTCAAGTTAGACTTGAGGAGTGGTTACCACCGGTTGAGGGTTCGCGTGGAGGGTGTCCAGAAGACGACCTTTAAATGCGTGTTATGGCCATTATGAGTTTGTTGTGATGCCGTTTGGTCGATAAGCGCGCTGCCGTTTTGATGGACTTGATGAATAGGGTATTTCATGAGTACCTTGATTGTTTTGTAGTGGTGTTCATTGATGATATCCTTGTGTACTCGAAGTCACGAGAGGAGCATGAGCATCATTTGAGAGAGGTTCTTCTTGTATTGCGTAAGAAAGCTTGACTTTTTGCTAAATTTAGCAAGTGTGCTTTACGGCTAGAACAAGTTGCTTTTCTTGGGCATGTTGTGTCTAGTGATGGTATCACGGTGGATCCATCGAAGTTGAGGTTTTACCAAGTGGAAGGCTTGGGTTATGTGCTTATGCGAGCGGCAAGGTTATTGCCTATGCTTCTAGGAAGTTGTCACCGTATGAGCAGAATTATCCGACTCATGATCTTGAGTTGGCAGCTATTATCTTTACGCTTCACAAGTGGAAACACTATCTTTATGGAGCTAAGTTTGAGGGGTATACGGATCACAAGAGTGCGAAATACCTTTTCTCCCAAAGGAGTTAAATATGAGGCAGAGGGAATGGAAGATGCTCGAGGATGTCCGTGAATGAAGTCTGTTGTTAGCAAGCATAGTGTTCTCTTTGCTAGTGCTCGTGCTACACTAGTATTGTTTGGGTGGATCAAGGAAGCTCAAGCTCTTGATCCGATTTGATGAAGATTATCGAGGGATTGAGTGAGAATAATACACCCGAGTTCGCGATAAGCGATGATGGGATCTTGGCGTTCGAGTAGGATTTGCGTTCCTTCTTCGATGAAGTGAAAGCGTATGGTTCTTGATGAGGCTCACAAGGCCCGATTATACGATACATCACAGGTAGTACTAAGATGTACCGTGACTTGAAGAAGCGATTTTGGTGGAATGGTATGAAGAGGGAGATAGTAGTATGTTTCGAGATGTTTGGCGTGGCGAGGTTAAGGTGAGCACCGAGACTGCCGGTTTGCTTCATCCACTTGAGATTTCGGAGTGGAAGTGGGAGCATATCACCATGGATTTTGTTTCGGGGTTGCCACGTACTCGTAGATGCTTTGATGCGATTTGGGTTATGGGTTATCGTTGATAGGTTGACTAAGTCTTTTCATTTTATCCCTATTGCGATTTCCTACAGTTTGAGTCAGTTGGCAGCATTGTACATTCAGGAGATTGTGAGACTATATGGTGTACCTGATAGCATTGTGTCAGATAGAGACCCCAGTTTACTTCTAGGTTACGGCATTCTTTGCGAGGAGGCTTTGGAGTGGCGAATTTCGATCTGGCGTTTCATCCCGATCGATGGTCGGTCGGGCGATTGATCTGAATCTTGGAGGATATGCTACGTGCGTGTGATATGGATTTTAAGGGTAGTTGGGATTCACATCTACCGTTGACTGAGTTTGCGTATAATAACAGTTATCAGTCGAGCATTGAGATGGCGCCGTACGAGGCATTGTATGGGCGTAAGTGTCGATCACCGATTTGCTGGGATGAGGTTGGTGAGGCTAGATTATGGGGTTCGGAGATGGTGCAACAATCAGCTGAGAGTGTGAAGCTGATTAGAGGCAGTTGCTACGGCTCGAGTAGGCAGAAAAGCTACTGGCCGACAGCAGGAGGCGAGATCTCGAGTTTCAGGTTGGTGACTTTGTGTTCCGGAAGGTATCGCCCCGACGCGGTACTAAGCGGTTTGGGAAGAAAGGGAAGCTTTCTCCCAGGTTTATTGGTCCGTTCGAGATATTAGAGCGGATTGGTTCTTTGGCTTATAGACTTGCGTTATCACCGTCTATATCGGGTGTCCATGATGTGTTTCATGTTTCCATGCTTAAGTAAGTACTTGCGGGGCGAGTCACATGTCCTTACTTATGAGGAGATTACCTTTGAGCCCGATCTTTCTTACGTTGAGAAACCGGTGAGGATCCTTGATGCCAAGGAGCGAGTCTTGAGGACCAAGCGGATTCCTTTAGTGAAGGTCTTGTGGAAGAATCATAATATTGAGGAAGCCACATGGGAGACTGAGAGTGAAATAAGGGAGAGACACCCTTACTTGTTCGAGATTTCTGGTATGAATTTAGGGACTAAATTCCTTTAAGTGGGGGAGGATGTGAGAACCCAAACCCCATTTCATGTTTGTCATCATTATAACATGTTTATAATATGTCTTTA
The DNA here is from genome assembly GCA_013146195.2 of Codonopsis lanceolata. NCBI lineage: Eukaryota > Viridiplantae > Streptophyta > Magnoliopsida > Asterales > Campanulaceae > Codonopsis > Codonopsis lanceolata. The sequence goes on along the minus strand of CM028378.1, from coordinate 77,372,242 downwards.
CATATTTGAGACTTCATTTCATTCATATCATGTTGGCATTGAATTGGTTAAGATCATAATAGAGTAATGGTCTTCCATGCGTTGCATGCCTTGTTGTTGTTGTTTTGGGTGTTCGTATTAACGTGTTAGCACCTTAATAAGTCTCATGAGAGTCTTAAATACCTTGCATACAAGATTTACAATGTTCATCTTAGTTGTTTCATGCTTGGTTGGGAGTTTAGAAGCTTCGTTGCTTCGGTTGTGTTTTGTGGTTTAACATCATTGCTTGTATTGCCTTCATTTCGTCGAGAGAAGTTCGGTTGAGTTCTAGGCCTTGAATACAAGCCATAACCATATTTAAACAAGCCTTATACATGTTCATAGATTGGTTGCATTTGGAAATAAGATGATCAACTTATTACTTCACAGATTCAGTCCGATTTTTGGGCGAACTTCGGGAAAATTCTGGTACCAATCTACTAAAGAGAATTTTCTAAAACTTTAGTATGTTCTACCTACATATGTTAGTATACTCCCTGTAAAATATGGTATTTTTCCAAGGTGTATAAGTACCTCATTTAGGTCTTGACTTACGGCTGTGCCAGAATTCTGTTTTCAGGAAATCAGCTTCTGTACTTGAACTTGTAGTAGCCATATTTTGATGAATATAAGTCCAAATTGAGTAATTTAAAAGGCTAAACTATAGTTTCAAGAGTCTAGTTTCATAAACATCAATAATCACCTCATTTGGAGGTGTGAGCTATTTATGGTCGATTTTACAAGATTGACTGTCTGTTGTCAGTTTTCTGCATTTGTGAGTTTTGAGTGGATTTGGCTAATGACTCTTGAACCCTTGCCCCTTGGCCGACCTTGGGCACTCTCAGCCACCTTTGTTGACTCTTCTAGGACTCTTGTGAACCCTTGGATCATTGCTTATCCATGGCTCACATTCCTTGACCAATTAGAAGCCTTATAACATCCATCACTTGGATTGGGGTCTTCTAGGGAGATATATAAACACAAAATCAGACCTTCAGCCATTGTTGTTGATCTAAAACCAGAGAATCAGAGGTTGAGCTTCAAATTTCGTCCATGGAGGAGACCCTAGGTTGAAGGACATTTCGGAGATCCGGTGGTCCGATTGTCGAACCGAGAGCGCCAAATCGAAGCTCTTGATCATCTCTACACCAATCCTCTCTTTAATCAACCTTTCCTCCATTAATCATAGGACTAAGGTGAGTGACAATTCCCTAAGATTTTTGTGACGACCCGACCCGGATCTATCCGAGATCCCAGGTCGTGCCGGAGAAAGCAAATAACAACAACAAGTAACAAATAATGGGTAGGGCCATAACGATACACCGACAACTCAAAACACATGCGAGGCGAAATAAAATAAAACAGTGGCGCCCGAGCTAACAAGCTCAAACTAAAACAACCAAAGAGATAGTTAATCTCTCGGTCAAAAATTCGACTCGCGTGCATAACATTGGGCACGTAGAACAAACTCCCTGTTATGCAATTCAATATAGAGCATAAAATAAACCAAGTCATCGGCGAAACTACGGCCGAACCCAACATTAAACTAAGTCTAAGACTCTAGTCTAACAACTCTCGACGGCTAAAACATGCGGAGAACAAACATCATATTAAACTAGCAATTTAACATGCTAAACATAACACCAATTAACCACGACCAAAACCGATCGGTACGCCAACAAAATAAATACTAACGAGTTATATGTACTAACAACGAGAAAAATATATGAAAGTTTAACTACTAACATATAACAAGCACAACCACCACTTGGTTGGCTACCAAAAGAATAGGCTAACCACATAATTACAACATTACAAATACATCAAGGTTTGCTACCCAATCATGAAGTTTACATAACTTCATCTTCCCAACGACCTCACCAAAAACAAAACCAACAACTAAGTAGCAACCTTTCCAAAAGAATTCCTTGCAACGTAACCTTACGGATTTACTTGGATCCGCTCGGCGACTTCGGATCTAGGGAAACACAACCAACAAATAAAAGTAAGTCACAATGACTTAGTAAGTTACTAACCGTAACTTCCTATCATGACATAATGCTCAATCATAAATTACATCATGCTATCGTCATGAAATAACCTTATATAAAATCATGTTATGGCATCCATGCTCAACATTAATAAAACATGTTATCATTGTAGTATAACATCTCACTAAAATCCATGTCAAGGCATTTTATATGCAATGATCATAATTCTTGTTATTGATATAACATAGCCTTCCGATGATTTACATGTCAAGGCATATAAACTTAACAACAATAATTCACTTTTTAACATAATGCCATATCCGAATAATATTCATGATAAAGCAA
>CM028378.1:77306892-77369788 GCA_013146195.2 Codonopsis lanceolata | reverse complement strand
TAAATAAGCAACTTAAGACGGATAACAACATATTTTAAATTACACTACGAAAGCAAATAAAATTTCATCAAAGTGGGTTGCCTCCCACCTAGCGCACTTGTTTAACGTCTTTGGCTCGACCCAACTACAAACCTAATCTCTCGGTAGTTCATTGTCAGATAGACGAATGAGTTCTATTGTTCTCTCAACTGACATGGGTTCAAGGTATGGTTTGAGTCAGTGACCATTAACTTTAAATATTTCATTGGTCTTTGGGTTCTTGATATCAATAGCTCCATGTGGATAAATTCGAACTATAATGAAAGGACCAGACCATTTCAATTTTAATTTTCCGGGAAATAACCTGAGTCTAGAATTAAAAAAGAAGTACCCTTAATCCCGGACGTAACATCTTGTTGGCTAATCCCATATCATGGTATTTCTTGGTCTTTTCTTTATAAGTTTTTGCATTCTTGTACGAATTTAACCTATGCTCTTCTAATTCATTTAACTGGAAAAGTCTTTCTTCACCAGCCAAAGTCAAGTCAAGGTTAAGAGCTTTAATGGCCCAATAGGCCCTATGTTCAATCTCTACTGGCAAATGACAGGCTTTGCCATACACCATCCGATAAGGACTCATACCTAGTGGGGTTTTATATGCAGTTCTATATGCCCAAAGAGCATCTTTAAGTTTTGGCTCCCAATCTTTTTGATTTGGTCTCACAGTCTTTTCCAAAACTGCTTTTATCTGTCTATTACTAACTTCTACTTGGCTAGAAGTCTGAGGATGACAGGGTGTAGCTAACCTGTGAGTTACACCATATTTTCTAAGGATTTAATATCTATTAGTGAAGTGTGTTCCTTGATCACTAATTATAGCCCTTGGTACTCCAAATCGAGCAAAAAATATCCTCCTAAAACTTAACAATAGTTTGGCCATCATTATTCCTAGTAGCAATGACTTCTATTCATTTAGACACATAGTCAAGAGCGACTAAAATATATTCACAACCGTTAGAGACTGGAAAAGGACCCATAAAATCAATACCCCAAACATCAAAAATTTCAACAACTATATTCATATGCAAGAGCATTTCATTCCTTTTACTTATTCCACCAGTCCTTTGACATTTATCACATGTTTTGCAAAATATGTCACAGTCTCTAAAAACAGTAGGCCAATATAATCCAGATTGCAAGATTTTCCTAGCAGTTTTGTTACCACTAAAATGACCACCACAAGAGTCTTCATGGCAAAATGCCATAATACTTTGTTGGTCTTGTTCTGAAACACATCTCTTAATTATAGAGTCGGAACACATTTTGAACAAATGAGGTTCTTCCCAAAATAGTGTTTTGCATCTTTTAAAAATTTCTTTCTTTGATAAAAATCAAAGTCAGGGTTGATGATATCAGATACATAATAATTCACAAAATCAGCATACCAATGATCAAAATCTTTAACTGCTAATAATTGTTCATCAGGGAAGTCTTCATTCACAGGGATTTTATTATCAAGAAATTGACGTTCAAGTAAAGGTAAAAATTCTAACATAGACAAATGGTCAACTACACGTTTTCCGTTCCCTTTTTATCTTTAATAGCAATGTCAAGTTCTTGCAATAATAACATCCATCTTATGAGCCTAGGCTTTGCCTCTTTTTTACTCAAAAGATATTTTACGGTTGCATGATCAAAAAATATAATAACTTTTGATCCTATCAAGTATGATCTAAATTTTTCTAATGCATACACAACTGCTAAAAATTCTTTTTCTGTGGTTGTATAATTAAGTTGGGCATCATTCAATGTCCTACTAGCATAATGAATTACATGAGGTTTCTTATCTACTCTTTCTCCTAACGCAGCTCCAATTGCGAAATCTGAAACATCACACATGATCTCGAAAGGGAGAGACCGATTTGGGCTAGTTAAAATTGGGGTTGATGTCAATCGTTCTTTTAATAGATTAAATGCATTCAAGAACTCTTGATCAAAGATGAATTCGTTATCTTTTGCCAACAGATTGCATAAAGGTTTACAGATTTTTGAAAAATCTTTTTTAAATCTTCTATAAAAACCTGCATGTCCTATAAAACTTCTAACACCTTTGACTGAAGTTGGAGGAGGTAGTTGTGATATAACTTCAATTTTAGCTTTATCAACCTCAATTCCTTTGTTATACACAACATGACCTAAGACTATTCCATGTTTAACCATGAAATGACTTTTCTCCCAACTTAGGGTCAAATTAGTTTCGCAACATCTTTTCAAAACCGATGTTAGATTTTCTAGGCAATGATCAAACGAATTCCCAAATACTGAGAAATCATCCATGAATACTTCAACACATCTTTCGACTAGATCTGAAAATATGGAAATCATGCATCTTTGAAAAGTAGGTGGGGCATTACACAGTCCAAAGGGCATTGTCCTAAATGCAAAGGTACCAAAGGGACATGTAAAAGTGGGTTTCTCTTGATCTTAGGGTGCTACTGGGATTTGATTGTACCCAGAGAAACTGTCAAGAAAGCAATAATATTCATGACCAGCTAGTCTTTCAAGAATTTGGTCAATAAAGGGCAAGGGAAAGTGATATTTCCTAGTTGCCGCATTTAATTTCCTCAAATCTATGCACATTCTATAACCAGTGATAGTTCGTGTGAGAACTAACTCATCTTTCTCATTCTTAACTACTGTAATTCCTAATTTCTTAGGAACTACTTGGACTGGACTAACCCATTTGCTATCAGATATCGGATAAATTATACCCGCATGAAGAAGCTAAAGTACTTCTTTTCTCACTGCTTCTTTCATGTGAGGGTTAAGTCTTCTTTGTCTTTCTCTAGAAGGTTTACTACCTTTTTCTAAATGAATTTATGCATACACATAGAAGGACTAATTCCTTTCAAATCTGCTAAAGACCAACCTATAGCTTCTCTATGTATCCATAAAACTTTTAACAGGCTTACTTCTTGTTCTTCTGTTAAATCTGTTGCAATTATAACTAGTAAAGTTTTACCTTCCCCTAAAAATGCATATTTTTAATGAGATGGTAATGGCTTTAATTCTATTTCAGGAGGGGATTTGACAGACAGAATAAACTCAGGAATTTCAGGTTTCACTGTCTCTTCTTTATCTTCCTCCTTAGAGTTCTCTTCTTTTTCTTCAACCATTTTTATATCAACAAAATCAGACTCTTGAATTTCCACATCTTCATTACTATTTTCATCTATTTCTATTTCATCAGAACTAGTTTCTGATTCGGACTCTTCCATTTTGTTTTTATCTTTACTTTTAAGAGCTTCGAGTCTTTCCTTCTCTTTCATTTCAGCTATTATAGGATAAAAGATTCGATCATCATATCCTACATACGTATCTTTTTCATAGTCATCATCGTCTTGATTTTCCACAAAAGTTTGGGCTGTAAGATTTTCAATTTCATCAATTGAGAAACATGCATTTATGTCACTCGGTCTATTTAACGCATCAAAAACTGAAATTTCTACAGTTTCACTCATTTTTTTAAGGAAATAGGAGCGGCACCCTGCGCAAATTTATTAAGAATAAAAAAAAAGAGAACAAACATGAGGGGGATAACCAGCCTTACCCTTTGAACGGGGGGACAAAGGAGCCATACCTCGAAAAAGAAATAAATACAATCTTAGAACAACTATTTTCTAAAACTATATACGCCATGCGAATCAAAAGCTAAATCCCTCTTAACACTAACAGGCAAAGATAAATAATCAGAAAAAACTAACTGACTACTATGCTCATGCACAACAGCAGCTAATCTATCTGCCACCATATTCTGCTCCCGGAAGACATGCTGTAAAGTAAGATCTCCTAAAAGTCTCCGACAATCCCGAAGTTGATAAACATACTGCCACGGCTCCTAATGCCCTTTGAGTAAAACATTAACAGCTGTCAAGGAATCTGACTCAATCACAACAGTATCAAGCAAGAGAGATCTACAAATCTGAAGCCCCTCACGAAGCGCCATTATTTCTACTCTCATATTTGAACCTTGGCCATAATCACTGGAGAAGGCATAAATAAAATCCCCTTTAGCGTTCCTGACAACACCCCCACCTGTACACCTCCCGTCTTTGGACGAACCACCAGTATTAAGTTTATAACCCATGACAGGAGGAGACCAGCGAACCCAATAACCATGTCTAACTGGAACACTTATGCTAGATAACTGAAGAGATTGCATTACCACACAAGCAACCCGGTTACTTAAAGTCTTAGGAAGAAAACCATGTAGAACTTCTCGAACGCCTTCAAGAACTCGAGCCGCTATTTGATTCCCTATCATCTGTTGATTATCAAAAATGGCTGCACAACGAGACTTCCAAATTTCCCAACAAGTATATGCAAAAATACTAAACATGGTCACCCCCAGCTGAGAACGAAGCGACACAGAGGACCAAACCGAGAAAAGATGATCAATGCTAGAATATTGCATGGGCATGAAGCGTGCTGCAAACTGAGACCATAAACTGGTAGCCACCTTCGAATGAACAAAAAGATGCATACCATCTTCCGTTTCAGGCAAGTTACCACATCAACGACACCAAGAGACGAAAGGAATTTTCCGGGCCTGAATATTTGAATCCACTGGTAAAGCATTATGGAACAATTTCCATAAAAAACAGCTTACACGCAATGGAAGCCACGACTGCCAAATAAGCTGAGCCCAGCGCATAACAGGATTACGAACTTTGAAGTGCTGCCAGAAAACTCGAGCCTTGAACTCACCAGACGTAGTAAGCTCACTGATAATCTTGTCAGGAATGGAATCAATACAACTGATATGCTGAACTAGACTACAATGTTCATGCAGAATAAGCGGAGTGATATCATCTAGTTGAGTTCGTAATCATTATGTTGGTAGTGGCCATAAAATGTCTACCTAACAAAATAGGAACTTTATTGTTTGTGCATATCTTCCTTTTCATCTCTAGAACCACAAAATCGACTGGGATGATTAACTTATCTGCCTGTACTAGAATGTCCTCTACTATACCTAAATGATGTTTAACTGAACGGTCAGCTAACTGTAAAGACATAGTAGTGGGTTTCACTTCACCCAAACCTAATTGCTTATAGACAGCGAAAAAGGCATCAAATTAATACTTGCTCCCAAATCTAACATAGTCTTCATCTTTTTAGAACTACCCAAGGAGACTTGGATATTGAAACTACCATGATCTTTCAATTTAGGAGGAATTTCGGGTTGTAAAACTGCACTCACATTTTCAGAAACAAATTTTTTTTCATTCTTTTCAAATTTGTGTTTCTTAGAGTGAAGATCTTTGAAAAACTTAGTTTAAGACGGAATATTTTTAATAACATTAAGCAAAGGGAGATTAATGTTCACTTTGGATAACATATTATAAATTTCCGAAAATTGCTTATCCATTCTGTTTTTCATAAGTCTTCTAGGGAATGGTATTGGAGGAACATATGGTAGTGGTACCACATAAGGTTCCTCAAGAGGTTCTGCCTCTTGCTCTTTTTCTTGAGTAACTTCTTCTTGACTATCTTTATTTGACACTTCTTTTTCTACTTCTTTATCTTTTTCTTGATTATCTTCACTTTTATCTTTTTCAACTTCTTTATCAGAATTATCTACTTTATCAGGCACATCAGAAGATTGAATAGGATTACTTACCTCTTCTCCAATTATTCTACCACTTCGAAGAGTAGTGATAGATTTTGTTTGTTCAGTCTGACTAGGGAACTTCTATTCTTCTCTTTCTTTTTCCTTCATTTTTGCGATTTGATTCCTTACGTTTTCCACTTATTCTAGCAAAAATTTGTTCACAGCAGCTTGACCACTGCTCGATCCATTTGACTTTGGAGCTTCTTCAATCTACAATTGTCCTTGCTTAGGAAACTGTTGAGGTTGTAATGGTTTATTTCCTCCCCATGTAAAATTAGGATGATTCCTCCAACCAGGATTATATGTGTTAGATAGTGGTGGCAAATTCTGCCCACGCCCATATGTCCGCCCAGACCGCCCACTAAAATATGGGCATGGGCACACTTGAATTTTAATATGGGCACAAATGGGCATGCCCACTTAGACCATTAAATTTTATGGGGATAATATGGGAATAAATGGGCACCCATATATTTCACGACTTGCTTTGGTGTGCTGTAGTGTTTTCTGCGTGGTACTATAGCGTTTGTGTGTGTATGTTAATTGTGTGTGTATTTTTTCTGTGTGTGTATGTGGGAGAGGGAGAGGGTGTGCTGTAGCGTTTTATGTGTGGTACTGTAGCGTTTGTGTGTATATTTTTACTGTGTGTGTGTCAGAGTGGGAGAGAGAGAGAAGAGAGAGAAGTGAGAGAAAGGTGAGTTTCTTTTTTTTAGAGAGAGAAAGAAATGAAATTCAGGAAAGAATTGAAGTCTGGGATTAGGAGGGATTTTGCCCAAAAATATCTCTATCATTTTCAACGATAATCGTGCTTTGATACGGTTGGTCAGTGTTTTTCTTGATAATATGTGTAATTATATATATATATATATATATATATATATATATATATATATATATATATATATATATATATATATATATATATATATATGTATGTATGTATATATAGTTAGTTAGTTAGTTAGTTAGTTATAATTTTTGATAATTTTTTGTAGAAGGAAATTATTTTTTTGTAATTTTTGTATTTATTTGATAAGTGTATATTAATGAGTAAATTGGCGCCCATGGACGCCCATGCCCATTTAGTGCCTGCCTATATATACCCATATTATTAAATGGACACTTATTTGCCCGCCCATTTGCCACCTCTAGTGTTAGAGTAGGGATCATTCCTTTGTCTTTGAGGGTACATGTTCATGGCATTAACCTGTTCAGGATATACAACATTATAGGGACACAAATTAGTAGCATGAGAATTTAAACCACAAATAGCACATGCTTCTTGAATTTGCCAATTTTCAAATTGAGCTTGCATATCTAGTTTTCTTGAACTTGGAATAAACTTCTACTTTTACCTCTTGTACTTTTCTGTTGAGAATTTGCACTTAACATCTCAAGCAAGTCTTCTAATGCAGCTGGTGTCATTCTATTAATAGAACCACCAGCTGCACTATCAACCATAGTTTGTAAAGCAGGCGAAAGGGCATAATAAAATTGAATTACTAACACATCTTGAGATAGATTATGATGAGCACACATGATAAGTAAATTTTTAAATCTATTTCATGCTTCATGAAATGTCTCTCCTGGTTCATTTGGAAAAGACATAATTTGTTTTCTATATTCTGAAAGAGATGCATGTTGATAAAATTTACCCATAAATAAATCATATAATTGAGTCCAAGTATAAACACTTCTAGTTGTTAGGTTCATAAACCATCTTTTCCCCAAATCTTTTAACGCACATTGAAATAATTTCATTTTTATCTGGTCTTTAGTCAAACCACCTAACGGGAAAGTTTCAATCATGAATTCATATTCTTTAACAAAATTTACTTGGTCTTCAGATGGCAGTCCATGAAAAGAAGGCATCATATTATAATAATAACCTTTAAGTTAGAAATTTCTTACCGCTTCTGGTAAGACTAAACATGACGGTGCTGCATTCAATATAGGACGACCAAAATCACTTATAGTTCATTGATTGACTACTACTTCCATATTTCTATCAGCAGGTTCTTCCATTCGTTGATTTATATTTACCGGATGAACCAGATTGTCAGGATTTTGATTATTGTTATCTATTGGAGGATCGACCAGAGGATCATCTTGATTCAACTGCTCTTGATTATCAGGCTGGGTTTCCAAATTATCAGGGTTTTCCTGATTCTTTCCAAGATTATTTATGTTTTGATTTATATCTACTAGTTAGGATTTAGAGATCTCGACCATGCATAAAATAAATAAAGCAAATAAAACAGCTAAAAACTAACAGCTAAAAATAAATAAAATCTTTTTGTATTTTTATTAATATAAAAACTTAATTTAAAACTACGCTACCAACAAACTAACTATGCAAACTAGCTTGTCCCCCACAACGACGCTAAAAACTTGATCGTGTCTTATTTTAATTAATTCCTTGCAAGTGGACAAGACTATTTTAGAATAGCTTGAGAAGCAAGGGTCAAACCATAGAGTCAAGAAGAATACAACTAGTAAGAATATCTGTAGCAACTTTTAAACTAAGGGGGGGGGGGTTTATTGATTTTATCTAAACTAATTATTCTACTAAAACAATAAATTTAATTAAACTAAGTAGCAATCACAGATTGTGAAGATCTTATATATGGAGGAGGAAAATCTAGGATTAGGGTTTCACTTGTATCTACTCTATAGCTTATTTAGATAAAGTATAATTCAATATCTTGGGTTCGTTCACGAAAGATAGATATAGTCTGTCGAATTACCGTTCAGTCTCCATCTCCAAATAATTCTTCCATTCTATATCCTAGGCACAAGAACATATGGATCCTAACTGTCACTTAGGTCATATATGGAACCTGACCCTAACTTATCACTCTCGTGCATCGATAGGTTCAATTTATCATGATGGTGAGCTAGTGTACGACATATGCATTTAGGCCATGCAGTTATCCGCACCTCTAGGCCTTTATCACTTGCGATTACATTCATTTGTTCAAAGAGAGATAATAAAGGGGTTGATAAACACCATGATCAACAAGAATTGAATGAATAAAAATATATATTAAGTCATAGATTCGATACAAGTTACTTCCCAACTCCTAGATTAATGGATGTTTAGTTCATCCTTGAAGATGAACTGCACAATGATATGAAGGAATACATGGATCGATCTTCAAAAACTGTAATTACAACAACTAAACTACGTAATACAATCTAAATCCTATGCTAAAACTGTTTAAAACTACTTCTTGGACTTCCTTTGGCTTTGGCTACCGTCCTTTATTTATACCAAGGAGTTGTAGGAGAATAGGAGGTTCAATCCAGCTTGAAAACCCCGTGAAGTCGGTTCTGGGTACCTTGCGGTCGCAAGGGGTATTGACCTTGCGTTCGCAAGGGTCTAATTCTGGGAGGCCAACTTTCTATCTACCTTGCGAAGGCAAGGTGTTTTTGCCTTGCGGCCGCAAGGTGGCCAGAAAGTTCTTTTTGTCTTTTCTTCAATGTTGCACTTTGGCCCCTTCCTCGAAATATTCACTAAAAGCTTCATAAATTACATAAATCCACCTAAAACCCTGAAACTCATAAAATATCTCAAAAACGTATATTAGTAGCGAAAAGCCTCATGGAATTGCTCAATTTAAGTCATAAAAGTACCTGATAAAGACGTATAAAATACGTCTATCAGGTAGCAGTTCATTTTATTTTGGATAATCACACGGCTCCGTGGCAATATGTGTACCAGCTTCGGCATTGTAAGAAAATTTTGGGCAGCTATAAATTAATGCACGTTTACAGAGAACAGAATATGGTGGTAGATCGTTTGGTTGCAGCTGCTCATGAGCACAAAAGTCACAGAGTTTATGTTTGCTCTGATGAGCTTCCTTACAGTTCTCGTATGGCTCTTAGACATGACTTGTATTGCTTTTTTTTTTTAAGGAAGCAGGGGCGGCACCCTGCGGAATTTTATTGAAATAAAAGAATTACAAACTTGAGGGGGACAACCAGCCTGACCCTTATAAATGGGGGCAAAGGAGCCTGACCTCGAAAATGAAATACAAATATGACAGAAAAAGCTGCTAGAAAGACATCTAAATTATACATGGTTACGACGGAAATTATAAAAACCATAAGCATCCATCTGCAACATATGTTTTGTTTCTTAGGAGAGGGAAAGGAACTGCTCGTAAGTCTTGACATCCTTGTGAGTATGAGCCTCGTCAGCTAATTGATCAGCCACTTTGTTTTGTTCGCGAAAAACGTGTTTCAGATTAAAGTCACTGAGAAGGGAACGACATCTACGAAGTTCATAAGTATACTCCCAAGGATCCTTATGTCCATGAACTAGAACATCAACTGCCACCTTTGAATCGGACTCCACATCCACATTGGTTAAATCCAAACGACGACACAGGAGCAACCTGTAACGCCCCATAATCTTGCATGTGCATTCTATGCTTGTCTTTATACCTTCTTGGTTGATTGTGAGCTTGTTTAATTAATATATAAACGTCTTAGAATCATTCATAGATCATTCTAGAAGTCCATAACATGCTTAGAATCATATAAACTTGTTTGTTGAATCGCCGGTTTAATCGCGTTGAATTTGACCTTAGCGATTCCTCTCGTTGCTCGTATTTGCTTCTATTTCGACGTACGAAGTGTTCGTTGAGTTCTTGGCTTTATATTCAGGTCTTAATCATGTGGAAACAAACCTTTTTCATGTCCAAGATATCCTAGTTTGATTGGTGTTTGATTGTAGTTTGATTCGTTGTTCATTCGTCGCGTGGTTTGAACCTTGTTCCACCTTGTTCCGGTTGTTGTTCGGGTGCGTTTCCGACTCATTTTGAGTAGGGTTAGACCTTAGAATGGTTGCCCAAAAGTTTGGGACCATTTAGATCAAGTTTAGATCAAGTTTTAGAGGTTGGGCCGAGGCGGCCGCATGGCACCTTGTGAGGCGCCCGCCTCGAATCTTTGGGAGTAATTGCAAAGTGGTCGAACTTGGGAGTAGCCTCTGCAGTTGAGGCGGCCGCATGGGCTTGGGTGAGGCGCCCGCCTCACCTACTGGTCTGTTACGGGATTTTTTTCCCCTGTTTTGAGTTGTGACGTGAAATGCCTATCCTACCCTCATTAAACCCCCTCTAAACCCTTCCTAACCACCCACACTTAGTCCTAATCATGTCCTAACACTAATTAGAAGTTAATTTAGGTTGGTTTAGTATTTGATCACTCCTAATTTTCACTAATTGCATTTGAGAAATTCCCTTGTACCCTTCTCTTGTTGGAGGTATAAATACCAAGCCTTGGCCAAATTTTCGACATATCTCTCATTTGTTCATCCTATTCTTACACATTAGAGAGAGAGAGTTGGGGGCTTGAGTTTTGAGCCCTAGTTCTTCTTCTCCCTTCGATCTACAAGGATTCCACCGTTCGATTGCCGCCAAACGGAGTTCTTGGACGGGTGAGGCGAAAGGCGACTTCACCGTTTAGATTTTGATTCTCTTGAGTTTTCACTCAAGCTAGGTAAGTTACTCTTCTTCTTTTTAGTTCTCATTGACCCTAAGGAAACAAAGTTTATGGTGATTGAGGTCAATGAGGACACATAATTGCTTCCTATGCTTTCCATTTGAAATTTAAATGTATGATTTTGCTAGGAGCATGTTTAGGTGGATTTCTTGCCTTTGGGAGTTTAAATTACTCTTTCATTATGTTAATTGAGGTCTTGAACATGTTAGAAATATGTAGTATGTTTGTTGATGAAAGTGATATTATTTGGGAATGCCCTAAATTATGCCTATGCGATATGTGTGAAAATTGTTATGGGTTATATCCTTAATATTGGACTATATAAGGAACATGAATTATATTAAAATGTTTTAGGTGAATTTATATCCTTGTTGAACTTAGAAGTGACCTAGGTTGGGTTGTGAAGCATATAGCTTCATTTTCCCCAAAATTGGGAATTTAGAGAAGAGACTCAACGGAGTCGACTTTAGGTTAGAATTGAACATGTTAAACTCTAATTTCAATCCCTACGAAGTTTGGATACCGTTTGATTAAGTTTACTCAAATATGAGCTTGATAGAATTATTTGCAAAGTTGTTATGAAGCATTGGTTTTGAGCAGTTAATTGCCTTCACATGATTATGGTAGAGATTAACCCCTACTTGGTTGGTCGAATTCGCTCTTGTCGAATTCGGTCCTTAATTGGTTTATGTCAAGTAAAGATCTACTTGTGTATTGCATTGAGTCCAGCTGGCATTAATTGATTTGTTTATCAAGTCAGGGTGGGACGATACATCGCCTTCACGAATTATGGGATTCGTGCTTGCTATGGATCGCCGCACCTGGGACTTCACACACACCTCCACTGTGGGCCGCATTGTAAGATCCCGATTCCCGGTTAACTTGAATTGCGTGCAATGCTCGCATTTCTTCTTTGGTTGATTGCTCGTTTGGTTTGTGAGAGAGTCTAGATGTGTATGAGAGACTACATTAAGACTAAAACACTTCTAAGAGATGTCATATAGTGGTTGACTTGTTAAAGTCAAAGTCGTAACTTCCGACGATAGTCGAAATGCGGCGCGATTGAGAGTTTATTCGGGTTTTGTGTTCGGACCTCGATTTGGTCCCAGATCTTTACATGATGATTAAATAACATGTTTAGATGTGTTAGACTTCTAATTGGATGCATTCCATAAGTCTCGTGAAGTTTTGACGCCTCGAGAATAGCAATTCTCCTTATCGCGTAGTTTGAGATTGAGCCGGGCGAACGTCTCATCTTTCGGGAGCTTATTTCTCCTATCTGTTGTTTATCATTTGAGAGGCATTCAGGCCTATTTTGTATTCCTTATAGGTGCTTATAATCATGGGTTATTACCCGTCGGTTTGCGGTCTCATTCGGCGTTTAGATAGCAAGTTGTTACGTCTTGAGTCGGTTTGCCGGGTTGCCGGGTGTTGTTTATGGGAGTCTAGACCTAATTTAAAATTGGTTGAGACTTGGATTGATTAGTTTTAATGTTTGAGGACTTTAAGGGTTCAATTGTGAGTCATTTTGAAGCTTTAGGGCTCGAGGATGCATGCGGGAACGACCGAAACCGAGCAAGGATTGAACAAAGGAGGAATTAGTGTGCTTTGGCTTGATGCGCTCGCATCAAAGACCCATGCGGACCGCAAGGGTCTGGCAGAACTTTACGGGATTTTAATCCCTTTACGCATTGTCCAATTTTTGACCCAATTAAACCCCATTTAAATTAAGACTAAACCTACCTTATTAACTTAAAACTAGTCCTAATCATTATTAGTGAGATTAGGGGATTGATTAGTGGGTGATTAAGAGGAACTAATCCCCATATAAAAGAAAAACGCAGTAGCTCTCACCTCTTAGTCGGCCAAGTTGACGATTTCCCCTCCCGCCTTCAAGTCTTGAGAGCGAAGCAACAGGGCAAGAGCATGAGAGAGCCTGAGAAGGCGATTTCTAGGGCTTGAAGAGCTCGTCCTTGGAAGCCATAGCTGGGAGCTTCTTCCCCCTTTCTTCACCGTGAGTTTGAAGAGGAGAGTTGAGGAGAGCAACCTCACATCTTGATTTCGGGTATGGCAGCTTGATTAGGGGCTGAGTAAGGTAAGTTTCTACCTTGATTCTCTTGCTTTTGGGCTCCATTGACCCTAGGGAAACAATCACTTGTGATATTTGAGGTCAATGGAAGCCATTGTTAGGGTTTGTAGAGAAGCATGAACCCTAGGTTTTCAAATTGATGATAGAATTGGATTGACCTATGTGAGACCATGATATATGTGAAATTCATGTTCTAACTAGTCTATTGAACTTGATTATGTTGATTATCCATGAGTTTTGATGTTGGTTTGGTTGAGATACTTGGAGGGTGTTTTGCCCAAATTTGGTTTAGCTTGCAAAATTATTAATGTGAGCTTGATTACTATGTTTTATATGCTTAATAGAGTATATTAAACTAGGTAGTATGATTTAATCATGAATTGGGAATTATGATTGGTAAGGTGAGCTAAATGAAATTGTGCTCAAAATGATGAATTTATTCTATGTTATATTAGTGAAGGTTTTGTTGGGTTTATGTGAGTTAAACGAACCCGGGATGATGGCTATTGTGGATAGTTATGAATATAGGGAGAATTGAGAACCATAGCTTCTTTACCCTAAAATTTTAGAAAGGGTAGATTAGACTCAACGGAGTCATTATAGGCTTGATAATATGTTAAGCAAACTTGGGTTGAAATCCTACGATGATTGGATTTCGTTTGGTTAATGGAGAGAAGAACATAACTTCCAAACTTTAAATGGTTGGTGATTGAGATGTGTTTTGTGGATTTTTAGTCTTGGGAATTAGGCCCGAATGACTATTGAGATTGGGTTGTAAACCTTAAGAAATTATTACGGTATGAATTTATAAAACACATAAAGAATGAAATGTGTTAGTAAGACTCAACGGAGTCGTAATAAGGCCAATAAAATGATAAAGAGCCTTGGGTTGAAACCCTACAATGTTTGGGTTTGCTTGGGTTGTGTTTGTGCACACCGGGTTTTGGGTTGTGTCCTATGGCGACACTTATATTTTAGAGACTGACTAGAATACATTTTAAGCATGCTTGTTAGAGCATGGGACAATAGAGACCCACATAAGGTCATGCGATTATTTAAGAGAAGATTAAGAGAGAATCCTCTTCTCAAGGATTTTTGTTGCGTGTATATGAAAACAATTATGAGAAGTGACTACGGGGTAGTCATGATGTTTAAGTATGGTGTTGGGTTATCGATCGTATATGACGATTAGGACTATGATTGAGTCCGATGTATTTAAAATAAAGACTAAATAATAAGTCTTGAATTGTGGATATTTTGAGACTAGCGTAGTAGTCTTGGTTTGGTTTGAGTTGAGGATTATGGAAGACCTCACATTATATATTATTTAGCTTGTAAGCTATACTTGACTGGGTTGATGACTTGAGGAATAATGAATACCTCAATATGTTGTTTTTAAACTAAACTTGTAAGTTAGTTGAACACAATGGTTATATGCAAATATATGCATTGTTCATGATGTCTGGTAGAGCAGTAGGTCCTACTTGATTATATGCAATTATGTGCATGATTTATGAGTTGTTGTAGAGCATTATGTCCTACATGGTTTAATGAGTCCGATAATAATGAATTTGGTCTCATTAGTTTAGACAAGTAAATATCTACTTGAATGTTTGGTTAAAGTCCAGCTGGCGAAGTTTTGGTTGTCGTGCTCAAGAATGGGACGATTCATAGTCTTTGGCAACAATCGCTATGAATCGTTGCATTGGTCCTTTTCTCCTCACTATTTGGCCAATAGTGGGACGTGATCTCGAAGTTATGCCATCTAGCTAGACATCGAAGCTCTCATTTCTCATCCTAGGTTGGATGAATGTAACGAGTACTCATTAAGGGAAACTGATGAGTTGAGATTACTTGGGGAGGAAACCCCAGGATATTATCGATTGGGAATTGAGCCCGGATCATGGTTTGAGATTTGATCTCATGGTAAGTTGGTTGGGTTTGGAACCCGGATTATTGTGACGGTTCGATTACGTTTACTGTTACACATGTTTATTTATGAGCATTTATATGAAAAATAAGATGCTACTTGATTTATGTGAGTTTATGTGCTTTAAAAATTAAGTACATGTTTCATGATGGTATACTAGCATGATACCATGATTTTATATGTTTACGCATTATGCCATGCCATGTCATAATATGCCTCATGTTGCATTTAGAAACTTACGGGTCATTATGACTCACCCGTGTGATTGTTTTCCTAGTGTGTGCAAAGTGATCCCGTTAATGCTCGGATAACAACTTCTAGCAGTGGTCTTCCAAGTCAAAAGCTTGGAGTTATTTATTACTATGTTGTTAATTAATTGTGAGGCTCGAATGTAAAGTTATGTAGACTTTACTTGGGTAGATTGTAGTATTATATTATGGTTGTGTATTTGGGAGCCGGTTGCCGAGCCGTTGTATCCATAGAATTTGTTTCGTTTGTCATTTCGAGCATGTGTGGCTCGCTTATTCTAGTTTTGGTATTATTGTTGTTCCTACCTCCGACGTTTTAGTCGAGATTTGGTTGGTGGTTTAGCATTGATTATATGGTTATAGTGAATTGTTCCTCCGCATGTTGTAGCCGCTGAGGGTTGTTTATCGCTGATTTTGTCTGCTTGCCTTGGTTGTTGCCGATGGTTGTTGTGCGTGTCTAATGTTGCGCCACGCCGAATTTTTGGGCCGAGAGATTTACTATCTCTTTGGTTGTTTATATTTAGGAGCTTGATAGCTCGGGTCCCTTTATGGTTTTGCTTCCGCAGGTTTTGGTTTTTATTTTCTGGTATTGCCGTTATGGCTTTACCTTTTCTCTTGAGCTTGTTAGTCTTTTGACTCGCACCATTATGCTTAGGTGTGCTTGTCTGCCCCTTAGTTTGTTCCGATGGCACGACCTTGGGATCTCGTATTGAGATCCGGTCGGGTCGCCACACGCAAGTTGGGGAAGTAGGTGAGAACCCAAACCCCATTTCATGTTTGTCATCATTATAACATGTTTATAATATGTCTTTACATATTTGAGACTTCATTTCATTCATATCATGTTGGCATTGAATTGGTTAAGATCATAATAGAGTAATGATCTTCCATGCGTTGCATGCCTTGTTGTTGTTGTTTTGGGTGTTCGTATTAACGTGTTAGCACCTTAATAAGTCTCATGAGAGTCTTAATACCTTGCATACAAGATTTACAATGTTCATCTTAGTTGTTTCATGCTTGGTTGGGAGTTTAGAAGCTTCGTTGCTTCGCTTGTGTTTTGTGGTTTTACATCATTGCTTGTATTGCCTTCATTTCGTCCCGAGAGAAGTTCGGTTGAGTTCTAGGCCTTGAATACAAGCCATAACCATGTTTAAACAAGCCTTATACATGTTCATAGATTGGTTGCATTTGGAAATAAGATGACCAACTTATTACTTCACAGATTCAGTCCGGTTTTGGGCGAACTTCGGAAAATTCTGGTACCAATCTACTAAAGAGAATTTTCTAAAAATTTAGTATGTTTTACCTACATATGTTAGTATACTCCCTGTAAATTTTGGTAATTTTACAAGGTGTCTAAGTACCTCATTTAGGTCTTGACTTACGGCTGTGCCAGAATTCTATTTTCAGGAAATCAGCTTCTGTACTTGATTTTGTTGTAGCCACTTTATTTTGATGAATATAAGTCCAAATTGAGTAATTTAAAATTATAAAATATAGTTTAATGAGTCTACTTTCAGAAAAATCAAAAATCACCTCATTTGGAGTTGTGAGCTATTTATGGTCGATTTTACAAGATCGACTGTCCAGTAACAACAATCTGAAATTGGCCATGAATAGTGGAAGCGCCGCATGGGTCCAAAATGATGCGACCGCATTGTGCCAGATTCAGGTTGAGTGTGTCATTTTCTGGTTGATTTTGGTTGTTGACCTTGAAGTGCCCTTGCCCTTGGCCGACCTTGGGCACTCTCAGCCACCTTTGTTGACTTGTCTAGGACTCTTGTGAACCCTTGGATCATTGCTTATCAATGGCTCACATGCCTTGACCAATTAGAAGCCTTATAACATCCATCACTTGGATTGGGGTCTTCTAGGGAGATATATAAACACAAAATCAGACCTTCAGCCATTGTTGTTGATCTAAAACCAGAGAATCAGAGGTTGAGCTTCAAATTTCGTCCATGGAGGAGACCCTAGGTTGAAGGACCATTTCCGGAGATCCGGTGGTCCGATTGTCGAACCGAGACCGCCAAATCGAAGCTCTTGATCATCTCTACAAGAATCCTCTCTTTAATCAACCTTTCCTCCATTAATCATAGGACTAAGGTGAGTGACAATTCCCTGAGATTTTCATGTTAAACAAAATAGCATGACCCCTTCATTATAGTTGTTTTAATGTTGATTGTGAACATCTTTTGTGAAGACACAACCTTCAATTCAACATATAAAATGTGAGTATGATTTTATGAAATCTCTATGAAGTTATGATTTTGACATTTATTAAAGCATGAATGTTGTTTGTATTAAGCTTGGGAATAACTCTTGTGAAAGAATTCGGTTCAATTCAAGGTTTAACAAAATCACCGAAACTAGGGTTTGAAACTCGAGATTGTGTTTAAGGCTAGTTCGAGTACATGAACGGCTTAGTTATCAAGTTCTAAATGAACGGAGAACTTAGGAGAAGGCAATGTGATACATATAGTATCAATACTCTTCTTGGTTGAATTGTAGTAAAACTCACCGGAGTTGAATTTAGGGAGTTATGAACAATAACGACTCCACAATCAATCCCTACGACGAATGTAGTTCGTTAGACTAATGAATTAGCTTACGATACTTTGAGATGGATTGATGAGTATGCCTTGATGTATGTGTGCTTGTAAGACTCAATCGAGTTCTTATGTGGTTTGTGTGATCGTATGTTAAGTAAATGCATGATCGAGAGCATGTTATAGAATGATATATCTATTTGACATGATGAATTTAGTGCGTTAGACTAATGAATTAGCTTACGTGACTTTGGGATGGATTGAAGGGCATATTTGATATGTGTGCTTATAAGACTCAATCGAAGTTCTTATGTGTGATTTATGTGATCGTGTGAAGTAAATGCATGATTGAGAGCATGTTGTAGAATAATGAATCTATTTGACATGTTGAATTCTTGTCGAATTCTTGTGTGATTCCTTAAGTGAGTAAACAACTACTTGTTGAATAAGTTCGCTCTTGTCGAACTTGTTCCTTATTTGAGATTTCATGACGAGTAAACATCTACTTGGCATTGCATTAGTCCAATGGCATATTTGATTGAGTCGTTGGTGTGACAATGCATCGCCGTCACGAGTTATGGGACTCGTGATAGTGATGGATTGTTATACCGGGTTTTTATCACACACGCCTCCACTGTTGGCCACAGTGGGGAAGTAGCACCTTTGCTGTAACCAAGAGAGCACATTGGAAGGTCTAAGTACCAAGGAGAGAGCTTGGTACCCGAGTAGAGAACTCGGTACTCGAGTAGAGAACTCGATACTTTGATACACTCATCACGGGTATCATTGGCACGAATGTTAACGCTGTGTATTGCAGGAGCTACGTAGCGGCATCGGTTTCATATCATATCCTCCGTATATGTGGTTTACCTTTATAGCACTTATGTGAAACAATGTGCTACCATGGATATGTGTTTTAAGTGTTTATTAAATGAACGCTTTGATTGACTTGATATTAAAAATGATATCTTGATATGTATGCTGCATGATGCCATGACATGCATAATTGTTAACTCACAAAGTCTTTATGACTTACCCCTCCCTTTATCGCTTTAGATCCGAGCCGCTCGTGTACCGCTCGTTGAGGTGTTGCAGATTTGCGCTTGTCCGTGATCGCACGCGACGAGGTTGTGTTTTTTAGATGTCCTTCTGTTGAACTCTTTTGTAAGGACGTTGGGATTAGCAAGTCATTTAGACTTTGCTTTGGGAATTTGGTTTTGTTGTATTTATGTCTATACTTGTATTCTATTTTGAGTGCCGGCGCATGTACGCCGAGCCTTGTATAGATGTAGTATGGTTCACGTGATTTATCTTCCGCTGGGCATTACTTTAGCTCTTATTTATTTATGTTGTTCTCCCAAGCATGTTATAGCCGCCGAGGTATATTTGCATGAACTGTAGTGTTGGGTTCCGTAGTAAAGTCGCCGATGATTTGGTATAATTGTCTTAATTGTTATATCGTGTAAAAGTTTTAAATTATTCCGCTTTTGGTGCCGAGTCGCGCTTCATCGAAATGTTGCCACGCCGTTTTCCGAAGTCTTTGCATGTATTGTTGTCCTATTTGGACGACTTGACTTGTGATTCCATCTCGGGTCCGGTCGGGTCGTCACGCTTGGTATCGAGCTTTATAGGTTAGCTATCGGCCGTGATAGGTTCCATGGCCTAGGTGGGTTGGTTCCCTGTGTGAATCTTGACATTGAGTGTTCTGTATCATGCCTTATTGGCAGATTCTTCGAGAATGAATACGACTTGGAGTACTAAGTTCGTTTGTTCTAGATTGCCGTGAGTGAAGGTTTGTGTCTAGGAGTATTATATTTCTCCTATACTGCTAATGAGTTGCAGTTATACCAAGAGTGGGTGCTGCGTTTTAGTAGAGCTGTTGTTCCTTGTTCCATTTTTAGGAATCTGAGAAGCTAGATTGTCGGTCCCAAGGGTGATCGTCGTGTTAATCATTATGGCGAAAATTCGTTGTAATACGTTTTGAGAGCGGAGTGGTTAAACCTCCCGTGTTACCTATTAGTATTTCATAGATTACTATACAGGTGTAGATAGTTATGGTAGTAATTAACCACCAGTTCTTGTATTACTGGTGCTGGGAATTTGAGAACTCTTTCCCGATGTTTGTGTTTGGGTATTTGGGGGACTACCTTGATTAAGGAGAAATTTCCTCATGATATGTTGGAACATTGAGATTGGCCAGTAGGTGGTCACGTGATGATTGGTTGTCGACCCATATACGGATTGACTTATAAGGATTGGTCGTATACTAGTTAGTAAGAATATGCTACCTAGTGACGCGTGAAATGTTGTATTGTCTCTTTATTAGTCTAATACAATGATAGTGTATTAGCCTTGTATAATGTGTTTTATCTACCATTGATAGGTAGTTAATAGTATGAATATTTCAAAATCTTGTTTACATACATAGTAAATTAATATACTATGTTGCATGATGTTGATGCCATGCCTATATGTGCTTATGATTTGTATTCTTGAGACCGATATAAAGGATGCTTTTATGTGATTCACGAACACCCCACATCCTTTACGACGAAAGCTTTTGAAGTCACTTCAGAGGGCCCCTGACTTGATTATCAAGAGGTCTTCGTCGGAGAACTAGAATGGTATAAATTAGATTTGAAATTGACCAAACCAATTACCAAAAAGGTATGGAACAATAAATGGTGTATTGCTATAAAGGTGCAAATATTGATGCACCGTATTTTATTGAGAATTTATGTGTATTGCCTGCTCAGTTGCCTTATGTGCTTGAGGTGTCTACACCGTTGGGTGATTGTATGCTTGCATCTGAGGTTTATAGGGGTTGTGATGTACTTGTTTGTGATCGGGTTTTGCATGCGGGTTTGGTAGTATTGCCTATCCGGGATTTCGATGTGATATTGGGAATGGATTGGCTATGTGTTTACCATGCTTTAGTAGATTGCCGTCGCAAGAGGGTTACTTTTGCCATGCCCGGAATTCCGGAGTTTGTGTTTATGGGCGATCATACTATGAGAGGTATACATGTTATTTCTGCTTTATGGGCTAGAAAACTTCTATCTCAGGGGTGTACTGGGTATATTACTTGTGTACTTGAGACTAGCATGCCTACTTCTATACTGTAAGAAGTTCTAATTGTTAGTGAAGTTTCGGTAGTTAATGAATTTCCGGATGTCTTTTCGACTGATTATGCATTACCTCCCGACCGAGAGTTAGAGTTTTGCATTGAGTTATTGCCCGGTACTTCACCTATCTCTCGAGCACCTTATAGGATGGCTCCAGCTGAGTTGAGAGAGAGTTGAAGGAGCAGTTGCAGGAACTGCTTGATAGAGAGTTTTTTAAACCGAGTGTGTCTCCGTGGGGTGCATCGGTTTTGTTTGTGAAGAAGAGGGATGGTAGTTTGTGGTTATGCATTGACTATCGCCGCTTGAACCAAAGTTACTATAAAGAATAAGTACCCATTACCCCACATTGATGATCTCTTTGATCGCCTTCGTGGGTCTGTTGTGTTTTCCAAGTTAGACTTGAGGAGTGGTTACCACCGTTGAGGGTTCGCGTGGAGGGTGTCCCGAAGACGCCTTTCGTCGCACGTGTTATGGCCATTATGAGTTTGTTGTGATGCCGTTTGGTTCGATAAACGCCGCCGCTTTTGATGGACTTGATGAATAGGGTATTTCATGAGTACCTTGATTGCTTTGTAGTGGTGTTCATTGATGATATCCTCGTGTACTCGAAGTCACGAGAGAAGTATGAGCATCATTTGAGAGAGATTCTTACTGTGTTGCGTAAGAATCAGCTTTTTGCTAAATTTAGCAAGTGTGCATTTTGGCTAGAACAAGTTGCTTTTCTTGGGCATGTTGTGTCTAGTGATGGTATCGCGGTGGATCCATCAAAAGTTGAGGCCGTTACCAAGTGGAAGACTCCTAGTACGGTGACCGAAGTCCGTAGTTTCTTGGGCTTGGCGGGTTATTACCGTAGGTTCATTGAGGGATTTTCTAAGATTGCCACTCCTATGACCAATCTTACTCAAGAAGTCCGCTTTTGTTTGGAGTGACAAGTGTGAGGCTAGCTTTCAGGAGTTGAAGAGGAGGTTGACTACAGCTCCGGTTTTAGCTTTGCCTAGTGGTGGTGAGAACTTCGTGGTTTATTGTGACGCTTCTTTGGAAGATGCTCGAGGATATCCGTGAATGGAGTCCTGTTGTGAGTGAGCATAGTGTTCTCTTTGCTAGTGTTCGTGCTACACCAGTATTGTTTGGGTGGATCAAGGAAGCTCAAGCTACTGATCCAGAACTGATGAAGATTATCGATGGATTGGGTGAGAATAATACACCCGAGTTCGCGATAAACAGTGATGGGATCTTGACGTTCCAGAGTAGGATTTGCGTTCCTTCTTCTGATGAAGTGAAACGTATGGTTCTTGATGAGGCTCACAAGGCCAAGTATACGATACATCCGGGTAGTACTAAGATGTACCGTGACTTGAAGAGGCAGTTTTGGTGGAATGGTATGAAGAGGGAGATAGCTGAGTATGTTTCGAGATGTTTGACGTGCCAGCAGGTTAAGGCTGAGCACCAGAGACCTGCCGGTTTGCTTCATCCACTTGAGATTTCGGAGTGGAAGTGGGAGCATATCACCATGGATTTTGTTTCGTGGTTGCCACGCACTCGTAGAGGCTTTGATGCGCTTTGGGTTATCGTTGATAGGTTGACTAAGTCTTTTCATTTTATCCCTATTGCGATTTCCTACAGTTTGAGTCAGTTGGCAGCATTGTACATTCAGGAGATTGTGAGACTATATGGTGTACCTGATAGCATTGTGTCAGATAGAGACCCCAGATTTACTTCTAGGTTCTGGCATTCTTTGCAGGAGGCTTTGGGTACGAAGCTGAATTTCAGTACAGCGTTTCATCCCCAGTCTGATGGTCAGTCGGAGCGATTGATACAGATCTTGGAGGATATGCTACGTGCGTGTGCTATGGATTTTAAGGGTAGTTGGGATTCACATCTACCGTTGACTGAGTTTGCGTATAATAACGCTTATCGCCGAGCATTGAGATGGCGCCGTACGAGGCATTGTATGGGCGTAAGTGTCGATCACCGATTTGCTGGGATGAGGTTGGTGAGGCTAGATTATGGGGTTCGGAGATGGTGCAACAATCAGCTGAGAGTGTGAAGCTGATTAGAGACAGATTGCTTACGAGTAGACAAAAGCTACGCTGACAACCGGAGACGAGATCTCGAGTTTCAGGTTGGTGACTTTGTGTTCCGGAAGGTATCGCCCCGACGCGGTACTAAGCGGTTTGGGAAGAAAGGGAAGCTTTCTCCCAGGTTTATTGGTCCGTTCGAGATATTAGAGCGGATTGGTTCTTTGGCTTATAGACTTGCGTTATCACCGTCTATATCGGGTGTCCATGATGTGTTTCATGTTTCCATGCTTCGTAAGTACTTGCAGGACGAGTCACATGTCCTTACTTATGAGGAGATTACCTTTGAGCCCGATCTTTCTTACGTTGAGAAACCGGTGAGGATCCTTGATGCCAAGGAGCGAGTCTTGAGGACCAAGCGGATTCCTTTAGTGAAGGTCTTGTGGAAGAATCATAATATTGAGGAAGCCACATGGGAGACTGAGAGTGAAATAAGGGAGAGACACCCTTACTTGTTCGAGATTTCTGGTATGAATTTAGGGACTAAATTCCTTTAAGTGGGGGAGGATGTGAGAACCCAAACCCCATTTCATGTTTGTCATCATTATAACATGTTTATAATATGTCTTTACATATTTGAGACTTCATTTCATTCATATCATGTTGGCATTGAATTGGTTAAGATCATAATAGAGTAATGGTCTTCCATGCGTTGCATGCCTTGTTGTTGTTGTTTTGGGTGTTCGTATTAACGTGTTAGCACCTTAATAAGTCTCATGAGAGTCTTAAATACCTTGCATACAAGATTTACAATGTTCATCTTAGTTGTTTCATGCTTGGTTGGGAGTTTAGAAGCTTCGTTGTTTCGTTTGTGTTTTGTGGTTTTACATCATTGCTTGTATTGCCTTCATTTCGTCCCGAGAGAAGTTCGGTTGAGTTCTAGGCCTTGAATACAAGCCATAACTATGTTTAAACAAGCCTTATACATGTTCGTAGATTGGTTGCATTTGGAAATAAGATGACCAACTTATTACTTCACAGATTCAGTCCGGTTTTCGGGCGAACTTCGGGAAAATTCTGGTACCAATCTACTAAAGAGTATTTTCTAAAAATTTAGTATGTTTTACCTACATATGTTAGGATACTCCCTGTAAATTTTGGTAATTTTACAAGGTGTCTAAGTACCTCATTTAGGTCTTGACTTACGGCTGTGCCAGAATTCTATTTTCAGGAAATCAGCTTCTGTACTTGATTTTGTTGTAGCCACTTTATTTTGATGAATATAAGTCCAAATTGAGTAATTTAAAATTATAAAATATAGTTTAATGAGTCTACTTTCAGAAAAATCAAAAATCACCTCATTTGGAGTTGTGAGCGATTTATGGTCGATTTTACAAGATCGACTGTCCAGTAACAACAATCTGAAATTGGCCATGAATAGTGGAAGCGCCGCATGGGTCCAAAATGATGCGACCGCATTGTGCCAGATTCAGGTTTGTGTCATTTTCTGGTTGATTTTGGTTGTTGACCCAAGTGCCCTTGCCCTTGGCCGACCTTGGGCACTCTCAGCCACCTTTGTTGACTTTCTAGGACTCTTGTGAACCCTTGGATCATTGCTTATCCATGGCTCACATGCCTTGACCAATTAGAAGCCTTATAACATCCATCACTTGGATTGGGGTCTTCTAGGGAGATATATAAACACAAAATCAGACCTTCAGCCATTGTTGTTGATCTAAAACCAGAGAATCAGAGGTTGAGCTTCAAATTTCGTCCATGGAGGAGACCCTAGGTTGAAGGACCATTTCCGGAGATCCGGTGGTCCGATTGTCGAACCGAGACCGCCAAATCGAAGCTCTTGATCATCTCTACAAGAATCCTCTCTTTAATCAACCTTTCCTCCATTAATCATAGGACTAAGGTGAGTGACAATTCCCTGAGATTTTCATGTTAAACAAAATAGCATGACCCCTTCATTATAGTTGTTTTAATGTTGATTGTGAACATCTTTTGTGAAGACACAACCTTCAATTCAACATATAAAATGTGAGTATGATTTTATGAAATCTCTATGAAGTTATGATTTTGACATTTATTAAAGCATGAATGTTGTTTGTATTAAGCTTGGGAATAACTCTTGTGAAAGAATTCGGTTCAATTCAAGGTTTAACAAAATCACCGAAACTAGGGTTTGAAACTCGAGATTGTGTTTAAGGCTAGTTCGAGAACATGAACGGCTTAGTTATCAAGTTCTAAATGAACGGAGAACTTAGGAGAAGGGCAATGTGATACATATAGTATCAATACTCTTCTTGGTTGAATTTTAGTAAAACTCACCGGAGTTGAATTTAGGGAGTTATGAACAATAACGACTCCACAATCAATCCCTACGACGAATGTAGTTCGTTAGACTAATGAATTAGCTTACGATACTTTGAGATGGATTGATGAGTATGCCTTGATGTATGTGTGCTTGTAAGACTCAATCGAGTTCTTATGCGGTTTGTGTGATCGTGTAAGTAAATGCATGATCGAGAGCATGTTATAGAATGATATATCTATTTGACATGATGAATTTAGTGCGTTAGACTAATGAATTAGCTTACGTGACTTTGGGATGGATTGAAGGGCATATTTGATATGTGTGCTTATAAGACTCAATCGAGTTCTTATGTGGTTTGTGTGATCGTGTGAAATAAATGCATGATTGAGAGCATGTTGTAGAATAATGAATCTATTTGACATGTTCGAATTCTTGTCGAATTCTTGTGTGATTCCTTAAGTGAGTAAACAACTACTTGTTGAATAAGTTCGCTCTTGTCGAACTTGTTCCTTATTTGAGATTTCATGACGAGTAAACATCTACTTGGCATTGCATTAGTCCAGCTGGCATATTTGATTGAGTCGTTGGTGTGACAATGCATCGCCGTCACGAGTTATGGGGCTCGTGATAGTGATGGGTTGTTATACCGGGTTTTTATCACACACGCCTCCACTGTTGGCCACAGTGGGGAAGTAGCACCTTTGCTGTAACCAAGAGAGCACATTGGAAGGTCTAAGTACCAAGGAGAGAGCTTGGTACCCGAGTAGAGAACTCGGTACTCGAGTAGAGAACTCGATACTTTGATACACTAATCACGGGTATCATTGGCACGAATGTTAACGCTGTATTGCAGAGCTACGTAGCGGCATCGGTTTCATATCATATCCTCCTTATATGTGGTTTACCTTTATAGCACTTATGTGAAACAATGTGCTACCATGGATATGTGTTTTAAGTGTTTATTAAATGAACGCTTTGATTGACTTGATATTAAAAATGATATCTTGATATGTATGCTGCATGATGCCATGACATGCATAATTGTTAACTCACAAAGTCTTTATGACTTACCCCCTCCCTTTTACTGCTTTAGATCCGAGCCGTTCGTACCGCTCGTTGAGGTGTTGCAGATTTGCGCTTGTCCGTGATCGCACGCGACGAGGTTGTGTTTTTAGATGTCCTTCTGTTGAACTCTTTTGTAAGGACGTTGGGATTAGCAAGTCATTTAGACTTTGCTTTGGGAATTTGGTTTTGTTGTATTTATGTCTATACTTGTATTCTATTTTGAGTGCCGGCGCATGTACGCCGAGCCTTGTATAGATGTAGTTTGTTCACGTGATTTAAATCTTCCGCGGGCATTACTTTAGCTCTTATTTATTTATGTTGTTCTCCGGCATGTTATAGCCGCCGAGGTATATTTGCATGAACTGTAGTGTTGGGTTCCGTAGTAAAGTCGCCGATGATTTGGTATAATTGTCTTAATTGTTATATCGTTTAAAAGTTTTAAATTATTCCGCCTTTTGGTGCCGAGTCGCGCTTCATCTCGAAATGTTGCCACGTCGTTTTCTTCAATTGAAGTCTTTGCATGTATTGTTGTCCTATTTGGACGACTTGACTTGTGATTCCATCTCGGGTCCGGGTCGGTCGTCACAAGTAGCCCCTTTGCCGTATCAGTTAAGTGCCGCATTGGCTTGCTAATGAAATCGAGTAGGTTCTCGGTATGAGTCGATGAATTCACATAACATCGATGGCACGAACTAGTAACATAATTGTATTGCAGGAGCGACGAAGCGGCCGTGACTATCATATCCTACTTTTATGATTTACTTTACGCACTTATGTGAATAAGGTGCTAAGTGTTAACCGATGATTATGTGCCATAATTGTGATAAATGTCATGTCAGAACATAACATGATCATGCATATTTTGGTAACTTACTAAGTCTTTCGACTTACCCTATTTGTTTGCTTTGTTTTCCTTAGATCAAAGCCGAGGAGACGTCCCACGCTAGACTCACGTATTCGCTTGGACGTTGAGAGCGAGGTTGCTCTTTTGGACTTTAACTGGTTAATCTTTTATTTTGGAAAGGACGTTGGGAAGCAAGTCATGTAGACTTGGCTTGGGGTTTTGTTGTTGTAGTAACTTAAATATTTGTCACTTGTAATCTTTTGGTGTGCCGACTTTAAGTCGAGCCTGTTTATATGTTGTTGGTTCATCACAGTTTCTTCCGCTAAAGCTTGTTTAAAGTATTATTGTTGTTGTTGTCTCCCGCATGTTGTGGCCGTTGAGTTTTATAAGCATGTGTTAATTGTAGGAGTAGTTGTTGGGTTCCTACCGTAACGCCGCCGATGACTTGTTTAATTTGTTGTTTTTCCGGCCAAGTGTAGCCGAGTTGTTATTCGTATGCAATGTTGCGCCACATGAATTTCAGAATCTACTTAAGCATGCTTGTGTGTTTAACTTGACTATTTGGATGGCGCGATTCGATCTCGCATTGGGGTCCGGTCGGGTCGTCACGCTTGGTATCGAGCTATAGGTTAGCGGCCGTGATAGGTTCCATGGCCTAGGTGGGTTGGTTATTTGTGTGATGGTTCTAACGTCGAGTGGATTCTTGTAGGGGTTCGATGGATAACCATAGGAATGGGAATGGCCGCGGTAGAGGTAGGCCCAGGAGAGGTCCGGCAGAACCTGAAGTTGAGGTACCGCCGCCGCAGTAATCCGGTGGGTCCGATATGGCGTAATTACACCGTAGGTTGATGGCTTTTCCGGGCAGGGGCGTGCCGTGGAGGTCAAGCCGAGGGAGCACCACCGCCACCTCGACAGAGGAAGTTGTACCACCACCGAGACCGAGGATCGACACCACTCTCCTAGAGAGATTCCTTAAGTTGAAGCCTAGTGCATTTCTTTGGGGAGCCAAACCCTAGGGAGGCCGAGTTGTGGATGGAAGAGATGATCAAAATTTTATCTATGTTGGAGTGTACCGATGAAGAGAGAGTCGACTAGCGACGCTTAAGTTTAAGGAGCCGCCGAACATTGGTGGAATGTGTTGAAGGAAAGTTGGGAGATGCAACAAGTCCCTATCACTGGGCTAATTTTCGAGGGAATTTAAGGATGAATACGCATCGGATGTGGTTCGCAACCAAAGGGAGAAAGAATTCTATAATCTTGAGCAAGGTACCATGACTGTGGCGGAGTATTCTGCGAAGTTCACCGAGTTGAGCCGTTATTGCACGTATTTGATTCCTACGGAGGCTCGGAGAACACATAAGTTTCGTTAAAGGGTTGAGGACCGAATTTAGGAAGCGATTCTAGCACTTAAGCTCACCGATTATCTGACCGCAGCTGATAGAGCTTATGAGGTTGAGCAAGATATATCGAGGAGCACCGAGTCAAGAGTAATTCGGTAATGCACCACAGCTACTCGGAACACTAATCGTGGAAATAATTCAGTAGCGAAGGGGATACCAAGGAAACCGATAGGAGAGGTGGAGGCCAAGGTAGGCCACGCAGAAGCAGGCAACAACACTTCTTCTACTCGGCAAGCAAGGGTCTCGTGAATGAGACTATGATTTGTTCGCTGAAGTCCGGGCACATACCGATAGATGTTGGGGAAGACCTGGAAGTGTTTCATTTGTGGAGACGGGACTCATTTGAGGAAAGATTGTCCCAAATATAAGGCCAATCGCCGTGGCGCCGGGCAAACAGCCTGGGCTAAGAGAGATGGGGATGGTAAACCGAAGGTTCAGTCCGTGTGTTTGCGCTTGATCGCGAGGTTCGAGGGGTCTGCAAAGGATAGGAGGTACTCTTTCTATATTTGATCATAAGGCTCGAATTCTCATAGATCCGTGGTCTTCGCATTCTTATGTTGCTGCTTCGCACTTTGTTGAGAATTTATGCGTATTGCCTCAATCTTTTCCATACTTGCTTGAAGTGTCTACCCCGCCGGGGAATATATGCTCTGCGTCAAGTGTTTAGATCTTGTGATGTTTTGGTGGGTGACCACACTTTGCATGCGGACTTGGTAGTTCTCCCTATACGTGATTTTGATGTGATTCTTGGCATGGACTGGTTATGTGCTTATCATGCTATAGTTGACTGCCATAGGAAGAGGGTTACTTTTTACATGCCGGGTGTGCCTGAATTTACTTTTGTGGGTGATCAAGCGTCGAGTGACTTGCATTTCATTTCTGCACTAAGGGCTAGAAAATTGTTGTCTCAAGGGTGTACGGGTTATCTTGCCTGCGTTGTTGATAAGAAGAAGTCTTCGCCGAGTTTAGAGGAGGTTCCGGTAGTATGTGAGTTTCCCGATGTGTTTTCTACCGATCATGCTATGCCACCCGATAGAGAACTAGAATTTTGTATTGAGCTTATTCCTGGACTTCACCGATTTCTAAGGCAATCAGTATAGGATGGCGCTCATGAGCTTAGAGAGTTGAAAACTCGCAGAACTCCTAGAGATTGGTTTTATTAAACCAAGTGTGTCGCCGGGCGCACCTGTCCTATTTGTGAGGAAGAAAGATGGGAGTTTGCGGTTATGCATAGATTATCGCGAATTGAATAAGGTGACCATTAAGAATAAGTATCCTCTACCCCACATTGATGATCTTTTTGACCAATTGCAAGGGTCTATCGTCTATTCTAAGCTTGATTTGCGATGGGGTTACTATCAATTGAAGGTTAGGGAGGAAGACATTCCGAAGACAGCTTTTCGCACTAGATATGGGCACTTTGAATTCGTGGTGATGCCGTTTGGGTTGACGAATGCACCAGCGGTGTTTATGGACTTGATGAACCGTGTCTTTCATAGTTATCTTGATTGTTTCGTGGTAGTCTTCATTGATGATATCTTAGTGTATTCGAAATCTCGGGAGGAGCATGAGAAACACTTGAGGATTGTCTTGTCTATTCTTCGGGAGAAGCAGCTTTACGCAAAGTTTAGCAAATGTGCCTTTTGGCTTGAGGAAGTATCCTTTTTGGGGCATATCATTTCTAGCGCCGGAGTAGCCGTTGATCCTTCTAAGGTTGAAGCGGTGACGAATTGGAAGAGACCTAGTTCGGTTACCGAGGTTCGGAGTTTCTTGGGTCTAGCGGGTTATTACCGGAGATTTATTGAGGGATTTTCTCGGATCGTGACTCCTATGACGAAACTGACGCAAAAGAATGTGCCTTTTGTTTGGAGCGAGAAATGTGAGGCCAGTTTTCAAGAGCTTAAGAAGCGGTTGACGTCGGCACCTATTTTGGCTTTGCCTAGTGGAGGGGATAATTTTGTGATATATAGTGATGCTTCTAAGGAAGGTTTGGGTTGTGTGTTGATGCAGAATGGTAGAGTTATCGCCTATGCGTCGAGGAAGTTGTCTATCCACGAGCAGAATTACCCGACACACGATTTGGAGTTGGCTGCGATTATCTTCGCGTTGCATAAATGGAAACACTACTTGTATGGGGCTAAATTTGAGATCTTCACCGACCACAAAAGTTTGAAGTACTTGTTTTCCCAAAAGGAGTTGAACATGAGGCAAAGAAGATGGATGGAGAAACTAAAAGACCACGATTGCACTATTTTATATCATCCGGGGAAGGCAAATGTAGTAGCGGATGCCTTGAGTAGGAAGGTTCACATGTCGTGTATGATGGTTAGAGAATGGAAGATGTTGGAGGACTTGCGAGATTGGGGTCCTAGTGTTTATGATAAAGGTGTGATTTTCGCGAATGTTCGTGCTACACCAGTTTTGTTTGGGAAGATTAAAGAAGCGCAAGGGAATGATCCGGAATTGAAGAAAATCATTGATGGGTTGGCTGAAAATGTATCGCCTGATTTTGTGACTAATAGTGAGGGTGCTTTGACATTTCGAGGCAGAATTTGTGTTCCTTCTAATGATGACTTGAAGAGGTTGGTTCTTGATGAGGCTCATAAATCGAGGTATACCATTCACCCGGGGAGCACGAAGATGTACTTAGACTTGAAAAGACAATTTTGGTGGAAGGGCATGAAGAGGGAAATTGCGGAGTATGTGTCAAAGTGTTTGACTTGTCAGCAGGTTAAAGCTGAGCATCAGAGGCCTGCGGGACTTCTACAACCACTGGAGATTCCTGAATGGAAATGGGAGTTCATTACCATGGATTTTGTGACAGGGTTACAAGACGCGAGAGGTTTTAATGCAGTTTGGGTTATAGTCGACAGATTGACTAAGTCTGCACACTTTATTCCGATAGCTATCACTTATTCGTTGACTCAGTTGGCAGCTTTGTATATTCAGGAGATCGTGAGACTTCATGGCGTACCTGTGAGTATTGTGTCCGATAGAGATCCGAGGTTCACATCCAGATTTTGGCAAACGTTGCAGGAAGCTTTGGGGACCAAATTAGACTTCAGTACAGCTTTTCATCCGCAAACGGATGGCCAGTCCGAGCGATTGATTCAGATTTTGGAGGACATGCTTCGAGCTTGTGCCGTGGATTTCAAGGGAAGCTGGGATTCTCACTTACCTTTAGCCGAGTTTGCGTATAATAACAGCTACCAGTCGAGTATCAAGATGGCGCCGTATGAAGCTTTGTATGGGCGTAAGTGTAGATCGCCAATTTGTTGGGATGAAGTTGGAGAAGCGAAACTTTGGGGTTCCGAGTTAGTGCAATGGCGGTTGAGAGCGTGAAGTTGATTAGAGATCGTTTGCGCACCGCTCAAAGTCGACAAAAGAGTTACGCGGACAATCGAAGACGAGATCTTGAGTTCCAAGTGGGTGACTACGTGTTCTTGAAGGTGACACCGAGGAGAGGTACGAAGAGATTCGGCAAGAAAGGGAAGCTTACACCGAGGTACATTGGCCCATTCGAGATTCTTGAGAGAGTTGGGTCTTTAGCGTATCGCATTGCATTGCCACCGTCACTTTCGGAGACTCATAATGTATTCCATGTTTCCATGTTGCGAAAGTATTTGAAGGATGATACCCATGTACTCGAGTATGAAGAGATAACGTTTGAGCCGGATATGTCTTATGTTGAGAAGCCCGTGAAGATTTTGGATACCAAAGAGCAAGTTCTACGAACCAAGAGAATTCCCTTAGTCAAAGTTCTTTGGAGGAACCACAACATTGAAGAAGCGACTTGGGAAACGGAAGCGGAGATGCGCGAGAAGCATCCACATTTGTTTGACGAACTTGGTAAGAATTTAGGGACTAAATTCCTAAAGGAGGGGAGAGTGTAACGCCCCATAATCTTGCATGTGCATTCTATGCTTGTCTTTATACCTTCTTGGTTGATTGTGAGCTTGTTTACTTAATATATAAACGTCTTAGAATCATTCATAGATCATTCTAGAAGTCCATAACATGCTTAGAATCATATAAACTTGTTTGTTGAATCGCCGGTTTAATCGCGTTGAATTTGACCTTAGCGATTCCTCTCGTTGCTCGTATTTGCTTCTATTTCGACGTACGAAGTGTTCGTTGAGTTCTTGGCTTTATATTCAGGTCTTAATCATGTGGAAACAAACCTTTTTCATGTCCAAGATATCCTAGTTTGATTGGTGTTTGATTGTAGTTTGATTCGTTGTTCATTCGTCGCGTGGTTTGAACCTTGTTCCACCTTGTTCCGGTTGTTGTTCGGGTGCGTTTCCGACTCGTTTTGAGTAGGGTTAGACCTTAGAATGGTTGCCCAAAAGTTTGGGACCATTTAGATCAAGTTTAGATCAAGTTTTAGAGGTTCTGGAGCCGAGGCGGCCGCATGGCACCTTGTGAGGCGGAAGTAATTGCAAAGTGGTCGAACTTGGGAGTAGCCTCTTGAGGCGGCATGAGCTTGGGTGAGGCGCCCGCCTCACTGCTGGTCTGTTACGGATTTTTTTCCCTGTTTTGAGTTGTGACGTGAAATGCCTATCCTACCCTCATTAAACCCCCTCTAAACCCTTCCTAACCACCCACACTTAGTCCTAATCATGTCCTAACACTAATTAGAAGTTAATTTAGGTTGGTTTAGTATTTGATCACTCCCTAATTTTCACTAATTGCACTTGAGAAATTCCCCTTGTACCCTTCTCTTGTTGGAGGTATAAATACCAAGCCTTGGCCAAATTTTCAGCATATCTCTCATTTGTTCATCCTATTCTTACACATTAGAGAGAGAGAGAGAGTTGGGGGCTTGAGTTTTGAGCCCTAGTTCTTCTTCTCCCTTCGATCTACAAGGATTCCACCGTTTGATTGCCGCCAAACTTCGGA
Source organism: Codonopsis lanceolata (assembly GCA_013146195.2). Taxonomy (NCBI): domain Eukaryota; kingdom Viridiplantae; phylum Streptophyta; class Magnoliopsida; order Asterales; family Campanulaceae; genus Codonopsis; species Codonopsis lanceolata. The sequence continues at coordinate 77,336,140 of CM028378.1, read as the reverse complement.
TTCTTGACGGGTGAGACGAAAGGAACGACTTCACCGTTTAGATTTGGATTCTCTTGAGTTTTCACTCAAGCTAGGTAAGTTACTCTTCTTCTTTTTAGTTCTCATTGACCCTAAGGAAACAAAGTTTATGGTGATTGAGGTCAATGAGGACACATAATTGCTTCCTATGCTTTCCATTTGAAATTTAAATGTATGATTTTGCTAGGAGCATGTTTAGGTGGATTTCTTGCCTTTGGGAGTTTAAATTACTCTTTCATTATGTTAATTGAGGTCTTGAACATGTTAGAAATATGTAGTATGTTTGTTGATGAAAGTGATATTATTTGGGAATACCCTAAATTATGTCTATGTGATATGTGTGAAAATTGTTATGGGTTATACCCTTAATATTGGACTATATAAGGAACATGAATTATATTAAAATGTTTTAGGTGAATTTATATCCTTGTTGAACTTAGAAGTGACCTAGGTTGGGTTGTGAAGCATATAGCTTCATTTTCCCCAAAATTGGGAATTTAGAGAAGAGACTCAACGGAGTCGACTTTAGGGAAGAATTGAACATGTTAAACTCTAATTTCAATCCCTACGAAGTTTGGATACCGTTTGATTAAGTTTACTCAAATATGAGCTTGATAGAATTATTTGCAAAGTTGTTATGAAGCATTGGTTTTGAGCAGTTAATTGCCTTCACATGATTATGGTAGAGATTAACCCCTACTTGGTTGGTCGAATTCGCTCTTGTCGAATTCGGTCCTTAATTGGTTTAAGTCAAGTAAAGATCTACTTGTGCATTGCATTGAGTCCAGCTGGCATTAATTGATTTGTTTATCAAGTTAGGGTGGGACGATACATCGCCTTCACGAATTATGGGATTCGTGCTTGCTATGGATCGCCGCACCTGGGACTTCACACACACCTCCACTGTGGGCCGCAGTGGGGAAGTAGCCCCTTTGCCGTATCAGTTAAGTGCCGCATTGGCTTGCTAATGAAATCGAGTAGGTTCTCGGTATGAGTCGATGAATTCACATAACATCGATGGCACGAACTAGTAACAGAATTGTATTGCAGGAGCTACGAAGCGGCCGTGACTATCATATCCTACTTGTATGATTTACTTTACGCACTTATGTGAATAAGGTGCTAAGTGTTAACTGATGATTATGTGCCATAATTGTGATAAATGTCATGTTGTAACATGATCATGCATATTTTGGTAACTTACTAAGTCTTTCGACTTACCCTATTTGTTTGCTTTGTTTTCCTTAGATCAAAGCCGAGGAGACGTCCCACGCTAGACTCACGTATTCGCTTGGACGTTGAGAGCGAGGTTGCTCTTTTGGACTTTAACTGGTTAATCTTTTATTTTGGAAAGGACGTTGGGAAGCAAGTCATGTAGACTTGGCTTGGGGTTTTGTTGTTGTAGTAACTTAAATATTTGTCACTTGTAATCTTTTGGTGTGCCGACTTTAAGTCGAGCCTGTTTATATGTTGTTGGTTCATCACAGTTTCTTCCGCTAAAGCTTGTTTAAAGTATTATTGTTGTTGTTGTCTCCGGCATGTTGTGGCCGTTGAGTTTTATAAGCATGTGTTAATTGTAGGAGTAGTTGTTGGGTTCCGGCTGTAACGTCGCCGATGACTTGTTTAATTTAAGTTGTTTTTCCGGCCAAGTGTAGCCGAGTTGTTATTCGTATGCAATGTTGCGTCACATGAATTTCGTAATCTACTTGCGCATGCTTGTGTGTTTAACTTGACTATTTGGACGGCGCGATTCGGGATCTCGCATTGGGGTCCGGGTCGGGTCGTCACACATCCCATCCTGAAGAGCTAAAATTTCCGCCTTCATGTTGCATCCATCCCCATAAAAGTTGGAGAAAGCCGCGATAAAAGTCCCATTTGAATCTCGAACAACTCCACCACCTGTACAAAGACCATTCTTCGACGAACCATCAGTATTAATTTTATACCCATTCTCATCAGGAGGAATCCATCGAATCCATTTCCCTTTACAAAGGGGAGACTGCAAAATAGGAATCCGAAGAAAATCCATAGCAGAGCATGCCCTCGGACCACTAGAAGCTTTAGGATGAAAAAGAAGACTCATATCCCGTAAGCTAACCACAACCCGATTAAAAATGAGATCTGCACTCATATTAATCCCCTCAAAGTGAGATTGACACCTAGCTTTACAAAGTTCCCAGCATGTGAACATAAAAACCCCAAGAAGACAAGCCCCTAACTGAGTACGGACAGAACCTTTCCCCCAGGTTTCGAGCAGGTGCTGAAGAGAGCTGTAAGCCGAGCACTTCTGAAAAATAGAACCAAACCTCATCCACACCGAAACTGCCACTTCCGAATGCAAGAAGAGATGAGACACCGATTCACAACATGGGTTGGAAATACAACAGGTGCATTTAGAGGCCAAGGAAATATGTATGGATTGGACTTGAAGATCAACGGGAACGGCAGCATGAAACAAGCTCCAAACAAAACTACTAACCTTATATGGAATCCATGGATGCCATATCTTTTTCGCCCACCATAAAATAGGATCCTTATGCCTAGAAAATTGCCAATACACAGCCACCTGAAAATCCCCGGAAGGGGTCAGCGTGCAGACCAGATTATCGATAACATCCTCGCGACATTGCACCCGATCAATCGAAGCATGAAGAGTCGGGTCAATAAGACTATAGAAATCATTCATATTAGCTAAGGCATGACGCACTAAAAGACATAAGTCCAAAGGAAGAGGGCCTTCCAGTCGGACCCCACAGCCAACCACCCATCTACTACACAGTAAAACTTGAGAAATATGACCATAAATGCCTTTCCAAGAAGCAGTGGCAGACGGCATGCAGACCAGGCCAAGCGAATTGCTATACTTAGCATGGCAAAAATTCGCCCAAAGGCTTTGACGTTGTAACACCCGCCATGCAAGTTTAGCATGCAAAGAAGACATAATCTGACCAAGAGAGCGAATGCCCAAGCCGCCCTCCTCAATAGGACGACAGACTTTATGCCATGCCACCCAATGAGTTCGGTGCTCGCCATTCAGATTCCAAAGAAAGTCAGCCATCAATTTTTCCAAATGAGCTAAAACTCCTTTAGGAATGGTAAGCGCAGCCATAGCATAAATAGGGATGCTTCCAAGAACAAATTTAATAAGGGTAATTTTAGCTCCAAAAGATAACAGCTTCGCACTCCATCCACTGATACGTTTGGTAATATGGGCCTCAAGATCTTCAAAAAGAATACATTTCAGCCTCCCCGGCTGAATCGGCAAACCTAAATATTTCATTGGCCAAGACTTATGTAAACATCCCGTCCATTGAGCAATTCGCTGCATGGCTCTATATGTATAGTGCTTTGAGACATAAAAACAACTCTTCTGCAAATTTATTAACTGACCCGAGCTCTGTTCATAATCTGCAAGAATTTTCCGCATCCCCATGATTGAAGATTTACTACCATTGCAGAAAAGTAACATATCGTCCGCATATAACAAGTGGGAAATCTGAGTACCACCCCGTCCGTGTTGATAAGGCTGGATCGAGCCTATTCGCACTGCCTTGTTAATGTTAATCGACAAAATTTCCTGAGCCAAAACAAAGAGCAAAGGAGAAAGAGGATCTCATTGTCTAACCCCTCTAGAGGAATGGAAGAAACCGAAGGATTCGCCATTGATCTGAAGAGAGTACCAAACATTGTCCATGAGATGCTGGATGTAACAACAAAATTTTGTACCAAAACCAAACACCTGGAGAGTATGAAGGACAAAATCCCACTCCAACCTATCATAGGCTTTAGACATATCCATTTTGAAAATAGAATTACCACCCCGCACCTTTTTATTGATCCGTTGAACAAGCTCATTAGCTAATAAAATGTTCTCCTGGATGCTACGCCCGTGCACAAAACCAGATTGCTCCGGAGAAATGAGCGTAGGAAGCAGGCTAGCCAAATGGGTGGCAATAATACGAGAGATTATCTTACAAGAGAAATTACAAAGGATTATAGGTCACAAATCACTAAGAAACTCCAGGTTGTCAACTTTAGGAATCAAAACTAAAGATGTAGCAGTGAAACCCCTATAAAGCGGCTGGCCATCAAAAAATTCTCTAACTGCCGAGATGACCTCCTCTTTGATGATATGCCAACAGCTTTGATAAAACCATCCAGTGAACCCATCCGATCCAGGGGCGCTATCAGGATTAAGCGCTTTAATTGCACTCCAAATTTCATCTTCAGAAGGGTGTCGGACCAGATTCTCATTATCACTTGCATGTACCTTGGGACTTAGACCTTCGAACAAGCTATCCACCATTGTATGAGGTTTAGAAGTAAAAAGATCCTTAAAATAATCCAGCGCCATATTACCAACCTGATTAGTATCCCGACTCAAGGATCCATCGTCTAACCGAAGGCTAACACGGTTATGTTTCGCTCTATCTTTAACCGGAGCATGAAAATAAGATGTGTTGCGATCTCCATCTCGAAGCCAAAGTTGCCTGGAATTCATTGCTGCAAGCTCCTCTTCCCAATTAAGTAACTGATCCAAATGCTTTCTTGAGTCTACTAGCTGAGAGGCATAAGCATTATCCCCAGTTTGCTGAACCAAAAACTCCAGCTTCATAATCTCATCTTAACATGCTTCTAGCTTCCGATATACATTCCCAAAAACTTCCCAATTCCATCTTTTCAAGGCAGTTCTCAACAACTGAAGTTTTTTGAATAAAATATCCATCGCCGATCCATAAACTGGCCGACCCCATTGGCACTCCACAAAAGCAAGGAAAGACGGGTGATCTACCCACATTCGGCGAAACTTGAAACTACCTTTATGCTTGTTTCCAGAAGGTAACTCCACAAGCAAAGGAGCATGATCTGAGTCAATGGTTGCTAAATGCTTCACCCGTAGCCACAATGTTTAACTTTAAAAGGCCCATTAGCCAAAATTCGATCTAGCCGTTTCCATATCCGATGCGTGCCTTCCTGATTATTACACCATGTATAACGGCTACCCTCATAACCCATGTCATCAAGGCCCGCCTGCATGATAAAATTATTAAAATCATCAACCTCCCTAAAATCACACGGTGCACCTCCAAGCTTTTCCCCAGAATTTGAAATGACATTAAAATCCCCACCTATTAACCAAGGGTCAACACACTGATTGGAGAAAGAAATCAAATCTGCCCATAAAGCTCTCCTTTCCTCCCTGGTACATTTAGCATAAATAAAACTAACATAAGCATTGAAGGATTGCTCAACCTTAATGTGCACTGTAATAAATTGGTCCGAGCTAGAGATAAAAGTAACTTCCACTCCATCATTCCATAAAAGCCATATGTGCCTATTAATGGGATTCAGATGTAAACAATCTGAAAAGTTTAAGCGTCGACAAAGCCATGCTAATCGATCTCCATCAGCCTTAGGTTCCAGAATTGCACACAAAAAAGGATTATATTGTCTCTTTATCATCCTAAGATAATTTCGCGTGCGTTTATAACAAACGCCCCTAGCATTCCATATGAACATCGTCATAAGAAAAATTATTGAGTAGAAAGAACCTGGGCCTTAGCAGCAGCCCTAGTAAGTCGGACATTTTGTTGAGCAAACTTCACTTTTTTCCTATGCTTATGCAAATTATCACAGAACTGAATGAAGGAAGGCCGTATAGTAATTCGCTGTAAGTCCCAATCTGTTAAGGGCGCTGTAAGATCAATCAACTGAGGCTCCGTATCTCCATTCACCGATAAAGCTCGTCTCTTCATAGCAGGAGAACGATGAGGGACATCCTTCCAACAATTCTTCCAACTATTACCCAAACCCCTTAAATTATTGCTTTCATCGGCATCAACTGGAGTTGTTACCTCCTCATTATCTTCACCATCCAAATCGGCCAAAACCTCATAAGGGTTACTTGTTGGGATACCAGTATTAATATTGACTTTCAAATTGCCAGTCTCCTTTTGTTCATGACGAATGACCTCTGGTGATTTGCGTTCTAAAACTCTGAGGTTCATGTGCATTTCGAGCCGCTCCCCTATTCGTGTCGGGCTTCACGCATCTACCCAAGTTTGTTTCCTAGTTAAATTGGGCCCTGCCGCTACCGATGGTTCTTTGGGAGTGCTATCCACCATAGGCTCTTTTCCTTTGTCTATAATAGGTTGCGAGGCACTAGCGCCCATCCCAACAGGATTAACATTATCTGAATGAGGCATATGGGGTTTTGAAACCCTACGCAAACCTTTACGGCAAACATCCTTCGTATGACCAGAAGACCACACCACGCAAAAATTCGATATTGCCTTCGAACTCCGGTGATTACCAAAAACCTTGCTCTTTACTTGTACCAATCCGAGAAGCGGACGGGAGTTTCTCCGACACATATGCGGGCAAACATCGGATGAGCCAAAGTTAATGCTTTTTCATCCGCCCGTAGAAACTTGCCAAGAGAGTTACCAATGCACTGTAGGAACGACGGATTAAAATATGTTATGGGCAGCTGATGAAGACGTACCCGTACCGCAACCGTCGTGGAGTCTCTACGAAAAGTGAAGTCCGAGGACCAACGGAAAGACCGAAACATGCACGATTGGATCATATGGGATTCCTTTGATAAAGCTAAAACCAAATCTTCAGTCGACGAGAGATGCACCATAACGTGTCTAGGATCCAGCAAACCTACTACAAAAGGGCCATTCAACTTCCATGTCTTTTCGATATCTTCCTGTATAGCATGCACTGATGGACGCCCGGCCGAGAACTTCAATACCATGGTGTTAGCGAATTGTCTATCCGCTGTCTCAACCTCCAAAGGTGTAAATATGCAACCAGGTTCGCCATTAATGACATTAGGTTTTCTAGGAGCCAAAGGAATAGCTTGCAAGATGGGCTGAGCAATCCCCACAAACTGTTTGGGTTTTCCCACAACATTGGCATATGAGTTTGGAAGAGGAACTGGGGGTGTTTGTGTGTCCGAACGGTTTGAGGGAGCAACATCAGGTGTTGGAGGGGAGGAAGATGAGGGTCCAGCCGGAGGGGGCTTCGCCATGTCCACCCCCACCCGGAAAAAACAAGAGAAACCCTAATTAGGGCGGCAGCCCTAGAGAGGAAATCTTAGAGAGAGAATTTTCGTAACTCTATATATGGTTGACTTGTATTGCTTTTATTATTATAGGAAACGTGTATATGATGTCCGTCTTCCATGTATTTGTTTTTAAAGGTAAGGCTCCGTCGCCCGTTTTGTCAAGTTCGGCTGGTTGTCCCCCTTCAGTTTGTATTTCTTATTTTATTTATAAAATCTCTGCAGGTGCCGCCCTGCTTCTTAAAAATATATAAAAGTTAATGCATATATTTTTGAATCGTGGTGCATAAATTTTTGAATCACGCTACATTTTCATAGCGCGCCTCACGCTCATTAAGGGTATCACAGTCATTTCCCTCAAAAGTGTCCTTTTCTAGTTGAAAAACAAACACGGTACTGGAGCGAATTAAAACTCTGAAAAGTAAACCCGACCCGCAATTATTCCAATTTTCAAAGTTGAGCTTGATGAAGTCATGGAATGTCAAAGAAGTACTTGGGCTTCTAAAGTTACAAAGCCTTAAGATAATGGGCCGGTCCCTCAAAAGTTTTTAATCGCTCCAGTTCATCATTTTTTTAACCTAAAAAAAGACTTTTTTATGACTGAAAAGACTACGATACCATTAATAGACGTGAGGCACGCTACAGATCATTTGCTCAATATGTAGTGTGATTCATAATTTGGATTAGGTAATTAAAATTGATGCACCACGATGCATCAATTTTAATTACCTATTCCAATTCATGCATCACGATGCAACAAGTCAAACATCAATTGATGCATCGCGCTACAAATTATAATGAAACATAGACCTTCATGTCCATTCTTTTTAGAGCATAATCAATAAATGATTTCAAATTGATGCATCTTTCCTGCATCCCAAATCCAAATTGATACATCATGATTGACAAATGATGCAACGTCATTCAAAATTGAAGCATCCATATTGAAAAAAAGGTGTCCAACAAAGTCTTATTCGAGTATTTCATCGAACAATTTACGTGCATAACATAACACACAAACTGAATCCATTTTGAATCAAACATACAAATACAATGAATGAAGAAGAAGACACGAATGAAACTGAAGATCTATCGATGAAGAGGAAAAATAATGGGAAGTTAAGGTGGTTGAGTAATCGACTTCAAGGGGAAGAAGAACATCACCACCTTGCATCCCTATTCTTCATCCTTGCGACATGTTGTCGTTCTTTCTCTTTTGCGGGTATTTTTAAGAACGAATTCAAGAAAATGGACTTTAGCGTTGAAAAAAAATGAGGTACTTAAGCAAATAAAGAGTTGGGAAAGTGGACTGGCACAAGGAAAATTATATAGGTCTCGGATAAATGTTCCTCATTGACAAAGCACAAGATTAAGAAACGCAATTAATGGTGTACTGTAAAATGTGTTGATATGATAATACACATCTATTTCTCATTAATTTTTTCTTAGTTTTTGGATAAAAGTGGTTAAGATTAGCATTAATTGAGTCTCACTATTCTAAATAAGTGGAGTTTTAGGATATGTTATGTTTAGGAGTGGCAATCCTGACACATAACTTGAAAACCTACCCAACCTAACCCATTAATATTTGTGGGTAATAATGGGTAACCCGTATTTACCCAATAAAACTGATGGGTAAGAAGGGTGGAAGACGTAAATTATCATATTCTTTCCAAGTGCACCTTCTCGATCCCGATCCCTCTCTGGCTCTCCCTTTCCCTCTTCCTTTTCTTTAATCTACACCGAACAAAATGGGAGTGAAGGGGAGAGAAAGATAAGGGCGATCCAGTTCAATTTCATCAAATCTACGTCGGATCTGGTGGGGGGTTACGGATCTAGTAGTAGATCTGGAGGTGGAGATGACAAATCTACTAATGTCCATTATAGATGTTGGTATTGTGGATGTGCTCAAATAGGCTAGAGGGGGGGGGTGAATAGCCTATGTTGCCACTTTAAAATTATCTCACCATTCATTTAAGAATATGGGTGAAATGCCTTTAAGTGATAAGACAATCTGGAGATGAGACAGGTCTGCTAATAGTACTGAGCAGCAGACTTGTTCATAGCAGAGTAATGAACTCTGCTGACAAATTGTAGATAAACTGTTAACTTAAAAGGAGGTTTTGGCAGTGGAAATGTTCTGGCTAAATAGATTTATCTTTAGAAGGTTTAAGCAGTTGTACACGAATAAATGTTCAGAACAACAGCATACTTAACTCTTCTTCAGATGCATGTCATATGGGTTTCAAAATAGATAGCTTTAGTAAATAAAAATCTTTTAAGATCTCGAAAGAGAGATCAGAGCTGAGTTTGAAGAATATATGATATTGCAAATTCAATAGAGGTTTACTCAAAAGTAAACATGCCTAACACATCAACTTAGACTCTAACATAGTTATCTACTTTCTTCCCTTGGATTCCATTCCCCATTCATGAACTCCTTTTCCCAGAGTTTAATGAATAAGTCAGGAGCAGGTGAAGTCAAGGAGATGAAACGTGAGAAGACAATTTTATGGGTTGCTCAAATAAACATTATTTGAGCAACTGAGTGCAAAGCACTCAACTCCCTATAATGACCAATTGTTGCACAACCAACGGCCCTTGCAAAGGAATACAAGTCTATTGATATAAATGCAATGCAGACAGACAGTTATTCATTTTCCTTGGGCATCTTTGGAGATTTATTTTCAACGGATCTGAAGTGCTTGGTCTCTACCAAAGGATTGGTTTCCGAAGTTCTGTAGAGACTAAGTTCTTTGAAGGATATTAAAGAGCTCAAGTCAAGAAAGGGGTTTCTTGATCAAGACATTGTTTTCTGTCGTTGTAGCTTTTCACATCACTCCTCCTTTCTTCAAACATTTCATCCTTGCAATCCACATAATGTGATTTGTAAAGGTCTGAGTTTCTCAAACTGATCTCAGAGATTGCTTGAATGTTGATCTAGCAATATCTTGAGGTCGATCTCTGATTTCTCTTGTTGTCTCTATTGTTGTTGTTGAAGAAGGGAGAAGAGGTTTTTATAGACAAAAAATGATAGATCCGTTGAGACTTTCTTCGAACAATCTTTGGACATTGGAGTTGTAGTTTGGAAAAAAGTAAACGTTATGAACTGTAGGGTAATGATATTTTGGAAGATATCTCTCTGAAAAGGTTGTCCAAAAGTTAGATTGAGTAGATGTGTCACTGTTGTGCAGGTCTGACAGAATAGTACACTAACATTTAATCTTCCAATAAAGTAGATACATTTGAACTTGAATACCAAATGTGTAGAGGAATATTTTTTGAATAGAATCCAACTAGATCTTACATGTCTGAGAGCTGTCAAGACTTTTCTGTAAGTTGACTTTTAGGAGAAGCTTGAACTTTATGTCGTTTTCGGCGTGCGCAATGATTCCTTGTAATTTGAACATGAAGCCTAAGACGGATCAAAGGTCTGTTGGTTTGATGTTCCCTTAATGATTTTATCTTCTAGTAGACAAGTCTGTTGGTTGACATAGTTGAGGAAGAAACTATCAACTTGTAGCAAGTTTGCTGGTATGATGTCTTCGAATAGGCAATCATCCTATAGCAAGCTGGTCTTTGGTGTCTTGAATAACCGGTGCGTTGAGGTCATCACTTAAGAGTAGGACTAAGACTCGGACTCACCTAGTATAAGACATTAGCAATGTTCAACAAGTTGCCACACTAACCGGTACACAACCCTTTTAGTCACTTGTTACAACACGTAGTAATGGGAACAAGCAAATCAAAGTTCTCAAGAATATGCAAATGAATAAGTCAAGTTTCAACAGGCATATTCCAACAATCTCCTCCTATTTGCTTGGAACCATTACTTAGTTGACATATACATAAAGCACTGAAGCAAAATTCCAGCTCATACAAATAACATGCCTACAATGAATGGTCATTTTATCTCAAGGCATATCCTATGTTGAACTTACAAGCGAAGGCTTATGTATAGTCACCTATTGCTATATACAGACTTGATAAATCAAAGTATAAAAGTAAAGGAATAGTAAGAAAACACTTTTAGATTATTTATGAGGTATAAATGATCTGTTTGCTCAAATTCTAAAACATTTTTGGTTCCTTTCTTGCATAAAAGATTTATATATTTGAAAGTATGTTTTGGCAAAAAAGAGTAGCGAATCCTTAAAGTAAGTAATAGGGTTTAAGCATTTCATTTTAAGGATTGTTGTGTGATACCAGTTTTTGAAATTTATTTATAGACTATAAAAGAGGTAGAAGATTCTTGGTATAAAAGTCTTAGTATCACACTTTTTGAAAGTGTTTGAACAGAAACTTGTCATTTAAAGAGTATGTTTTGAAAGATTGTTTCAAGAGTGTTGTTCTATAGATTTTCTTATTGAAGATGAGAGAACTATGCTAATGAGAAGGTCAGCAAGGTTGTTTTTCAAGATAGCCTCCTTCAATAAGTGTGCCACAAAGGTAAATATGTATCACTTTGTTGAAGAGGAAAGAACTCTACTGATGATAATATTAGCAGGGTTGTTTTGAAAGATGGCCTTCTTCAACAAATGTGCCACACAAGCAAAGATGTATCACTTAGATTCATCTTGAAGGGGTAAAGTTTTTCACCTATATAATGTTCTCTTTTTAAAAGAATTTCTCATCCTTATGTGAAGAGCATTATATTATCTCCCATTTTGGTTTAGGATTAATTTCTCTTTTGTTGTTTATCTTAATGTTAAGTTTTCCTCCTTTATTGTTTAATTTAATTTATCCTCCTTAATGATTAATGGTTTCTTACTGTATATGTCATAGATTTAATTATAAATTAAATTCTCCTCCTTAATGGTTGCAAGCATCAGAATCAAAGATTCCAAATTCCTCTTTAATGGTTAAAATTCTTCTCCTAAAATGAAGAATCGACTGAAACCATGTGTTGGCTTAAAAACAGTTTGAGGATGCCAATTATTGATATCAGTTATTACTAATATACCAGTTCATGGGTAAGATTCTTTAGAGCGTTGATATCAATTGTTGGGCTTATAGATAATGCGAGCAATTTATGTTTTAAAGCGGGGAGAAAAAGAACAGAGAGTAAGGTATTTGGAGGTTTAGAAGGATATTAGGAAAGAGGTTCCTATTTTATAAAAGTTTTAAATACCAGTTGCTAAAAAATTGCGTGTGGAGGAGGTATTATTCGTGATTCTGATGGCCAACTTCTCACTGCTTTTTCTGCCTACTATAGGCTGGGTACTAACTCTAGAGCTGAGATTTTGGCCCTGCGGGATGGTTTTCAGTTGTGTCGCAACCTTAACATCAATTAGCTGGTGGTAGAGTCGGATTCTTTAGTATCTATTTCAGCAATTTCTAGGCATCACAATAGTCATTGGAGATATGAATATGAGTTAAGGGATTGTGGTAGTTTGTTGGGGGATTATGTGCTTCAGCATGTATATCGGGAGCAAAACTTCGTAGCAGACAGGCTAGCTGCTTCGGCTCATATCCATAGAGGTTTTCAAAGTTACAATGAGTATCAGGATCTTCCTTAGTCGGTTAAAGTTGTGTTTCATCAGGATAATTCGGGTTTGCATAATTTTCGTAGATAGTTTGGTCTTTCTTTTCTCCAAATCATAGATGTTAGTCATATTCTTTATGTTCACATATTTTTCTTATCTCTATTGTTATTTCCTTTTCGAGGTCAGGCTCCTCTGTCCTCCCATCTATAAGGGCAAAGCTGGTTGTCCTCTTCTAGTTTGTACCTTTTCTTTATTTTAATAAAAGCTTGCAGGGTCCCACCCATGTTTCCAAAAAAAAAAAAGTTGCTAAATAATTACAACCTAATTAGAATCTCCAAAACTTCCTATACTAGAGTCTAAATCATAATCTTCTTCACTATCCGAAAGGCTTCTATTTCTGAATAACTCTTGAGTTATTATCATTTCACCTGTGATAGGAAGGCGTTCTTCATCTTGAATGGATTGAAAAATCGTATGGAAGGAGCAGAGAAAATGGTAAATAATCCTAGCATACTTACGATGTTGTACGAAGACACTTTTCCTCGGTGGTGGGCTTGGTTGATGGCGAGAAGCGACTTGAGACCAATTCAAGTCTTCAAATTCGAGAACCAAAATGAAGAGGTTTCGAAGTCTTCTGGTGAGAATTCTTGACCCAGGCCCATAAAACAGAAGGCATTGGTTCAGAATTTCACTTACGTAGTACAAATCTAAAGGATATTTATTAATGTTCATTTAACGATAATCATCTTGAGAGTTGGTGCCAGTTCTTCGAAGCCATTACTCGTTGACGATTGAATCATCAAGAGAAGAGGGGCCAACTGAAGGAAGTTGAAACACTCTTGAGAGGATTTCAGCATCAAGCACTATATATGTGCCTCTAATGCGACCAAAGAAACTATTACCATTTCTCGCCAATGTCATCCGAGAATAGAATTCGTTAACCAGTCAGAGGCTGTAGCATTCTTCTCGAAAGGTGGGAATAGGGATGAGTCCAGAGCTATGAATGAATTGTTCCTCCTATAGTTTTGTTGATGAGGAATTGTTCCGCCTGTATAGTTTGGCCTAGAACGTAGGTATTGAGGCCTACTCGGGTCAAGAAATTATTGACTACAGGTGGATTAATTGGTACAGGATTTTAGTGTTGCTGCTAGATGAAGAATCCATGGAAGAATTTATGAAAGAAGAGTAAAGATTTAGTCTTGAAAGAATTTGTCTCTTTTGAAGATGAAGTTAGGATGTATTAACTTATGGTATTTTATGGAAATTTTTATAGGGTGAAGGAATCCATAAATCGTTGTTTTGGTATTAGTTCCAAGAACGTTATGACAGAGGCTTGAAGCATCGATTTGATTGATGTATGTCATGACGTTGGATTTTGAAAGGATGTTTTCTTTAGTGAGAGATGCGATTCATGAAGTTGGTTTAAGTCTGAATTTAAAGCTAGTTTTTAAATTTTATTGATTTCAAAATTAATTGGGTTTCCGACACCAATTGAATATCTTGGGCGTTGAGTTGAGAAAGTTTTGGTCTCAAAGAGGAAAGGATATGGAAATTATGACACCATGTTGATGAATTGTTGATAATTGTGTTCATGTATCAGAGAGGGAGGATTCAGCTGATATATATTAAAAGAATGAAGCTTGTTAAGGAGTTTTGCACAAATGATAGGGAAGGAGGCAGAGTTCAGGATTCCATAAATTCAGGATTTTCAGGATCTTAGCGCTACCATCTATCCCAAAAGCTATAGTTGTTGCTTAGATGCAAGAATTCCATAAGTCACAATTATCCTTAGGGATAAGGGTGAGAATGGGTCAGTAGGATTTTGGTTATAAGATGAAGATGTGTGACGAACAGAGGTGAAAGTTTGTTGATACTGTGAAGATGAAGAAGGGTGTGAACACAAAGGTAGGATCAGCAGATGTGAAAGTTTGCTGATCTAGGCGAAAAGTTATCTGTTGGTGAGACCACTTGTTGTAGATACCAATTGTTTGTAAAAACAAATTGATGTGAGGAATGAGGAAAGAGCAAATGTGGTCGATTGCTGAGACCAATTTGGAGATCTTAGGATTTAAAAGATATGATTATTTCAATTTGGAGAGATGAAGGGCAGCAAATATGAAAGTCTGTTGATGAGATGAAATGATGGGAGCAGATATTTCTTTTCGTGCCTTGGCGACTGGATAGAAGATCCAATTGCTTCATCGACAAGATTAACTGATGATGATGTCCCTCCTCAAAAGAATCTTGATTGTAGAGGAAAGCAATAGAAGCAATTTCAAAGGTCAGATACCCATTTAGTCAGAGCTTTAAATACCACAAAGATACGAGTTGCTCATTCTTAAACAAGTATTTGGTATCCAATAAAAGTTTTTTCTTCTAATCAACAGTTAGAGTGATGACTTATTGTCAAGAAATGACAGTCATGTATTAAGACAATTGTTGTTTCTCATTGTATCTTGATTTGCATTTGTTCATTCATTACATTAGGTTCTATGCTTAGTGGCTAATTGGGCTACGGACCAGTTAGCGTGGCAACTGTGTATAGAACTTTGCCTTAGAATAGTTTTCTAGACTTCACAGGTTCAGTGGAAGACATCAGATGAAGGCTTCGCGAAAGACTTCAAGCAGCCCCCAGCGGCAGACCTTGTATGCATCAGGAAAGCATGACGTGTCCAAAGACTTCCAGACTTCAAAGCTTAATTGGATTATTTAATTCAAGCCTAAATCAGTTTGAATTTGAATTAAATCATCTCCTGACTTCTCAGACACGTTCCTCCAGCTTTTCCGAAAAAGCATGAAGACTTTTGTCTCCTGAAAAGTGACAGAGCAGGTGAACAGACTGACACATACAGACTTTACCAACTATTGCAGGCCTACAACTCTGATTGCTCACCTGCTAGTTACTGCAACAACTTTTCACCATTCCCTGCTCAGTATTAGTTGAAGAAGAAGTCCACAAACATCTCCAGGCATTTAATGCATTCAACCTAATAGAGCTGTTACTCACTTCGTCTTCTCCAACGATCTCAAGAATGCCCAAGCTATAAATGTGACGACCCGACCCGGACCCCGAGATGGAATCACAAGTCAAGTCGTCCAAATAGGACAACAATGCATGCAAATACTCAATTAAAGAAAACGGCGTGACACAACATTTTAGTTGAAGCGCGACTCGGCACCAAAAGGCCGGAAATTTTTAAAACTTTTTACACCTGATATAATAATTAATACAATTATTGCAAATCATCGGCGACTTTACCACCGGAACCCAATACTACACAGTTCATGCAGATATACCTCGACGGCTACAACATGCCGGAGAACAACATAAATAAATAAGAGCTAAAGTAATGCCCAGCGGAAGATAAATCACGTGAACTATACTACATCTATACAAGGCTCGGCGTACATGTGCCGGCACTCAAAATAGAATACAAGTATAGACATAAATACAACGAAACCAAATTCCCAAGCGAAGTCTAAATGACTTGCTATACCCAACGTCCTTACAAAACAGAACAAAATAAGGACATCTAAAACCCACAACCTCGTCGCGTGCGATCACGGACAAGCGCAAATCCTGCAACACCTCAACGAGCGGTACCTGAACGGCTCGGATCTAAAGCAGTAAAAGGGAGGGGGTAAGTCATAAAGACTTTGTGAGTTAACAATTATGCATGTCATGGCATCATGCAGCATACATATCAAGATATCATTTTTAATATCAAGTCAATCAAAGCGTTCATTTAATAAACACTTAAAACACATATCCATGGTAGCACATTGTTTCACATAAGTGCTATAAAGGTAAACCACATATACGGAGGATATGATATGAAACCGATGCCGCTACGTAGCTCCTGCAATACACAGCGTTAACATTCGTGCCAATGATACCCGTGATGAGTGTATCAAAGTACCGAGCTCTCTACTCGGGTACCAAGCTCTCTCCTTGGTACTTAGACTTTCCAATGTGCTCTCTTGGTTACAGCAAAGGTGCTACTTCCCCACTGTGGCCAACAGTGGAGGCGTGTGTGATAAAAACCCGGTATAACAACCCATCACTATCACGAGCCCCATAACTCGTGACGGCGATGCATTGTCACACCAACGACTCAATCAAATATGCCAGCTGGACTCATGCAATGCCAAGTAGATGTTTACTGGTCATGAAATCTCAAATAAGGAATAAGTTCAACAAGAGCGAACTTATTCAACAAGTAGTTGTTTACTCACTTAAGGAATCACACAAGAATTCGACAAGAGCGAATTCAACATGTCAAATAGATTCATTATTCTACAACATGCTCTCAATCATGCATTTATTTCACACGATCACACAAACCACATAAGAACTCGATTGAGTCTTATAAGCACACATATCAAATATGCCCTTCAATCCATCCCAAAGTCACGTAAGCTAATTCATTAGTCTAACGCACTAAATTCATCATGTCAAATAGATATATCATTCTATAACATGCTCTCGATCATGCATTTATTTCACACGATCACACAACCGCGTAAGAACTCGATTGAGTCTTATAAGCACACATACATCAAGGCATAAACATCAATCCATCTCAAAGTATCGTAAGCTAATTCATTAGTCTAACGAACTATATTCGTCGTAGGGATTGATTGTGGAGTCGTTATTGTTCATAACTCCCTAATTTCAACTCCGGTGAGTTTTACTAAAATTCAACCAAGTAGAGTATTGATACTATATGTATCACATTGCCCTTCCCTATGTTCTCCGTTCATTTAGAACTTGATAACTAAGCCGTTCATGTTCTCGAACTAGCCTTAAACACAATCTCGAGTTTCAAACCCTAGTTTCGGTGATTTTGTTAAACCTTGAATTGAACCGAATTCTTTCACAAGAGTTATTCCCAAGCTTAATACAAACAACATTCATGCTTTAATAAATGTCAAAATCATAACTTCATAGAGATTTCATAAAATCATACTCACATTTTATATGTTGAATTGAGGGTTGTGTCTTCACAAAAGATGTTCACAATCAACATTAAAACAACTATAATGAAGGGGTCATGCTATTTTGTTTAACATGAAAATCTCAGGGAATTGTCACTCACCTTAGTCCTATGATTAATGGAGGAAAGGTTGATTAAAGAGAGGATTCTTGTAGAGATGATCAAGAGCTTCGATTTGGCGGTCTCGGTTCGACAATCGGACCACCGGATCTCCGGGAAATGGTCCCCTAAGTTTGTGTGACCACCATGGACGAAAATTGGAGCTCAAGCTTCTGATTCTCTGGTTATGTTAGACAAAAATGGCTGAAAGGGCTGAATTTGTGTTTATATACTTCCCTCAAACTCCCCAATCCAAGTGAAGGGCTTTAAGAGGCTTCTCATTGGCTATGGCATGTGAGCCATTGATAAGCAAATGATCAAAGGCTCAAAATGGTTTTTAAAAAGTCAACAAAGAGGGCTTTGAGTGACCAAGGACGTCCAAGGGCCAAGGGGTTAAGAGTCATTAGCCAAATCCACTCAAAACTCACAAATGCAGAAAACTGGACAACAGACAGTCAATCTTGTAAAATCGACCATAAATATCTCACACCTCCAAATGAGGTGATTTATGAAACTAGACTCTTTAAAATATAGTTTAGCCTTTTAAATTACTCAGTTTGGACTTATATTCATCAAAATATGGCTACTACAAGTTCAAGTACAGAAGCTGATTTCCTGAAAACAGAATTCTGGCACAGCCGTAAGTCAAGACCTAAATGAGGTACTTATACACCTTGGAAAAATACCATATTTTACAGGGAGTATCCTAACATATGTAGGTAGAACATACTAAATTTTTAGAAAATTCTCTTTAGTAGATTGGTACCAGAATTTTCCCGAAGTTCGCCCAAAAACCGGACTGAATCTGTGAAGTAATAAGTTGATTATCTTATTTCCAAATGCAACCAATCTATGAACATGTATAAGGCTTGTTTAAACATGGTTATGGCTTGTATTCAAGGCCTAGAACTCAACCAAACATCTCTCGAGACGAAAAGAAGGCAATACAAGCAATGATGTACAACCTCAAAACACAAACGAAGCAACGAAGCTTCTAAACTTCCAACCAAACATGAAACAACTAAGATGAACATTGTAAATCTTGTATGCAAGGTATTAAGACTCTCATGAGACTTATTAAGGTGCTAACACGTTAATACGAACACCCGAAACAACAACAACAAGGCATGCAACGCATGGAAGACCATTACTCTATTATGATCTTAACCAATTCAATGCCAACACGATAAGAATGAAATGAAGTCTCAAATATGTAAAGACATATTACAAACATGTCATAATGATGACAAATACGAAATGGGGTTTGGGTTCTCACAATAAATACTGCCATTAAAGACTGAAGAAAACAATACTCTGAATCTACACAACAACATCAAGCTTTATATACTTTTAAAAAAAAAAGAGAAACAGGGGCGGCACCCTGCTAGATTTTATAAATATGAGGAAAAAAATACAAACTTGAGGGGGACAACCAGCCTGGCCCTTATAAATGGGATGACAAAGGAGCCTGAAAAACATGAAAAAAAGGAGACCTCTAGATCCAGCAGAAGACCATGAAGCTTGTGAAAAAAATACGCACTATTCCAAGACGGCTGAGCGAGCCTTTTGATACAATCCAGCAAACATTTAGAATCTATCTCAACAATAGCACGCGAGAAGCCTCTACTTCTCAACCAGGACAACCCTTGAATCAAATCATGA
The DNA here is from genome assembly GCA_013146195.2 of Codonopsis lanceolata. Taxonomy (NCBI): domain Eukaryota; kingdom Viridiplantae; phylum Streptophyta; class Magnoliopsida; order Asterales; family Campanulaceae; genus Codonopsis; species Codonopsis lanceolata. The sequence continues at coordinate 77,316,806 of CM028378.1, read as the reverse complement.
CATTCAACAAGAAAGCTAGTAGAGGACCCATAAAAAGCGGAGAAAGTGAAGATAAGATTACCCATATTATCACGAAGGATTCCCCCTCCCGAACTCTGACCAGGGTTGCCACGACATGCACCATCTGTATTTAGTTTAACCATATCATCCATCGGCTTGGACCAAGAAACAGACTGAATGATCTTTTGAGATTTTCGGCCAATTCTACTTAAGAAGATAGAGCCCCAGTCAACAGGAGAATGCAAGCCCGAATCAGAAACCAGAGAAAAGATCAAGTATTTCACGCGATCAATAATAACTTTAGCAGTGCATCGGACACCTTCATGATAAGCCGTATTACGGAATTTCCATAATTCCCAAAGAATAATGGAGGGAGCAATAATATGTAATGTAGAATTATTCCGCGAATACCACCATTCCATGCATCTTTGATTAATCGAGGAAGAAGAACATTTAACAGCCCCCAAACCATTAAATTTTGTCCAAACTTGCTGAGCAATAGAGCTGGAAATAAAGACATGAGAGTAGGTTTCCGAATAACCAGTGTCGCAACAATAACATCTGGAAGCGATCTGAATTCCCTTGTGTATCAGACTTTACTCGATGGGGATCCTTCTTTGCCATAACTTCCACATAAAGATGCTAATAAACCTAGGGAGGGTTTTGTGCCAAATGAAGGAAGCCGAACCAATGAGCTGCCCTTTGTCGCGAACCAAGTTCCAGGCAGAAGCGATCGAAAAAGTTCCCTTATTAGTGAGATTCCAACAGGCTATGTCTGGGCAATCAGAAAGACATATACCACCATTCATCACCAAATCAGAAGTCTCGTTTGCCAAAACCAAACGAGCATTGGTAAGGAGTTGGTTCGGATTATCAAAAAGGTCGCGAACTTTAGGAAAGTTGGCCAAATTCGGGTGAGAAATACGGCCTGAGGGAAGCCAATAATCCAGCCAAGTGGAGCAGTCGCCTCTCCCAATGATCCAGTGAATGTGAGGTTCAGCCACATCTCTGATCTTACACATACGTTTCCAAATGAACGATCCACGAGCAGAAGCTATGGAAGGATGATCATTTGAACAATATTTGATAGACAGAAACTTAGACCACAAGCTTTTACCTTCCCGGAACCTCCACCATAATTTCATCGAATAAGCTTGAATAATATCAGCAACAGCTCGTATACCAATTCCTCCTTCAGCAACAGTCATGCAACATTTGTCCCATGAAATCCAATGAGCTTTAGCTTTTCCATTTATTGATCCCCAGAAAAAGTTGGATAGAATTCGGTTGATATGCATAACAACTGAAGAAGGAGGGTCAAGAACCGCAATTTGGTACATAAGAATGGACTGCAGAACATAATTAATTAGAGTGATTTTTCCTGCTTGATTAAGAAAAACACCTAACCATGAATTAATTCTGGTTTGCAATTTTTCAATAAGAGGGTCAAATAGAGACTGCTTCTTCCGACCTTCAAAAAGGGGGCATCCAAGATATCTAACAGGCATAGATTTATGATTGAACCCCAAGTGATTTCGAATAGAAGAAATACGGGAGGCAGGAGTCATGTTGGCCACCATAAAGCAACTCTAGTGCATTCAAGAGATCATAAACTGATCAACGAAGTCCTTAACAACAACAACAAGATCTGCATCAACCATTAATCTTTTGCTTCTTATTGTCGTTCTTTCTACTATTCTTCTACACGTTGAATATTTTGTTTTGTCCAGATATTCAATACCCCCACCCTCAAACACAAGTCAAATATTTTGTACACAATCCATTGGACATTTCTATAATAGAACTAGTGGAAAACATAATGCACATTTAAATCCAAGGTTGACTACCTTGATGGTGGACGTAGCACTCTTTATAGTGTGAACCATCTCAAAATACTTATGTTCTTTACTTACTACATTCAACTGTTTTCATATCTGTTAACTTACTTCTTAGTAGCAAACTTGAGTAACCAGCTAAGTCTACTGGTAGTGCTTCACCAGCAGACTTAGTCTGTCTTCCTTGCAAGACTTCCGCCACTTCAATATTTTCAATAGATTGCAAGTGCTTGTTTTAGGAATCAATACGAAAAGTTTTAAGTGTTTAATAAGCTATTCAACACCCCCATTCTAGCTTATTATTGTGCCCTTTGGGACTAACAATTGGTATCAGAGCTCAACTCTTCGAAAACTAGTTTTTCCAAGATTAAACTCTTGTGAGATACGATCCAATGGCACAAACACACTACATGCTACCTACGTCAAATACGAACCACATCCCAATATTCGACGAAGGCCATTTCGATGTATGGAAGGATAAGGTAATGCGTTTTATGAATTCTATTGAAAACATGTTATAGAAATGCGTACTAGCAGGACGTCATGTACCAATGAAGGCAAATCTTCTGGCATCCATTACTAGAAATCCTGCTGAAGTACCAAAAGAAGAATCAGAATGGACTGAGGACGATAGAAAGCTAGTAGAGCTAGATAGTAAATCTATCAACATCATAATTAGCTTACTAGACACCAGCACTTACCAACAAGTGATTCGGTGTACCACTGCAAAAGAAATGTGGGAAGCTCTGGTCGAATACTTGGAAGGAGACCAAGATACAAGGGACAACAGGAAGTACACCTTCATCCAACAATTCAATTCTATCAAGAAGGATCCCAAGGACACCTTGAGACAAGCATACGATCGCTTCAGCGAGGTAATAAATAGTTGCTTTTCTCTTGGTAAAACTTATGAAAAGAAAGAAATGAACATGAGGTTTCTAGGCTCTCTAGGTAGTCTTTGGCATCTTAAGACTATCGCCATTAAGGAATCTAAGAACTTGAATGAAATTATGCTTCATAGTCTCTATGCAAGTTTAAAGATTTACGAGCTAGAAGTTAATCAAGCTCTAGAGCAGGACTAGCAGTTCAAAACCTTGTCCTTGCCAGCCATGGTACAAGAAGAAACCCCAGCTGAAAACAAACCTTCTACTTCCTCCAGTGAAAATGATTTTCTTTCGGATGAACAATTTGTAATGTTTGTTAAACATTTTAAAAAATTTGCCAAATATGGAAGGAAGGACACACACCAGCAGCCTTTTAGAAAATCTGCTGAAAGTCCATCTAACAATGAGCTAGTGTGTTATAACTGTAGAAAACCTGGTCATTTTGCATCTAAATGTCCAAAGCCAAAATTTGAAGCATACCGAAATCCTCCATATAAGAAATTTCAAAAACAAAAAGGTATGCTGGCTGAAGACATTGAAGAAAAACAGGTTGCTACATGGTTTGAGACATATTCAGAAGAAGGTGAGGACGATTGTGAGCAAGCCAATATATGTTTAATAGCTCATGAATCAAGTCCCACCTATGACTCTGAACATGAAGTCAAAATCTCACCTAGTCCCTTCGTAAAAGATAAGATCAACTATGAAAACTTCAGTAAGGAAGAAATGCTCAAGGATAATCAAGAAATGCTTGAGGAGTTCAACTCTTTCAGAGTAGCCTATGTAAAACTCGCAAAGAACTTTGAAAAGCTGTCTTCGAGAAATCTTTTGTGGTGAGATTCAAACTCTCAATAGCTATCAACAAGAGAATATCAAGCTAAACGGAGAAAACAAATTTCTTTGTGATAAAGTTGATTGCCTAACGGAGCACATCAAAGGGCTAGACCTTGAAAAAATTGCCTTGCAAAAGACAATTGACTCATGGAACAACTCCTAGGAAACCTTCGAGGGAATCCTCTCTAGCCAAAATCCAAGTGGAGATAAATCAGGCTTAGGCTATAATGATGAGCCCAACATTGCATACTCTTCTGTCACTGAGAAAGGTGAATCCTCCAAGACCGCTGATGGCACTTCCTTCTCCAAACAGACCTTCGGGAACAAAGGTAAACATGGACTTGGCTATACAAGTGTACCATATATTTACCCCAAGGCTCACAATGGGAAAGCCAAAGAGAGTGTCTCTAATGAGAAGCTTGAGAAAGGAACGGTAGAGAAATCAAAGTCTACCGACAACAACTTTGCTAAAGCAAAGTCTGCTAGCGGTAGACCTACGAAATCTCTACTAGTACCTGTCAAGTTTGTCTATGAAATGGCTAAGGCACCCAAGTTAATTGACAATAAACTTAAAGGAATTCTGCCAAATCCTCCTAAAACAGTTAACAACAGACCAGCCAAGGCTAAGTCTGCTAGTAACAAATCAAGGAAGGCTCAACAGAAACCAATTAAGCCTACCGTCAACAAGCTAGCTGAACCTAAGACTACTGTTGGGAATAAGGAAAGTCACAAGCACTCTACAGCTAAAGCTAATCACTATCCTCCATGGAACTTTCATCTATGTCATTCTTGCAACTGTTTAGGCCATCTGGTCCCAGAATGCTTGCTAAGGTTCACACCGAAATCTAAGAGACTTAGTTCTCTCAAGGTTAAGCAGGTATGGGTCCCAAAAGGTTGCTAATCCTTAGGACCCAAAAAAAAATAAAGGGGACCTTGTTCCTTTGACTTTTTCAGGACTGCTTCATGGCTATAGATTCAGAAAATAAGGACATTTGGTACCTCGACAGTGGCTATTCAAGGCACTTGACAAGGAACATAAGTCTACTCTCAGATATAGCTGAAGCTAAAGGTCCTATGGTGATTTTCGACGACAATACAAGAGGGAAAACAATTGGGTATGGCTCAATCACTAGAGGAAGTCTCTCCATCAACAACGTTTCTTTAGTGAATGGCTTAGAGCATAATCTTCTGAGCATATCTCAATTATACGACAAAGGACTTATCTGCCAATTCTCCTCCAACTAATGTCTCATCAAAGATCGTGAATCATGCTCAACATTATTGACCGGCAATAGACAAGGAAATGTCTATGTCATGGACTTAAACATTCTAGGGAGATCCTTTAGCCTTTGCCTAGTTGCAAACAACATTCGTGACTATAGTTGGCTTTGGTGCAAGAGTCTCAGTCACCTCAACTTCAAGTACCTCTCCAAGCTCTCCAAAGATGGGCTTGTCAAAGGTCTACCTACGGTGTCTGCCGACCACGACAGAAGTTGCAAGGCTTGCCAGTTAGGAAAACTCTCCAAGTCTTCCTTTAAGTGCAAGTCTGTCATGTCAACTTCCAGACCTATTCAACTTCTGCACATGGATCTCTTTGGACCAATCTGTCACGACCCGACCCGGATTCCAGTACAGAATCCCGAAGTTGTGCCGTTGGAACGACACAAGAGAGGACAAACACTTGCTAAAACAAAGTGCAAGTGGAACGTTCGAGCTAACAAGCTCTAGACACGAACAAGAAGCCGAACTAAAATACGACTTTCAAAATTTCGAAGATGTGGAAGCGTTAAAGAACAAGCCCTCAAGCTTAAGAGCTCGAGACTGAAACAAATGAAACCAAGAGAGGCGTTGCCTCACGAGGTATGAAAACGAAACTCGCGTGCCGCAACATTGCAGATAGAACTAACCATCGGCACTCCAGCCTGTGCTCCATCAAAATCAACCCGATATAACAATGACCCACGGCTAAGAGCATACCGGGTAACAACAACAACAACTAGGATAACTAGAATAATGAAATCACCGGCTACTCCTCGGTACAACCGATGACGATTACTCTACTATGGAGTACTCGTGTCTCCGACTACAAATGTCGGCTATTGGAATAATACAACAATACTAGAACAATCTACCCGATCGCAAAGTTTATATAACTTTACAAAAGAAATATCGCCCTCAACAAAATAAATGACACAAAATATAAATACCGAAATCACAGACTAGGCTCCGCTAATAAAAGTTCTGAGGAGGTAATCGCACTTGATATCACGACCTCAACTCAACTATCGATACGTGGCCCCGCTACAGCACGGATCTACTCGCCTCAACGCTAGCTAGCAAACAACCGCACATTGGAAAGTAAAGTACGGAGTTAATCATAAAGACTCAGTACGCTACTACAAACAACATATCATAAATGAAACATTGTGAGAACCCGAACCCATTGCATGTTTGTCAGCATTATAACATGTTTATAATATGTCTTGACATATTTGAGACTTCATTTCATTCATGTCTTGTTGGCATTGAGTTGGTTGAGATCATAATAGAGTAATGGTCTTCCATGCGTTGCATGCCTTGTTGTTGTTGTTGTTTCGTGTTCGTATTAACGTGTTATCACCTTAATAAGTCTCATGAGAATCTTAGTACTTTGCATCTAAGGTTAATTATGTTCATCTTAGTTGTTGTGTTCTTGGTTGGGAGTTTAGAAGCTTCGTAGCTTCGTTTGTGTTTTACGGTTTTTACATCATTGCTTGTATTGCCTTCATTTCGTCTCGAGAGAAGTTCGGTTGAGTTCTAGGCCTTGAATACAAGCTATAACCATGATTAAACAAGCCTAATACATGTTCATTCTATCCTAGATTAAGTTGGGATTGACTCGTGTTTGATTCGCTGGTCGCTTGTGGGTGGTTCCAGCCATGTTCCAACTTGTTTCGGATGTGTTTCGGTGATGTTCGCCCTGTTCGATTGTGTTTGAGTGTTGGTTTACCCCCTTGAATTTATTGGGTTGTTTGGGTTGATTCTAGGCCAAATTTGAAGGCTTTTCAACTGAGACCTTGCTATCGCAAGGTGGTTTGGTCTTGCCCCGCATAGAGGCAAAGAACTTGGGAAGCAAAGTTCGAGACCTTGAGGCAAGGTGGAGATGACCTTGCGACCGCAAGGTCATCGTAAGACTCATTTGCGGGATTTTTGTTTAAGTTTTGGTTGAAGACCAACTAGCCCTTGCCCTTGGCCGCCCTTAGAGACTCAAGCCTTCTTTGTTGACTTAGTCCAAGCCTCCTAAACCCTCGATGAGATCTATCAATGGCTAGCAAGCCATTTAACCCCTTCACTTGGATTGAGGTTTAGTTTGAGGTATATAAGCCTTTGTTCAGCCATTGTTGATCACAAAACTCCATTGTTGGCTGAACATAGCTCCATTTTCGTCCTTGGGAAGAAGCTCAACTTGAAAGACCATTTCCTGAGATCCGTGGTCCGATTGACGAACCGAGACCGCCAAATCGAAGAGCTTGATCTCTCTACAACAATCTTCTCTTTAATCAACCTTCCATCCATTAATCATAGGACTAAGGTGAGTGACAATTCCCCTGAGATTTTCATGTTAAACAAAATAGCATGACCCCTTCATTATAGTTGTTTTAATGTTGATTGTGAACATCTTTTGTGAAGACACAACCTTCAATTCAACATATAAAATGTGAGTATGATTTTATGAAATCTCTATGAAGTTATGATTTTGACATTTATTAAAGCATGAATGTTGTTTGTATTAGCTTGGGAATAACTTGGGAATGAAAGAATTCTTGAAAGAATTCTTCAATTCAATGTTTAGCAAAATTACCGAAATTAGGGTTTGAAACTCGAGATTGGGTTTACGGCTAGTTTAAGAACATGAACGGCTTAGCTATCAAGTTCTAAATGATCGGAGAACTTAGAAAGGGCAATGTGATACATATAGTATCAATACTCTTCTTGGTTGAATTTTAGTAAAACTCACCGGAGTTGAAATTTAGGGAGTTATGAACAATAACGACTCCAAAATCAATCCTTACGATGAATGTAGTTCGTTAGACTAATGAATTAGCTTACGATACTTTGAGATGGATTGATGAGTATGCCTTGAAGTATGTGTGCTTGTAAGACTCAATTGAGTTCTTAGGCGGTTTATGTGATCGTGTGAAGTAAATGCATGATTGAGAGCATGTTGTAGAATAATGTATCTATTTGACATGTTGAATTCGCTCTTGTCGAATTCTTGTGTGATTCCTTAAATGAGTAAACAACTACTTGTTGAATAAGTTCGCTCTTGTCGAACTTGTTCTTTATTTGAGATTATATGACGAGTAAACATCTACTTGGCATTGCATGAGTCCAGTGGCATATTTGATTGAGTCGTTGGTGACAATGCATCGCTGAGCCACGAGTTGTGGGACTCGTGATAGTGATGGGTTGTTATACCTTGGGGTTTTTATCACACACGCCTCCTTTGGCCACTGAGTGGGGAAGTAGCCCTTTGTTGCAAACCAAGAGAGCACATTGGCAAGTCTAGTAACCGAGTAGAGAGCTCGGCACCCGAGTAGAGAGCTCGGTACTTTGATACACTCATCACGGTATCATTGGCACGAAATGTTAACGGTGTGTATTGCAGGAGCTACGTAGCGGCACCGGTTCCATATCATATCCTCCTATTATGTGGTTTACCTTTATAGCACTTATGTGAAACAATGTGCTACCATGGATATGTGATTTAAGTGTTTATTAAATGAACGCTGATTGACTTGATATTAAAAATGATATCTTGATATGTATGCCGATGATGCCATGACATGCATAATTGTTAACTCACAAAGTCTTTATGACTTACCCTCCCTTTTATCTTTAGATCCGAGCCGCCTGTACCGCCGTTGAGGTGTAGCAGATTCTCGCTTGTCCGTGATCGCACGCGACGAGGTTGTGGTTTTGAGATGTCCTTGTTTTGTTCTCTTTGTAAGGATCGGGTTTAGCAAGTCATTTAGACTTTGCTTGGGAATTTGGTTTATTGGGATTTATGTCTATACTTGTAGTTCATGTATCCTATTTTGAGTGCCTACGCATGTACGCCGAGCCTTGTATAGTCAGTTTTATGGTTCATCTGCTTTTGAAAACTTCCGCCGGGCATTACTTTAGCTCTTATTTAATTATGTTGTTCTCCGGCATGTTATAGCCGCCGAGGTATATTTGCATGAATCGCGTAGTGTTGGGTTCCGTAGTAAAGTCGCCGATGAATTGATATACTTGTCTTAAATTGCTATAATGTTTAAAAAGTTTTAAAATTTCCTGCTTTTGGTGCCGAGTCGCGCTTCATCCGAAATGTTGGCCACGCCGCTTACAATTGAGACTTTGCTTGTATTGTTGTCCTATTTGGACGACTTGACTTGTGATTCCATCTCTGGTCCGGGTCGGGTCGTCACGCTGGTATCGAGCTTTATAGAGTTAGCTATCGGCCGTGATAGGTTCCATGGCCTAGGCGGGTTGGTTCTATGTGTGATTTCTAACGCCGAGTGATTTCTTATAGGTTCACAATGGTGGAGACTAGACACGGTACGAATACGGAGGTACCGGTCCCAGCCAGGAGGCGTGTGTTGGTCGAGGTGACAGAGAGATAGACAGGTGATAGACCTCCTCACAGAGCAAGTTGACCCTAATGCAGATGGCGGACATGTATCGCCGATGCTTGCCTTTATGAATGATGGCCCTGGAGGTCAGCCAGAGGAGTTCCACCACCACCACCACCGTAACCTCGAGGTGAGGCGCCGCCACCTCGTAATGATGTGCCCTGTGATCCTGAGGAGGAACAACGCTATTTTAGAGAGATTCTGAAGATGAAACCTCCATCTTTGGAGGCGAGTCTGATGATTAAGCCGAGTTGTGGCTTGAGGACTTAGAGAAGATTTTTGCAGCTCTGATCGCACTGAGGAAGAGAGGGTTGCTAGCAGCTTATAAGCCGAGGGAGCCGCCAACCATTGGTGGAAAGTCTTGCTTGCTAGTGGAATCGAATGGGGTCCCTAGAGTGTGGCCTAACTTCGAGAGGAGTTGGCTTCATATGTCCCTGGTAGTGACGCAGAGGAGAAGGAGTTCCAAGACTTGGAGCAGGTTTTATGACCGTAGCTCAAGATTCGCCTAAGTTCACCGAAGAAACAAGGATTGTGCGCATCTTGTACCGTATGAGCCTCGAGGGTTCTCAAGTTCAAGGCTTGAAGACGTAGCTAGAGGCCTTGTCTCTTCGCTTGATCGATTATCGGGCGCGGTAGATCGTGCTTGCGAGATAGAGAGAGATATTGAGGAGCATCAGCCGAAGCCTTCTCTGCGCTTTCACAAGAAG
>CM028378.1:77201573-77306792 GCA_013146195.2 Codonopsis lanceolata | reverse complement strand
GGATGGAATCACAAGTCAAGTCGTCCAAATAGGACAACAATACATGCAAAGACTCGCTTTGGAAAAAACGACGTGACGCAACATTTTAGATGAAGCGACTCGGCACCAAAAGGCCGGAAATTTTAAAACTTTTTTTACACCGATATAACAATTAAGACAATTATACCAAATCATCGGCGACTTTACTACCGAACCCAACACTACACAGCTCATGCAAATATACCTCGACGGCTATAACATGCCTGAGAACAACATAAATAAATAAGAGCTAAAGTAATGCCCAATGAAGATTTAAAAATCACGTGAACCATAACTACATCTATACAAGGCTCGGCATACATGCGCCAAGACTCAAAATAGAATACAAGTATAGACATAAATACAACAAAACCAAATTCCCAAAGCAAAGTCTAAATGACTTGCTAATCCCAACGCCCTTACAAAAGAGAACAAAATAAGGACATCTAATAACCACAACCTCGTCGCGTGCGATCACGGACAAGCACGAACCCCGCAACACCTCAACGAGCGGTACCGAACGGCTCGGATCTAAAGCAAGAAAAGGGAGGGGTAAGTCATAAAGACTTTGTGAGTTAACAATTATGCATGTCATGGCATCATGCAAAGATACATATCAAGATATCATTTTTAATATCAAGTCAATCAAAGCGCTCATTTAATAAACACTTAAAACACATATCCATGGTAGCACATTGTTTCACATAAGTGCTATAAAGGTAAACCACATATAAGGAGGATATGATATGAAACCGATGCCGCCTACGTAGCTCCCGCAATACACATAACATTCGTGCCAATGATACCCGTGATGAGTGTATCAAAGTATCGTTCTCTAAGTTTTCTACTCGGTACCAAGCTCTCTCCTTGGTACTTAGACCTTCCAATGTGCTCTCTTGGTTACAAAGAAAGGTGCTACTTCCCCACCGTGGCCAACAAAGGAGGCGTGTGTGATAAAAACCCGGTATAACAATCCATCACTATCACGAGTCCCATAACTCGTGACGGCGATGCATTGTCACACCAACGACTCAATCAAATATGCCAGCTGACTAATGCAATGCCAAGTAGATGTTTACTCGTCATGAGATCTCAAATAAGGAACAAGTAGTTGTTTACTCACTTAAGGAATCACACAAGAATTCGACAAGAGCGAATTCAACATGTCAAATAGATTCATTATTCTACAACATGCTCTCAATCATGCATTTACTTCACACGATCACATAAATCACATAAGAACTCGATTGAGTCTTATAAGCACACATATCAAATATGCCCTTCAATCCATCCCAAAGTCACGTAAGCTAATTCATTAGTCTAACGCACTAAATTCATCATGTCAAATAGATATATCATTCTATAACATGCTCTCGATCATGCATTTACTTAACATAATCACACAAACCACATAAGAACTCGATTGAGTCTTACAAGCACACATACATCAAGGCATACTCATCAATCCATCTCAAAGTATCGTAAGCTAATTCATTAGTCTAACGAACTACATTCGTCGTAGGGATTGATTGTGGAGTCGTTATTGTTCATAACTCCCTAAATTCAACTCCGTGAGTTTTACTACAATTAAACCAAGAAGAGTATTGATACTATATGTATCACATTGCCTTCTCCTAAGTTCTCCGCTCATTTAGAACTTGATAACTAAGCCGCTCATGTTCTCGAACTAGCCTTAAACACAATCTCGAAGTTTCAAACCCTAGTTTCGGTGATTTTGTTAAACCTTGAATTGAACCGAATTCTTTCACAAGAGTTATTCCCAAGCTTAATACAAACAACATTCATGCTTTAATAAATGTCAAAATCATAACTTCATAGAGATTTCATAAAATCATACTCACATTTTATATGTTGAATTGAAGGTTGTGTCTTCACAAAAGATGTTCACAATCAACATTAAAACAACTATAATGAAGGGGTCATGCTATTTTGTTTAACATGAAAATCTCAGGGAATTGTCACTCACCTTAGTCCTATGATTAATGGAGGAAAGGTTGATTAAAGAGAGGATTCTTGTAGAGATGATCAAGAGCTTCGATTTGGCGGTCTCGGTTCGACAATCGGACCACCGGATCTCCGGAAATGGTCCTTCAACCTAGGGTCTCCTCCATGGACGAATTTGGAGCTCAAGCTCTGGATTCTCTGGTTTTGTTAGACAAAAATGGCTGGAAGGGCTGATATTTGTGTTTATATACTTCCCTAGAAACTATGTCCCCAATCCAAGTGAAAGGCTTTAAGAGACTTCTAATTGGCCAAGGCATGCTAGCCATTGATAAGCCATGATCCAAGGGTCAAAAGGGTGTTAGACAAGTCAACAAAGGTGGCCTGAGTCATCAAGGTCGGCCAAGGGCAAGGGTTCAAGAGTCATTAGCCAAATCCACTCAAAACTCACAAATGCAGAAAACTGGACAACAGACAGTCAATCTTGTAAAATCGACCATAAATAGCTCACACCTCCAAATGAGGTGATTATTGATTTTTATGAAACTAGACTCTTTAAACTATAGTTTAGCCTTTTAAATTACTCAATTTGGACTTATATTCATCAAAATATGGCTACTACAAGTTCAAGTACAGAAGCTGATTTCCTGAAAACAGAATTCTGGCACAGCCGTAAGTCAAGACCTAAATGAGGTACTTATACACCTTGGAAAAATACCATATTTTACAGGAGTATACTAACATATGTAGGTAGAACATACTAAATTTTTAGAAAATTCTCTTTAGTAGATTGGTACCAGAATTTTCCCGAAGTTCGCCCAAAAACCGGACTGAATCTGTGAAGTAATAAGTTGATCATCTTATTTCCAAATGCAACCAATCTATGAACATGTATAAGGCTTGTTTAAACATGGTTATGGCTTGTATTCAAGGCCTAGAACTCAACCGAACTTCTCTCGACGAAATGAAGGCAATACAAGCAATGATGTTAAACCACAAAACACAACCGAAGCAACGAAGCTTCTAAACTCCCAACCAAGCATGAAACAACTAAGATGAACATTGTAAATCTTGTATGCAAGGTATTAAGACTCTCATGAGACTTATTAAGGTGCTAACACGTTAATACGAACACCCGAAACAACAACAACAAGGCATGCAACGCATGGAAGACCATTACTCTATTATGATCTTAACCAATTCAATGCCAACACGATATGAATGAAATGAAGTCTCAAATATGTAAAGACATATTATAAACATGTTATAATGATGACAAACATGAAATGGGGTTTGGGTTCTCACATCCTCCCCACTTAAAGGAATTTAGTCCCTAAATTCATACCGTAAATCTCGAACAAGTAAGGGTATTTCTCCTCATCTCAAGCTCGCCTCCCATGTGGCTTCCTCAATATCATGATTCTTCCACAAGACCTTCACTAAAGGAATCCGCTTGGTCCTCAAGACTTGCTCCTTGGTATCAAGAATCCTCACCGGTTTCTCAACGTAAGAAAGATCGGGCTCAAAGGTAATCTCCTCATAAGTAAGGACATGTGACTCGTCCTTCAAGTACTTACGAAGCATGGAAACATGAAACACATCATGAACACCGATATAGACGGTGGTAACGCAAGTCTATAAGCCAAAGAACCAATCCGCTCTAAGATCTCGAACGGACCAATAAACCTAGGAGAAAGCTTCCCTTTCTTCCCAAACCGCTTAGTACCGCCTCGGGGCGATACCTTCAGGAACACAAAGTCACCAACCGAAACTCAAGATCTCGCCTCCTGTTGTCGCGTAGCTTTTCTGCCTACTCGAGCCGTAAGCAACTCTCTAATCGCCTTCACACTCTCACCGATTGTTGCACCATCTCCGAACCCCATAATCTAGCCTCACCAACCTCATCCCAGCAAATCGGTGATCGACACTTACGCCCATACAATGCCTCGTACGGCGCCATCTCAATGCTCGACTGATAGCTGTTATTATACGCAAACTCAGCCAACGGTAGATGTGAATCCCAACTACCCTTAAAATCCATAGCACACGCACGTAGCATATCCTCCAAAGATCGTATCAGATCAATCTCTCCGACCGACCATCGATCGGGATGAAACGCAGATCGAAATTCAGCTGCACTCCAAAGCCTCCTCGCAAAGAATGCCGTAACCTAGAAGTAAACTGGGGTCTCTATCTCGACACAATGCTAACCAGTACACCATGTAGTCTCACAATCTCCTGAATGTACAACGCTGCCCACTGACTCAAACTGTAGGAAATCGCAATAGGGATAAAATGAGAAGACTTAGTCAACCTATCAACGATAACCCAAACTGCATCAAAGCCTCTACGAGTACGTGGCAACCCTGAAACAAAATCCATGGTGATATGCTCCCACTTCCACTCCGGAATCTCAAGTGGATGAAGCAAACCAGGTCTCGGTGCTCACTTAACGCCGGCACGTCAAACATCTCGAAACATACTCGCCTATCTCCTCTTCATACCATTCCACCAAAATCGCTCTTCAAGTCACGGTACATCTTAGTACTACCCGGATGTATCGTATACTGGGCCTTGTGAGCCTCATCAAGAACCATGCGTTTCACTTCATCGGAAGAAGGAACGCAAACCCTACCCTGAAATGTCAAAATCCCATCACTGTTTATCGCGAACTCGGGTGTATTATTCTCACCCAATCCATCGATAATCTTCATCAGTTCTGGATCAGTAGCTTGAGCTTCCTTGATCCACCCAAACAATACTGGTGTAGCACGAACACTAGCAAAGAGAACACTATGCTCACTCACAACAGACTCCATTCACGGATATCCTCGAGCATCTTCCAAAGAAGCGCCACAATAAACCACGAAGTTCTCACCACCACTAGGCAAAGCTAAAACCGAGCCGTAGTCAACCTCCTCTTCAACTCCCGAAAGCTAGCCTCACACTTGTCACTCCAAACAAAAGCGCACTTCTTCTCGAGTAAGATTGGTCATAGGAGTGGCAATCTTAGAAAATCCTCAATGAACCTACGGTAATAACCCGCCAAGCCCAAGAAACTACGGACTTCGGTCACCGTACTAGAGTCTTCCACTTGGTAACGCCTCAACTTTTGATGGATCCACCGCGATACCATCACTAGACACAACATGCCCAAGAAAAGCAACTTGTTCTAGCCAATGCACACTTGCTAAATTTAGCAAAAAGTCTTCTTACGCAACACAAGAAGAACCTCTCTCAAATGATGCTCATGCTCCTCTCGTGACTTCGAGTACACAAGGATATCATCAATGAACACCACTACAAAGCAATCAAGGTACTCATGAAACACCCTATTCATCAAGTCCATGAAAACGGCAGCGCGCTTGGTCAAACCAAACGGCATCACAACAAACTCATAATGGCCATAACGCGCACGAAAGGTCGTCTTCGACATCCTCCCGCGAACCCTCAACCGGTGGTAACCACTCCTCAAGTCTAACTTGGAATACACAACACCCTCAAGCCGATCAAAGAGATCATCAATGTGAGGTAATGGGTACTTATTCTTTATAGTAACCTGGTTCAACTGACGATAGTCAATGCATAACCGCAAACTACCATCCTTCTTCTTCACAAACAAAACCGGTGCACCCCACGGAGACACACTCGGTTTAAAAAACTCTCTATCAAGCAGCCTCGCAATCGCTCCTTCAACTCTCTCAACTCACTGAGCCATCCTATAAGGTGCTCTAGAGATAGGTGAAGTACCGGCAATAACTCAATGCAAAACTCTAACTCTCGGTCGGGAGGTAATGCATAATCACGAAAAGACATCCGAAATTCATTAACTACCACATCCTCTATACTAACGTAAGACATGCTAGTATCAAGCACACAAGCAATACACCCAAGACACCCCTCGAGATAGAAGTTTTCTAGCCCGTAGCGTAAATAACATGTATACCTCTCATAGCATGATCGCCAATAAACACAAACTCCGAATTCCTGCATGGCAAAAGTAACCCTCTTGCGACGGCAATCTACTAAAGCATGGTAAACACATAGCCAATCCATTCCCAATATCACATCAAAATCCCGGATAGGCAATACTACCAAACCCGCATGCAAAACCCGATCACAAACAAGTACATCACAACCCCTATAAACCTCAGATGCAAGCATACAATCACCCAACTGTAGACACCTCAAGCACATAAGGCAACCGAAAGTGCAATACACATAAATTCTCAATAAAATACGGTGCATAATATTTGCACCTTTATAGCAATACACCATTTACTGTTCCATACCTTTTTGGTAATTGGTTTGGTCAATTTCAAATCTAATTTATACCATTCTAGTTCTCCGACGAAGACCTCTTGATAATCAAGTCAGGGGCCCTCTGAAGTGACTTCAAAAGCTTTCGTCGTAAAGCGGATGTGGGGTGTTCGTGAATCACATAAAAGCATCCTTTATATCGGTCTCAAGAATACAAATCATAAGCACATATAGGCAT
The DNA here is from genome assembly GCA_013146195.2 of Codonopsis lanceolata. Classification (NCBI taxonomy): domain Eukaryota; kingdom Viridiplantae; phylum Streptophyta; class Magnoliopsida; order Asterales; family Campanulaceae; genus Codonopsis; species Codonopsis lanceolata. The sequence goes on along the minus strand of CM028378.1, from coordinate 77,300,314 downwards.
GGCATCAACATCATGCAACATAGTATATTAATTTACTATGTATGTAAACAAGATTTTGAAATATTCATACCATTAACTACCTATCAATGGTAGATAAAACACATTATACAAGGCTAGTACACTATCAATGTATTAGACTAATCAAGAGACAATACAACATTTCACGCGTCACTAGGTAGCATATTCTTACTAACTAGTATACGACCAATCCTTATAAGTCAATCCGTATACGGGTCGACAACCAATCATCACGTGACCACCTGCTGGCCAATCTCCAAGTTCCAACATATCATGGGGAAATTTCACCTTGATCAAGGTAGTCCCCCAAATACCCAAACACAAACATCGGGAAAGAGTTCTCAAATTCCCAGCACCAGTAATACAAGAACTGGTGGTTAATTACTACCATAACTATCTACACCTGTATAGTAATCTATGAAATACTAATAGGTAACACGGGAGGTTTAACCACTCCGCTCTCAAAACGTATTACAACGAATTTTCGCCATAATGATTAACACGACGATCACCCTTGGGACCGACAATCTAGCTTCTCGATTCCTAAAAATGGAACAAGGAACAACAATCTACTAAAACGCAAAGACCCACTCTTGGTATAACTGCAACTCATTAGCAGTATAGGAGAAATATAATACTCCTAGACACAAACCTTCACTCACGGCAATCTAGAACAAACGAACTTAGTACTCCAAGTCGTATTCATTCTCGAAGAATCTGCCAATAAGGCATGATACGTAACACTCAACGCCAAGATTCACACGTGGAACCAACCCACCTAGGCCATGGAACCTATCCCGGCCGATAGCTAACCTATAAAGCTCGATACCAACCGTGACGACCCGACCCCGAGATGGAATCACAAGTCAAGTCGCCCAAATAGGACAACAATACATGCAAAGACTCGCTTTGGAAAACGACGTGACGCAACATTTCGATGAAGCGACTCGGCACCAAAAGGCCGGAAATTTTAAAACTTTTTACACCCGATATAACAATAATAAGACAATTATACCAAATCATCGGCGACTTTACTACCGAACCCAACACTACAGCTTCATGCAAATATACCTCGACGGCTATAACATGCCTGAGAACAACATAAATAAATAAGAGCTAAAGTAATGCCCAATGAAGATTTAAACAGTGAACCATACTACATCTATACAAGGCTCTACATGCGCCAAGCACTCAAAATAGAATACAAGTATAGACATAAATACAACAAAACCAAATTCCCAAAGCAAAGTCTAAATGACTTGCTAATCCCAACGCCCTTACAAAAGAGAACAAAATAAGGACATCTAAAACCACAACCTCGTCGCGTGCGATCACGGACAAGCACGAACCCCGCAACACCTCAACGAGCGGTACCGAACGGCTCGGATCTAAAGCAAGAAAAGGGAGGGGTAAGTCATAAAGACTTTGTGAGTTAACAATTATGCATGTCATGGCATCATGCAAAGATACATATCAAGATATCATTTTTAATATCAAGTCAATCAAAGCGCTCATTTAATAAACACTTAAAACACATATCCATGGTAGCACATTGTTTCACATAAGTGCTATAAAGGTAAACCACATATAAGGAGGATATGATATGAAACCGATGCCGCTACGTAGCTCCCGCAATACACATAACATTCGTGCCAATGATACCCGTGATGAGTGTATCAAAGTACCGAAGTTCTCTACTCGGGTACCAAGCTCTCTCCTTGGTACTTAGACCTTCCAATGTGCTCTCTTGGTTACAAAGAAAGGTGCTACTTCCCCACCGTGGCCAACAAAGGAGGCGTGTGTGATAAAAACCCGGATAACAATCCATCACTATCACGAGTCCCATAACTCGTGACGGCGATGCATTGTCACACCAACGACTCAATCAAATATGCCACTGACTAATGCAATGCCAAGTAGATGTTTACTCGTCATGAGATCTCATAAGTTAGAGCGAACAAGTAGTTGTTTACTCACTTAAGGAATCACACAAGAATTCGACAAGAGCGAATTCAACATGTCAAATAGATTCATTATTCTACAACATGCTCTCAATCATGCATTTACTTCACACGATCACATAAATCACATAAGAACTCGATTGAGTCTTATAAGCACACATATCAAATATGCCCTTCAATCCATCCCAAAGTCACGTAAGCTAATTCATTAGTCTAACGCACTAAATTCATCATGTCAAATAGATATATCATTCTATAACATGCTCTCGATCATGCATTTACTTAACATAATCACACAAACCACATAAGAACTCGATTGAGTCTTACAAGCACACATACATCAAGGCATACTCATCAATCCATCTCAAAGTATCGTAAGCTAATTCATTAGTCTAACGAACTACATTCGTCGTAGGGATTGATTGTGGAGTCGTTATTGTTCATAACTCCCTAAATTCAACTCCGGTGAGTTTTACTACAATTCAACCAAGAAGAGTATTGATACTATATGTATCACATTGCCTTCTCCTAAGTTCTCCGCTCATTTAGAACTTGATAACTAAGCCGCTCATGTTCTCGAACTAGCCTAAAACACAATCTCGAAGTTTCAAACCCTAGTTTCGGTGATTTTGTTAAACCTTGAATTGAACCGAATTCTTTCACAAGAGTTATTCCCAAGCTTAATACAAACAACATTCATGCTTTAATAAATGTCAAAATCATAACTTCATAGAGATTTCATAAAATCATACTCACATTTTATATGTTGAATTGAAGGTTGTGTCTTCACAAAAGATGTTCACAATCAACATTAAAACAACTATAATGAAGGGGTCATGCTATTTTGTTTAACATGAAAATCTCAGGGAATTGTCACTCACCTTAGTCCTATGATTAATGGAGGAAAGGTTGATTAAAGAGCAAGGATTCTTGTAGAGATGATCAAGAGCTTCGATTTGGCGGTCTCGGTTCGACAATCGGACCACCGGATCTCCGGAAATGGTCCTTCAACCTAGGGTCTCCTCCATGGACGAATTTGGAGCTCAAGCTTCTGATTCTCTGGTTTTGTTAGACAAAAATGGCTGGAAGGCTGAATATTTGTGTTTATATACTCCCAAACTATGTCCCAATCCAAGTGAAGGCTTTAAGAGACTTCTAATTGGCCAAGGCATGCTAGCCATTGATAAGCCATGATCCAAGGGTCAAAAGGGTGTTAGACAAGTCAACAAAGGTGGCCTGAGTCATCAAGGTCGGCCAAGGGCAAGGGTTCAAGAGTCATTAGCCAAATCCACTCAAAACTCACAAATGCAGAAAACTGGACAACAGACAGTCAATCTTGTAAAATCGACCATAAATAGCTCACACCTCCAAATGAGGTGATTATTGATTTTTATGAAACTAGACTCTTTAAACTATAGTTTAGCCTTTTAAATTACTCAATTTGGACTTATATTCATCAAAATATGGCTACTACAAGTTCAAGTACAGAAGCTGATTTCCTGAAAACAGAATTCTGGCACAGCCGTAAGTCAAGACCTAAATGAGGTACTTATACACCTTGGAAAAATACCATATTTTACAGGAGTATACTAACATATGTAGGTAGAACATACTAAATTTTTAGAAAATTCTCTTTAGTAGATTGGTACCAGAATTTTCCCGAAGTTCGCCCAAAAACCGGACTGAATCTGTGAAGTAATAAGTTGATCATCTTATTTCCAAATGCAACCAATCTATGAACATGTATAAGGCTTGTTTAAACATGGTTATGGCTTGTATTCAAGGCCTAGAACTCAACCGAACTTCTCTCGACGAAATGAAGGCAATACAAGCAATGATGTTAAACCACAAAACACAAACGAAGCAACGAAGCTTCTAAACTCCCAACCAAGCATGAAACAACTAAGATGAACATTGTAAATCTTGTATGCAAGGTATTAAGACTCTCATGAGACTTATTAAGGTGCTAACACGTTAATACGAACACCCGAAACAACAACAACAAGGCATGCAACGCATGGAAGACCATTACTCTATTATGATCTTAACCAATTCAATGCCAACACGATATGAATGAAATGAAGTCTCAAATATGTAAAGACATATTATAAACATGTTATAATGATGACAAACATGAAATGGGGTTTGGGTTCTCACATCCTCCCCACTTAAAGGAATTTAGTCCCTAAATTCATACCTAAATCTCGAACAAGTAAGGGTATTTCTCCCTCATCTCAAGCTCGCCTCCCATGTGGCTTCCTCAATATCATGATTCTTCCACAAGACCTTCACTAAAGGAATCCGCTTGGTCCTCAAGACTTGCTCCTTGGTATCAAGAATCCTCACCGGTTTCTCAACGTAAGAAAGATCGGGCTCAAAGGTAATCTCCTCATAAGTAAGGACATGTGACTCGTCCTTCAAGTACTTACGAAGCATGGAAACATGAAACACATCATGAACACCCGATATAGACGGTGGTAACGCAAGTCTATAAGCCAAAGAACCAATCCGCTCTAAGATCTCGAACGGACCAATAAACCTAGGAGAAAGCTTCCCTTTCTTCCCAAACCGCTTAGTACCGCGCCGGGGCGATACCTTCAGGAACACAAAGTCACCAACCTGAAACTCAAGATCACGCCTCCTGTTGTCGGCGTAGCTTTTCTCTGCCTACTCGAGCCGTAAGCAACTGCCTCTAATCGCCTTCACACTCTCACCGATTGTTGCACCATCTCCGAACCCCATAATCTAGCCTCACCAACCTCATCCCAAAGAAATCGGTGATCGACACTTACGCCCATACAATGCCTCGTACGGCGCCATCTCAATGCTCGACTGATAGCTGTTATTATACGCAAACTCAGCCAACGGTAGATGTGAATCCCAACTACCCTTAAAATCCATAGCACACGCACGTAGCATATCCTCCAAGATCAGATCAATCTCTCCGACCGACCATCGACCGGGATGAAACGCAAGATCGAAATTCATTGCACTCCAAAGCCTCCCGCAAAGAATGCCGTAACCTAGAAGTAAATCTGGGTCTCTATCTCGACACAATGCTAACAGTACACCATGTAGTCTCACAATCTCCTCGAATGTACAACGCTGCCAACTGACTCAAACTGTAGGAAATCGCAATAGGGATAAAATGAGAAGACTTAGTCAACCTATCAACGATAACCCAAACTGCATCAAAGCCTCTACGAGTACGTGGCAACCCTGAAACAAAATCCATGGTGATATGCTCCCACTTCCACTCCGGAATCTCAAGTGGATGAAGCAAACCGGCAGGTCTCTGGTGCTCAGCCTTAACCTGCTGGCACGTCAAACATCTCGAAACATACTCGCCTATCTCCTCTTCATACCATTCCACCAAAATCGCTCTTCAAGTCACGGTACATCTTAGTACTACCCGGATGTATCGTATACTTGGCCTTGTGAGCCTCATCAAGAACCATGCTTTCACTTCATCGAAGAAGGAACGCAAACCCTACCTGAAATGTCAAAATCCCATCACTATTTATCGCGAACTCGGGTGTATTATTCTCACCCAATCCATCGATAATCTTCATCAGTTCTGGATCAGTAGCTTGAGCTTCCTTGATCCACCCAAACAATACTGGTGTAGCACGAACACTAGCAAAGAGAACACTATGCTCACTCACAACAGGACTCCATTCACGGATATCCTCGAGCATCTTCCAAAGAAGCGTCACAATAAACCACGAAGTTCTCACCACCACTAGGCAAAGCTAAAACCGAGTGTAGTCAACCTCCTCTTCAACTCCCGAAAGCTAGCCTCACACTTGTCACTCCAAACAAAAGCGCACTTCTTCCGAGTAAGATTGGTCATAGGAGTGGCAATCTTAGAAAATCCTCAATGAACCTACGGTAATAACCCGCCAAGCCCAAGAAACTACGGACTTCGGTCACCGTACTAGAGTCTTCCACTTGGTAACTCAACTTTTGATGGATCCACCGCGATACCATCACTAGACACAACATGCCCAAGAAAAGCAACTTGTTCTAGCCAATGCACACTTGCTAAATTTAGCAAAAAGTCTTCTTACGCAACACAGTAAGAACCTCTCTCAAATGATGCTCATGATCCTCTCATGACTTCGAGTACACAAGGATATCATCAATGAACACCACTACAAAGCAATCAAGGTACTCATGAAACACTCTATTCATCAAGTCCATAAAACGGCAGCGTTTGTCAAACCAAACGGCATCACAACAAACTCATAATGGCCATAACGCTGCACGAAAGGTCGTCTTCGACATCCTCCCGCGAACCCTCAACCGGTGGTAACCACTCCTCAAGTCTAACTTGGAATACACAACACCCTCAAGCCGATCAAAGAGATCATCAATGTGAGGTAATGGGTACTTATTCTTTATAGTAACCTCGTTCAACCGACGATAGTCAATGCATAACCGCAAACTACCATCCTTCTTTCACAAACAAAACCGTGCACCCCACCTGAGACACACTCGGTTTAAAAACTCTCTATCAAGCAGCCTCGCAATCGCTCCTTCAACTCTCTCAACTCACTGAGCCATCCTATAAGGTGCTCTAGAGATAGGTGAAGTACCGGCAATAACTCAATGCAAAACTCTAACTCTCGGTCGGGAGGTAATGCATAATCATAAAAGACATCCGAAATTCATTAACTACCTACATCCTCTATACTAAAGACATGCTAGTATCAAGCACACAAGCAATATACCCAAGACACCCCCGAGATAGAAGTTTTCTAGCCCGTGAAAGCGTAAATAACATGTATACCTCTCATAGCATGATCGCCAATAAACACAAACTCCGAATTCCTGCATGGCAAAAGTAACCCTCTTGCGACGGCAATCTACTAAAGCATGGTAAACACATAGCCAATCCATTCCCAATATCACATCAAAATCCCTGATAGGCAATACTACCAAACCCGCATGCAAAACCCGATCACAAACAAGTACATCACAACCCCTATAAACCTCGATGCAAGCATACAATCACCCAACTGTAGACACCTCAAGCACATAAGGCAACCGAAAGTGCAATACACATAAATTTCAATAAAATACGGTGCATCATATTTGCACCTTTAAAGCAATACACCATTTGTTGTTCCATACCTTTTGGTAATTGGTTTGGTCAATTTCAAATCTAATTTATACCATTCTAGTTCTCCGACGAAGACCTCTTGATAATCAAGTCAGGCCCTCTCAAGTGACTTCAAAAGCTTTCGTAAAGGATGTGGGGTGTTCGTGAATCACATAAAAGCATCCTTTATATCGGTCTCAAGAATACAAATCATAAGCACATATAGGCATGGCATCAACATCATGCAACATAGTATATTAATTTACTATGTATGTAAACAAGATTTTGAAATATTCATACTATTAACTACCTATCAATGGTAGATAAAACACATTATACAAGGCTAATACACTATCATTGTATTAGACTAATAAAGAGACAATACAACATTTCACGCGTCACTAGGTAGCATATTCTTACTAACTAGTATACGACCAATCCTTATAAGTCAATCTGTATACGGGTCGACAACCAATCATCACGTCATGACCACCTACTGGCCAATCTCCAAGTTCCAACATATCATGGGGAAATTTCACCTTGATCAAGGTAGTCCCCCCAAATACCCAAACACAAACATCGGGAAAGAGTTCTCAAATTCCCAGCACCAGTAATACAAGAACTGGTGGTTAATTACTACCATAACTATCTACACCTGTATAGTAATCTATGAAATACTAATAGGTAACACGAGAGGTTTAACCACTCCGCTCTCAAAACGTATTACAACGAATTTTCGCCATAATGATTAACACGACGATCACCCTTGGGACCGACAATCTAGCTTCTCAGATTCCTAAAAATGGAACAAGGAACAACAGCTCTACTAAAACGCAACACCCACTCTTGGTATAAATGCAACTCATTAGCAGTATAGGAGAAATATAATACTCCTAGACACAAACCTTCACTCACGGCAATCTAGAACAAACGAACTTAGTACTCCAAGTCGTATTCATTCTCGAAGAATCTGCCAATAAGGCATGATACAGAACACTCAACGTCAAGATTCACACAGGGAACCAACCCACCTAGGCCATGGAACCTATCCTGGCCGATAGCTAACCTATAAAGCTCGATACCAACCGTGACGACCCGACCCCGAGATGGAATCACAAGTCAAGTCGCCCAAATAGGACAACAATACATGCAAAGACTCGCTTTGGAATAGAAAACGACGTGACGCAACATTTTAGATGAAGCGACTCGGCACCAAAAGGCCGGAAATTTTAAAACTTTTTACACCGATATAACAATTAAGACAATTATACCAAATCATCGGCGACTTTACTACCGAACCCAACACTACACGCTTCATGCAAATATACCTCGACGGCTATAACATGCCTGAGAACAACATAAATAAATAAGAGCTAAAGTAATGCCCAATGAAGATTTAAACAGTGAACCATACTACATCTATACAAGGCTCTACATGCGCCAAGACTCAAAATAGAATACAAGTATAGACATAAATACAACAAAACCAAATTCCCAAGCAAAGTCTAAATGACTTGCTAATACCCAACGCCCTTACAAAAGAGAACAAAATAAGGACATCTAAAAACCACAACCTCGTCGCGTGCGATCACGGACAAGCGAATCCCGCAACACCTCAACGAGCGGTACCGAACGGCTCGGATCTAAAGCAAGAAAAGGGAGGGGTAAGTCATAAAGACTTTGTGAGTTAACAATTATGCATGTCATGGCATCATGCAAAGATACATATCAAGATATCATTTTTAATATCAAGTCAATCAAAGCGCTCATTTAATAAACACTTAAAACACATATCCATGGTAGCACATTGTTTCACATAAGTGCTATAAAGGTAAACCACATATAGGAGGATATGATATGAAACCGATGCCGCTACGTAGCTCCCGCAATACACAGCGTTAACATTCGTGCCAATGATACCCGTGATTAGTGTATCAAAGTACCGAAGTTCTCTACTCGGGTACCAAGCTCTCTCCTTGGTACTTAGACCTTCCAATGTGCTCTCTTGGTTACAAAGAAAGGTGCTACTTCTTCCCACCGTGGCCAACAAAGGAGGCGTGTGTGATAAAAACCCGGATAACAACCCATCACTATCACGAGTCCCATAACTCGTGACGGCGATGCATTGTCACACCAACGACTCAATCAAATATGCCACTGACTCATGCAATGCCAAGTAGATGTTTACTCGTCATGAAATCTCAAATAAGGAATAAGTTCGACAAGAGCGAACTTATTCAACAAGTAGTTGTTTACTCATTTAAGGAATCACACAAGAATTCGACAAGAGCGAATTCAACATGTCAAATAGATTCATTATTCTACAACATGCTCTCAATCATGCATTTACTTCACACGATCACACAAACCACATAAGAACTCGATTGAGTCTTATAAGCACACATATCAAATATGCCCTTCAATCCATCCCAAAGTCACGTAAGCTAATTCATTAGTCTAACGCACTAAATTCATCATGTCAAATAGATATATCATTCTATAACATGCTCTCGATCATGCATTTACTTCACACGATCACATAAACCGCATAAGAACTCGATTGACTCTTACAAGCACACATACATCAAGGCATACTCATCAATCCATCTCAAAGTATCGTAAGCTAATTCATTAGTCTAACGAACTACATTCGTCATAGGGATTGATTGTGGAGTAGTTATTGTTCGATAACTCCCTAAATTCAACTCCGTGAGTTTTACTAAAATTCAACCAAGTAGAGCATTGATACTATATGTATCACATTGCCTTTTCTAAGTTCTCCGCTCATTTAGAACTTGATAACTAAGCCGCTCATGTTCTTCGAACTAGCCTTAAACACAATCTCGAAGTTTCAAACCCTAGTTTCGGTGATTTTGTTAAACCTTGAATTGAACCGAATTCTTTCACAAGAGTTATTCCCAAGCTCATTATAAACAACATTCATGTTTTACAAAATGTCAAAATCATAACTTCATAGAGATTTCATAAAATCATACTCATATTTTATATGTTGAATTGAAGGTTTTGTCTTCACAAAAGATGTTCACAATCAACATTAAAACAGCTATAATGAAGGGGTCATGTTATTTTATTAAACATGGAAAATCTCAGGGAATTGTCACTCACCTTAGTCCTAATGATTAATGGAGGAATGAGGTTGATCAAAGCAAGGATTCTTGTAGAGAGATCAAGGAGCTTCGATTTGGCGGTCTCGGTTTGCCGATCGGACCACCGGAACTCCGGGAAATGGTCCTTCAACCTAGGGTTTCCTCCATGGACGAATTTTGAGCTTGAGTCTCTGATTCTCTGGTTTGTTATTGATCAAAAATGGCTGAAAGGCTGAATTTAAGTTTATATACTTCCCTCAAACCCCCAATCCAATTGAAGGGCTTAAAGAGGCTTCTCATTGGCCAAGGCATGCTATCCTTTGATAAGAACTAATCTAAGGGTCTAAAAGGGTCTTAGAAGAGTCAACAAAGGTGGCTTCAAGTCACCAAGGTCGGCCAAGGCAAGGGGTGCAAGGGTCATTAACCAAAACACTCAAAAAATCTCACAATTGCTGAAAAAGGACAGTCGCATCTTGTAAAATCGACCATAAATAGCTCACACTCCAAATGAGGTGATTATTGATTATGAAACTAGACTCTTTAAACTATAGTTTAGCCTTTTAAATTACTCAATTTGGACTTATATTCATCAAAATATGGCTACTACAAGTTCAAGTACAGAAGCTGATTTCCTAACACAGCCGTAAGTCAAGACCTAAATGATACTTAACACCTCAAAGGAAACAATACCACAGGAGTATACTCAAACAATGTAGGTAAAACATCCGAGACATGTTAGAAAACATTGGAACCACTCGAACAAAACGAATCAAACAAGAATCAATCCCAACTTAATCTAGGATATAATGAACATGTATTAGGCTTGTTTAATCATGGTTATGGCTTGTATACAAGGCCTATAACTCAACCGAACTTCTCTCGAGACGAAATGAAGGCAATACAAGCAATGATGTACAAGATCAAAACACAAACGAAGCAACGAAGCTTCTAAACTTCTAACCAAGCACACAACAACTAAGATGAACATTGTAAATCTTATATGCAAGGTATTAAGACTCTCATGAGACTTATTAAGGTTCTAACACGTTAAAACGAACACTCGAAACATCAACACAAGGCATGCAACGCATGGAAGACCATTACTCTATTATGATCTCAGCCAACTCAATGCCAACATGATATGAATGAAATGAAGTCTCTAACATGTCAAGACCTACAACAAACATGTTATAATGATGACAAAAATGAAATGGGGTTTGGGTTCTCACATCCTCCCCCACTTAAAGGAATTTAGTCCCTAAATTCATAATTCTCGAACAAGTAAGGGTATTTCTCCCTCAACTCAAGCTAAGTCTCCCATGTGGCTTCCTCAATATCATGATTCTTCCACAAGACCTTCACTAAAGGAATCCATTTGGTCCTCAAGACTTGGTCCTTGGTATCAAGAATCCTCACCGGTTTCTCAACGTAAGAAAGATCGGGCTCAAAGGTAATCTCCTCATAAGTAAGGACATGTGACTCGTCCTTCAAGTACTTACGAAGCATGGAAACATGAAACACATCATGGACACCCGATATAGACGGTGGTAACGCAAGTCTATAAGCCAAAGAACCAATCCGCTCTAAGATCTCGAACGGACCAATAAACCTGGGAGAAAGCTTCCCTTTCTTCCCAAACCGCTTTGTACCGCGCCGGGGCGATACCTTCAGGAACACAAAGTCACCAACCTGAAACTCAAGATCTCGTCTCCGGTTGTCTGCGTAGCTTTTCTATCTACTCTGAGTTGTAAGAAATATGTCTCTAATCAGCTTCACACTCTCAGCTGACTGTTGTACCATCTCTGAACCCCATAATCTAGCCTCACCAACCTCATACCAGCAAATCGGTGATAGACACTTACGCCCATACAATGCCTCGTACGGCGTCATCTCAATGCTCGACTGATAACTATTATTATACGCGAACTCAGCCAACAGTAGATGTGAATCCCAACTACCCTTGAAATCCATAGCACACACACGTAACATATCCTCCAAAATCTGTATCAATCGCTCCGACTGACCATCAGACTGTGGATGAAACGCAATACTGAAATTTAGCCTCGTACCCAAAGCCTCCTGCAAAGAATGCCAGAACCTCGAAGTAAATCTGGGGTCTCTATCTGACACAATGCTAACCGGTACACCATGTAGTCTCACAATCTCCTGAATATACAACGCTGCCAACTGACTCAAACTGTAGGAAATCGCTATAGGAATGAAATGAGAAGACTTAGTCAACCTATCAACGATAACCCAAACTGCATCAAAGCCTCTACGAGTACGTGGCAACCCTGTAACAAAATCCATGGTGATATGCTCCCACTTCCACTCTGGAATCTCAAGTGGATGAAGGAAACCGGCAGGTCTCTGGTGCTTAGCCTTAACCTACTGGCACATCAAGCATCTCGAAACATACTCAGCTATCTCCCTCTTCATACCATTCCACCAAAACTGCCTCTTCAAGTCACGGTACATCTTAGTACTACCCGGATGTATCGTATACTTGGCCTTGTGACCCTCATCAAGAACCATACGTTTCACTTCATCGGAAGAAGGAACGCAAACCCTACCCTAAAATGTCAAGATCCCATCACCGTTTATCGCGAACTCGGGTGTATTATTCTCACCCAATCCATCGATAATCTTCCTCAAATCGGAATCAGTATCTTGAGGTTCCTTGATCAACCCAAACAATACTGGTGTAGCACGAACACTAGCAAAGAGAACACTATGCTCGCTCACAACATGACTCCATTCACGGACATCCTCGAGCATCTTCCATTCCCTAATCATCAAACATGACATGAAGGATCTCCTACTCAACGCATCCGCTACAACATTCGCTTTCCCCGGATGGTACAAGATAGTACAATCGTGATCCTTAAGCTTCTCCATCCATCGCCTCTGTCTCATATTTAACTCCTTTTGCGAGAAAAGGTATTTCAGACTCTTATGATCCGTATACACCTCAAACTTAGCTCTATACAGATAGTGTTTCCACTTATGAAGTGCAAAGATAATAGCTGCCAACTCAAGATCATGAGTCGGATAATTCTGCTCATACGGTGACAACTTCCTAGAAGCATAGGCAATAACCTTCCCGTTCTGCATAAGCACACAAGCCTTCCAAAGAAGCGTCACAATAAACCACGAAGTTCTCACAACCACTAGGCAAAGCTAAAACCGGAGCCGTAGTCAACCTCCTCTTCAACTCCTGAAAGCTAGCCTCACACTTGTCACTCCAAATAAAAGCAGACTTCTTCTGAGTAAGATTGGCCATAGGAGTGGTGTGAGGTTCCCGAGATGTGCCGCGCCCGCCTGGATAGGGTGCTGCTGCGGCGGCGGGACACCACCGCCTCATTCCACCCTCCCTTGTTTAGGGGAAGACGAAATCCAAAGTGCGAGAGGAGTGCTGTCTATATTAGCACGTTGGAATGTGCCTCGGTTGCCCTGAGTGGATTTTGTATCAAATATGGGAACTGATGGTTTTCCATATCAAGTTATCCTTTGTTTAGGGATAACAGGATATAAGAATGCATTACCCTTCCATTCCCATTCTCCCCTTTTCTTTTTAGGGGAAAACGGAGAAGTTCAAGAAAGGATATTGCGACGCCCCCACTATGGATTTATTGAAAATAGCCTTATGGCCCATTCAGATCACTATGGGAGCTATGGGTTTCCCGCATCAAGTTATCCCTTGTTTAGGGGATACCAGGATATGGGAATGCATCACTCTCCATTCCCCGTATCTCCCTTTTTAGGGGAGAACAGAAAGTGCAAAGAGAGAATGTTGCGAGGCACCGATTTGAAAGTTTTAGAGTCGCCATCTTTATTTTAAGGCAAAAAGAAAGAAAAACCAAAAAAGAAACCAGAGATTTAAAAAAGCGGGTTCGGAGGCTAAGTTACGAGTTGGGAAGGTGCTAGGCACCCAACTCGCCCTTTCGGTCTCGAGAATGGTTTTTGGCTGAAGTATGCTTATTGTCACATTTATTTAGCAAATAAATAAGGTATTATAATGACAGGGAAATTTAAACAAATACATTCGTGGCTACATTATTTACGGACTCGCAAATTGTGCCTCCTTCCAATAATTACAAACATATTTAAGAATATTTGGCCATTATAACGGCTCTTTTACATACTATTTCCTAATCTAATCCGGGCAGCACAACGACTTATATTGGCTACATTGTGCCGGATTTTAAATACAACTTTAAATAATAAATAAACTGAAAAGTAAATAAATAAATAAAAGCGCCCTTAAAGGTGTTACCTTTAGAGCGGTGTGTGCTCGCCGTCCTTGAGACTTTTGTTGTTTGTTGTGTGTTTGTTGTTTTGATTTGGGCGGAGTGACGGCTTATATGTGATAGTTTTGGTTTGTTTGGTTGGGCAGAATGACAACTTAGTTTTTGTGGTTTTGGCCTTTTTGGTTGGACGGAATAACGGCTTATTTGGGGTTTTTCAGCTCGTTACTTGGGCAGAGTAACGGCTTACTTTGGGATTTTTGGGTCGGGGAAATGAGGTGGATACCTAACAACTAGGCTAGGGATCACTTATAACCTATGGATATTTATTTTGGCGGAGTTTGGACAGGGTTTGGAGACTTTAGGGGGTTCCACTCACCTATCTCCCACCTCTCGTACTATTCGCTTCGAAGGAACGCGGAGAGAATTTCTCAGCGCTTCCTTGCGATGAAAATGAGCGCTGAAAACGGGAGGCCGAGGCTTCTATTTATAGCAGAGAGCAGGGACTCAGTGGGAATTTCTGGATTTGTTCACCCTGCATTGGTCAGTTGTACCGTGAGCATGAAAGGTTGTACATTTCGGCAACAGAGAGAGGCTACAGGAAACCCCATGGTGCGGCCAAGGCCTTCCTTGGTGCAGCACCATGGGCCTTTGGTGCGGCACCATGCCTCCTTTTCATCTTTGATTTTTGACATTTTCACCCCCTGCAGTTCACTGTTCATGCATCCTACTTTTCCTTTTGCATTTTCGACCCTGTAACTTGACATTTGTTAATGTTTCAACAGTTCTTGATATTTTATGTCATGTCACATATTAGGGGTACGAAATTGGGGTGTCTACAGAGCCCCTCAACGATGGAGTCTACGGGTAACCCAAGGCTTACTGAGTAGACGAACATCATTGATAAACAATAGACTCTCCAATTTTGTTCAATTATAAAATGGGGAACGAGATGCAACAGGTAGTAGTTATAATGCAACAGTATATGACACAGACCAAACTCCATAGCTTAGACATATTTAGTCGGTTATAGCAAGTTATCGTAATTTTTAAGCAAATATGAAATGAAGTGCTCTAATGGTCGGACCTACTAGTGTAGGCTGCCTACATATCCCTTAATAAAGGAACTCAGACCAAAACGTAGTTCAGGCCAAGACCTAAACTATCACTCGTACAACGGTCGTGCCTACCGTAATAGGCTACATACGTATCCTTAAACAATGAATCAGACCGAAACGTAGTTCACTCAGTTGGGGACTAAATGTGGCGGTGTAAGTGTTGTGGTGCAAGTGCGACAATACTAAATGAGCAAGTGTGGCAAAGCTTTATCAAATAAGTACGACAATGGTAAATATGTGCTATGATGGTCGCGTCTACCGTGATAGACTGCCTACGTATCCTTAAACAAGGAATCAGACCAAACGTAGTTCGTCTTGTGGCTATGCGGAGTGAATTGTTTCCTAGGAACTCAGCCTCTCGGAGAACAAGACCTTTCCCTATAAATCCGGGGCTGTGTACCCCTTAAAGGAAAGTTTCCCACATAGCCAAAATGCATGGACTGTATTGCCTCCTCAGGAACTCAGCCTTCAACGGAGAACAAAACCTCTCCCTATCAATCCGGGGCTGTGTACCCCTTAAAGGAAAGTTTCCAAACATCAAACAAATGCACTGTTAAAAAGGAAAATACCTTCCTTTCCTTTACCTTTGTCGTGTCCATGCAGCAAATTGCTGTTGATGTTGCTTTGCTGTCGCTTGCTGCTTTACGCTGTTTGTTGTTGCACTTTGCTGGGGATTTTTCTTTTTATCACTGTTCCAGCCTTCGCTGGAAAATCTTTTCCCCGTACCGCTTTGTTTTCGACTTTAGTTGGAAAAATTTTCTTGATGCTGCTGCATTTGTTCTTGTTGCTCCTTCTAACCTTGGTCAGAAGCATCTTTTTTCTTGCTGTAGCATCATTTGGTATCAGTTGATATCATCTTTTCTTTGCTGATGTTTTTCTTTTTGCTTGATTTTCTAGCTTCAGCCGAAAATTTCTTCTTCTGCCGCCGCATTTTTCCTTGTTGCATGTACCTGAAAATTTTTCCTTGCTTGTACATGCATTTCCCCCTCTCCCGATTTTTTTTTTTTTTTTTTTTTTTCATTTTTTGTTTTATTCTGCATGCCTGTCACTTTTCTTTATTTTCATGCTTATTACCTCTTTTTGTTTTTCTCAGTTTTTTCTTTTTTTTATCTATTTTTTTTTCTGCCTGGATATACTTCTGATCTGCTAGATTTTTTTTTTGGCACTTTTGAAGCATTCCTGACTTTATTAATGATGCATATGCATGTCCTATTTATGCCTAAATGATGCAATCATGTAATGATGCATGAAATTTATTTTTACGATGCATGATTAAACTAGTGGTCACCATTTGACCTTATTATGCAGGATTTATACTATAAATGCAGATGGGGCTACATGATGCATGCTTATGCTGCAGGGACATAGTGAAATGCCATAAGAATATTTACTTTCATGATTGGTGGCATTTTATTTTTCTTTTAAGCGCACCCTAATGCAACTTATTGGATAATATATGCAAATGATGAATGTATGTACTACTTTATTTAATGCAAATGTGATGCCTAAAAATTATAGGATGCTTATTAACATGATGCATGAGTATTTTCCTATTCTATCATGCATGCAGTAATGCAAAATGTAGTATATATCTTTAAGATGCAAAATGCATTTTTACAATGCCTAAAATGCAAAAACGTTTATTTATATGCAAAACAATACATAAATTTTTTGTTTTTTGTTTTTTGTTTTTTGTTTTTTTTGTTTTTTTGTTTTTTTGTTTTTGTTCTTTGTTTTTTTGTTTTTGTTTTTTTGTTTTTTGTTTTTTTTTGTTTTTGTTAAAACCTGTATAAATATTTACAATGCAATGTAATTTTATATGATGCAAAATAAATAAACACATGCAGACTCAAGACGCACACACAAAGCAAAGATATACCGACCTAACGGGTAATGGCACGCTATATTTCCAAAAGGGATTTTAAAGGAATATACCTTCGGGTTCGAATAGGCTTCCCTTTCTCTTTTCTCCCTCTTTTTTTTTTATGATATGCGGGGCAAGGAAAAGGCAAATACTTCCACCTGTTGTTGGCCATATCATTGTTGCAGGGCTATACTTGACATAAGGCTATTCTCACAGCTCCTGCATTTTCTTCGTAATCAGACAGGGCCGCCGTGAATGATCGGGATCCAGGTCATCGGGCTGTTTCAGGACAGTGGCAACGCAGATGATGAATAGGACGAGGACACTTCTGGTGTTTCTTATCCTGATGAGACTGAGCTTTTTTCTGTGCCTTGCAGAAGAAGTATATGGGACCGGCTCGGTGGACGTCGCAGGCACTGATGGACTGCTCCGGGGCTTAAGCTGCAAATGAAGGGATAGTTTTGGGGGAAACAAGGGGGGTACAGGCAATAATAGATATGTACAGGTAATTAATGCATAACCTAAATTTCTTTAGCAATTATTCCTAAAGTTGCACCTTAGGACCTGTAATATTATATTTTAGTGTTTTATTGCGAGCTTATGTCGTGGTTTTTCTTTTTCTTTTGTCAGACGAGCCCTCTTGCATGCCGAAGACTGGAGGTAAGATGCCGAGGTTTCAAAGAGTGCCTTCCCTCTCCTTATTCTCCTGATATATATTTTTTATTTGGCTCTAACTTTTGCCTAGGCCGCCCTTTCGGGTTTTCAACCTAGCGAGCCTTTATTTTTTTTTAATTTTTTTTAATTTTGCTCTAATTTTTGCCTAGGCCGCCCTTTCGGGTTTTCGGCCTAGTGAGCCCTTACTTCTCCTTTTTTTTCATTTTTTTTATATGCCCTAACTTTTGCCTAGGCCGCCTTTTCGGGTTTTTAGCCTAGCGGGCCGGAGAGGGAAGCACTTGTTGGATAGAATGGATCGAGCACCATACCTTTTGAGCTCGTTGAAATTGGAGGGCTGAACAAGGTCTTCTTTCCTGGCTTGTGGGGAGTACGACATCTCCTGACCGGATCCTTTTGACAATATACGGCACATCGTGGAAGAGAGGGGTAGCAGCCTTTGATAAGTAGCCCCCATCATTTTTTAGCCCAGACGGCATGACATGATAGCAGTAGGTTCCCCAAGGGGTGGTGAATGAGGTCTTTTCTTGGTCTCCTGTTGCCTTTGATTTGACTATAACCCAGCATGCCATTGATGAAAAAAAACTGTTGGGCTTGGGAATGAACACTATATTGGACAGCCAGATCGGGTATTTTTCTTTCTTCTTCTTCTTTTTTTTTTTACTCGTTTATTTTTTTTTTACTCTTTTTTTTTTTTACTACTTCTTCTCTTTTTTTTTTTTACTCTTTTTTTTACCCGAATGAAGTTGACGTGTGGCTGTTTCATGTCTTCTTTTTAAACTTGTAGTGACCATTTTGGTTTGATGTGGTGGAGCTTTTGTCTGATTGGCTGAGCATCCGGACATATGAGGGTCCGGTGTTTGGCTATGGCTGGGTCTATGTGACGACCCGACCCAGATCCCAAGACGAGATCACAAGGTCGTGCCGTCAGACAAGCTAAGAGACAGACAAGCACCTGCTAAGCAAAGTGGTGTGAGTCAAAAGACGAGCCAACAAGCTCAAAACAGGAAGGTAAAGCCATAACGGCAATACAGGGAAATCAAAACCTAAAACCTGCGGAAGCAAAACCATAATGGGACCCGAGCTATCAAGCTCCTGAATGAAAGCAACCAAAGAGATAGTAAATCTCTCGGCCCAAAAACTTCGGCGCGTGGCCTTAACATTAGACACGCACAACAAACCATCGGCAACCAAGGCCGGCAGGCAGAATCCCAACGATAAACAACACTCACGGCTATAACATGCCGGAGGAACAATTCACTATAACCATATAATCAATGCTAAACCACCAACCAAACCTCACGTCTAAAACTATCGGAGGTAGGAACAATAATATACCACAACTAGAATAAACGAGCCACACTTGCTCGAAACGACAAAAGAAATAAATACTAAGGGTACAAATGCTCGGCAATACAACCGGCTCCCAAATACATAACCATAATATAACACTACAATCTACCCAAGTAAAGTCTACATAACTTTACATTCGAGCCTCACAATAAATACAACATAAAAATAAATAACTCCAAGCTTTTGACTTGGAAGACCACCTGCTAAAAGTCGTTATCCGAAGCCGCTGCGCGTACTAAAGGGATCACTGCACACACTAGGGAAAACAATCACACGGAGTGAGTCATAATGACCCAGTAAGTTTCTAAATGCAACATGTAGCATATTATGACATGGCATGGCATAAATGCATAAACATATAAAATCATGGTATCATGCTAGTATACCATCATGAAACATGTACTTAATTTTTAAAGCACATAAACTCACATAAACCAAGTAGCATTTTATCTTTCATGTAAATGCTCATAAATAAACATGTGTAACAGTAAACGTAATCGAACCGTTACTATCAAATCCGGGTTCAAAACCCAACCAACTTACCATAATATCAAATCTCAAACCATGATTCGGGCTCAATTCCCAATCAATAATACCACGGGGTTCCGTCCCCGATAATCACAACTCATCGATTTCCTTTAATGAGTACTCGTTACATTCATCCGGTCTCGGATGAGAAATGAGAGCTTCGATGTCGGGGCTAGGTGGCATAACTCAAGATCACATCCCACTCTTGGCCAAATAGTGAGGAGAAAAGGACCCAATGCAACGATTCGTAGCGATTGTTCCCAAAGGCTATGAATCGTCCCATTGCCGACACAACAACCAAAACCCGCCAGCTGGACTTTAAACCAAACATTCAAGTAGATATTTACTTGTCTAAACCAATGAGACCAAATTCATTATTATCGGGCTCATTAAATCATGTAGGACATAATGCTCTACAACAAACTCATAAACCATGCACATAATTGCATATAAACAAATAGGGCATAATGCTCCACAAAATCCCATAATCCATGCAGATATTTGCATATAACCACGTAGGACATAATGCTCTACGACATCTCATAAACCATGCATATAATTGCATATAAACAAGTAGGACATAACGCTCTACCAAACATCATGAACAATGCATATATTTGCATATAACCATTGTGTTCAACTAACTTACAAGTTTAGTTTAAAAACAACATATTGAGGTATTCATTATTCCTCAAGTCATCAACCCAGTCAAGTATAGCTTACAAGCTTAATAAAATGTAATGTGAGGTCTCCCATAATCCTCAACTCAAACCAAACCAAGACTACTACGCTAGTCTCAAAATATCCACCAATCAAGACTTATTATTTTAGTCTTTATTTTAAGTATATACGGACTCAATCATAGTCCTAATCGTCATACATGATCGATAACACCAACACCATACTTAAAACATTATGACTACTCCGTAGTCACTTCGCACAAGTGTTTTCATATGTACGCAACAAAAATCCTTGAGAAGAAGATTCTCTCTTAGTCTTCTCTTAAATAATCTCATGACCTTATGTGGGTCTCTATGGTCCCATGCTCTAACAAGCATGCTTAAAATGTATTCTAGTCAGTCTCCAAAACATAAGTGTCGCCATAGGACACAACCAAAAACCCGGTGTGCCCAAGCACAACCCAAGCAAACCCAAACATTGTAGGGTTCCAACCCAAGGCTCTTTATCATTTTATTGGCCTTATTACGACTCCGTTGAGTCTTACTAACACATTTCATTCTTTATGTGTTCTATAAATTCACACCGTAAGAATTTCTTAAGGTTTATAACCAAATCTCAATAGTCATTCGGGCTTAATTCCCAAGACTAAAAATCCACAAAACACATCTCAATCACTAATCATTAAAGTTTGGAAGTTATGTTCTTCCCTCCATTAACCAAACGAAATCCAATCATCGTAGGATCTCAATCCAAGTTTGCTTAACATATTATCAAGCCTATAATGACTCCGTTGAGTCTAATCTACCCTTTCTAAAATTTTAGGGCATGGAAGCTATGGTTCTCAATTCTCCCTATATTCATAACTATCAACAATAGCCATCATCCCGGGTTCGTTTAACTCACATAAACCCGACAAAACCTTCATATATATAACATAGAATAAATTCATCATTTTGAGCACAATTTCCTTTAGCTCATCTTACCAATCATAATTCCAAATTCATGATTAAATCATACAACCTAGTTCAATATACTCTATTAAGCATATAAAACATAGTAATCAAGCTCACTTCATTAATTTAGCAAGCTAAACCAAATTTGGGCAAAACACCCTCCAAGTATCTCAACCAAACCAACATCAAAACTCATGGATAATCAACATACCCAAGTTCAATAGACTAATTAGAACATGAATTTCACATATTTCATGGTCTCACATAGGTCAATCCCATTCTAACATCAATTTGAAAACCTAGGGTTCATGCTTCTCTACAAACCCTAACAATGGCTTCCATTGACCTCACATAGCACAAATGGTTGTTTTCCCTAGGTCAATGGAGCCCAAAAGCAAGAGAAATAGGGTAGAAACTTACCTTGATTTAGCCCCTACAAGTCAAAATCGAAATCCTTGGAGGTGGGTGTTGTTCTCTTCAATCCCTCTTCAAAACTATGGTGTAGCTTGAGAAATGAAGGTCCCAAGCTATGGCCTCCAAGATTGGGCACTCAAGAACCTAGAAATCTCCTCTCTAAGCCCCCAAGAGAGTCTCCCACGTTTTTAGAAGTTGTAGGCGAGAAAATGAGAGGCTTAAGTGTTGTTTTGAGTCTTATATATGATAGAAAGAAAGTGGGTGTAGGTTAGAGTAATGAGAATGTTTCTCTCTAATTAGCCACACTAATCCCCATCTAAAACACCAATAGATGGTTAGGACATGTCATAAGACACTTAGGAAGGTTTAGGATTAGTTTAGGATGGGTTTGGGTGGGTATAAGTTAGACAACATGTCAAATTTCACAAATCTGCCCGTAACAGGGCCAGGCTTCAATGCGGTCGCATGGTGCAATAACCATGCGCGCTTCCTCTCAATTCACCTTCTTCCCTTTTCTTGCTCCTTGCTCGGTTTCGGTCGTTCCGCATGCATTCTCGAGCCTTAAAGCTTCAAAATGGCTCACAATTGAACCCTTAAAGTCCTCAAACATTAAACTAATACATCCAAGTCTCAAACCAATTTTAAAGTAGGTCTAGACTCCCAAAAACAACACCCGAAACAACCCGGGGCAAAACCGGCGCAAGGCGTAACAACTTGCTATCTAAGCGTCGAATGAAACCGCAAACCGACGGGTAATAACCCATGATTGTAAACACCTATTAGGGCTACAAAATAGGCCTGAATGCCTCTCAGATGATGCTCAACGGATAGGGGAAATAGGCTCGAGAAAGGCGAGGCGTTCGCCGGCTCAATCTCAAACTACGCGATAAGGAGAATTGCTATTCTCGAGGCGTCAAAACTTCACGAGACCTATGGAATACATCCAATTAGAATTCTAACACATCTAAACATGTTATTTAATCATCATGTAAAGATCTGGGACCAAATCGAGGTCAGAAACACAAAACCCGCATAAACTCTCAATCGCGTCGCATTTCGACTATCGTCGGGTTACGACTTGTGACTTTAGCAAGTCAACAACTAAATGGCATCTCTTAAAAGTATTTTGATCTTAATATGGTCTCTCATACATATCTAGACTCTCTTCACGAGTCAAGCGAGCAATCAACCAAAGAAGAAATGCGAGCATTGCACGCAATTCAAGCTAACCGGGAATCGGGATCTTACAGTCTACCCCTGACACATCTTCATAGATCCAGGTAAGCATGTCCACGAACCTTTTGAAAGGATCCATGGGTCGTGTTCTTTTGGAGCCTTGCAGGTAGTTGCCGATTCTAACTTCTTTTGATTTCCTTGTCGGCCCAGTTGATAGTGGATCGGTCTTCGATTCTTTGCTGATGATGTTGTCCACGGCTCTCTGACTTTACAAGCTCAAGCAAACATTTTTTTTTAATCTTTTGGGTCCTATTAAATGACTCATTATTATAATTATTTAATGTGTCTTTTAATGCAGGTGCAACTAAGAAATAAGCAAAGACATTTAGATTATTATTAAAAGCACACCGTCTGAGGGGTTAATTACATTATTGAGGACACGGGGTTTGAGATCCTCAATTTTAGGGAGCGGATTGGTAGATGACCAAATCCGTAAGGCTAGGGAAAGGAATAGAGTAATATATCCGAAGTAGTCCACCAGATCTGCGGGCGTCAAAAGTGGGCCGGTCGTAGTATACTAGTTCTACAGAGGTTTATTAGAAGTAGACCCAAACTCAGCAGGGAGCTTCTCATAATCAGTACCTCTGCCTATCATGCCCAGGAAGTTGTCATCAACCTCAATCATGTTGATTCGAGGTAGAGGGTTATTGATTATATTTGGTCTGGGAGTGGGCTTTTCAATAACCTTATCATCTATAAGATCCTGAATAGCATTTTTGAGCAGATAACATTTATCGGTGAGGTGACCACCGCAATGATGATATTCACAAGATCGGGCATGATTCCGTGTCCTAGGCGAGGGGTCCGTGGTTTATAATTTTCCATAGGCTTTAACACTCCTTGTGCCATTAGCCCTTGCAGGATTACAGACTGGGAGGCTTGCAGCTCATCATAATGGCGGTTCTGATTTCTGAAATTTCTGTTTGGGCCATTATTTCCTCCGACGTGTTGGAGTCTGTCCGCTCCATAAGACCATGGAAGCAAGTGCCATAATTTTGGGTAGAAAAAGGGGCGATGCATTTCCTACCGCATTGACAGGTTGGTGCGGGTGGTAGGCATCTTCCCTTTAGAATAACGGAAAGAGCTAGGAGGCGTATTGACTTGTAATTGGCCAGTCCGTATATCATCATCAATACGGGCTCCTATCTCTACTATTTCTTTAAAATTGGTGTAGGGAAGGTACCGCATGTGTTCCAGGTAGATGGGCTGGAGATTTTTGATAAACATTTGGCATGACTTCATTTGGATCGAGTGTCAAAGGTGGGCCAACTTTCTTTTCCACCGATCGCGAACTCGGACATGTTTCTTTTTCCCTCTGGGTGCACGACTCAAGGTCCCTTCTATTTTCTCGGATCGGTGTTGTCTTTGTACCTTTCAGAACGCGCTATTTGGTCCCACGTATTCATGGTGCCGCTATCGACAACATTAGCCATTGTTTGGCCTCTATTAGTGTGAGGTGAAAATTGGAAGCCATAGCCTCAAAGCTAGCTCCCCCTTGCATGCCTGGAATAAGATTTTAAGTGGGATATAGGGCATTCAGTCCCATCAAATTTTTCTATGTCGGGCATTTTGAATTTGAAAGGCAATACTGTCGCAGGTTGTAATGTCAGTGCCCGCGTAGAAAATTCTCCTTTGTTGAGAAGCTTGAATAACATAGCTTTTATATTTTCCACGTCGGCCTCTATTTTGGTGGCTGGGGGAGTTGGTTTTTGGTATATATTTGATGGATTAGGGAAGGCTGGGTTAATTTCTGGCTGCGGTGTCTGGTAAGGGTTTTGGGCTGGATATGAATTTTGGGCTGGTGGATTTTGGATGGTTTTGGCTGGGTGGCCAGGATCATTATAAGGTTAATAAGTGGTAACTTGGCCTGGCGGGTTATAATTTTGTGGGTCCATATTTGGGCTGTTCTGGAGTGGGTTGGCTATAGGAACAGGGAGGTCATTTGGGCTTTGGGGAATTTTGGTGTTTGGAGCAGGGTAGGAAGGATATGACGGGTAAGGGTTGATGTTTGGGTAGTAGGGACTTGGTGGAGGATTGGGATTTGGGGTAGCGACCATATTTGGTGGGTTAGTGTTTGGCTGGGGAATTGGATTTGGAGGCACGTGGGATGTTGATGTTTCTTGGGGGAAAGTAGGGGAAGAGTTCACCTCACCACTGGATTTTTGACCTTGTATAAGACTTGTTATTTGGCTTAGCAAGCGCTCATTTCGCGCATCCAGATTCTGGTCTAGCCATTGTTTCATTGCCGAGTCTGAGCGCACTCTGAGCCCCGAATCTGCACCCATATCGGTTGACCGCTCATCATGCCATATCGCTCGGATCTGCTTTTCTCTGTCGATTACGCCCTTTGTCGATGATACCGATACTTCGATTTCGACGCACTAATTTCTCGTATCAACCGGCCAGTACTATCTCTGCCTTTCCAAATTCGGGCCAGGTTTCTGAGGAAAATGGGTTATGGAGGTATCAGGAGGCTGGCTGAAGGCTTTTTGGGTTTGGAGTACAGCGTGCCTTTATTAGTATATTTTATTTTAATTGTTTGCCCTACAATTGACCGGATAAGCACCTGCTTTATTTTGACGGTTTCAGACTTTCTCGAACAGGGATTCTTTCTCCGCAGTATAGGACCAACGTATTCCACCTGCCTTTCGACTCCCTAGGACTGGACTGGTCCCAGGCGAAGGGCCTATACTCTTTCCAGGATCCACCATTCGAAATGGTCTAGGTCAAGCATCAAAGAATAATAAATCAGCCCCTGTTTATTATTTATTCTTGTTATTATTTTTTTTTGTTGCGCAATTTATTTTCATCATTCATTTTTTTTGTTAACTTGCGCATTTTTTTTTGTATATTCTTTTTTTTTTTTTCATATATCATTTTTTTTGCAGGGGCGGACTCACAATTCGGATATGCAAAAACCGGTCGGTCAATGATGTGTCCTGAGAATCTATATGCATTCTAACGTTGGCTCATGCAGGGGGTAGGCTGGCCATGGTGTAGGGTAACAGTTCCGAATATAGCTATATGCATGTACGTGTGTGTTGTATCTAAAAAGCAGTAAAATCTTTATTTATTTACAGATATATAAACAGAAAAATAAAACATATATGGACATGTCTTGCTGTTTGTGTGGATTTTCTCGGCTTTTTAGTTTGAACGCAAATAAGCAAGCACACCACATTAAGAAATAAAAAGAAAAGTGGGGAAACTATCTATCCCTATTAATTACAAATTTTGGTCCTATGTCCCCGAAATAAAATGACATAATGAATACAAATATGTACAAATGTATAGAATAAAGTGAAAAAAGAAAAATGAACTGAAATAAATAATAATATATAGCCGAAAGTAAAGCCCCAGCTCTTTTGTTGTGCTGCCCGGAATTTATTGTAATATATATAATATATATTTTTTATTTTATTTTTTTTGACTTTTCGAGATTTTTTTTTATATTTATTTTTTTTTGAATTTTTCTTTTTTTTATATTCTTAAACATGCCTGTAACAGTTATCGGAACGAAACTGCTGCAAGATGGAGGATCATATCCACAAATATAGCCACGACCGTATGGGAACACTTTATTCAAATGCGTAAATTAATATCACAAGCATACTGCAGGCAGAAACAAATAAAAACAAAAAAGTTTTATTTTACGAGTCTAGCCCTCCATTTTATTTAAAATAAAACAACTCCCAGCCAGAGTCGCCACCGTGAGGTTCCTGGGTGTGCCCTGCGCCCGCGCCCTGGATAGGGGTGCGTGCGGCGGATGCGGGACACCACCGCCTCGCTCCACCCTCCCTTGTTTAGGGGAAGACGAAATCCAAAGTGCGAGAGGAGTGCTGTCTATATTAGCACGTTGGAATGTGCCTCGGTTGCCCTTTGTGGATTTTGTATCCAATATGGGAACTGATGGTTTTCCATATCAAGTTATCCCTTGTTTAGGGATAACAGGATATGGGAATGCATTACCCTTCCATTCCCATTCTCCCCTTTTCTTTTCAGGGGAAAACGGAGAAGTTCAAGAAAGGATATTGCGACGCCCCCACTATGGATTTATTGAAAATAGCCTTATGGCCCATTCAGATCACTATGGGAGCTATGGGTTTCCCGCATCAAGTTATCCCTTGTTTAGGGATACCAGATATGGGAATGCATCACCCTCCATTCCGTATCTCCCTTTTTAGGGAGAACAGAAAGTGCAAAAGAGAATGTTGCGAGGCCGCCTGGATCGAAAGTTTTAGAGTCGCCATCTTTATTTTAAGGCAAAAATAAAGAAAAAACCGTAAAAAGAAAACCGAGATTAAAAAAGCGGGTTCGGAGGCTAAGTTACGAGTTGGGAAGGTGCTAGGCACCCAACTCGCCCTTTCGGTCTCGAGAATGGTTTTTGGCTGAAGTATGCTTATTGTCACATTTATTTAGCAAATAAATAAGGTATTATAATGACAGGGGAAATTTAAACAAATACATTCGTGGCCACATTATTTACGGACTCGTAGCCGTCTCCTTCCAATAATTACAAACATATTTAAGAATATTTGGCCATTATAACGGCTCTTTTACATACTATTTCCTAATCTAATCCGGGCAGCACAACGACTTATATTGGCTACATTGTGCCGGATTTTAAATACAACTTTAAATAATAAATGAACTGAAAAGTAAATAAATAAATAAAAAGCGCCCTTAAAGGCTGTTACCTTTTAGAGCGGCGGTGTGCTCGCTCTGTCCTTCTCGGGAGAGGGAGACTTTTGTTGTTTGTTGTGTGTTTGTTGTTTTGATTTGGGCGGAGTGACGGCTTATAGGTGATAGTTTTGGTTTGTTTGGTTGGGCAGAATGACAGCTTACTTTTTGTGGTTTTGGCCTTTTTGGTTGGGCGGAATAACGACTTATTTGGGGTGTTTTTCAGCTCGTTACTCGGGCAGAATAACGGCTTACTTTGGGATTTTTGGGTCGGTGAAATGAGGTGGATACCTAACAACTAGGCTAGGGATCACTTATAACCTATGGATATTTATTATGGCGGAGTTTGGACAGGGTTTGGAGACTTTAGGGGGTTCCACTCACCTATCTCCCACCTCTCGTACTATTCGCTTCGAAGGAACGCGGAGAGAATTTCTCAGCGCTTCCTTGCGATGAAAATGAGCGCTGAAAACGGGAGGCCGAGGCTTCTATTTATAGCAGAGAGCAGGGACTCAGTGGGAATTTCTGGATTTGTTCACCCTGCATTGGTCAGTTGTACTGTGAGCATGAAAGGTTGTACATTTCGGCAACAGAGAGAGGCTACAAGAAACCCCATGGTGCGGCCAAGGCCTTCCTTGGTGCGGCACCATGCCTCCTTTTCATCTTTGATTTTTGACATTTTCACCCCCTGCAGTTCACTGTTCATGCATCCTACTTTTCCTTTTGTATTTTCGATCCTGTAACTTGACATTTGTTAATGTTTCAACAGTTCTTGATATTTTATGTCATGTCACATATTAGGGGTACGAAATTGGGGTGTCTACAAGTGGCAATCTTAGAAAATCCCTCAATGAATCTACGGTAATAACCCGCCAAGCCCAAGAAACTACGGACTTCGGTCACCGTACTAGGAGTCTTCCACTTGGTAACAGCCTCAACCTTAGATGGATCCACCGCGATACCATCACTAGACACAACATGCCCAAGAAAAGCAACTTGTTCCAGCCAGAATGCACATTTGCAAAATTTAGCAAAAAGCTGTTTCTTAACGCAACACAGTAAGAACCTCTCTCAAATGATGCTCATGCTCCTCTCATGACTTCGAGTACACGAGGATATCATCAATGAACACCACTACAAAGCAATCAAGGTACTCATGAAACACCCTATTCATCAAGTCCATGAAAATGGTACGCGCATTTGTCAAACCAAACGGCATCACAACAAACTCATAATGGCCATAACGCATATGGAAGGCTGTCTTCGGGACATCCTCCGCGCGAACCCTCAACTGGTGGAAACCACTCCTCAAGTCTAACTTGGAATACACAACAGACCCCTGAAGCTGATCAAAGAGATCATCAATGTGGGGTAATGGGTACTTATTCTTTATAGTAACCTGGTTCAACTGACGATAGTCAATGCATAACCACAAACTACCATCCTTCTTCTTCACAAACAAAACCGGTGCGCCCCACGGAGACACACTCGGTTTAATAAACTCTCTATCCAGCAGTTCCTGCAACTGCTCCTTCAACTCTCTCAACTTAGCTGGAGCCATCCTATAAGGTGCTCTAGAGATAGGTGAAGTACCGGGCAATAACTCAATGCAAAACTCTAACTCTCGATCGGGGGGTAATGCATAATCAGTCGAAAAGACATCCGAAAATTCATTAACTACCGGTACATCTTCTATACTAATAGTAGACATGCTAGTATCAAGCACACAAGCAATATACCCAGTACACCCCTGAGATAGCAGTTTTCTAGCCTGCAAAGCAGAAATAACATGTATACCTGTCATAGCATGATCGCCAATAAACACAAATTCCGGAATTCTGGGCATGGAAAAAGTAACCCTCTTGCGACGGCAATCTACTAAAGCATGGTAATAACATAGCCAATCCATACCCAATATCACATCAAAATCCCGGATAGGCAATACTACCAAATCCGCATGCAAAACCCGATCACAAACAAGTACATCGCAACCCCTATAAACCTCAGATGCAAGCATACAATCACCCAATGGTGTAGACACCTCAAGCACATAAGGCAACTGAGCAGGCAATACGCATAAATGATCAATAAAATGAGATGCAACATATGAATGAGTAGACCCTGGATCTATAAGAACTCGAGCTCTATGACCGAAAACTGAGAGTGTACCTCCAATCACTGAAGTAGACTCTGGGACACCACGCTGATCAAGCGCAAATACTCGTGCCTACGCCTTTGGACGCCCATCACTATACCTCTTGTTCTCTGACTGTGGAACAGAACCCACTGACTGACTAGCACCAGACTTAGGACAATCTCTCCTCAAATGACCCGTCTCCCCACACCCGTGACACTTAGCAGTCTTAGTCCAACACTGCTCAACTGCGTGCCCGTGGCCGACAATAAGAACAAACCACGCTGTTCCTGTCCCTCGCCCCCGAGAAGATGGAGCGCGACTATCCCGATTCTCGAGGCTGTCCGCATCCCCAATCGCTGTCTACCATGGCCATCGTTGCGACGGTTGCCCCTACGGTCAGACCGATTCCCAGTCGGCCTCTCCTGAATCTTTGCGAGGCTCCCTGTGATGACTGAGGCTAATGTGAAGACTTCACAGAAGGCTTCGGTCTGTGCTCCTCAATATCTCTCTCTATCTCATAGGCACGATCTACCACGCGCCGATAATCTGTCAACTGAAAAGACAAAAGCTGCCTCCTAAACTCTGTCTTCAAGCCCTTAACGAACTTGAGAACCCTCTGAGGCTCATCTGGTACAAGATACGCACAATACCGCGACAACTCAATGAACTTAGACGAATACTGAGCCACGGACATAGAACCCTGCTCCAAGTCTTGGAACTCCTTCTCTCTCCTCTGTCTCACTACCATTGGGACATATAAAGCCCTGAACTCCCTCTCAAAGTTAGGCCACACTCTAGGGACCCCATTCAGATTCCAGCTAGCAAGCAAGACTTTCCACCAATGGTTGGCGGCTCCCCTCAGCTTATAAACTGCTAGAACAACCCTCTCTTCCTCAGTGCAGTCCAGAGCTGCAAAGATTTTCTCTAAATCCTCCAACCACAACTCAGCAATACTAGCATCAGACTCACCCTCAAAAGATGGAGGTTTCATCTTCAAGAATCTCTCCAAAATAGCGTTGTTCCTCCCTCTAGGATCAACAGGCACATCAACACGAGGTGGCGGCTGCCTCACCTCAGGTTCTGGTGGTGGTGGTGGTACAAGTGGTACACTTCTGGCTGACCTCCCTGGGCCATCTCAGTCATAAAGGCAAGCAGACGGCGATACATGTCCGCCATGTGCGCATTAGGGTCAACCTGCTCCTGCTGAGGAAGTCTGTCACCCTGTCTATCCTCTTTGTCACCTCGACCAACACCGCCTCCCTGGCTAGGACCAGTACCCCCAGTATTCGTATCGTGTCTAGTCTCCACCATTGTGAACCTTTAAGAAATCACTAGACGTTAGAAATCACACAAAGAACCAACCCACCTAGGCCATGGAACCTATCCTGGCCGATAGCTAACCTATAAAGCTCTGATACCAACTGTGACGACCCGACCCGGACCCCGATATGGAATCACAAGTCAAGTCGTCCAAATAGGACAACAATACATGCAAATACTCAATTATAGAAAACGACATGACACAACATTTTAGTTGAAGCGCGACTCGGCACCAAAAGGCCGGAAATTTTTAAAACTTTTTAAACCTGATATAGCAATTAAAGACAAGTATATCAATTCATCGGCGACTTTACTACCGGAACCCAACACTACGCAGTTCATGCAAATATACCTCGACGGCTACAACATGCCGGAGAACAACATAAATACATAAGAGCTAAAGTAATGCCCATCATAAGATTTAAAACAGGTGAACCATACTACAGCTATACAAGGCTCGGCGTACATGCGTCGGCACTCAAAATAGGATACATGAACTACAAGTATAGACATAAATCCAAATAAACAAAGTTCCCAAGCAAAGTCTAAATGACTTGCTAAACCCAACGTCCTTACAAAAGAGAACAAAATAAGGACATCTATAAACCACAACCTCGCCGCGTGCGATCACGGACAAGCAAGAATCCTGCAACACCTCAATGAGCGGTACATGAACGGCTCGGATCTAAAGCAGTAAAAGGGAGGGGGTAAGTCATAAAGACTTTGTGAGTTAACAATTATGCATGTCATGGCATTATGCAACATACATAGCAAGATATCATCTTTAATATCAAGTCACTCAAAGTATTCATTTAATAAACACTTAAATCACATATCCATGGTAGCACATTGTTTCACATAAGTGCTATAAAGTAAACCACATAAAAGGAGGATATGTTATGGAACCGGTGCCGCTACGTAGCTCTTGCAATACACAGCGTTAACATTCGTGCCAATGATACCCGTGATTAGTGTATCAAAGTACCGAGTTCTCTACTCGGGTACCAAGCTCTCTCCTTGGTACTTAGACTTTCCAATGTGCTCTTTTGGTTACAGCAAAGGTGCTACTTCCCCACTTGTGGCCAACGGTGGGCGTGTGTGATAAAAACCGGTATAACAATCCATCACTATCACGAGTCCCATAACTCGTGACGGCGATGCATTGTCACACCAACGACTCAATCAAATATGCCAGCTGGACTCATGCAATGCCAAGTAGATGTTTACTCGTCATATAATCTCAAATAAGGAACAAGTTCGACAAGAGCGAACTTATTCAACAAGTAGTTGTTTACTCATTTAAGGAATCAAACAAGAATTCGACAAGAGCGAATTCAACATGTCAAATAGATACACTATTCTACAACATGCTCTCAATCATGCATTTACTTCACACGATCACATAAACCGCATAAGAACTCGATTGACTCTTACAAGCACACATACATCAAGGCATACTCATCAATCCATCTCAAAGTATCGTAAGCTAATTCATTAGTCTAATTAACTACATTCGTCATAGGGATTGATTGTGGAGTCGTTATTGTTCGATAACTCCCTAAATTCAACTCCGGTGAGTTTTACTAAAATTCAACCAAGTAGAGCATTGATACTATATGTATCACATTGCCCTTTTCTAAGTTCTCCGTTCATTTAGAACTTGATAACTAAGTCGTTCACGTTCTTAAACTAGCCTTAAACACAATCCCTAGTTTCAAACCCTAGTTTCGATGATTTTGTTAAACCTTGAATTGAACTGAATTCTTTCACAAGAGTTATTCCCAAGCTCATTATAAACAACATTCATGTTTTACAAAATGTCAAAATCATAACTTCATAGAGATTTCATAAAATCATACTCATATTTTATATGTTGAATTGAAGGTTTTGTCTTCACAAAAGATGTTCACAATCAACATTAAAACAACTATAATGAAGGGGTCATGTTATTTTATTAAACATGGAAATCTCAGGGAATTGTCACTCACCTTAGTCCTAAGATTAATGGATGAATGAGTGATCAAGGAAAGGATTCTTGTAGAGAAGATCAAGGGCTTCGATTTGGCGGTCTCGGTTCGCCGATCGGACCACCGGAACTCCGGGAAATGGTCCTTCAACCTAGGGTTTCCTCCATGGATGAATTTTGAGCTTGAGTCTCTGATTCTCTGGTTTGTTATTGATCAAAAATGGCTGAAAGGCTGAATTTAAGTTTATATACTTCCCCTCAAACCCCCAATCCAAGTGAAGGGCTTTAAGAGGCTTCTCATTGGCCAAGGCATGCTATCTTTTGATAAGAACTAATCTAAGGGTCTAAAAGGGTCTTAGAAGAGTCAACAAAGGTGGCTTCAAGTCACCAAGGTCGGCCAAGGCAAGGGGTGCAAGGGTCATTAACCAAAACACTCAAAAAATCTCACAATTCTGAAAACAGGAGGATGCGGGCGCATCCCTTATGCACCATGCGACCGCAAGGGGTCATTTACAGCTTCTGCACATTTTGGACAGCTCTTAGCATCTCCACGCGAGCCAGTGACCAAAACTCAATGCGGCCGCGAGGTTCAACACTTAAACTTGATCTAAACATGCCCTAAATGATCTCAAACTCAAAGGAAACAATCCCAAGGTGTAACCCAACTCAAAACAAGTCGGAAACACACCCAAAACACATCCAAGACATGTTAAAACATGGCTGGAACCACTCGAGAAACGGCCAACGAATCAAACACGAATCAATCCCAACATAATCTAGGATAGAATGAACATGTATTAGGCTTGTTTAATCATGGTTATGGCCTGTATACAAGGCCTATAACTCAACCGAACTTCTCTCGAGACGAAATGAAGGCAATACAAGCAATGATGTACAACATCAAAACACAAACGAAGCAACGAAGCTTCTAAACTTCCAACCAAGCACACAACAACTAAGATGAACATTGTAAATCTTATATGCAAGGTATTAAGACTCTCATGAGACTTATTAAGGTGCTAACACATTAAAACGAACACTCGAAACATCAACACAAGGCATGCAACGCATGGAAGACCATTACTCTATTATGATCTCAACCAACTCAATGCCAACATGATATGAATGAAATGAAGTCTCTAACATGTCAAGACCTACAACAAACATGTTATAATGATGACAAACATGAAATGGGGTTTGGTTTCTCACACTTGTTCTCTTTTTTTAACTTGATACTTTCCTGTTGGTTCCATTAAGAGTTTTTAACTCAGCTTCCAGCATGGATTTCTCAGTTCCCTGCTTCTCATGGCTTTTAGCTAACTTTAGATAAGCCTTTCTAAATTCATTGAATTCCTCTAGCATATCCTGAGCATCCTTGAGGATTTCTTCTTTAGAGGGCTTTTCAGTAGGTTATTCTATGTTAGCTTGAAAAGGAGAATATTTGATTTCACTTTCTAAGTCATAGGTGGGAGGTGACTCTAGATCAACGAGGCAGATATGTGCCTGCTCAGGTGAGTCATCACTATCATTAGAATCAGAATCAATTTCAAACCAAGTGGACACATGGTTTTCTTCTAGGTCCTCTGCCAGCAGGCCCCTATGTTTTGAAAATGATTTAGAGGATCACCTTTTGTAAGATTCATATTTGGGCTTGGGACATTTAGAAGCAAAGTGACCAGGCTTCCTGCAATTGTAGCAAACTAGCTCATTATTTTGTGAGCTTTCAGCAGTCTTTCTGAAAGTCTACTGGTTTGCATCCTTCTTCTTATTAAACTTTGAGAAATTTTGAAACTTCTTAACGAACATAGCAAATCGTTCGTCATAAAGAATTTCATTGTCATTTGAAGAAGAAGAAGTAGATGGTTTATTTTTTTGGGCAGAAGTTTCTTGAGAGATGGCAGAAAAAGAAGAAAGTTTAAAGTATTTGTCTTGTTCTTGAGCTTGAAGGAGTTCTTGCTCATAGACAGTTAAACTCGCATACAAACTTCGAATATCATGGAGTTTAAGTCTTTGGACTCTTTAATGGCTGTGGTCTTAACATGCCACAAACTTCCCAAGGAAGCTAAAAATATCATATTTACTTCCTTAACACTATATTCTTTTACTAAGGAATAACAACTATATACTACCTCACAGAATCTGTCGTAGGCTTGACGAAGTGTCTCCTTTGGGTCTTTTCTAAAGGAGTCAAATTGTTGAATATAGTTGTACTTTCTATTGTCTCTAGTGGGCAGGTCTCCTTCCAGATATTGTACAAGTGTTTCCCACATTTCTTTAGCTGTTTTGCATTTGATTATTTGCTGATATGTGCTTGTGTCGACAGATCTAGATATTATGTGTATAGCTTTACTGTTGAGTTCAACAATCTTTCTTTCTTCATCAGTCCATTCATTTATGGACTTGGGCACCTCGGGTGGTCCGCCTGCTACTTCGGCAAGAAGATTTGGCTTCATTGGTTTGTGAGGACCTATTTGAACACATTGCCATAAGCAATTGTCAATAGAATTCATATATCTCATAACTTTGTCTTTCCATACTTCGAAGTGGCCTTCATCCATTATTGGGACGTGGCTTGTATTCGAGGTAGGTAGCATATAGTGAGCCATATGATCTATTCTCAAAAGGTTAGTCTTGGAAATACAAGTTTTTCAAAGAATCAAGCTTTGATACCAATTGTTGGTCCCAAATAGGCTCAATCTATGCTAGAAGGGGGGGGGGGTTGAATAGCTTAGTTATAGTTTTAAAATTCCTTTAAACACTTTTTAAAGTGTTCGTATTCTTTTTAAAATAGCTAATTTTTTTAGAAAGGTTAGGGCAGCGGAAAATAGAGAAGATGAAACAAATCAAAGGCTGCATTTTTTTAACAAACCCAGCAGCAGTCTATAAATTCAGATAACTGTAGCAGTTATAAGATAAGCAGAAACAGTTCAAACAATACGCGAGGATTTAGAAGTGGTTCGTACTATGAATAGTACTACGTCCACTACCAAAGTGGTTACCTTTGGATTTTGAAAGGTGCTCTTGTTCATCCACTAGGTGAGAAGGTTAGATCTCAAATGGATCATGTACAAAAATAGTTTTTCAATCAAGTGTTTAATGATGAGAGAAACAATCAATGAATAATTGTTATCTCAAGTGTTAAAGTAAAGAACAGCTAATAATCAAACTAGAAGAAGCTGAAAGTAAGTAAAGACTAGCAGATCTGCAGTATTGGAGATGAAGCTTGAGTATTGAATGCGCAAGAGATGTATGTATTTTTTTATCTCCAAGACTTGAGTATATATCAATGGAGATCTTCAAGACCGTTGGATTGAAAGTGGAGAGCTTCAATCCAACGTTATAATGCATTTAATGCATTTCAACGCTTTGTAGAATGCGTGCAACAACAGATATCAGAGATGCAGTGATGTAGAGGTATACATTCCAAAACAGAGTAATTTTTTAGCTTGTAGGCGTTACAACTTGAAAGTCTTCTTAGCCAAAAGAGGTAATGTCTACAGTCTTCATGATTCAAGCGACAGGCTGGACAGTTGTTTGTGCCGCTTGTCTAAAGTCGGGTAAGGACATAGTTGACTTCTTTTGGGAGGGAAAACTGATGAGGATAATTTGAATATTATTTGACTAAACATTTAAAAGTTCTAGTTCAAATAATATGTGATCTAATTCCACGTGTTTGGCTAATCTTCAAATTTGAGCTGAGTAGACTTCAAAGTCTGCTGGTGAGACGTGCTTTCAAGGCTGTTGTTGAAGCCTGTTGGTCCGCGCCTTAGATAAACTAACACTAAACTATTCTATTACACCCTTGATTCTAAGACAGTTGCTACACTAACTAGTACGCAGACCTTTTAGCCACTATGCAATAGAATCAAAAGATGACTCAACCAAATCTAGAACCTGTGAGGGTCAACACTTGTACTCTAGTACTCCAAGTGTAACCCCAATTGTAACACTTCATATAAATAAGTTATTCAATCAATGGAAATGTTATGCTATTAATTCCTAAACTTTATTAGTTTCTACATTTTTTCATCAGAATCAGAACAATAGTCCTTGTAATATTATGAGTGTATGATGAAAGCTCGTATGTATTTGATCGACATACACCATTAGTGTTTTTTTATTTTGTCAATAGAATTTGAAATTCTTAATCCAAGAATATCCATGTTTTTATAAAACTAATAGATTAAATAATAATCCCTCAGTTTTGGAATAATTTTCATTTCTTTTTTTGTCTATTCCAAAATATTTGTCTTCTTTTAAAACTTTTTTTAAGAAAACACTTTTACCAGTTTATCCTTAATTTTTCTACCTATTTTAACTTTGACCATATACTTAAGGGCATTAAAAAAATCACACGTTACACTAATATTTATGAGACAATCAATTACTTTTTTCTTAAACGGTGTGTTGAGTCAAAGAAAACGATTATTTTAAAATTGCAGGAGTAATTAGTATTAAGTTGTTCGTATAATTAACAAATTATAAAACAAAGTTAACAAAACTTACTAACCTTGAAAAATAGTCAAATAGGATTGACAAAAAATGAAAAATAGGATTGCTACTACATTAGAATGACGATTGGGAAAATACGAAAAATAGGATTAATTAATTGAATGGTTGAAATAATGAAGCTTGAACGAAGTGGCGTTGGTGGTATCCATAGAGAGTCAAATAATTTGTAGAGGTAATTGACCAATTCTACAAATAATTGTCGCACTAGGGAAGCTATTGCGTAGGTATGACAATTGGATGGGTTGGGTCATATATGGGTCGGGTTGGAACGGATGACGAATTGGAATCCATTAAAACTCAAATACCAAATGGATCGAAATGGGTCTGGTTAACGAATACATAATCATTTACTTATATTTCACATTTTAGAAATAAACTCACGCTTTGAGTGAAAAAGATTTAAACTCATATCTATCAAACTTCTAGTTCTTTTTTTTTTTTAGTTGCAACTAGTAAATGGTGGGCCAACTTACTCTGCCACGCGTCAACCTTCAACCCTTGAGGGCTCAACCCGCTTGACCCAATTCCTTGTGAGCTCATATTTAACCGACCCAACCCAACCCACCTTTTTAATTGGCGGGGTGGGTAGGCCCAACAGACCCAACTTGTTTTGATAGCTTGAGGTCTCTCACTCTACAATCTGGATTAAGTTGTAGTTTTTTGTTGGAATAATTGTTTTTTTTTTTTGGAAACAGGGACGGCACCCTGCTAGATTTTATTTATAAGAGAGAAATAACAAACTTGAGGGGGACAACCAGCCTTGCCCTTATGAATGGGAGGACGGAGGAGCCTAACCTCGAAAAAGAGATACAAAAAAAACGCACCTAAGAGGTACGAACATAAGGAGTGCCCGATCTATCTAAAATAATAAGACCACGAATAAAGGGAGGGAAATAAGCTAATCTAGAAAAAAATGAGTTACAATTATTTTCAGCCCCTAAATTAGCTAACGCATCCGCAACCGAGTTGGCCTCTCTGAAAACATGAGAGAAAGAAAAATCCATCCCCAAACAAGTAGAAGAAAAACTACACAGCAGATAAATACTCTCCCAAGGCGGCTTTGAAGACCCCCGAATGCACTCCAGCAAGCTGAGCGAGTCAATTTCAATGGATGCCCGATGAATACCATTATTACGCAGCCAGGCCAGACCTTGAATAAGAGCTTTACACTCAGCTATAAAGCTAGAACAATGACCATAACAGGAGGAGAATGCAAAAATAATATTGCCATGTCTGTTGCGAACAATACCGCCACCATAACTCATACCCGGATTACCTCGACATGCCCCGTCGGTATTGAGTTTGAGTAAACCAACCACCGGTTTGAGCCATGAGACAAGCTGAATAGACTTAGAGGAACCACAACCAAAATGGCGGGAAAAGGCAGATCGCTAATCAAGCAGATTATCGAGCTTCAGATCTGTGAAGATGGAACTGATTGAGAAATTCACCCGATCAATGATGGTTTTAGCAGAACATCTGGAGCCATCAAAAAAAGCTGAGTTACGAAACTTCCAAAGCTCCCAAAGAATGAGAGAAGGAGTAACACAATGTAAAAGAGAGTTAGCCCTCGAATACCACCATGCAATACACGTCAAATTCACCGACGGGTTTGAGCATTGAACAACCCCAAAATCATTAAATTCAGACCAGACCTGAGCCGCAATAGGGCTAGAAATAAACACATGAGAATAGGTTTCCTCATGGCCCATTGAACAACATGCACATCTTGATGCAAGCTGAATGCCTTTCATAATAATACTTTCATCTATGGGAAGCTTACAATGACATAAGCCCCACATAAACACACTAATTTGGCGAGGCAGCTTTTTATGCCAAATGAAGTTGGCCGAATCAATGACTGGATCTTTACGCCGAATCAAATGCCATGCCGAAGAAAGAGAGAAGCCGCCCTTAGGAGTAAGACTCTAGAAAGCAAGATCGGGAATATCCGTTGTAGCAATGTTGTGCCTGCCAATAAGCTCGGAGGTAGCAGAACCAATAGCCATACGAGCATTAGCAGAAATCTGATTCATATTGTCGAATAACATATTAACACGAGTGTAAGAATCCAAACAGGGATGAACTAGAGAACCGTCGGGGGGCCAATAATCCAAAAAGGTTGAGCAGTTGCTTTGCCCAATGATCCATCTAATAAAAGGCTCAAGCTTAGATCTGATAGAGCACATTCTTCTCCAAGAATACGAACCACGAGCAGAAGCTATGGAGGGATGAAGCCTCGAGAAATATTTGGAGTGCATGAACTTCGCCCAAAGGCTATTTCCAGCACAAAACCACCACCATAAACTAACAGAATAAGCCTGAATAATGTCTGAAACTGAGCGGATGCCAATGCCACCTTCAGAAGTCGGCTTGCAGCAGTTGGACCATGCAATCCAATGAGATTTAGATTTGCCGTCAACCGAACCCCAGAAAAAATTAGATAAGAGCTTATTGATTTGCTTCATGACCGAAATAGGAGGATTTAGAACTGCAACCTGATACATCAGAATGGAGTTCAGAACAGAATTAATTAAGGTGATTTTACCTGCGTAGTTAAGGAAGCAACCAAACCAAGAATTAATCCATGTTTGAAGTTTCTCAATGAGTGGGTCAAAATGGGCTTGCTTCCTTCGGCCTTCAAAAATAGGGCACCCCAGATAAGTAATAGGGAGATGTTTGTGAGAGAATCCCAAATGTCTTTTAATTGTTGCTATACGAGAAGTGGTTGTCTT
This sequence comes from Codonopsis lanceolata, assembly GCA_013146195.2. Taxonomy (NCBI): domain Eukaryota; kingdom Viridiplantae; phylum Streptophyta; class Magnoliopsida; order Asterales; family Campanulaceae; genus Codonopsis; species Codonopsis lanceolata. The sequence goes on along the minus strand of CM028378.1, from coordinate 77,259,708 downwards.
ACTAGATATAATGAAGCAACTCTTATCCGAATTAATCATCTGGCCAGAGCACTGTTCAAAAGAAGAAAGAAGGTTCTGATGGTTCAGGAGAGAGTGCTTACTACCATTACAGAAAATAATCACATCATCCACGAAAGCCAGATGAGATATAATCGGGCAACCACTTGAAGTAGAGTAAGCAAAATGAGGGTTAAGCCGTTGTAAATCAATAAGGCCCCGGCTAAGAACTTCAGCGGCAATGATAAAAAGACTAGGAGATAGGGGGTCACCTTGCCTTAAACCGCAAGTGGAATGGAAGAAACCAGATGAAGTACCATTAATTAATATGGAGAACCAGTTGTTTGAAATAATTCTCCAAATCATGTCAATAAATATTTCGCTAAAACCAAACTTCCTCAAACCTTGATCAAGAAAAACCAATCAATCCCGTCGAATGCTTTAGCCATATCCAATTTAAGAATAACATCGGACTCGTTGATCTTTTTTGGAAGATTATGGGCCAACTCATGAGCAATCAACAAATTATCTTGAATGATCCTGCCTTTAGTGAATGCACTTTAGTTTTCCGAAATAATGAAAGGGAGAACACTAGCTAAGCGAGAAGAGAGCAATTTAGAAATCACCTTGTTACAGAAATTACACAAGCTAATGGGCCAGAGATCCTTAAACGAGATAATATTATTAGATTTTGGAATGTTAACCAGGAGGGTACTAGACCACGATTTGGGCATTTCAAAACCCGAGAAGAACTCAGAGATGGCCAAACAAAAATCATCTGCAATGATTTCCCAACAAGACGTATAGAACTTGCCCGAAAAACCATCAGGACCCGTTGCACTATCACCACATAGATCAAACACTACAACCTTAATTTCATCCCGAGAAGGAGTGGCAGTTAGCATGGCGTTCTGCTCTGAAGAAATGGTAGAAGGAATGACCGAAATAAGCTCATTATCAGAAGTGGCACAAGCAGTGAGCTGTTCACTGTAAAAATTGATTGCCGCCATTTTAATGTCAGCCTCCGAACTGATCCAGTTACCTTGGGGATCTTTGATCTTGTGAATGAAGAGCTTGTTTCGAGTTTGTTTAACGAAGGAATGAAATAGCTTAGTGTTGCCATCTCCGTCCTTGAGCCATCTAAGATACGATTTCTGGCGCCAATAGTTTTCCTCCCCTTTAAGCTTGAATTGAAGATTAGCCTTAGCCAGATGGAGATTAGCCCGATTTGAGCTATTGTTATTCGCTTCGTATAAAATTTCTTTTTCAAGAACTTCGTCTTCTGCACTTTTAATATCCTGAAATATGTTGCCAAAAGCGGACTTGTTCCAGATTTTTAAAACCCGACGCAATTCCTTGAGTTTATTAGCAAACCTCACCATCGGCCGCCCACCCACATTGGAGGACCAAGCATTTTGCACAACCTCCAAAAATGTATGATGATCTGTCCATACATTAAGAAACCAAAAAGTATAAGGCCTAGATTCCATAGAAGAAGTGATCTCCAACAACAACGGAGAATGATCGGAGCAAGTTCTATTAAGATGCTCAACCGAAGTTTTATAGAACTTTGAAGCCCAAGCCAAATTGCTGGCCGCTCTGTCAAGCCATTGAAAAATGGTGGCATTACCGTCCCTGTTGTTACACCAGGTAAAACGACTGCCATGATACCCCAAATCAGTAAGCCCAACCGCATTAAGACATGCCTGAAAGTCAAGTGCACAATGTCTATCCCATCCCATACCACCTATTTTTTCATGAGAAGCCAAAACAATGTTGAAGTCACCTACAATAATCCACGGCACATTAGAGAATTCACTGCCCTCCTCAATAAGGTCATTCCAAAGGGCCTGACGATCAGAAGCTGAACATTTAGCATAGATTGAAGTGTAAAAAACAGGTTGGTCCCAAGTGAAGTGTTGAATACTAATAGTAATATGTTGAGCAGTTTCATACATAAGACGACATTTAAAAGCGGACTTGGCAAATACCCATAAATTATTGGAAGAGTTGCAAAAATAATGCCGAAACTTAATCTTTTTAGCAATAAAGGAAATTTGTGATTGATCGATCATGGGTTCAGAAATAGAAACAAGAGAGCAACTATGAAGAGATACCAATTTTTTAAGACGAGAAACGGTGGTATCATTACCCATTCCTCGAATATTCCAAAAGAGGGTCTTAACCGACATGGGGAACAGACGAATTAGAACCCATGTGGACCTTAGCTTGCGACTTTGATCGAGTAGTTCTATCAACAATCGGATTTCTTGGCGGCTTACCTTTCCTTTTCCGATGACAAACAAGAATCGAGGTTTAGGGCATCCAGATGAGAATTATCTTGATCTTCATCTTCAATATCTTGAAATACCGAAAAACGGTTAGGAGATATAATCTTCTCGTTTTGCTGGATAGTGTCGGCTTGAATCCCCTCCTTGTCCTGATCAGGCATGTCAGATTCGTTATTAATGGTACAATTGTCACCGGGCATGACCAGGTTCTGAAACACAGGATTCTCCTTGTTATTAGTGTCGATGTTGTCCATAACAGGAGAATTATTAGGAGCATTGATTGGAACGTCCTGAGCATTTAAACTTTCATGCAATGGAGGGCTTTGTTTATCCTGAGCCTGTGCATGCACGCTGGGAGAGTGGGTAGAAGCCGAAGAATTTTGACTTGTGGAAGCAGCTTGTGGATTGGTTTTTTCGTGTATTATCGGGGCAGATATCGGTTCTTTCGGCTTCCAAGCCATCTTAACTGTGGTGTTTCCAGTAGTTTTGGCGGAATTTAAATTATCATGCATGTCTTCTTCTCTTTCAACAGTAGGAGCTTTATTATTTTGTTTGGAGATAATTTGCAAGTGTCTGTCGTATGACCTTGCCTGTGACAAACTGAGCAATAATAGGGAAGGCGCTCCACCTCAATTGGCTGCCAGAACCCATCTGAGTTTCCACCATCTATCCAGATACGACTAGGGATAGTCTTTGTAAGATTGACTTCAATGCAAATCCTAGCAACACTAGGACGAGATAAGTTAGCAGTTGGCGAATCAATGATCAAAGGTGTGCCGATCATGTTGGCGATGGAAAAGAGGGCAGGCTTATTGAACAAATAAATAGGAAGATTGGGGAGAGAAAACCAAACTGGAACTATTGGACTTTCAATATCTGGACGAAACTCCGGAGTCCATTTAAACACGCGCATGGGGAAGGAACCCACGTACCATTGATCCTTAATCCAGAGGCATTGAAAATCTGCTTCATGATTCGTCTGAATAAGCACATGCTTATGATCAAGATGACCGAGAGTGATCGCTGCCTTGAGACCGAAGGTAAGGAATTCTTTTCGCATAGATTCCATAGAGGGCCGATCGTGGGAAAATTTACCAACGAGCGTGAGTTGAAAGGGTTTAGCCAGGGCGGCAATGATGTCTGGAGCTAAGCGTAAGGCAGGTTCACCTTTGTAAGTGGATGGCGGGATTAGATGGATGGATTCAGACGAAGGTTGGGGGGCTGTGTTAAACAAAGAAGCAAACGATTTTTTGTATGAAGGAGATGAAGGGGCCGGAGGAGGATCGGCCATGGCGAGTAGCCGCCAACCAAGGAAGCCGACCAACCCTAGAGGGAAAACTTTTTAGAGAGAGAATTTTTTTCAGGTCTTAACTAAATACTTGTTGTTGGAATAATTGATGGCTAGTGCTTTCAAAGTTTTCAACCGGTTTCTTCCCTAATATTTTTTTTAATGGTAAAAGGTTCTTTTATGAGGAAATTTCTAAAATGCCCCAAACAAAATCTTGGTCAACATCATCTAGGTCGCCATGGTTGATGCTCTCAAATCTTTCGCTAACGTAAGACACATTGGCAACAATAATTGTTTGCGTTTGAGGTGTCGGTCAAAAATCTAGAGCTTGAGGGAAGAAATATCATCAATGTTATTGTCCGTACAGAAAGATATTTTCCAATGTTTTCGCAAACTCCATTGACAAAAACTCAATGGCATCTACACATTCTTATTTCAGCTTCTAATTCTTATTTGGTTTGGAATCTATCAATCGAAAAGTGTGTTCATTTCTTTTTTTTAAATAAGCTACAAATTGTAGTGTGAATTTCTCTTAAGACCTTACTTAAACCATTGCCGGTAATGGGCTTGAATTGGTTTGGATTTTATGTCAAAAGGTTTTGTAGACATGCCAATCCCGTACCCTTAATTTATTTTATCCAATAAATTATCGTTTTATAATAAGAAATGGACTAATGAATGATTTATTTACACATTTCAGGGGCATAGAAGTATCCAAGAAAAACTATGGAAAGCTGGAGGGGGGCCTAAGTGTGAAGAGTAGAAAGCTGAAAATCCAATATTTTTTTTTTTGCCATGGGCGTCATGCTCGTTTTAATGAGTTACTGAGGGTTTTCTGCACAATCGTTGACGCCACACCCATTGTTTTCTACAACAGCTATGTTTCTTCATAAGTGACTCCTACAAAGGCTATAATACCCCTAAATTACCCCCTATGTTTGAGGAAAACCTTCAATCCATAGAGGGAGTTTATACCCTCATATAAAAGTGTTTTGTGAGTCAAAAAAAAAAGACCTACAAATCGAGCATGTTTAACAATCCATTTTGAGATCTAAATGGTGAGTCGAGTGTTTAATGATACGAGTGGAGCAGCTAGGTCGGGCAGTGTTAAGGAAATGGGTTTGGAGGTACCCACTTGGAAAGGTCCATACAGGCAAGAGAAGGTGAACACAGACTTGGATAGTCCATCGGAGCAAGAGGGAGCGATCACATACTGGGTTAGTCTGACCAAAAGGTAGCTTAAAGGGTTCGAGCTGGTTAAAGGTCGACTAAAAGATGGGTCAAGGGCTGTTGCTAGAGAAAGGGAAGCTCGGCTTGGTACAAAATGGCGAGATTGATCAGTCGCTCGACTGGAAGGATTTACTTGGGGAGAAGACTCGCGAGGAGGGCATAACAAAGGGGCTCAAAGTATTGAAGCGAGTAGGCTGGTCGAAGGGTGGGTTGAAACAAGTGGGCTTGGTGGACCGTGTTTGGAGAGGCCCGAAGTTGGGTGGTAATCGTAGGGCCAGGAAGAGAGACCGACCTCCGTGAAGTTCGAGACACATTTAGATTAGGGTTTATATAAATCTACTTTTAAATAGATGTTATTTTATTTCCTTTAAAAGTTAGTTTTCTTTTATTCTTCTAGTTGGTTAGGGAGTCTCTATTTTTGGTAAGCAGAATTAGGGTTAAATGCTTGTAGCCTATTTAAAGGCATCTTAATCATTGTTGTAGGTAGATTTTTATTTCGTAAGAAAACCATGTAAAGAACAAGTGTTGTTCTTCTTCAGATCAATTCTTTCTTCTTAAGTGAGTCTATAGCCACTAGCTCGACTAGGACAACCACATGAGGAACATGTGATCATCCCCGCGGACTTTAGAGGCCACGAGCCATTACGTGAGCAAAGATGACCATAAAGCAGGGCGAGTCACAAAGTTGTACCGAGTGTCCATTCCCGGTTGCGACCCCGTGAGTTCAAATCCAGTGAGCGGTATGACCAAGAAAGGCAACGTGAGCGGGAGTACAGTGAGACCATGAACTCCTTGCTATATAGATAGCAAGAGTAATGACAGTGTGTACAGTTGTTCATCATGTTCTGAGCATGAGATATGGTTCGACAGCAAGTTCACATGTGTAAAGCTTCAGCGCAACACATATAGACAAACATAAATGATATCTTTCTATATATGTTTAATTACGATCACTTATGTGATCATCACTATGCTACATTGAATATGTTATTGATATGCCTATGATTATGTGGTACATGTTTAGAATGTTGATATGCTATGAATGATCATGTTACACTTTATCAATGAGCATTATTCATGATATGTCATGCAGTTGCATTTAGTAGCTTATTGGGTCTTTATGACTCACCTAGTTCCTTGTTTATTTTTTTTCCTTAGATATAATCCAACAAGGAAGTTACCCATAAAGTTGGCGAAATCGCAATTCGTTAGCAGGTGGTTTTCTTGAGTAGTAGCTGTTGGAGCTTGTTTATAGTTGTATTTATATTTCAGTGAGGACGATGGATTATGTAAAGTTATACCAACTTTACTTTGGGTAGACTTGTATTGTTTGTATCTTCAATTGTTGTACTATTTTGAAGCCGACGCATGTTATTGGGTCTTGTGTATATTTGTAGTTTACATTTCAGTCTTTTCTTCGGCATGTTTTAGCCATTGAGGTTGTTGTTGTTGTTTAGTTGGGTTCCAGTAGTCGCTTCGCTGATGACTTTTTCTTTTATTTTCTGGCTTTTTGTTGTTGACGATCTTGTAGTTGTTATAAGTTTTTATGGCACATGCTTCGTAGAATGTTTGTTTGAGAGATAATGGTCTCTCTAGTTGTTTTTGCAGTTTTGAGCTTGTTCGCTCGGGGCTCCTAATGTGATACTAACAAGCACAATTCCATATCAAAATCATGTGTTGATCAAGCTTGAAGAGTTCGTGAATGATCAAGAATTCATGCATCAAAGATTCAAAATAAAGACTTCAAGTTTCATACAATATGATTGGAAGATTGAAGAGTTCTACCTCAATCTGGTTCAAGACATCATTGGTGGTTCGGGCTACTTCATTGGATATTCTACAAATGCAAATGGATTATGTGATGAAGATACTACTTCATTGGATATGATGTGAATGCAAAAAGCCTTACACCGCAAACAAAAGTCCTTGAAGACCCAAGAGAAATAGATCAAAATCATACAAGGCACGGAGAGTAGGTTGGAAGGCTTAAACAACAATTTTGGAAGCATAAAGCCTTTAAAAATTGAGCCCTTAAGTTCATGGATGGCTTTAGGAGCCTTTTTTTTAATTAAAGGATGACTTTAGGGGCAAAAATGTAACTTTGGAAATATAGGCCTTTAGAAAAACGCGATTGCTAGAGTTTTCCTTATGTTGATTGGATAATGTTTCCTAGTTAGCTCTATTAACTTATTGTTTTCTATATAGTTTAGGCTATTATTTATATTTCCTTTTATTTTTAGGTTTCTTTTTCTTTCAAGTATTAGAACTTATCTTGAGAGCCTATATAAAGGCTTCTTTATCATTGTAAGAAAAAAAAGTGATGTGGCAAAATCACATCTTGGGCCGTCCGTATGTTGGGTAGGATATCTGGGCTTTGGATCTCCTTCCTTGAGCCTGTTAAGAACACAAGAAAACCTAAGTGGAAGTGCAAGGCAGGGCCTCGCGAAACCCCTCCGTCGTGAGAATAAGTCTCGCGTGTAAGCTTGAAAGCAAATCGACAGAGTATCGAGGCTCAAGAAAGTGTGTGTACCTTGTTAAGGATTATGGATAGGTATTGATAGGTCCCCAAGGTGGTTGAATCCATATAGGATTCAGTTTCCATAGTTACTGAATCAATCAAGGAGAGAATCCCTTGATTTTAGGCGTGATAGGCGGCTGGCCGCGTAGATGTAGGAGCATATAAGGTAAGTGTTCTGCCTAAACATGGAAACCTTTGACTTGTCTTGGAGAGCAAGCCACCGATGCTTCCTGTTTGATGTGTGCCCGGGTGAGCAGGGTTCTGCCCGGCTATTCCACTTGCATTGCTCTTGAACTTGTTGTCGGTCCAAGGGACGACCCCTGGTCGGGCGGGCAGGCAAAGCCTTTGCCTGGCCAGGTTTGGATGAAAGTTACGCTGCTCGCTGCTTGATGCTTCTATTATTTTGCTCGCTGGGCCTGTGGGCCCCATATGCATTGTGCTTGTGATTGGCACGTGATGCTAGCTAATGCCTAGCTCGTGACCCGTCTTGGGCCAAGCGCATCAGTGGCCTAGCTCCTTGTCTGGCGAGCATTCATGCTCGGAGCGGGGAGCGTTTATATTGCATGTTTGCACGAGCTCCAACACTTGTGAATTTTCACAGGGTAGAAAAAGACTTCGGAAGTCAAATGTGTGGAAGGTAGTGGAAACTTAGCGGAGTGGATCTGGAGCGTGTCAAGGAAGCTTGTTGTCGAGGGCGTGCTAGGCATGTGGGCGAAGAAGGGGCATGAGCCGCCAGCAACAGGGGTGACTTGATGGGGCGCGAAGCACGAAGGGCCGCATTTAATGCTTTGTGATGATGGGCCGCCAACCCCAAGCGCCGTCCTATAAAAGGGCAACCCCTCTCCCCATTCTTCTCTTTTATCGTCTTCGAGTTTTTAGAGAGAGAAAATTCTGAAGAATTTGAAGCTGCTGCTACTTCTGTTGCCGTGTCTTCTCCTAGGCTCCGACGAAATCGTTCCTCTGTTTCCAACATCCATTCAGTCCTCGGCGTTTGTAGTCTTCACGACGGTTCCGATTTTTCCTTGAATTGCTTATAGAGGACGCATCCACCCAGAAATCACAGTAAGTTTTCAACTTTTCTCTCACTATGTTTTTGGTTTTTCTAGTTTTTCTGGGTTTATGGATGGTTTTTGCTTTCTCTCTTCATCTCCATATGCCCCTGTTAGGGTTTAAGAGGGTAAGACTGCCCTTAGGTAGAGATCGAGGAATAGACCCCGTGGTCTTGCTCGCTAGATGGGCATGGCCTCTTTGGGTTGACCTAGACTTAGGATTTCTTCCCTCTCTTTACATTACCAGTTACCCGGGCAGGAGACTGATACCCTTTTCCCTCGATCTCTTTGTAGATGTCTGACATGTCCGAGAATGACCGCGAGGCTTTTAGCTACGGCGGGAAAAATGACTCGCTAATCAGCGAGAAGTCCCCCTCTATTAGCAGTGAGAGCGATGGGGGAGCCAGATCCGTGGCTGGGCCTACGGTTCAGAGGCGTGCAGCTACCCCCATGGTAGATTTAACTGACTCCTCCAGCGAGGGACTCCGGCGAGGATAGTGTGACCGGTGGCTTCACTGTTGGGCAAGGCCTCAACCAGCAGGCAGCCCATGTTGGAGATTTGGCAGGGCAAGTAAGGGCCGAGCAAGGCGAGGTGGCCAGAGAGGCTTCAGACGCCGATGAGGTTGATGACATGCCGCTTGCTCGGAGTTTTAAGAAAACGGGCCGCTCCCAGGTGGAAGCCACTTCTGAGGAGGAAAAGGATGACCGGGACAACGTTCCCCTTGTTCGTTGCTTTACCATGATTGGACGCTCCCAAGTGGAGGTTACCCTTGACGAAGTAGTCGAGGAGGAAGAGCCCGAATGGTACGTTAATGCAGACGAAATCTGGTATGCTGCTCATTGGGCCACACTAGATACGGCAGACAAAGTAACCGCGTGGCTCACGTCCCTCGATGTCAACTCTGCCTATTATCGGGCGAGCAAAATGGACATGCCCGCGAATATGAAGCCTTCCCGTGAGCAAGGGAATGAGCTTTTATTTTTTTCCGATTTCTTCAGGGTTGGTCTCCGCCTTCCGTTAGAGCCCTTCCTGGTGGACTTTCTACATGAGACCAAGGCCGTCCCATGCGATCTGATGTTGAACACCGTCCAAGTAATCACAGCCTTCACAGTAGCGAGCCGGCTGCTAGGGTTCGAGCCGGATATGTATGTACTCCGAAAGTTGTTCATCTTTGCCCCAAGCACAGGCGGGAGGATTGGAGTGAGGGCCAACTCCAATTTTTTGAGGTTGCTTTCCGAAGTCCCCGGGAAGGTGGAATCTTGGGACATGAGGGTCCTGTTCATTGAGTCTCGCGTAGGCTGGTCGTTCGCGCCTATAGCGACCAGCGATATCAAAATCCCCAAACCCTCCAAACAAGACTTCAGCTCGAGGGAGATTGCCCTGTTGAAAGCATTAAAGGAGGCGGTGGGCGTGATTGAAGAAAATGAAAAGTGTGTCGGCCAGCAATTTCTACTTGATTGGAAAGAGCTGGTCTGTAATCCGCGCTATCTTTGCCTGGCCGGAGTGATGCGAGCAGAGGTTCCCGACGTGGAGCCCCTTCTAGTCCATGTGCCCGAGAGCCCCCATCCGTACTGGGATGACTGCCATGGGAAGATGTTTAAGCGCGAATGTGTTGAGTGCCAACGGCTGGGTCCGGCGGAGATTGTCGGCCTGCCTACGAAGATCGGGATGGTTGTCTGCCTAAAAGATGGTTTTGTAGACTTGTACTTCCGCCTTAATCATGTTTTGTTTGTAGCAACGGTATTAATCCTATTCTGCTTTCTCTTGTTTCAGGGATGAAGAACTTGGCCGTGCTAAAGATGAGGAAGCTGCAAGCCAACCAGCGGGCAGCCGACCTGAAGGCAAATGAGCCGGTGGCCTTGCCTAAGGTGCCCTTCGGCCCTCTTGCTATGAAAACCCCGGGCTTGGGCAAGGCCGCAAGCCCAGTCAAGAAGGTGCTAGTGCCGAAGGTCATCATCCCTCCATGCAAAGAGACCACACCAAAGGAGGTCGTGGTGGTCATTGATAGTGCAGCCGGGCAGTCAGGTGCCAACATCTCTGTGGTGCCCCGTGCCAAGGATAAGGGGAAAAGGAAGAAGAGCCCCTCTCCTCCTCCTGCTCGGGACGTCTGCCGCCGAGGCTCGAGCCCTGACCCTGTCCTTCTTGCCCCCATTCAGGTCGGGCCTGCAACTTGGAGGCAGGCCGGTTTCAAGATGCCCTCCACTACCAGTGCTGCTTGGGCTTTGGTGAAGGAAATTTCCGGGCATGCCCCATTACTAGGGGGCATCGATCTTCATGCTCGCGGGAGCCTGGGTGGCCTGGTAGGCAAAGGCGTTATAGAGAGGGCTCTGCACAATGATCTCGCCAGTGATCGTGATACGACTGGCCACGTTCTGGTTGGAAACGTGGGGCTCTGCTTGAGCGAGTTAAAGTACTTGTCTGAAGTTTGCCTTTCTTTTTCTTTATTTCCTTCTCTAACTATCTGTATTCTGCTCGCAGATTGCTTCCACCTGTACCAATCCCTATGATCAGTATAATGAAGAAAAGGAAGCTTGCAAGAAAGCAGAGGCTGACCATAAGGCTCGCGAGAGCCTGGTGAAGGAGAAGGTAGAGCAGGTGGCTCGTCTGGCTAACCAACTGGAAGCTAACACTGCGGCGGCCAAAAAGAAGGAGGCTGAGATGCTTGAGAGCAATCTGAAGTTAGTCACCCAGAACAGTACTCTAACTTCTGACAAGAGAGAGTTAGTTGGCCAGATGAAAAAGACTAGGCCGAACTGGAGAAGGGGAAGACCGCTCTGGCCGCGGTTACCAAACAAAGGGAGCTCCTGCAGGTGGAGAGGGACGCGTTGAAGATGCAGGCTGTTAAGGATGGGAAAGCGGATAGAGGAGCTGCTCTGGAGATTGAAGGACGCTGAGAAGGTCGCTGTGGAGAACTACAAGAATTCTACGACCTTCGAGGATAATTTCAAGAGCACGGCTGCCTTCGATGAAGCTGTGGATGAGGCCATTGTGCCCTATTTCGCACATGGTACCAACCACATTCTCCGAAAACTCGCTGGTCATGGGGTTGTAGATATGAAGAACATGGCTGAGTGGGCTATGCCCGAGGTCTATTCTGAAACTGCCCGCCAATATCATCACTTGGTCCCCTACACTGAAGAAGAGCTAGATGCCTTAGCGAATGCTGATGAGAAAGCTAGCCGCTAGCCTTCGGTCCCCCCTACTCCTCCAGCTGAGAATGTGTGCACTTTGATTGATGCCTTGGAGGGTGAGAAGGCTGCCCGGATGATGGCCGAGGACGAGGCAAGGAAGGCTGAGCAGGAAGCTGCCCGTAAAGCTCTAAATTCTGAATATATTGACCAGTTTCGGGCTTCAGCTCAAGCTCCTCCACCCCCTCAAGAGCAGACTCCTCCACTCCTTCAAGAGCCGGCACTCAACCAACCTTAGTTTAGGTTTTGCTTGTTTCTGTTCGGCCTGCGCGCCACGATTTTTTATCTCTCCTTGTAACTTCAGATTCATTATTGCATGAATGGAATTGTTTTTGTTTCTTGTGCTTGTATTCCTCTTTCGTATTTCAATTTAGCTGTTTTGATTTTGCTCGATAACTGTTTTCTTACTTGCATCTTTTTCCTGCCATATGTTAATACAAGTACTGGTCTCCCCAGAAAACATTTCGAGCATAAATAAATCAATGAAATTAACCAAGTATGAGAGCTCGTAATTGTCTACTTAAAAATAACAAGGCTAGTAAAGCGATCTTATTATTTAAGTTGAGAAGGTTACCCGAACAGATACCGGGTATGATTGCTTGGTTCTGGCCAAGGCTTTGAGTGGCCCGGGCCCCTATCGCCTTGGGCGAGCTTCCAGAAGATTGCCAAGCGGGCAAGGCCAAACTCTTAGTGGTGACCAACAACCGGGCACGGCCTTTTGTTCGATGTGGGTACCTCGAAGCAGTTGCTAGTATGTCCTCTGGGTGTGGAGATATACGGCTAACAATGTTGCTCGGTCACTATAGGAACCCGAGGTAGTTAGCCGTTATCTTGTAGGCATGGCCTCTATCGCCCTGGGCGAGCATCCTAGTATGTGAACTTGGGCATGGCCGCATCGCACCCACAAAGAGGATAAGTTCACTGACACTACGGTTTTTGAGGATCGTTGACCGGGCATGGCCCTATCTGCTCGACAGGCGAGCAGATTTTTCCAAACGAATCCGAAAAATAGCAGATGATAATTAACTAAATAATTTGAAAAACTTTCCTTTTATTGATAAATAATCAGTGACCTTGAACAGGACTGAGGTCTTGCCCGTTTGTTCCTTGACTTAGGGGTAATATTTTTTGAGGTGGTCTGCATGCCAGGGATGCTTCAAGTCTTTCCCCTCTGGAGTTTGAAGTGTGTAAGTGCCCTCTCTTATCATACCAATGACTCGGAAAGGACCTTCCCAATTAGGGGACAGTTTTCCCCATTCTGCTCGATGACATGTTACCTCGATTTTCCTGAGTACCAAATCCCCAATAGAGAAGGCTCTGCCTCGGACCCTTTTGTCATGGTGAGCCTTTGCTCTTTGTTTATAGTTGACCATCCTGAGTCGTGCATCCAGGCTCCTTTCTTCAAGTAGGTCTAGGTCTATGGCTCGGGCAAGTTGATTATTCTGCTCGTTGTATGTGAAACACGATAGCTAGGCAAGGCCATTTCTACCGGAATCATAGCTTCAGATCCGTATGTAAGCGCAAACGGGGTTTCCCCGGTTGGTCCTCGAACAGTGGTTCTGACCGCCCACAAGGCTGATGGTAGCTCTTCTGCCCATTTTCCTGCTCGCTCTTCCAGGTTTCTCTTGAGAGCATGCAGTACTTGTTTGTTTCTGGCCTCAGCCTGGCCGTTGCCCTTTGGATAAGCTACAGATGATTGCCAGTGCTTGACACCCAAGCGAGCACATTCTGCTGTGAATTTGTCTGAGAATTGGGTGCCATGGTCGGAAATGATTGCTCGAGGGAGCCCGAACCGGCACCATACTTGATCGTGAACAAACTTGATGACATTGGCCTCTGATATCTTGGCCAGGGGCTTTGCTTCGATCCACTTGGTGAAGTAGTCTATGGTGACCACTGCATACTTGTATTTGCCTTGAGCTAGGGGAAACGGGCCGATCAGATCGATTCCCCACACGTCAAAGGGCCAGGCCGCCACGACTGGGGTTTGCATTGTGGATGGAAGCCTTGGTATGTCTGCGTATCTCTAGCACTTGTCACATTCGCGAACATATTTCTCTGCATCCCTTCTAAGGGTTATCCAGTAATATCCTGCTCGCAGGACCCTCTCTGCAAGAGCTCTTGTGCCCGGGTGGCCACCACACTCCCTTTCATGTACTTCATACAGAACACCCTCGGTTAGTTCTGGGGTTACACAACGAAGCATAGGTCTGACCTTAGATCTCTTGTACTGGATTCCCCCTACTACCGAGTACCGACAAGCTTGGCTTCGAACTGTTGTGGCTTTGACCTTATCTGCGGGCAGAACTCCCTGCTCGATGTAGTCCTTGTAATCATCAATCCAGCTTCTGGTCGCTGGTTCGATGTCCATAATGACCGGTCTATCAATGGTTGGGGTTTCCAGGTGCTCGATCATTACTGAGGGATTTAGTAGTGCCAGGTTTGCCTCAGCGATCTTGGACAGGTAATCTGCTCGCATGTTGTCTGCTCGATGAATTCTGATGATCTCCCAAAACTTGAAATTTTTCATGATTTCTTTAACCAGGTCGCAGTATTTGACCAAGGTAGGATGATGCACCATATATTCCCCTTGGACTTAGTTCACAACTAGTTGTGAATCCGAGTACACTGTGACCACTTCTACGCCCATGTCTGCTACGAGCTCAAGACTAGCGATCATCGCTTCATACTCGGCAACGTTGTTTGAGGCAGGAAATTTGAACCGAAGTGCTAGCTAAAACTCTGTGATTTCGTCGGGAGCTATGAGAAGGATGACAGCTCCGCTCCCGACTTTGCTTGCTGCCCCATCCACGTAAAGATCCCAACAGTAGGATGGCCGAGGTTGTGGCACCTGCTTTTGCTCGAACTCCACTGGTTGTTTGGCCTCAGTATCCTCCCACTGGGTGAAGCTTGTTTCGACCAAGAAATCAGCTAATGCTTGAGCTTTGATCGCTCGCCTGGGCAAGTAATCTATGTGGAACTCTGTGAGCTCGATTGACCAGTTGAGCAGTCTGCCTGATCTGTTAGGTTTGTGTAGGACTTTGCGTAATGGTGCGTCTGTGTACACTATGATTACATGTGCAAAAAAATAAGCCCTTAATTTTTGGGCAGCTATGACAAGCGAGTAAGCTAATTTTTCTACATTAAAATAACGACCCTCAACAGGACTGAGGGCCTTGGATACATAGTACACAGGTTTTCAAATATCTAGTTCCTCCCTAACTGGCCACGGCCCGGTCCGTGGTCGCTGATATACAAATAAAGGCTCACCGGCACGGGGCTGAGGAGAGGTGGTTTGCCAAGGTATTCCCTGAGCTGCTCGAGGGCCTTGGCACAGTCTGCATTCCACTCGAAACCCTTGTTACCGCGCAGAACCTTGAAGAAGGGGAGGCATTTTTCGGCTGACCAAGAGATGAAGCGGCCTAAGGCAATGACCCTGCCATTCAACTGCTGGATGTGTTTGATGCAGTAGGGCTACTCCCTGTCGAGTAGGGCTTGTATCTTCTCTGGGTTAGCCTCTATGCCGCGATGGTTGACCATGAACCCAAGAAATTTCCCTGCTCGGACCCCAAAAGCGCACTTGCTCGGATCCAACTTCATGTTGTGTTTGCGCAGATTGGCAAACGTTTCCGCCAAGTCAAGAGTATGGTCGCGGCCCTTTGTTTTGATGACCATGTCATCTATGTAGGCCTCCATGTTTCTGCCGAGCTAAGAGCCGAAGACCTTGTTGACCATCCGTTGGTAGGTGGCCCCCGCATTTTTCAGCCCGAAGGGCATCATTTTGTAACAATAGAGGCCCCCAGCTGCTCGGAAGGCTGTCTTCGCCTTGTCTTGCTCATTCATCCTACTTGATGATAGCCCGAGTATGCATCCAGAAGCTGAGCATTTCAAACCCAGCTATAGAGTCAACAAGCACATCTATGCGAGGCAAAGGGTAGCAGTCTTTTGGACAGGTCTTGTTGAGGCTTGTAAAGTCCACACACATTTGCCACTTGTCATTGGATTTCTTGACCATTACCACATTTGCCAGCCAGGTCGGGTATTGGATCTCCTCTATAATGTCTGCCTTCAGGAGCTTCTCGACCTCTGCTTTGATAGCAGCGTTTTTCTCGGGAGAATACTGTCTTGGCCGTTGCTGGATCGGCCGAAAAGTGGGATCAACATTTAGGTTGTGGCGAGCAATGTTCTCACTGATACCCTGCATGTCCTCGACCGTCCAGGCGAACACATCCAGGCTGTTCTTCAACAGCTCGATCAATCTTTCCCGAGCTTTAGGAGGCATGGCCTTCCCGATTTTGATTTTTTGCTCGAGGTAGGCTGGATTGATAACTACCTCTTCCAGCTCACCCTCCGGTTGAATATCAGGCTCGTCCCGGACTTGCAGAGTGTCCATCTCAATGTCTTGTGATTCCGGGCGCTTAGCCTTGCGCCTGGAGGGCTCTGGTGTCGGGTTTGCTCGGGAACCTCTGTTTCCATGGGATCTGTCGCTTCAGAAGTCTCCCCAAGTTCGATGTTATTAATGGGGACAAAAGCTGAATCGGTTTCAGTGGAAGTCGTTGCAGTCTGATTAGGAAGGTCCACGATCAATTTTGGCTGCAGTCGGGAATGTCCACGATCGGCTGCTTTCTTCCGCTGAGTTTCCCGGACATACTCCCACATTGCCCGAGGTTTGCTGTTGAGGATCCCCACTCCGTTCTTAGTGTAGAACTTGGCTTTCTGGTGGGGAATGGAGGTGACCATCTGGAATTTGGCCATTGCTGGAGCGCCTAAAATACAGTTGTAGATTTCAGGTCGATCACTAAGAATGTGATCATCTCTATCCGGGTTTGAGCTCCATCACCCATGAATACCTCCAGCTCGATCGTGCCCTTAACACTCACTTGGTGACTGGTGAACCCCTCTAGCTTTCCCAGATATGGCTTGAGGAGGGCATCTGGCAGTTCCAGTCCCTTGAAGCAAGAGTAGTACATGATGTCTCTGCAAGCTCCAGTGTCGAGCAGGACCCTGTGGACTTGCCAATTCTTTACCAAACACAAAATAACCAGGGGATGCTCGGATGCCAAGGGAGTGCTCGCCAACTCACTGCAAGTAAAACAGATGCTTTGCTCGCCTGCCCGCTGTATTGCTGGCGTGTTGACAGCCTTGGACAAGGAGTAGATATGTTTCCCGAGCTGTGTGTTGGACGGGAGCTCCTCTTGAATCATGTTTATCAACCCTCGAATCTAAGGGGCCTGGCCACCTCTTCCTCTTGGGGGTCTTCCCTGGCCATTATTGGCATTGTTCCCTGCGCCTTGATCCCTTTTAAAGTGGTCTAGCTTGCCCGCATTAATCAGTTTTTGAATTTCCCTCTTCAACACAATGCATTCCTCCGTGGTGTGGCCATTACCATGGTGGTAATCACCAGTACTTTGTGTTGTCCCGGGTATGAGCGAGCTCAGGGTCGAGTTGATATGGGATGGCAACGGCCCCTACTTGGAACATAATTTCCTCCCCGCGTAGTGTTTAGCGGGGTGAACCGGCTTCTCGAATCTTTGCCCGGGTGGAAGTTTTCTCTGTCTCGCTCGGCGGTTGCCCTCCGGCTCGTCACTGGCGTGGCCGAGCTACCTTGAGCCTTGTCCTTATTTTTGGCTTTATCAGCCTTGACACTCTCCATCGAGCAAAAGAGATGTGATTTTGCTAGCAGTTCTGCCTTGGAAGCCCCCGGGTTCATTTCTAGCATTGTCTTCAGTGGCCCCGCCCTCATGTTGTTGAGGTAGCAAAAGGTTATCTCAGGGTCACTGGTCGCGGTCACTTGATCGAGCATCTCCTCAAATCTCTTCAAGTAATCTATTGATTCGCTATCACCTTGCTTGATCTTTGCAAGGTCAAAACGGTTCTTTGGGGTCGGGCTGCATTGCCGAATTCCTCTAAGAATTTTCTCTCGAGCATTGCCCCCGATCGATCCCAGGGAACTACGCCCAACCGGTGCTTGTGCCTTTCCTTGAAGTGCTCCTTCGAATGCCCGCATCTTCAAGGCCTCTACATCAGTGACCATCCGAATTTATGCTTCGAATGATCGGAGCCAGTCGCTTGCCCGCGTCTTCCCGAAATATTTGTCAAACTGCGGGAAGATTACCCCTTGCGCGGGTGGCGTATTTTCAATTTCTGGAGTAAATGGGCTGCCCTCCAGTGGTTTGGTGGCCCCATAGCCAGGTTTGGCCACGGCTAAATTAGCCATTTGCTGGGCCATGTCTCTTTTCATGGCCTCCATCCTCTCGAACAGCCGTTTTTCTGCATCCACGGTGAGTCTCGAAGAGGGGTCCGAATGGTCGCCACACACACGTGGGCAAAAAGAAGGCTCGTAAGAGGATCCGGCCTCCTGTGTTACGCGAGCTTTATATTTTGGCCATTGTGCATCTGCCTCTACGCACTCACGGGCCCTACGGCGGCCATGGCTATCCTCTCGAGCATGGTGCTCTTGTCGATGATGATGCATGTGGGAGAGATTTTGACGGATGTATCTACTTTCAACCTGGTCGTCTGCTTGTTTTACCGCCTCCACTCTGTCAGACGGTACATGAACGACGGAGGGGATCCGTCTGCTTGGAGCGGGCAGCTGTTGGGAGGCATGGCCATCACCAACAGGTGCCGGGAGGCTGAGAGCGGCAACACCATGTCTGCAACTGGCACCGGGGCATGGCCCAAGGCGAGCAGCTGCTGGTTGAGTGCATACATCTTATTGTAGTACTCCGCTTGAATTTGCAGAGCAGCAGCTTGTTGGTCGGGGTTTTGTCCGGATAGACTCACGTGGCTGTCATGACCATTCTCCCGTTGGCGGTTGAGCTGCATCCTGAGGTCTTGGGAGCGTGCATCGCGCCTCTCATTTATAACCATTCTAGGATCGCGCTGGCTTGCACGGCTTTGACTGGCATATTGGGAAATCTGCTTCTCCACGTATGGCACCTCATTGCCTTGAATAGCATGCCCAGCAGCTACCTTTTGGTTTCTAGTTTGCAACCCGTGTGGTGCCCTTGGTGGGGGGTTATTGTTCACAGCCTGGTGGCTGCCAGCCTATTGGTTGCTGACGGTGGCATGGTGTTTGCTTCCCTTTCCAGCCATTGCAACCAAAAGAAGATTAAGAATTTTACCGGAAAAACTTAGAGAGAAGTGTTGAAACTTCGTTCTTCCCGGCAACGGAACCAAACTGATGTGGCAAAATCACAGCTTGGGCCGTCCGTATGTTGGGTAGGATATCTGGGCTTTGGATCTCCTTCCTTGAGCCTGTTAAGAACACAAGAAAACCTGAGTAGAAGTACAAGGCATGCCTCGTGAAACCCCTCCGGCGTGAGAGTAAGTCTCGTGTGTAAGCTTGAAAGCAAATCGACAGAGTATCGAGGCTCAAAAAGTGTGTGTACCTTGTTAAGGATTATGGAGAGGTATTCATAGGTCCCCAATGTGGTTGAATCCGTCTAGGATTCAGTTTCCATAGTTACCGAATCAATCAAGGAGAGAATCCCTTGATTTTAGGCGTGATAGGCGGCTGGCCGCGTAGATGTAGGAGCATATAAGGCAAGTGTTCTGCCTAAACATGGAAACCTTTTACTTGTCTTGGAGAGCAAGCCACCGGTGCTTCCTGTTTGATGTGTGCCCGGGCGAGTAGGGCTCTGCCCGGCTATTCCACTTGCATTGCTCTTGAACTTGTTGTCGGTCCAAGGGACGACCCCTGGTCGGGCGGGCAAGGCCAATGCTCGATCGGGTTGGGACGAGATGAATCATGTTTCTTTGCTAAACATGTGCGATGTCCGGGCATGGCCCCTGGTCGGACAGGTAAGGCCTTTGCCCGGCCAGGTTAGGATGAGAGTTACGCTGCTCGCTGCTTGATGCTTCTATTATTTTGCTCGCTGGGTCTGTGGGCCCCATATGCATTGTGCTTGTGAGTGGCACGTGATGCTAGCTCGTGCCTTGCTCGTGACCCGGCTTGGGTCGGGCGCATCAGAAAGAAAGAAGTATTGATTAAGAATAGAGATTGTGAGTTTCTTCGAAACTTGTTGGTTCTTTGTGAACTATTTTGAGCTTCTACAAGAGAAGTCTTGTTGTTGTTTCAAATGTGACTTATCAATCTAGTATCTATATCTAACCTAAGATAAATAATGGTTACAAGCTAGCAAATCCTTACATGCACGAAGAGAAATATGCTATATTAGACGAAGGTGAATAGTCCCAATTCCTGGCCACTTTTGTAAGGAAAGAAAATGGTGTATCAAAACGTTTATATGCAAGGAAGTGATAACTAATCTTTAAAATTTTACAAAACAGATAAAACACAATGCATAAAGGAGTCAACTTACATTTTAAAAATAATGGTTGAATGAGGGCATGTATTTTTTTAAAGGTGATAACCGGGCCGGTCCCCTGTCATGATATTATAACCGGAAAAGTCCCATATAATTGTTTTAAACCGCTAAAATACACTTTTGGAGAAAAATTATGAATATACCCTTTATGAAGGAAAGGCGGGCATAGAAAGTCACTGCACCAATTTGGGCGTCGCTCAAATTTTTGGGAATCGCTCAAAAGCCAGAGTACAAATTTTGGCTTTGCAAGGGAAAAACACTGGGGATCGCTCAAAATTTTGAGCATCGAAGGAGCATCGAAGAAGGGAAAAAGGCGAGGAACTTACCTGGAATTGTGAATATTTTTTTCCATTTCCACCTCTTCTCTCATTTGCTATGCTGCTTGTATGGCTATTTTCAAGTGAAGATTACAAGATGAGTGGAGCAAACAAAGAGGAGGCGCGGGTGTGTTGGCCATGGTAATTATATTGGAGCAAACCTTAATAAACATCGATTTTGGTTTCCAATAAATCAAAAAGTAGGTTGTCCATGGAAACTATGCCCACATTGAAGGCAACGACGCCAAAATTGGAGGCAACAACGCACACATCGATCAGAGGCAAGGACACCCACATCTATGGGCTTGGTAACGATGCAAGTCGAGTATTTTATATGATTTTGGCAACCATATTTTCTAAGTTATATAAGATTTTGTGCCCAGTCTTGAGCACTATGGTTATTATGTTGATTTACTTGCTCGTGTTGTTTACTTGGGGAAGGCATTTGATATTGTTAAAAACATGCCCATGGGCCCAGATGTGTATAATTACCTCTTGAAAGAGAAAGAGAAATAGAAAGGGACACCTCAATCAAAGCACAACGTATAACGTGAACATAGTCTCCATTTTTCAAGACAGATGGACAAGTTTCAAGCTAGACCAAGTTTCAAGGTAGAGTCATTTATCCTTGCGATGCCCAAATTTGGGCATTAGCTTTTATATTGCAACACCCAAAAATTTGAACGATGCCCAAAATTTTGAGCGACACCCAATTTTTTCCTTGTTATGCCCAAAAGGTACTGGCCCACAATTATTCCTTTTTTAAATGAGCACTCCTAGTGTCCTAGATGAAGCCTCTTATTGATATTTTTATCGAAAATGCATAGACCAAAGTGAACCTAGAAAGTTGATGGATTTTTTTTTTGACAAGAAATTGAGTTTTATTTCTATATAAGCTTAGGGCGGGAATCACAACCTTCACTTAGATTAGGTTTGGAATTTGAGTAAAGAGATTGGATTGTCCATTACTAATGGGATGAATTCAGTCCCGTCCAATCAGGATAATTTTCAACCACTTTACACCCTTCTTTTCTTTTCATAATCGATGAAAGTCCATTACGCATAACAATGCAGCAAATCATGCATCACGATGCTGAAAATAAGGCACTTTCTTGCATCATGATGTACAAATGATGCATGATTTTGTGTATAGCGATGCATGAAGTGCATTTTTTGCTTACAAAAAAATATAGGGTTAATCGGTTGAAAATTTAGAAAAGGGGACTAACACACAATTTTTTTATGCAACATTGGTACCTATGAGTGCGACCCGTTAGGAGCTGAGTTTTCAACAGTTGTTAGCAGTTTGGAGATTGCATAGAATGAGGGATACTGAAATCCGAAAGTTGTTCCTGGAGGTGGATACCTCTTGTGTTGCAGTTGCCTTAATTGGAGCAAAGAAGCCATTAGCAGCAAGTATGCTGCCATGAGGGAACATTGCAGACAAGCTTCCAACATAAAGCCAGTTGAGAACATTACCTCACCAAAGGTCTCCTTGCTCGAGGCACGTGATTCTCAGTCTAGTAACAATGATGGAGCTCAATCTTCTCAGTCTAGTAACGATAACAATGAAGATGATAGGGATTTGTGAGTTCCCGCGCTCTCTAGAATTTTTTAACTACAATTTACTAAAAACGAATGCGAAAAAAGCTAAAAAATTGTACATGTCTTAGTAAAGGGTTGATACTTAATACCAACTTCTTCCCTATTTTTAGAGGCTCGTCTCCTCGGCCAACAGGAGCCGCTAAGGGATTGGGATCTGTATTACCTCTAACTTACAGTTAGATTGAAAAACTCTAAAGTCTAAACGACTAAAATAGAATCCTTAATTGTAAATATGTTGCTATATACATTTGTGGTTCAATTTAGTGTTTCTTCAATGACAAATAAAAAAATATAAAAAAATATAGAAAAATGAGAGAGCATATTCAATTGGCAAAAACAGGAAAATGCAAGAAATTATTTTTACTACTTGCCATACTAAATCTATTAACCTTATCATTATACATGGCATAAACTGTTTCTGTCCATCACCTAAAAAAAAGAAAGTGATTGATACTATATTATAAGCTAGTTTGAGGGCATAGGCAACCAGAGTTATCAAAGAGATGACACTTTTAGTTAGATCCATGGCTACCCAGAAGCCTATTTCCACAGCAACCAAGACTGTCACCTCTAAACAAGTTACTTTACCACCACTTTCCTTCTTCTTTTGTTTTGGTGTCATAAATCGTTAATGAATTTATGGTTGGGTATTAGGTGAATTCTTCAACTGCCACACCTGCAGGAATTAAGCTAACTCAGGCTTCTAACTAAAGCAGAGAAAGCTGGTTTACTAATAGCAGTAGAGAACATCGGGCTTTCCCTCTCCTCCATCGAGAAACTGGGTCTCCTCTCCAAACCCCAAACCCACTAACCGGTACTGTTTAATTTAATTAATAAATAATTGGTATTTTTTTATACTCAAGCTGCTTTAACTAAGCAGGATAGAGAAATTAGTCAAATGAAATAGTATGTTCACTCTTCTAAATTTTTTTAAATTTTTGTTCGCATTTGATATACCAATGAATATAGTTAAGAATGGGGAGTGCACTAGAGATGCTGTGTGGACAAGCAAGTGGTGCGGGACAAAATGCAATGTTAGGAGTGTACATGCAAAGATCATGGGTCATCTTATTGGTTGCAACTTGTATTATTGTCCATGTTTACGTCTTCTCTCCTCCCATTCTCATGTTGGTTGGTGAGACTCGAGAAATATCTGTTGCAGTAGGTCTATGAATTGTTCTATCTCAGCACGTACTTATGACTGTCCAAGTTTCATTATCTTTACAAAATGTTTGATGGCCGGCCTATAGTGTTCTATAATGCTAGATCCATTCCAAAATATAGGTTTGAGTTTTAAGAATTGTATTTTCTCCCTAAGGATACACTGGCCACATGTTCCCTTCTTTTTTCACAGGAATTTTGCTCTTTGGATGCTACCACGGCTATTTGCATATGCCTCCAACTTTCTTGTGCATAAATTCTTACAAGCGCAAAGGAAACTATTAGTAATGGCAAAAATAGTAGTCGCAGTGTTGGTTTTCCATGCAGTTTTCAGCTGGTTGCTAGTATTAAAGTTAGGTTAGGGTTTAGTTGGAGCAACGATCTCACTAAATACCTCGTGGTGGCTTATAAATCTTGGACAATTGCTTTACATCTTCATCACAAAGTCTGATGGTGCTTGGAGTGGATTCATATGACTTGCATTTTCTGATTTGTTTGGCTTTGTCAAGCTATTTGTGGCTTCTGCCATAATGTTATGGTGTGTGTGTGTCTCTCTCTCTCTCTCTCTCCACTTTGCCCTATACGTTTATTTTGTAATTCTCATGATAAAAAAGTTTAATTAAAAAAAAGTCATTAAATGGATGACCATATCCTAACATATAATAATTCTTATGAAATGCGTGAATAAATTGCAGCTTGGAGTTTTGGTATCTAATGATACTAGTGGTGCTTGTTGGGCGTTTGGAGAACCCTTTGGTACCAATTGATGCTCTTTCTATCTGGTAAACTACTCCATAATTCCTTAACTAGAGCATGATTCAGTGATGGATTAAGATAATTAGCAGTTGGTGACAGAGAATGTATTCACTAAATATTATTGAGGGAAAAATACTTTGTGAAATTTAAGTTTTGCCCGAATGCATACATTCTGTTCGGAAGATGAATCCCATTCCTTCGCCACGCATCCAAAACATCATTTTCTGGAAATAAGAAATCTTCTTATAGGAACTTGCATAGATCAGTATGTTGTGAAAACAAATTAGATACCTCTTTTCTGTAAATTTCATGAATCATGGTAACATCGTCCACGTATATTCTTTGGTTAGTTTATTATACGCCAATTTCTTTGTTTAGTTCTGGCTTACACTTATGGTAGCATGAACATAAATGGATGGGATATGATGCTTGCACTAGGTTTTAATGTTGCAATAACGTGATGTGTTTCCTACTAAATTGAGATAAATTTGTTCTTGTTCCTTAAAGAAATTTTTATATATGAGAAATAAAGTTAAAATTGTGCTTTAAAATTATTGATGTCGGAGACACAGGAAACTTGCAGTTCAATGTCGATTTCTTTCGAACTAACTAAAAGTTGCTGTTTCTACAGTGTGAAAGTATCAAATGAACTTGGAGCTGGTAATCCACGGCAAGAAAAATTTTCAGTGGTGGTAGTTTCAGTCATCTCCGTGGCCATTGGACTGGTTTGTATCGTGGTTGTGTTAGCAGTAAGAGACTATTTCTTTACCTTTTCACCAACAGTGAGCCGGTTGCCAAGGAAACTAGCAGGCTCGCAGTGCTATTAGGATTCACAGTTCTTCTAATCAGCCTCCAACCGGTTCTATCAGGTAACTATGTAACTAACCAAGGACACAAAGCCCAACTCAATTATCCTTCATGTCATCAATTTTCCACTTCAATTGTGCGCTGCTGATTATAAATACTAATATTTTA
Source organism: Codonopsis lanceolata (assembly GCA_013146195.2). Classification (NCBI taxonomy): domain Eukaryota; kingdom Viridiplantae; phylum Streptophyta; class Magnoliopsida; order Asterales; family Campanulaceae; genus Codonopsis; species Codonopsis lanceolata. The sequence continues at coordinate 77,234,999 of CM028378.1, read as the reverse complement.
TTTTCTTGATTTTATTTATTAACTAGGGATGGCTATTGGAGCTGGGTGACAATCTCTAATAGCATACATTAATATTGGATGTTATTACATTGTGGGGTTGCCCGCGGCCATACTCTTGGGATTTACATTTGGCATTTGAGTCGTGGTAAATTACTAGGCTTTGTTTTCTATAAGTAGCAATTTCATGAGAAGAGCAATAGACAAGAACTTAATATTTCTTAATTAAGGTGCAAGTACAGAATTTCTTGGTTAAATTTGTTTATTAGTATGATTCGTATAGTCTTAAAGATATGAATGTGTCAAATATATATTTTTGTGATATTTGCAGGGAATATGGGGTGGGATGATAGGAGGAATTGTTTTGCAAACCATAATCTTAGTCACGGTCAGTTCACTAACCAGCTGGAAGAATGAAGTCAATATATAGCTTTCAAACTGTTACCCTCCTATGCCTCCTTCTACAAATGATGCTGCTTCAATTCAGGTGTTTCGGATGGTCCATATTGTCATTCGTCTTCTCATGGTTGTGATGATTTTGACACTGATGATAATGGTGATAACTAACGATGATGAATCCGAGTCTGATGATGATTGATTTTTCTGAGTTATGCTCTCTTGATTAATTCATTTACTACTTGATGCGTAAAGTTGGATTTTAAGCTAACTTTTTTTTTAGATTACTAATTAAGGGTAGCTACGAGTGCTTTGATGTTGACTTATTGAACAACATATTTTACTAGAGTTATATGACATAATTGTTTAATATGAAATATTGTGAGTCGTTTGATTTAAAATATTTTGTATGTTTTTGGTATATAAATGTGTGGTAAAAATTTATGAAAATGATTTATATCGAGCTAGGTATAGAAAAATCAATTGTGTTAAAGTGATAGTGAATGCTATCACATTTTATAGGGTATTAGATTGCAGAAGTCATCGCTTAATAGGAGCTAATGTGATGGCAATAATAATCACGTATAAGGAATGATGTGATGTCAAATATAGTAATAAAGTGATGGTTAATGCAATCGCGTATTTCAATATAAAGTGATGGCCAAAGTAATCGCATATTCAGAGATAAAGCAATGGGAAAAACAATCATGTATGTCACAATAAAGCAATTATAAAAGTAATCGCGCATTCGGAGATAAAGCGATGATCAATGTAATCGTGTATGCTCAGATAAAACGATGGCTAAAGTAATCGCGTTTTCCTAAAAATGTGATGGTCAAAGCAATCACTTATGACTCACTAGAGAGATCGTTAAAACAATCATGCATTCCAAGATAACATGATGGAGATAACAATCGTCTAACGTCCTCTAAAGTAATTGAACATGCAATCGCCTATTGTGAATAAGACGATTGCTTTAGCAATCACTTATTTAGTACTAACGTGATGGTTTAATAATCGTCTTTGCATGGATTATGCGATGGCTTTGTATTTTTATGAATTAAAAAAATAAATATCATTTTTCATGTTTAGTGATTGTTTATGCCATCACCTAAAATCTATGAGATAATGCAACAACTTTTACAATCACTTAAAGTTTCGGTGACAAGGCTTTATGCGATGAAACTGATGATTGTTTTGACCATCGCATATAATCTAAGGCGATGGTTTTTTAGCATTGGCGATTGCTTTCCGCCATCACGTAAAAGCAATTTTCTAGTAGTATACTAAACCAAGGCATGAATTTGAGAAATTACACAAACTTAATGGTAAGATGTCAAGCTTGGCTTGACCATGATTGCGAGTTAGTCGTGCGATATGTTCATCAAGAAGCAAACCAATGTTCGGATCATATGGAAAATCATTTCAAGGATTTTTGTTAGACATGATAGTCTTCTCAAACCTTCAAGGATATCTCAAACAATGGGAGGAGCAATAGAGTTGGTGTCACGTGCTGAAGTTGTGTAGGTGTAATTAGGCCGCTTCGGGTCTCCCAAAAATACAAAACAAAACAAGCAGGCATCAACATAAAGGAATTAAATATAGAATGAAATTAAAATAATGAGGGGTGACGATTGGAGTTTATCTAAACCACGAGGGTATTTATGAACTTTAAAGAATAAAGAAAAAGAAACCTAGAATAGGGCATAAGTGTAATTTAATTAAAAAAAACCTAGAAGACATCGACCCTTCTTCATCAGTATAAATGTATCGCATTCATACCCACACCATCAGTCTCTCACTCTCACTGCTTGCTATTGCTTGTAAGTTCTCATGCAACCAAAAATCTTGCTTGTAAGTTCTTCTTCGCCATATGATGCTCTTGAATTGTTTATTTATTTCTTTATAACACAAATCATTTTATAGCTATATTTAGAACCAAAATCTTGCATACATTTTACATGATGTGATTCTTTTTAAGAAATTTTAATTTTAATGATCCCACTTTGGAAATAAAAAATTGATTTTAAATACTTATTAAATCATTATGGATTTCATATTGATCTTCTATGCTAGATTCAAGTTCGGCGAAATTGGTATGTTCTTTTATTAATGTTTTGATCTGAAATTAGATTTGGAATTATGGTTTGTTAATATTTTAATGTTTTATGGTTTGCAAGTAATCAAAGCCTTTTCTCTTTCATCCCTTTTTTAGACACCCCATCAACGACACCATTGCAGTCCTTCACCAATCCAGCCAAACCATCATCACCGTAGCTCAGTACAGAATGGGTGTTAATTAAAGGTCTGCTTTGAAAGTCACTCATTCTGTTTGTTTCTTCAATTTTGTATTTTATTTTTCATCCATAAATGTATTGTTTTGAATAAGAGTGAACTGTTGCATCCCTTTTGTCATGCATCACTCGTGATGTAGATGAATTTGATTGCTTGAGAAAATCCTTGCCTGGAAATAGTTTTTGGAATAGAGCTAATGTTGAACTTGTCGTCCATTCTTTCAGATTTTTGGACTTTTACTTAGATAGTCGTTTTGATAGCGCTCTAAGTGTGGTAAGCAGGCTGCATGATTTTTAGACTATCAAGTCGTTGCGAGAACAATAAGTCGAAAGGAAACATAACACTTTGATTATTAACACCCGTAAGCTCGTAATACTTATGTGAATGTGCACTCCGCACCCCTAGATTCACAATGTAGTATTCCTGAACTCACCCATCTTCGAAACATAAACCCTGATTATACCAAATGACCAATGATTTTACTTAAATCATCAACATGTCAATTACCACCCCCTTTGCCCCCAAAATATGAAAACAAACCTGGAAGACCAATGAAACTGAGAAGAAGACAACCTGATGAGCCACCTGCATCTTCCAGAAATCAACACAAATTGAAGAGATGTCAGAAATCTTTGAAGTTTGGAAAGTGTGGAGTAGTTGGACATAATTCAAGAACTTGTAACAAAAGGAATTCCAATACAGACTCAATTTCACAACTTGTTGATGAGATCCCCTTAACAGGACCTGAACTTGTTTTACAACCCACTGCAGAACCTGTCACAACTGAAGCAGTCAACCTAGCAACCAACCTCAGTCATCAAATCCTTCAAAATTACCTGTAAGTTTGTGAAATTGAATATTGACTTTTTGTTGATATGTATTATACTGACTTTTTTGTGAAATTGAATACTGACTTTCTAATCATCTTCAGGTTAAAAGAAAGAGAGGTTCAAGAAGTGTGGGGGTGAACATAAGGGGCAATACAAATAGGATTGCTTCTGTAAATGTAAGAAATATAATTTCACCATTTTATATATATTTTTTTTTAATTGAAAATTTCTGACTTTGCCTTTTATTTTTAAGGTGAATCAAACATCAACAATCAGTACTCCACTTATTGTGAGGGAAGGAGTGAATTACATTACAATGGCCAATTTGAGACATGCAATTGGAGGTGGAACTTCAACAAATGCAATAGGGAATGATAATCGAAGTGGCAAAGACAAGATATAACCACTGAAGGGAATGAGACATGAAATTGGAGGTGGATCTAGATGACATGAAGACTGAATTTGTGTTAAACTTTGTTGTTGTTAAACAATTTGATGTTATCAATCTCTGTATAGATTTGGAATTTGGTATTTGGTATGTGGTATTTGGTAGTTATCAAACTCTGTATGGATTTGAGTAGGAATTTGGTACTTATGGATTTGACTTATTAAACCATGTTTTTGTATGGATTTGTGTTATGTTAATAAAATTGGTCATGTTATGTTATGTCCAGTTATACATGTTATGTTTGGTTATGTATGTCCAGTTTTACAGCTAATTTACTATACTTTAGTACTGTAATTTACAACTAAATTATAGTACTTCAGTACTCTGTTATGTCTAGTTGTTGTATGGATTTGGTACTTGGAATTTCAGTACAAATTTAGTGTCCAGTTGTTGTATGGATTTGATACTTGGAATTTATGTTATGTCCAGTTGTTGCTCTGCAGTTATGCAGTTGTTGTATGGATTTGGTACTTGGAATTTCTGTTATGTCCAGTTGTGGGTCTGTAGTTATGCAGTAGTTGTATGTTTAATTTTGATTGTGTCAATGCTGGTTCATAATTTCCAGTAATGTCAGGTAGGGCAGTTGGTTCATAATGTTGTCAGTTGTTGTGCTGATTACAAAATTTTCCAAACTCTTCAAACTTGCCAAATTGAATTGCCAATACAACTTCCGTTTCAATCAATAGATTAACAAAAAACATATTGTATTTAGAAGATTGCAAGGTTTTTACATATTTATAATTACAAATCAAACATCATGGTCATACAAAAACCAATTATAATTGCCATTACAATAAAGACACATCTGAGTTTTATTTTCAAATGAATGACTTCAGTCTTCATGGCCTCAACCATAGTATTTGCCATCATCAACTCAACTTTCATTTCAACCTCTTTCATCTTCAATCTCTCTACTTCAGCTTCAAATCTATTCAACTTGGCTAACAATTCCGAAATAATTTGTTTGGACCTTATGCTACATTCATCATCCAACCATTTAAAAAAATCCACAATATCCATGTTCTGTAATTAAAAAGAAAAAAGAAAGAAAGTCAGGTATATCTACCATATCAAACAAAACAGGAGGCAAATGTAATAAAAATTAAAATTACCCCATATTTTGGGCATGCCCAATATCTTCTTCCTGGATTATTTCTAGTCCAAGAAATCTTCAATCCAATCTTTATTCCACATTTACAGTAAATGTCTTCCATATTACTTGAGCTCCAACTACCATTTGAAGAGGTTGGTGTGGAGTTGTTCATTTTCAAAGTCAATAGCTTAAGAAAACAAATGAAGGTTGGTGGGGGCAGAATGAACTCAAATTGAGAAAAGGGCAGAATGAGCTCGAATTAAGAATTTGGAGGGAATTACTTGTTAAGGGAAACCGAGGAAGAAATTGGGGAAGACGAATTGAGAAAAGTGAATACAATGGGAGAGAAAATGAATTAAGAATTTGGAGGAGGGAATTACCTGGTAAAGGCTAAGATTTGAATAAATTGGGCACCCATAAATATTAGGGCTAGAATGAAGAGAAATTGGGGAAGAAATGAAGTCCCATTCCCGTCAATTGCTCAAGAAAGCTAGGACAGACTGAGTGATACGATTACAAAGAAGATGAAATCTCTGCATTTCCTTCACTTTGGACCAGAAATCTAGGAGAATGGAGGTTGAAATGGCTACATCACTCTGCTTCTAATGAGGGCTGGAGGTGGAGGTTGAAATGGCAGGAGAAATTGAGGAAGAAATGAGGGTTGGTGGTTGATTCTCTCACTTTTCTACCAAGACCAAGTGACGTAGCCGGTTTCCCTGCCTTTCCAACCTAGAAAAGCAGGTCTTCCGTTTGGGTTTGACAGATTGGTAACGGAAAGTATGAAAAGTAGGTCTTCCGTTTGGGTACCAAAAGTGAAAAGTAGGTAAACTTAGGGTACCAAATGTCTTATTGTCTCAAGCATAGTTATAATTGGATTGTCATGAAAGTTACTCATTCTGTTTGTTTTTTCAATTTTGTATTTTATTTTTCTTCCATAACTGCATTGTTTTGAATAAGAGTGAACTATTGCATCCCTTTTGTCATGCATCGCTCGTTATGTAGATGAATTAGATTGCTTGAGAAAATCCTTGTCTGGAAATAGTTTTTGGAGTAGAGCTAATGTCGAACTTGTCGTTCATTCTTTTAGATCTTTGGACTTTTACGTAGATAGTTGTTTTGATAGCGGTCTAAGCGTGGTAAGCAGGCTGCATGATTTTTAGACTATCAAGTATAATGAGTTGGACCTTCTTATTCTTTAAGAATCCTAACATTATAGGAGGTACGTCACGCCTTTGCCATTTTAGAGGAGAAATCCTCAGTATGGATGAGGAAAAAATCTATAGATAAGGCCATATTACTTTTTTTCTATAGAGAAAACATCACACTATTGTTTATCGAGTGAAGTCTCACTGTTTGTTCTTAATAATATGAGCAACATTGCTAGATCCCATTGGGTTATTACTTATTACCACACCACTAGTCCTTCTTCTTACACACATAAATGTTTTGAACATTCCCAGCTTTCCTAACACCTTTAAGCAAAAGCTTTCTGGATTTTTGATGCCTTTCCATATATGCAAGTCACTCCTTTTCTTATGTTTCCCTTTTGTTTTGTGGATCTAAGAGATACCTATTTGGTGGCATACTCTCTCTATTCACATTTCCAGACATAAATTTTGTATTTAATTAAAACTCATTCAAGGCAAGGCTTCCATGACAACATCACAAAAATGATTATGAGAAATGTAGGGGTGGCCCTCCGACTCCGACTATGCCATATCTTATTCTCTTATGGGACAACTTTTCCATGTTCCCCTGACTTATTCCTCGATAAATTGTTCTCACTTTACTTAACATGTTTCTAATGAAATTTCATTTGAGCCTGTCATAAACCTTTTCAAGGTTTATTTTCCATATTATGCCACCATGTTTGTCCTTCCTACCCCTGCTTTCAGCGGGACTAGTAATGTTATTCAAAAGAGGTCTAAGTGCATGTTTCTCCTTCCTGCCCCTGCTTTCAAAGGAATAATAATGTTATTCAGATCTTCAAGTATATTCGTTTCCTTGGATTGAGTTTGTGGACAACTTATAGAAAGATCTTCGCCAATGTTGTCGCAAACTTCATTGACAAAAACTCAATGGCATCTACGCATTCTACTCATTTCGGCTTCCAATTCTTATTTGGTTTGGAATCTATCAATCGAAGAGTGTGTTCATCGCTTTTCTTTTCTTTTTTTAACTAAGACCATACTTAAACCGCCAATGGTAATTAGCTTGAATTGGATTGGATTTTCTGTCAAAATGCTCTGTAGACATGCCGATCCCGGCCTGTGCCCTTATTTTATTGTATCAAATAAATTATCATTTTATAACAAGAAATGGACTAATGAATGATTTTTTTATACATTTTAGGGACATAAGAGTATCTAAGAAAAACAAAGCTGGAAGGGGCCCAAGTGTGTAGAGCAGAAAGCTGAAAATCCAATTTTTTTGTTAGTCGTGCGATATGTTCATCAAGCAGCAAACCAACGTTCAGATCATATGGCAAATCATTCCAAGGATTTTTGTTCGACAATGTGAGGAGCAATATGTTTGATAACCAGTGTTCATAGGAATTAATATTTATGATTTTTTACATTATTTATGTTTTAATAGAAAAATGCAAATAATATATATTTGTATCAAGGTGCAGCTTTTTATATATCGCACTAATCGCAATTCATAGTTTTTATATATATGTTTTGCACCGCGATATATAAAAACTATACACCGTGATACAAAAATAGTAATTCACTCAGTATTTGAATAGAGAAATGTATGTAAACAAAAATTTATATCACGGTGCAATATTTTTATATATAGCGGTACAAATTAAATTTGAAGTATATGTTTTGCACTGCGGTATATACAACTATGAACAGTGATTCAGTGGCTAGTCATCCGTTACATGGACCTCATGTTTATTAAGGGTAACGTTGTTTTTCCCGTCCAAAAGTGACTTTTTGCGGTTGAAAATACAAATATGGTACTTTAGCGAATAAAAATTTGAAAAAGGGGACCAGCCCGTAATTTTTTCTAAAATTTTGCCACCGCTAGGAGTAGGCCTTGCAATTACAACCAAAAACCCGTTAACCCACCCAACACGGCTTAAAAATTACTCGACTCAACCGACCCGTTAATTTTTTTTGGGTCGAAATGAGTTACCCATTTTGACCAAAAAAATTATCAGGTCGATTTGGGTCGGGTTAAAATGAGGCAAACCCGTTACCCATTTAAACCCGTTTAATTTTGAGTTATAACTGTTCACAACCCGTTACGTATTTCGACCCAACACATATCGGACCTAACCACCCAATAGCCAGCCCTACCTAGAAGCAATAGAGTTGGCGTGGTGTAGGTATAATTAGGGTCATTCGGGCATCCCAATTAAAAAAAAATACAAAACAAAACAAGCGGACATCAACATAAAGGAATTAAATATAGAAACAAATAAAAATAATGAGGGGTACTTATGGACTTTAAAGAATAATAAATAAAAACCTAGAATAGGGTATAAGTGTAATTTAATTAAAACAAACCTAGAAGGCATCGGCCCTTCTCAAAGTATAAATGTATCGCATTCCTACCAGCCCACACCGTCAGACTCTCTCACTCTCACTGCGTGCCATTGCAGATCATTTGTTCTCATGCGACCAAAAATCTTGCTTGTAAGTTCTTCTTCGCCCTATGAAGCTCTTGAATTGTTTGTTTATTTCTTTATAACACAGATCTTTCTATAGCTATATTTAGACCAAAAATCTTGCACAGATTTTACATGTTGTGATTCTTTTAAAGCAATTTTAATGATCCCACTTTGGGAAAAAGTTTGATTTTAAATACTTATTAAATCATATTGATTTCTTACTGATCTTCTATGCCGCATGAAATGTTTCTGATTAATTTGTGTTTTTAGGGTGAATCAAGGCTGGATTCAAGTTGGGCGAAATTGGTACATTCTTTTATTAATGTTTTGATCTAAAATTAGATTTGGAATTATGGTTTGTTAATATTTTAGAACTTTTAGAACTTTTAGAAATTTATTTTAATGGTTTGTTCATGGAACTTTTTGAAACATCAAGTCCCCCCTCCAACCGATTCCCATATCTGCATCCACTTCCTTTTTATTTACAGGGCATATTCGATTTAATCTTCAAAGGGGTCTATGTTAGCAACAACAATATGACCAATTTGCAAAAATTGACAGTATTCAATTTGCTTCTGTCATGAGAACTTTTTGAAGTGTTTTTTTGTTTCTCTTATGATATTTAACTCATTATGTCAAGTTCTCTGTAGAAACTGATGCTTTATTTTTTGTTGGTGTCTCGTTCCATTTTGACATAGTGTGACATTACATGTAACGGGAATTCTCACATCGTAGAAGACGAGATCGTTATTCATGGCATTTCTTTTGAGGTAGGTTTCCCTTTAACCTTTGTGAGTTTCTATTATTTTTTATTTTATGTCGTCTTATTACGGTCATCACTTCAACATGATTATTAGATGCCTTTGACATTTTTTTATTGGATTGTTGTTTGCAATTTTTGTATTGGCGATGATTTGATTATCTCTATGATCCATTTGTTAGTACCTTTGATTCCTTGGCTTGTTTGAAGTATTAAATCGCCTCATAATGATTGAAATCCAAAGCAAGCAACTTAGTTCTGTACCTTTCAATTATGCTGGTAAATTTTTGTTTTCTTGTCATCTCTCTTTGATTTTCATGAAATTCACTGAATAATAGAGGAAAGCGCAAAGTAGAAAGAGGAGGCAGTACAACAAATAGTAAAAAACACTACTAATAAGTATTTAAGTACACGTGTATAATCATGACATGTGATCACGCAGCAGTAAGACACATTAATATATGTCAAGTTCAATGGGTTGCCTACTAGCTTACAACTTAGCCAAAACAGATGCATACAACTTAGAGAATACAGAGAAATTTTTTAAAAGAAAATTTGTTGAATTTTGAGTTACATATTTACTTGGGTGCAAATGGTGAATTTGTTGTTTGAGGATTTGTTTGGTTTAATGTTAAATTGTAATGTGCATTTGTGTGTGTTTGTGCAATTTTTAATTTAAGACTTCTGTCTCTTCAACATAGTTAGAGGTTTTTTTTGACTATTTAGAGAATACCGAGAGATTTTTTAAACGAAAATTTTCGCGTAGGGGACTATTGTGAACCCACTTTAAAATTTTTCTGGATTTGTCACTGGGTGCAAAGCGACAAAGTGATTGCTCATTGTCCTCATCCGCTGACCAAATTTTCACCCATTTCAACTATAGGCTCAGTGAACTTTAAGGCGTGGTAGTTTACTTGTTTGCAAGTATGTTTCCAATTTGTTTGCAAGTGGATAATGAAACTTGCTCAGCTGAATAGCCTGCAAGGAGAATGAGCACATAACAGGACTAGCTTAAAACTAACAAACAAGGATCTAACTGCAATAAGATTTATAATAAGTAACATAAACTCATGAACTCAAATCACCAATGAGCATAGAGAGACTTACCCTAGTTCTTTTTTGGTTTAGACCACCACTAGTAGCAATTAGGGCTGGCGATTGGGTGGGTTGGGTCGAAATGGATCGTGACCTGTTATATCTTATAACCACCCAAAATTAAACGGGTCGAAAAGTGTAATGGGTTAGAACGGGGTGACCAGTTTTGACCCACAATTTTTCATAAAAAACTTATGTTTATCAAGCAAAAAATAACGAGTTAAAATGGATAATTGGTTCGACCCGTTTTAACCCGACTCAAATCGACACGTTAATTTTTTTGAGTCAAAATGGGTAACCCATAGCTATTTCGACCAAAAAAAATAATGGGTTGGGTAATTTTCAAATTGGGTTGGTTGGATTAGTAGGTTTTGGTTTGTAATTGTCAGGCCTTGTAGCAATTACCAAATATCTATTCGGTTGAGTAATCTCTTGAGCTTCTGTGTTTTAAAAAGGATCAATCAAACTGGCATTAGAAATAGCTCTCAACACAAACAAGAGCTGGTGCCCAACTATACATAGATGTTACTATATTGCTATAAATACTAGTATCTAACCCATGCTCTGCACAGATAGATTTTTTTATACATTCTTATTTTATAAAATACTATTACATGATATAAATGTATATAAAAAATAGTATTTTAATATTATTTAATTATAAACTGAATTGCAAAAATCTTACAAATTTGTAAATAAAGTTTAAAAGGTTGGTCAATTAAGAAAATAATTGATTATGTTCATCTATAATACAATAGAGCTCATACTCGCACATGTTCAATTGACAAAAGTTATTTAAAGGTTGAAATTTATTTTTTTTATCAAAATCTTGCTGGTGCTTTCACATGTGCGAAGGCGGTTGTACAACTACCTATCTCTCTCTCTCCAACTCCCCTACTCATATTTCTCAATATTTTTGTTGAATTTCATTTAATAATCTGCTCACGTACTAACATCGTGCCATAGGCACGGGCACACAATCTAGTTTTATTATACTATTATTACTCAAATAAAAATAAAATGATTTTTATAATAGAATTACATGAGTTAGTTAGTAGATTTGTTAAGGTTTTCTTTTAAATGGTACATACTCAATACCCTAATGAATGAAATTGATGATCAGTTTAATGTCACATTAATAACATAATTAAAACCAAATTATTGTTTCTCTTTCTCTCCTCCTCTTCCTCCTCTCTAAAAACCCTTTACATTTCCTTTTCACACGTCGGAAGTTTATGTTTTTCAGTTAATGAGAGTTTTTGGTCTGTATTCTATGTCCTTAGAAATCCTATTTTATATTTGTTTTTTTTTTACTTTTGTTGTTCAATATCTGATTCTACCTCTACACATGGTTACCAAAGACCCATGGAGAAGCTCATTTCAAGAAATTTGATACTAAAATTAAATAAAATGCTAAAATCATGAACAAAATAAAAACCAATTTATATGCTGCCAAAATGATTAATATCTTCTACTATTATGATTGTGGGATTGTTATGATGATCAATCACAAAGAAAGTGGGTAAATATGACATTCATATTTGAATACTTCAATACTTTCATTTTTTTAATTAATTATGAATCTAACCTTTTTTTTCTCTAAATGATTTGTAATTTCCTTTTTTTTTGATACATTAAATAATATATAATCGCATTTATAGTAGGTTAAATAATATGTAATCCGATAAAATAATTTGTAATCCCACTTAAAATTGGATAATTGCTTTTTAATCTATTTTTAATAAGTTAAATAATGGGAGGGGTAAATAAAAACCAATACTATAAAAACATATACAAAAATCAAAACTAAAACTAAAATCAATGTGAAAACAAAGATCACAATCAATTAAAAACACTATACCATAACCCAAGCATAAGGTAAATACAAAATCAAAAATCAAAAATCAAAACTCAAAACTCAAAAATCAAAAATTAAAAATCAAAAAACAAATATCAAAGCCAAAATAAAAAACACAATTAATTATAACAAAAAATTTAATCAAGAATCTTAAACAATCTATATAATTGAAACCTAAAATAAATCTAGAAGGTTATAATCCCATGAAAAATAAGAGGAGTAAGGCGAGAAGAGAGAATTATCTAGTGACGTCCTTACCTGATCAAAAGCCATGGGAACCATATAGAGGCTTATTGTTGTTGATGCTCTGGTTAGAGAGAGCGAAAGGCAAACAACCTGGAAGACGAGAGAAGGAACACCAATTGGTGGGAGAGAGAGAGAGAGAGAGAGAAACCTTAGTGACAATGCTCTCATTTTATTATTTTAGGGTTCTTTGGAAGTCACCAAGAAATTTGTCCTTTTGGCTCCTCACCCCTTATTACTTAAGAGTTCTCTTCATAAGAAGCCTTTAGGCAAATACATTTGTTATTATATATAAGTACATGTTACTACCCCCTATTATGTTGATTATTAATACATATTATTATTAGTTAATGGCTAGAAGATAAAAAGTCGTCTAGTTGCCACATGGATGCCTTAAAATTACGAATTATCAAAGGGATGGTGAGGCCCTCACCAACTTTAAATATATATATATATATATATATATATATATATATATATATAAAGAGAGAGAGAGAGAGAGAGAGATTTGCACTCAAAACGTTTAGACCTTGTTCTCTTCTAAGTAGGTTATTGCATTCAAAACTATGTAACTATAAAAACTTAATTAATTTCTAAGTAAATCATTGGCGTACTCAACTATACTTGGATGTTATGCCATGCTATTCCATGTCTTAGCTACTTTTCAATCATTCTAACCTTCAAATTTCGGACAAAACACTTTTTTCGATGGGCATTGTTTTCAAAGACACTTAGATTATGTAAAATTATGTACTCCCTGTTTACAAAAGCCAAGTTCATTGGGCTGTCGACTATTTTACTCATTCTGAACCTATATCTTTTTTAGCACTTAGTAAATCCTTCAAAGTTGGCTGGGGGCTTACCGTACAACTACCATTTGATTGTATGTGATTCAGAGTCTTATTTGATTGCGCTGTTATAGTCAATTGTAGAATCAAACTATCAGCATTTGTTTATAGAGACTTGACATATTCCTCCTCTCATTGAATTTAAATGATTGTACAGCTAGATTATGCTGCTCTAGATGTTCACATATTTGCGCATATCCGAGACCATTCTCCATCTACTGATACTGATGGGCATACTAAACTGGAGTGGAAATCCCACATAGTAAGTAGAAATTGTTGTGGGTGTGTTTATTTACTTGCATTGATCTTGTTAATCCTCTTTATATACAATTTAACTGAATTGCTAATGGCGCTATTGTGTTTGGTGACAATATACAGATTCCTCACATGGATAGCCCCCAGAAGTCCAAACTGCAAGCTAAGAAAAAGAAAAGGTCCAAAGCTAGGATTGATGAGCCTCCGCAATCGAGTTAAGAGCTGGGCGCATTATACAGATGTGTCAACTCTTACAATGTTTCCATAGGAATCATGGATAGTGTTTACCATGAAATTGTAGTGGTAGGTCAACTACTGCAATGGCCGTATATTCTCCGCAGCGAAAAGCATTATATGAGGCATTCTCTTGTCACTGTGGTCGTAAAGGACATTTTGTGCATACAAGTTTGGAGAACAACTGTGGTTAATGAACCTCCCCACATTTCCATACTTGAAGGCATCAATGCAAAAACAATCATCCTCAATAGCAACATGATCACTACTGATCGTTTTTATTAAAGAATAAAATATTTTGTAATTATTTTTGTTTATTTGTAATTATTATTTAGTAGTAATTACCTTGTATAGTTATTTCCTTCTTTGTAAAAGTTTCTTGTACTCTATTACAAGTGTAACCATAATTGTAATTTTCCCTATAAATAGGTGATTCAATCAATGAAAATGATATACTGTTAATTCTTAAACTTTATTAGTTTCTACATGGTATCAGAGTTTTGCTCCTAAACCTTCATCTTTTTCCTCTAGCCGCCCTAACCACTTTCCGCCATGGCTAACAAAAATTACTAACATAGAGAATATTGTTGACCGGACAGTCTAAGGATGGTGTGCATGAATGGCCGACCACAACTCCCTCTCCTCGCCATGCTTGTGTTAGCTCCAAAGTCTCTCACTAAGATTGACATCATCGCCTTGGTCCCGTCTAGCCCCGTCATACTATCTAGCTTAGGTTTAGCATTAGACAGTTCTCGCACTTTTCATATTAATTGTTATGATCGTCTTTCTAATAAAAGTCATAAATTTCCTTTAATCAAAATACTATTGTGTTTACTATCCCTCTACAAACCATTTATATTGATGTTTGGACCTCCCCCTTCCCTCTATTGATGGTTTCAAATGCTATGTGATTTTTGTTGATCACTATACCCATTATATTTGACTTTACCCGTTCAGACTCAAGTTTGAGGTCACCACCATCTTTCTCAAGTTTAAACCCTTGGTCGAAAACTATTTTAAAATAACTATTGTCACTCTTTACTCGGACAATGGAGGCGAGAACATGGGGCTAAGGTTGTAAACAAATCGAATTTTTTGATTCAATTCGGTATTCGTATTCGAAATATTCGAATTTAATTTTTTTATTCGATAAGGATTCGAATACGAATACGAGTGTGAAGGTTTTTTATTCGAATATTCGCGAATATTATTAGAATAAATTATATATTTAATATATTTAAAATATATGTATATAGAGTTAAGTTAAATAAAAACCCTAACTTTTCTCAAACGCTTATCACTCACCATTGTGGGGCAGCCTCCTTCCAGACTCCAGAGCCCAGTCCGTCACCCGATTGGAGTCCCTCGACAGGCCGACTCCTAGTAGCGGCACCAACGGATCTACGCTCAATTGTAAGCCTCAAGTATGTTTGATTTCTCACCTCTCCCTCTCCCACTTCCATTTTTTTCTTTCTTTCTCCTTCCCTGTTTGTCTCCTCTCTAGCATGTCTTATTCTTGTGCGAGAATTTCATTTGAAATTCTTTTCCTCTATGCATAAACTGATAGCTAGAATGAACGCTTGAATATATGGATCAATTCCCTTCCAAGTCTGCTCTCTTCCTCGATATCCTGATTTATGTTCTTTATGGATTTCATGAGAGCAAAGGATACTAAAAATAAAATTCTTCAAATTCCTAATTTCTTCAAATTCCTAATTTCTTATGAAAATTTTGCAATTGATTTTCCTTTTTCTTTCTTTTCCATCACAAAAGGTCTGATGTAAATATAATATGAGTTTCTTTCATAAATTCCAATTAAGAAAGTTCTAACAATTGGAATTAATACATACTTGTTCTTTAAAATATGAACCTTAGTTATAGAAGCCACATAGTTTTAATAAGTTATAGAAGTCATAGTTTTAGAATATGACAATTATATATATATATATATATATATATGTATATGTATATATATATATATATGTATATGTATATATATATATATATATGATGCGTCCAAAATAATCCTCGGACACACTGTGCTTAACAATCTGGATATCTGACTTTCAATTCTATCCAAAACCTTTATGGCCCAAACCTGTAAAGCAAACACCAACTGCGAACTAGGCAGGGGCTTGCCCTACAAATGCGCTCTAGCGTGTGAATAAGTAAACACTCAGTTGAGTAAGCAATTTGACAAGGTTTAGCCTTGGAAGAAAATCACATACCTCCCTCCTTCGTTTTGAGGGGATTATATAGCCTAGTTGGAGAGCTGGAATAACATCCCATTTATTGCCGGAGCATGTAAGTTGGGCACATTAAAAGTCGCGTTCAACTTAATGGCCTCGTCTTGAATGTGGGGGCGGGTTTCCCGGAGATAACTGCCCACGTCCAGGATAACTGTTACTGAACTACCGTGCATAATAAGCATGCTCGACTCAACCCTTCTTCCCTGCTCGCTGCATACTTGCTTGCTAGGTACTTGGTCCCAGCTCGTTACATACTTGGCCCCTAGGCTTCTGGGGATTGAGTGCTCACATACTAGGTCACAATGGTTAGAGATTGGTCACTGCTCGCTCATGACTTGGGCTTGGACTTTGTGGAGTGCACGTGTCCCGCTTGTGACTAGAAAAAGTGTGCTAAGCACATGACCGGTGCCAGTGCCTATTGGGCCAGGTAGCTCCCTGGCCCCCTGCTCCTTGTCTAGTGAGTATATATGCTCAGAGCGAGGAGCAGAACAGGCTGGAACTTTCTGGGAGTCTGGTCGTTTGTAAGACTTGATTCATTTTGATCATTTTCAAGTGATTATGCCCAGGCCGAGTGTTTCAAGTGGATGCGAGTCTGTGGGGTGATTGACACTGAAAGGACGGGCCGCCTCTTCCCGTCTTTTATCCTCATGCGTACTCATGCCCCGAGGAGTCATTTAACATTTTCCCCTAATATAAAAGCATATACTTTCCTTCATTTAACATTTTCCTGCTGTTCAAGAATCCCAGAGCCATTCCTCATCTTTTCTTCTGCATTCAACCGAAACGAAGAACTTCATACACGAAATCAAGATTCCCAAAGACCACTCGTTTCCGTCTCCACAATAATCATCAGGCATTTCTCAACTTGCATCCTTAGTTACGAACTGTAATCTTTGCCCCCTTTCATCTTTGCTGCTAGAACCCTAATTTTAGTGTTCAATGATATTGGTTGGGTAAATGATGACTAATTTGTTATGATCTGAAAACCAATCTGACGAAAAATCGGGCGTCTGAGACCCAATTTTTTTTCCCTTTTCCTTAATCTTAATTTCATCAATCTTCATTAAGCGTCATGACCCTTACCTTTCTCGAACACCACGGGTCTGGCCATCTTCACTGGCTTCACACACAAAACCCATAAGTGGGAATCGAGGAATACCCGACTGGTGCTCTGATCACTGGTTTTGGAACGAACCCTAATCGGGGGGTTTTTGCTTGTCCACTCTTGCTTGCTTTCTCGAGAAGTAACTAACATGTATTCCTCGATTCCTGTAGGATGTCTTCCAGCGATGAAACTCGTTGAGAGATCGAGGGGCATGGCTACGATCACGGAGCCTCAACCGAAAGTGAAGAAAGCTTCGAAACCAAATCCCATAGTTCTGAAGGAACCAAGCTGGAAGAGGCCTCAACAATCCCTAGAGAGCCTGATTCTGGCGTGGAGGAAACTCCTGGAGCCCCAAATGAACTAGAGAACAAACTGATCGAGACCGAGCAAACCAATTCGAAGAAGACAGGCAGTCTAGAAATGATCCTCCGAGCACGAGCGTGCCGCGAGCAAAAAGGGAGAGGCTTGACGTTCTTAAGGGCAAACAAATCATGACCAACATGCCTGCCCTGCTTAAATGGGACTATTTATCATACGAAGAAGACGTGTCTTCTTGGTTTTACTCGTTGGGAATGGATCCCAAAAATTATCGAGTAAAGGCCTTCGACCGCAGGGTTTTTTACTTCAACTTCTTCCTCGTCGGCCTGAGGCTTCCCCGGACCCCTTTTTTAATGAATTCCTGATCCTGTTTAACTCCTTTCCCTGCGACCTAACCCTCACAACCGTAAGATTCATGGTCGCATACACCGTAGCTTGCCGCCTACTCGGGTTCGAGCCCGACATGACCTTATTTAGAAATTTTTTTTGTTTTCTCTAGACAAAAAGACCCGTCGCATTACTGGCCGGTCCAACCCCAACTATTTCAAACTCCTCACTGATAGCCCCAATAAAGTTGATGCCTGGGATGGGAAATCCCTGCTCGTCGAATCCCGGGTCAGATGGCCCATCGCCCCATACTTGGAAGAGCTGGAGATTCCCCACTATGACAAGAAAGCCTACCAAGCAGGAGAGCCCCAAATAGTGAAAGCATTCAAGACTCTGCACGGTGTCAAAGAAGGAAGGGGTGGACAAGACTGGGTGCTGGATTGGGTGGCTCTTACCTTTGATCCCTCCTTACTTCGTCTGGCCGGCAAATTGAGTTGGCATGTTGAGGGTGTGGAGCCCTGGGTCTCCATAGAAACTGATAACCCCACTACAAGAAAAACCACTATTTGTGACCCCTATTATTTAGGAGGGCCAAAAAACATACAACAAGAGGGTTCAACCCGCAAATAGAGTGGAAGTATTTCTTGGAAGACAAGAGAGAGATAGATAAGGCATAGCTCAAGAAGAATAAACGGTTTGGATCAAGTGGTTTCTTGGAAGGGGGGCACGGATCTAGGAGGCATGGCATGGCACGGCATGCTAGGAAGGAGTGGCCTAGTTGCTTGGAAAGGTGGCCAGCCATCATAAGCCTTATGACACAAGGATTGGTTAATTTTAGGAAACAAAATCTGCTAAGTAGTTGTTAGTTGTTTTCTTTAATTAAGTTAAATCCCGTTTTTGTAAAGTAAAGCCCTTAGAAGACTAGGTTTTAGTTAGTAGTTTCCTATTTTGATTGCTAATTAGAGTCCCTTAAGGACTTAGAAGTTGTTTTACTTTCCTTAGAGAATTAGGATATTTTTGTAAGCCTTTATAAGACACTTTAATTCATGAAATAAAGCAGATTTGGTTTTTAGAGAAAAGAAGTGATTCTTTCAAGAACAAGGTTGTTCTTTTCAAACCGATTTATTCATCTCAAAGGTGAGTGAAGCCAAGAGGGAATTGATCGTTGGGATTCTTTACGTTAGGTGAGTGAAGCCTAGCCGGTGAGCCCGTTTCTATCCTTTTTATTTTCTGTTATTTCGTGGCAGCCAAGTGTTCAAAATGCGTGGGACTACTTTGGGTTTTTCTTGGTAATTTCGGCCAAGGTCTTCAATTCAGGTGTGAGGGTTTTCAAACCAAGATTGGGCAGTTCATAAACTGCTTCTAAGACTGTTTTGGGACAGCTTGAGCATCAAAAACGTGGACTGCTTAGGGCTGGTTGGTGAGTGAAGTTGGGCAGTGAATTCATGGGTTTTTGTTGAAGGGTTGGGTAGATTATTCCTTGTACTAATTCTATAAACAAGGATAGATTTTTGGGTTGTTATTGAGGGTTTTTAGAAGGACTTTTGGAGCAGTTTTGTGGATGATTTCGGGCTTATTTGGGACTGTTGGTTCAGCCATAGGGCTGTCCGAAATTGTTGGACAGATTTTGTGATTCAAGCTTCCGCGTACGCATCAAGTGGAATCAGAGCAAGGCATCCACAGATTCCAACTTCGTGGACGATCATGGAAGACAACGGAGCATGGTTCGACCAAGAAATACATACCATGAAACGTGATGTTCAACGCTTGACTAAGCAGCTACAACAATATCGTGAGACGTGGCTGCCACACAAAAACGTGGTGAAGAAGGCAGCATCTTCGAAGAAATTTTGTGGCTCCAAAACATATTCTAGGGCTGCAAATTCAAAGGGTTTTCATGACTATGATCCATGGTCAATTTCCATTGTCTCTTCTTATCCTTTCGATGGCTACAAATGTGAAGGTAATGGTCACCCCTCATCCGAATGTCCCTTTGGAAAAGTATTGACATTGGAAGAAATTGATGAGTTAAAGTTAGCAAAGGAAAAGGTAAAAGAAGAAGAAGAGAAACAAGCCAAAGAAAAATATGAGAAAGAAGAAGAAGAAGAAGAAAGACGTGCAAAAGAAACGGTTGAAAAGGAGCAGCTTGAAAAGATGGAAAAAGAAGAAAAGGAAAAGCTTGCCAAGGAAGAAAGTGAAAGAGAAAGACATGAAGAGGATGAGAGAGAAAAATCAATGGTGGTTCATGAGGAATTGAAGCAAGTGCACGTGTTCGAAGATCCGTCTGACCGTAAAATTCCAAGTCCTTTTGTATCAAGGATTCCAAAATCCGATTTGGAGGCAAGTTTGTTTGAAGATAGGATGGACGTCTTGACACAAGAAAAACAACTTATGGCCGACATTGAAGACAAGTATGGAGAGTTGCAACTCCACGAAATTATTTGTGCCAAGGTATGTGACTTTTCCATTCAAATTCGTGTTCACGGACATATTTTTATAGTGGTTTGCAAGGCATGGAAGGAAAAACGTGAGTATACACCAACATGGAGCTCTTATGATTACAAACCACCGTGGAAGGCTGTATGGAAGTTAAAAAAATAGACAAAGGGGCTGCTTCAAATTTAGCAAAGGACATTGAGGCTGCTTTCAAAGAAACAAGGTCCGAAACTGTTTTGGTGGAAGATATAAAAATTGGGGCTGTTCAAGATGAAGCTCGTGGGGTTGCTTTAAAGCAAGAGGGCAGTCACATAGGTATTATTGAAGACGTAGTTGGAAAGATCAACATGAAAACAACAAATTGGACAAGCGCACGGATTGGAGATGTTTGAGAAACAAAGAAGTGGGGTGAAAATTTCGAGACAAGCGTAGATGAAAGTACTCCGTCAGTCCAGAAATTTACCTACGAGGGCCACGGATTCAAGTTCGATTGTCACATGATCCTTGGGAAAGACGAAACCGAAAAATGGACAAGCTTTTTGGATATATTCTTTAAGGCCTTGAAGCTCTACGATCAGTCAAGGAAAGGCACACAAGACATGAAGAAACAAGTGGTCATCTTACTTCAAGAGGCAAGAGGGAAGGCTCTAGCATTGGGGTTCGACATAAGTCTAGGACACTTGAATATGATCGATCAACAACAAAGGAAGGGGCTGTCCAAACAACCTACAAATAAAACCAAGGGAGAACGAATCAGTATAGGACTACAAGGGGAAGCTCAAGCAAAGAAGTCTCTAGGATTGAAGACAATCCTTTTTCAAGAGAGGGAGTATGATGCGGGAGCAAGGGTCAAAGATTCTAAAGGTCAAAGTTGTTTGAAAGGAATGCATGAGTTCGATATTTGGGGAGCAAGGCAGCCATGTTTGATGGATAAAATCAGTGACACAAATGGGTTAAAGGGCCAAAGGACCAAGGATACAACAAGAGGGTTCAACCCGCAAATAGAGTGGAAATATTTCTTGGAAGACAAGAGAGAGATAAGGCATAGCTCAAGAAGAATGAAAGGTTGGGATCAAGTGGTTTCTTGGAAGGGGGGCACGAATCTAGGAGGCATGGCACGGCATGCAAGGAAGGAGTGGCCTAGTTGCTTGGAAAGGTGGCCGGCCACCTTAAGCCTTATGACACAAGGATTGGTTAATTTTAGGAAACAAAATCTGCTAAGTAGTTTTTTTTTTTTTTTTTCAGGAAACATGGGCGGCACCCTGCGCGATTTTATTAATAAAATAAGTAATGGTACAAACTTGAGGGGGACAATCAGCCTTACCCTTATAATTGGGGGGACAGAGGAGCCTTACCTCGAAAGAGAAGTAAATACAAAGGCAAATAAAAGACCTATGATATACGAACATGAGAGGACAAAAAATCAAGAGCCATTAAAACAGCCTTAACGAGCTAGGGATGCAGCCAAGACGATTAGCAGCCTTCAAGTGAGCAAAGAGATCCTGCTTGATAAGCCTTATGACTTGAGATGCGGAAAGAATGGAGCCATCAAAAATAGCACAATTCTGATGCTTCCATAAATGCCAAAGAATCAAAGAAGGAAGAAGAATGTGAGAAGCATTAGATTTAGAAGCTAACCACCAAGAGAAGCAAGCTTGGGGGATAGATAACCTATGAGTATTGATGTTGCAAACATTACTAAAATACCTCCAAACCTCAAAAGCAGTGTGGCTATGAAGAAACACATGGGAAAAAGTTTCAGCAAAACCTGTTGGGCAGAAAGCACACTTTGAAGCTAGAGAGAATCCTTTATAGGAGAGAGCTTCATCAATAGGAAGTTTGAGCTGAAAAATCTTCCAAAGGAACACACTTATACGGCTGGAGAGAAGCTTAGAACCAAATGAAATTAGCCGAAAGAAGAGTAGATTGGTGACTCCTAATGGATTTCCAGGCTGAAGATAAGTTGAAGCGGCCATTAGAAGATGCTGCCCAAACTGCCGTATCTGGATTGTTAGAGAGAACAATCTGTTGGGAATAGATGTAATGTATGGCCGAAAGAGGGAGAAAATCAGAACAAAGTCATGGAAGGAGAAGCGAAGCGACTCTCGAACGATCCAAAGCGATTCGCGGTCTTGACAAAGATGTACTGGGCAGCCACTTATCAAGCCAAATAGAGCAATTACCTTTGCCGATATTCTAGTAAATAAACTGCTCGACCACTGGTCTGATGGCAGTCATACGCTGCCAAATATGAGAACCATGAGTAGGGGCAGCACAAGGATGAGACCGCAAACAATACTTTGCTTTGAAGAACCGAATCCAGAGACTGTCTTGAGTCCGAAACTTCCACCAGAGATTTATGGAATAGGCTTTTATAATATCACCCATAGATCGAATTCCCAGACCTCCTTCCTTAATCGGGGTACAACATTTAGCCCAAGCCACCCAATGCAATTTCTATTTAGCCTCATTCTGACCCCAGAAAAAATTAGCTAACATGGACTCAATCTGGTTAACCACACCAACTGGAGGATCAAGAACAGCTAAAAGATAAACAGCCATGGATTGAAGGACGTGATTAATCAACGTAATACGACTAGCAGCAAAAAGAAGGTTGCCCAGCCAAGATTCAATTTTGCCTCAAATTTTAAGTAAGATGGAATCGAAATATTTCTTTAAACACTTTCCCACGTAAAGCGGACAACCCAAATAAATTAAAGGAAGAGGCTTCCAATGAAAACCCAATCTGCGGGCAATATTAGATCTGTGAATAGATGGAAGAGAAGGGCTAGAGACAAAATTACTCTTCGAAGAATTAATTTTCTGACCTGAACAGCTCTCATAAAGAGAAAGAACCTTACGATGTTTCCTTAAAGAGGGACCAGCCCCATTACAGAAAATCAAAATATCATCCACAAAGGCTAGGTGCGAGATAATGGGACAACCACTCTGAGTAAAGAAACTGCAATGACGAGAAGAGAGATGGAGATCATTTAAAGCATGGCTAAGAACCTCCGCAGATATAATAAAAAGACTAGGAGAAAGGGGATCTCCTTGCCGCAATCCACGAGTAGAATGAAAAAAACCAGAAGCTTCTCCATTTATTAGCACCGAGAACCAATTATCTGAGATCAGACGCCACACAAGATCTATAAAAGTCTCATTAAAGCCAAATTTCTTAAGAACTTTAAAAAGATAAACCCATGAGACCCTGTCGAAAGCCTTAGCAATATCCAATTTAATGGCTATATTAGATCCAGCCACTTTTTTGTTGATGTGAGACATTAGCTCCTGAGCTAATAAAATATTATCATGAATCACCCGGCCTTTGACAAAACCACTTTGATTCTTAGAAATTATAGAGGGAAGAATTTTCGCCAAACGACTAGAAAGAACCTTAGAAATCACTTTATTGCAAAAGTTACATAAACTGATTGGCCGGAAATCTTGAAAAGAAAGAGGATTATCATGCTTCGGGATAGTAGCTATTAAAGTACTTGACTAAGAGCGAGGAAGTTGGAACCCTGCAAAAAATTCTAGCACAGCCTGAAAAAAATCCGCACCAATGATATCCCAACAAGATACATAAAACTGTCCAGTAAATCCATCTGGACCAGCAGCACTATCTCCACTTAAATTCTTAACAGCTACAAAAACATCCTCCATAGAAGGAAAGGAGCTAAGATTTTTGTTGATTTTTGTTTTCTAGAAGCGGCTCTTTTTGGTTGCCCTAAATCGACCATCCTTGGGTGAGGCTGCCATGGCAGCGCCGGCTCCCAACCCTACGGATCACCCTCCTTCTTTTGTGCAAGTTCTCTCTTCTTCCCCTCCCCCTCCTTCTTCAAACCCTCTTGCCTTCATGATTCCCCAGTCTTCATATAAAGGGGAACCATCTCTGAAAGTTACTGATGAGATTGTTCATCATTTGGCTCAGCCTTTCCAACACACACTCATTGGTAAGTTTTCTCATGGCAGATGATCGATGTTTTATTTAATCTTTTTCCTTGCAAGTGAACAAGACTATTATAGAATAGTATTGGAAGCAAGGGTCGAACCCACAGAGACAAGTGATCACGAACAGTGCAATTATTGACAGCAAATTATTAACCTAAGGGGGTTTTTATGTTTAATTCTACTCTAAACTACTATTTATAGATGTTTGACTAGTTAGACAGTAATAACAGATATGAAGATCTTATGGTGAGTGGAAATCTAGGATTCTGGGTTTCACTTATATCTCCTTTATGTTCAATTCATAATAATGTCATTGAATGCATTGGGTTCGTTCACTAAAAATATATATAGTCTGTTGAACAATTGGTTCAGCCTCCATCCCCGCAAAATTCATCCATTCTATATCCTAAGCACAGGAACTGTCAATCTAGCTGTCACCTAGATTTATGATCTATCTGTCACCTAGATCATGTAAGAACCTGGTCCTAACTTATCACTCTCGTGCATCGATAGGTCCAATTTATTGTGTTGGTGAGCCAGTGTACGACATATGCACTTGGTCATGCAGTTATCCGCACCTCTAAGCCTTTATTATTTGCGATTACATTCATTTGTTCAAAGCAAAATAATATAGGGGTTGATAAACAACACAATCAACAAGCATTGAATAGACATATATGTATGAATCAAAACATAAATTCGATACAAGTTACCTCCCACCTCCTAGATTATGGATGATTTAGTTCATCATAGACAATGAACAGCACATGGAGATGATCGGATACATGATTTGATCTTCGATACTTGAAATTACAGGATCTAACTATGTTATACAATCTAAAACTACCTAAAATCTGTGAAAAGAGAGCTTCCAGCCGTCCTCCCTCTATTTGGTTCGGTATCTGGCTTCTATATATACTCGGGAGTTGTAATTGGATCGAATGACTGTGTGAAAATCCGAATAAGTCGCATTCTGCCCACCTTGCGGTCGCAAGGTGCTGGGTACCTTGCGTCCGCAAGGTCTCCAGTATGTCCGGCCTTGGAAATCTTGACTTGAGCCTTTTCTACCCGTACTGCCTACCTTGCGGTCGCAGGTGAGGCACCTTGCGTCCGCAAGGTGTCCCAGCCTTCATTTTTCTTCAATTTTCCTTTTGGCCCTTCTTGTAATTTGCACTTAAAACCCTGGAGTTTCGTGTATTTTCACAATTAACCTGAAACTTACAAAACTCACCGAAAACATATATTAGTAACCAAAAGCCTCGTGAAATAGCATAATTTAAGTCTTAGAAGTATATAAAATCGACGTATAAAATACATCGATCAAATACCCCCAAACTTGAACTTTGCTCGTCCACGAGTAAACAAATAAACTTATAAATACAAAAGCATATAAATAATAAAAATTAAAATCTTTTTGTGAGGGTGACACTATTTACACTCCTCTATAAACCCACAAACTCAAGGAGACTCTAACGAGTGACTCGACTATGCAGATAAATACAAAAACAAATAAATGCAAAAGCGACTAAAATTACACTACAATAAAACATAAAATCTTTTTGGCTTCATCTCAAGTTATAAGTGTATGGCATGTATGTAATCTCAGTTTGGTGCTCACCACATATATGTAGGCTTAGTCATATAGAACCAACTAGTCTTTTCTTAAGACTGCTACTACTTCTAATTTCTCTGTGTGTGTGTGATCACCAGTCTTAAGGAATATCTTAACTAAAACAGTTTTATTAAGCTAAACACCACATTCATATGAAAATCAAAGTTTAATAGAAAATCATGCATTAAGAGTTATGAGATCTACCATCCAAACTTGGTCAGTTACAGACAGAAAGGTCCCAAGGATTTAAAAGACTTATACATCCATCCCAGGCACTTCTATGTATGACATACAATGCTCTCTTATCCCAATGACTTGTAATAGCTAAGATTATGCTAACACAGTGAGCTTTTAGGGTAAATAATAAGAATAAGAAGTGTGTGATCAATTTCATGTTACTCACTTGACAGTAAAAACAACATAAGCATTGGCAAGAAGATCATTAGGTCTTTATAAGCTTGTAATGTAAGGCCAAGGTGTTGGGGGATATGAAGGAAAGGAATTAGAATTCAAAGTGAGAGAGTAAGACTACCCTTTATCCCTCATACTTCCAAGCAAAAGGAAGTTTTCCCTATTTAGGCTAGGACCTGCAAAGACCACAAGTGGAGGGGTGCTTTCTGTAACTTTAAAGTTTTCTTCTTTCCCCCCCCCCCCAAACTTGTTTTGGGCAATAAATTCTTCTAAAAATATCACATCATTCTTATCAGCATGATTTTTCTAACATATTTTTCTCTTGAAAGCTATGCTTCCATTTGAATCTTTGTTTACACTCTTCTTCTTCCGTTTCATTTTTCGTCGACACATGTTTTTTTTTTTTCGACGACGGAAGGAACAAGCCTTCTGAAAAATGGCCTAACTGAAAAGAAGTGGTCCTCTTAGAATCAATTTCCCACCCACATCCTACTCTCTCAAAGGGTAGGCTAAATGTGTATAGGCTTTTAGGGTTAAGTTAATGTAGGTAATAGAAACGATGGCGAATGGGGGTTTCAATAGTGTGCTTAGCACACTCCATTCTTTTTCATTAGGCTCAAAGGGGACACTAGGGATATATTTTAGTATAGGTCAGGGAATATTTAGGCTCTAACGATCCAAAGATGGCCTAAGTCATTTCTTAATGCCAAATGCTCACATAGTATTTAAAGCAAGTAAGACAACACAAAATATCATATCAACTATGGGAATTGGGGTTGAGTGTTTAGCATCACTGGATTTCACATAAGCATTCGCTAAGACAGATGGTAGGGACAATTGAGACTAACATGCAGACACGGTTCGAAAGTGTGCTTGAGATATATAAATGAGAAAAATCAAGGGATCTAACTATCATGCAATTGACCCTAAGTTACAATTTAATGCAACAATTATGTTCGAATGGCTATGCATCATATTCTTGTGCATATCTTGTTGAAGTGAAATAGGTGTTATAAACTTTATAAAACTATTCTAATTAATCCATAATTATGGTGGTGTGAGTGCATGAAGAATTTGGAGAAAAGTAAAAGTTTCGCAAAATTAAGTAAATTCTGGGATCTATGGACTAACTATGCGGTTCATTGCACTAATCTCCTCATGATGACTACGACTAGCATTACCACACCTAAACTCGAGGATGAATATTTTGAAATAATTTTTTTTTATAAATATATTTTTTAAGAAATTTGGAGATGATGGCGATGACACAAATTGTTAGGACCCTAAAGGTCCTTCCTATTATAGTATTCTGGTCATGCCAACAACTCCGAAAATAAGAAAAAATAAAAACAGAAAAATAGGGTGAAGAGTTAAATGGTCATCAAGAAAAGAAATTTTCTTTCACCCTAACGACATAGCCCAACTCCATTCCTCGTTAGGCTAGGACTGCTAAGACTTAAAGTTTTAAATCCCCCCAAACTTAATTTCTATTTTGTCCTCAAAATAGAGGAACATATTAGAGGATTGATGGGGTAGGACAAATATCAAAAGGAGATAGCGGGTCCACCTAACGAAAGAGGGGAACTTGGGCCTCGACTCACGGTGAGTCGGGCGGAAATAACGAACGAGGACGAAACTTCGGGGATCGTGCCGGAGGGAATCCATACAGATTGGACAGATTCGTCCCACGGTGTTAACCAACCGAAAAATTCGGCAGTCGGCACGCATTTGTGCCAACTGCCGACCCATCATGTCATTTTGGAGGGCGGCTCCTCCAATCTGTTGGAGATCTCCACGAGTGGGTCCTCCTCCTCCTCTTCGGGTTCCTCCTCTTGAGGAACCCTCACTCTCACTGGTGATGTTCAAACAAAATGGCCCTGTAATGACCGGACTAGCCTTGACCTCTCGCGTGTTTGGGCATTCTCACGCTGCTCCCCCTACACAAATCGGTAATCAAATGCGGGAGCGAACCCCGCATTCGTCCTACCTCTAATAAGGGTCTTGATTTGGCCGTTGATCAAGCGGCCAACATCAATGGACCCACCGATCATAATGGTGTAGGTCAAGGCAGCCCTCTCCCAATTCACCGTGTTTTGGTGACTTGAGGGCATGATGAGGCGTCAAACAAATTTATACACGGGCTTGGCCGTGTCTTGGAGAAAGGACTCTCTCATGGTGCGTGGTCCAAAAGGTGGGTTACGGCTATAGGACCACTCCACACCAGGGAGAGCGATGGCAGCATTGACTACCTCGACAGGGATATGGGGGTTGAGGTGTGTGCTATAGTTATCGGCACCAACCGCAAAGTTGGAGGTGCCGAAATAAGTGTTAATGCTTTGGGCCGAAAAATCAACTACAGTATTCCTAACATTAACAGTGTCTAGCACACCACCATCCATGCCAATGTTACCATTGGCGTAGAATTCTCGGACAATAGGGACTACAGCATCCCTTGGCGGAGAATCTAACAAAAGCCCCCACCTACGAGCTATCGAGTTGGGACGGATACCAAAGTCTTGACCTTGAATCCCTTTCGGGCACCAAGGACTTGGAGAGCTTGTTAGTGTACCTTTCGATGCCTCGTAGGACACGAATCGGGTTATGTCAAAATTATGCTCTTCCTCTGGCGGGGCCGAGGATGAAGCGAATTTCTACGGAACATTTTTGTTTGAAATAAAATTTAAAAACTAAAAAGTTTAACAATTAAAATTGTGGTTTTAAAATTTTAAAAATTAAAATTTTATTCTAAGCATGCAAAATTTTATCTACGTTAAAAACTCTCTAGCACCCTAGCATGCAAATATTTTACGTATGAAATTAAAAAGGGTGTTAGTGTTACTTGATTGCAGCCTGAATAGAGTGAGTGCAGCCGGAGTGGAGCTTGATCTTCGTCGGCAACAATGGAGGTTTCCTCTTCTTCTTCTTAGTCTTCTACCTTGTGGAGTGCAATGATGGAAGGATGGATGAGGGAGGTGAAGAGTTTTGAAGAGGAGAGAGAGATCTTGAGTGTATGTGCCGAATTGAAGCGATCTCTGGAATTTTGGGAGGTTGGGGGCTGGCTGCTGGCTGCTTGGAGAAGAGAGGAAGATTTACGTGTGATTTTGAAGAAGAACGGCACGGCTTTATAAAGAGGGACCTTGCGGTCGCAAGGTCTGCCACACCTTGCGTCCGCAAGGTGGTCAGTCAAAGCGGTTGAGATTCTGGCGATTTCCCATGTCGATGACGATTGCCAATTCGCATTCTTGGGGACCTTGCGGTCGCAAGGTCCTTCACACCTGCGTCCGCAAGGTGGGCGAGTCTTCCTTCTTGTTTTCCTTTCAATACTTTTCAACGGTTTGCGGTTTAGCCCTTCCGTTAA
This sequence comes from Codonopsis lanceolata, assembly GCA_013146195.2. NCBI lineage: Eukaryota > Viridiplantae > Streptophyta > Magnoliopsida > Asterales > Campanulaceae > Codonopsis > Codonopsis lanceolata. Next base: position 77,205,255 of record CM028378.1, on the reverse strand, counting down.
CTTCCGTTATGTCTTGGATATTTCTGAATATAAAAACTAAACAAAATTCTAAACTAAAATTATTAGTAACATATAAATACAACACTAAGATGTTTTCTCCCCAAACTTGAATTTTGACATATTTAATTTAAGATTAAATGTCCAAAAATTAAATTTAACGGAGAAAAGCATATTTAAACTAACTATAAAAACTAAATAACATTCATCATAGTGGGTTGCCTCCCACTTAGCGCCTTTGTTTAACGTCTTTGGCTCGACCAAGCGCAAGCCTAATCTCGTGGTGGTTCATTGTCGGCCAAGCGGATTAACTCAATTGTTCGTTCAATGACATCGGCTCAAAATATGGCTTGAGTCGGTGTCCATTAACTTTAAAGACTTCATTATTTTTGGGGTTTTGAATATCAACTGACCATGAGGATAAATTCGTACAATTCTAAAGGACCGGACCATTTAGATTTTAACTTTCACAGGAATAACCTTAACCTAGAGTTAAAAAGTAATACTTTCATACTGGATGAAGCATTTTGTTGGCTAATCCCATGTCATGATACTTTTGGTCTTTTCTTTATATGTCTTTGCATTCTCATATGAATTTAGCCTATGCTCTTCTAACTCATTTAACTGAAACAATCTTTCTTCTCCGGCCAATGTTAAATCTAAATTCAATTCTTTAACAGCCCAATAGGCTTTATGCTCAATCTCAACTGGTAAATGGCAAGCTTTGCCATATACCATTCTATATGGACTCATTCCTATGGGTGTCTTAAAAGCAGTTCGGTATGCCCATAAAGCATCCTTGAGTTTAGATTCCCAATCTTTACGATTAGGCCTAACAGTCTTTTCTAACACTGCTTTTATTTGCCTATTGCTTACTTCTACTTGTCCGGATGTTTGTGGATGATAAGGTGTAGCTAACTTGTGAGTTACACCATGCTTTCTAAGAACATTATTTAACAACTTATTGGTAAAATGAGTTCCCTGGTCACTTATTATGGCCTTAGGGACTCCATATCTAGCAAATAAATCCTCTACAAACTTGACTACTGTTTTTCCATCATTAGTCTTGGTTGCTACTGCTTCTATCCATTTAGAAACATAATCAACTGCTACTAGAATATACTCACAATTATTTGACACAGGGAAGGGACCCATAAAATCAATACCCCAAACGTCAAAAATTTCAACTACTAAATTAACATGTAAGGGCATCTCGTTTCTCTTTCCTATACCACCTGTTCTTTGACATTTGTCACATGTTCTGTAAAACAGTTCACAATCTCTAAAAACAGTAGGCCAATACAGACCTGATTGCAAAATTTTCGAGCAGTTTTGTTACCACTGAAATGACCTCCACAAGAATATCCATGGCAAAATTCCATGATACCTTGTTGGTCTTTTTCTGGAATACATCTTCTTATTAAAGAATCAGAACAAATTTTGTATAAATGAGGAGCTTCCCAAAAATAATTTTTAGTTTCCGCCAAAAACTTCTTCTTTTCGTAATGATCAAAATCCGGATTAATGATATCAGACACATAGTAGTTGACAAAATCAGCATACCAAGGGTCAGAATCTTTAATGGCTAAGAGTTGTTCATCAGGAAAATTGTCATTTATGGGGATAGGATCATCAAGAAATTGACGTTCAAGCAAGGGTGAAAATTCTAACCTAGACAAATGGTCGGCTACGACATTCTCGGTTCCCTTTTTATCCTTGATAGTAATGTCAAATTCTTGTAACAATAACATCCATCTAATTAATCTTGGTTTAGCATCCTTCTTACTTAACAGATATTTCAATGCAGAATGATCAGAAAAAATTATCACCTTTGATCCTAGCAGATATGATCTAAATTTTTCTAAAGCATATACTACTGCTAAAAATTCCTTTTCAGTAGTGGTATAATTCAATTGAGCATCATTTAGAGTTCTACTAGCATAATGGATCACATGAGGCTTTCTATCTACCCTTTGTCCTAACACGGCTCCAATCGCAAAATCTGATGCATCACACATGATTTCAAAAGGAAGTGACCAATCAGGGCCGGATAAAATTGGGGCAGTAGTTAACTTTTCTTTTAATAAATTAAAAGCTTCTAAACATTCTTTATCAAAAATAAATTATGTATCTTTTGCTAGCAAATTACATAGAGGTTTACAGATTTTGGAAAAATCTTTTATAAATCTTCGATAAAAACCAGCATGGCCTAGAAAACTTCGAACTCCTTTAACTGAAGTGGGAGGGGTAGTTGTGAAATAACTTCGATTTTAGCTTTGTCAACTTCAATGCCTTTATTTGAAACAACATGCCCTAAGACAATTCCATGTTTTACCATGAAGTGACTTTTCTCCCAACTTAAAGTTAAATTAGTTTCACAGCATCTTTTTAGGACAGATGTAAGGTTTTCTAAACAGTGATCAAAAGAATTTCCAAAAACTGAAAAATCGTCCATGAAAACTTCTACGCATCTTTCAACTAAATCTGAAAATATAGAAATCATGCATCTTTGAAAAGTAGCTGGTGCATTACACAATCCAAAAGGCATTCTCCTAAAGGCAAAAGTACCAAAGGGACATGTAAAAGTTGTTTTCTCTTGGTCTTCGGGTGCAACAGGGATCTGATTATATCCAGAAAAACCATCAAGAAAGCAATAATATTCATGACCGGCTAGTCTTTCAAGAATTTGGTCAATAAATGGCAAAGGAAAGTGATCTTTCCTAGTTGCCGCATTTAATTTCCGCAAATCGATACACATTCTATAACCAGTTATAGTCCTTGTAGGGACTAATTCATCTTTCTCATTTTTAACAACGGTAATTCCCGACTTCTTAGGAACTACTTGGACAGGACTAACCCATTTACTATCTGATATAGGGTAAATTATATCGCATCTAAAAGCTTAAGAACTTCTTTTCTAACTGCTTCTTCCATGTGTGGGTTAAGTCTTCTTTGTCTTTCTCTTGAAGGTTTACTACCTTCTTCTAAATGTATTTTATGCATGCACATAGAGGGACTAATTCCTTTTAAGTCAGCTAAAGACCATCCTAAAGCTTCTCTATGTGTCCATAAAACTTTTAACAAACTTGCTTCTTGTTTTTCTGTTAAGTCGGCTGCTATAATAACAGGCAAAGTGTTACCTTCCCCTAAAATGCATATTTTAAATGGGATGGTAATGGCTTTAATTCTTCGACTTTGGGAGAATTAATGGAAGGCATAAATTCAGAATTTTCTACTTTAATAGTTTCTTTTATTTTAGCCTCATTATTCTCTTCTTGCTTTTCTTCCTTATTTCTTCCTCAATATTTTCTATCTCAATTTCTTCAAAGAGATTTTAGAATCTCTACTTCATCATCTTTGATTTCATAACTTTCTTCTACTACTTTTCAGACTCATCAAGAATTATTTTCGATTCTATTTTATTTCTTTACCTTCTTCATTTTCTTTTTACTAGCTTCTAACTTTTCTTTCTCTAATCTTTCCTCTTCTTCTATTTCTCTTTCAATTTCCTCAATGTCAATTTTTATGGGAGGGATAGGGCTATCATCATAGACAATAAATCTATCTCTCTCATAATCTTCCTCTTCTTCAAAAGTTTCGGTTGATAATTTTTCAATCTCATCTATTGAAAAACGAGGCACTTATGTCACTAGGTCTATTCATAGCATTGAACACGGAAATTTCC
>CM028378.1:77166607-77201473 GCA_013146195.2 Codonopsis lanceolata | reverse complement strand
GATTTTGATTTCTTCAAGCATGTACTTCATCAAAGGCTTGACCTTTACTAGCTACTTCTTGAACTTCTTCAATTCTCAACGATTTTGATTTGGCAAGCTGGAGGTTGTGGTGGTTGAGGTTGGAATTGTTGAGGTTGCAAAGGCTTATTTCCTCCCAAGAAAAGTTAGGATGATTCCTCCAACCAGGATTATATGTATTTGAATAGGGATCATTCCTTGGCCTTTGAGGGTACATATTCATAGCATTAGCTGTTCGAATACATAGCACTTGGGGCAAAAATTAGTAGCATGAGAATATAATCCACATAAAGCACATGCTTCTTGAATTTGCCAATTTTCAAATTGAGCTTGTGTATTTGAATTATCTTGCAATTGATATAGGCTCTATTTTTACCTCTAGCACTTTTACATTTGGGAATTAATACTTAGCATCTCAAATAATTCTTCTAGTGCTTACGGTGTCATTCTATTAATAGAACCACCAGTGCACTATCAACCATAGTTTGTAAGCTGGCGAAAGACCATGATAAAATTGAAGCACTAACACATGTTGAGCCAAATTATGATGAGGACACATAATAAGCGATTTTTAAATCTATCCCATGACTCATGGAATGTTTCACAGTTCATTTTGAAATGACATGATTTGTTTTCTATACTCCGTAAGAGATGCATGTTTGTAAAATTTACTCATAAACAAATCATATAATTGTGCCCAAGTATAAACACTATTTGGTGTTAGGTTCATAAACCATCTCTTTGCCAATTCTTTTAATGCATTGGGAAAATATTTCATTTTGATTTGATCTTCGATCAACCCTCCTAAAGGAAAAGTACTCATCATGTATTCATATTCTCTTAAGAAAGCGGCAGAGGATCTTCATGGGGCATCCCATGAAAAGATGGTATGGCATTAAAATAATGTCCTTTTAACTCAAAATTCCTAACAACATCGGCAAGACTAGACATGATGTCACAACATTTAATGAAGGTCTACTAAAGTCATTAATAGTTCTTTGATTTACCACTACTTCCATATTTCTTCTTGCGGGCTCTTCTTCTCTTTGATTCCTATTATTTGGGTCAACTAGGTTTTCGAATTACGATTATTGTTATTTTCTTCCATTGTAGGATCAACGAGAGGATCCTCTTGATTCAATGGTCTTGATTATCGGGCTAAACTAGATTTTCAAAAACTTCTTGATATCTTCTAACAATATTTATATCTTGATTTAAGTCTACCAATTTAGGATTTAAAGATCTACGACCGTGCAAAAATAAAATTAAAGCAATTTAAAAACAACTAACTATTAAAATAAAATAAAATAAAATCTTTTTGTATTTTTTATTTTATGGCGAAAATTAAACTAAAAACTAAATTAAATTAAAAACTACGCTACCAACAAACTAACTCGTGAACTAGCTTGTCGACAGCGGCGCCAAAAACTTGATCGATGTTTTATTTAATCTTTTTCCTTGCAAGTGGACAAGACTATTATAGAATAGTATTGGAAGCAAGGGTCGAACCACGAGAGACAAGTGATCACGAGCAGTGCAATTATTGATAGCAAATTATTAACCTAAAGGGGTTTTTTATGTTTAATTCTACTCTAAACTACTATTTATAGATGTTTAACTAATTAGACAGTAAACGAGATATGAAGATCTTATGGTGAGTGGAAATCTAGGATTACGGGTTTCACTTATCTCTTTATGTTCAATTCATAATAATGTCATTCAATGTCTTGGGTTCGTTCACTAAAAATAGATATAGTACGTTGAACAATTGGTTCACCTCCATCCCATAAAATTCATCCATTCTATATCCTAAGCACAGGTGTCAATCTAGGCGTCACCTAGATTTATGATCTATCTGTCACCTAGATCATGTAAGAACCTGGTCCTAACTTATCACTCTCGTGCATCGATAGGTCCAATTTATTGTGTTGGTGAGCCGATTGTGCGACATATGCACTTGGTCATGCGGTTATCCGCACCTCTAAGCCTTTATTATTTGCGATTACATTCATTTGTTCAAAGCAAAATAATATAGGGTTGATAAACAACACAATCAACAAGCATTGAATAGACATATATGTATGAATCAAAATATAAATTCGATACAAGTTACCTCCCACCTCCTAGATTATGGATGATTTAGTTCATCATAGACAATGAACAGACACATGGAGATGATCGGATACATGATTTGATCTTCGATACTTGAAATTACGAGATCTAACTGTTATACAATCTAAAACTACCTAAAATCTAGGAAAAGAGCTTCGGCCGTCCTCCCTCTATTTGGTTCGGTATCGGCTTCTATATATATACTCGGGAGTTGTTGGATCGAATAATGTGAAAACTTTACGCTTGCGGTCGCCAGGTGCGCTTTGTACTGCGTCCGCAAGGTCTCGATATGGACCTTGGAAATCTTGACTTGCCTTTTCTACCGTCTTGCCTACCTTGCGGTCGCAAGTGCAGAGGCACCTTGCGTCCGCAAGGTGTCAGTGTCTGACCTTCATTATTTCTTCAATTTTCCTTTTTGGCCCTTCTTGTAATTTGCACTTAAAACCCTGGAGTTTCGCGTATTTTCACAATTAACCTTAAACTTACAAAACTCACCGAAAACATATATTAGTAACCAAAAGCCTCGTGAAATAGCATAATTTAAGTCTTATAAGTATATAAAATCGTCGTATAAAATACATCGATCAGCAGACCTTTAATGGAATCTACCCACAAACTCTTTCATACCTTTGGTCTAAAGGCTGCCTTTTCTCTTGGACATCTTGATTCCAAACATATTCTCATCCAAGTTAATCACGATGAGGATTATCAACGACTTTGGATCAAAGATCAATGGTATGTGGGACGTTTTCCTATGCGTGTTTTTAAATGGACTACTGATTTTCGTTCGGAGAAAGAAAGCTCGATAGTCCCGGTTTGGTTTTCTATCCCTAATATCCCTATTCATCTTTTCCATAAAACAGCCTTATTCTCCATTGCTAATCTTTTTGGCAAGCCATTGATGATTGATCAGTCCACTCTCAACCTCACAAGACCTAGTGTTGCTCGAATATGTGTGGAGATTGATCTGCTCAAACCCGTTCCTAAACGTGTCTGGATTGAATGTGGCACACAAGCTTCTGGTTTCTTGCAACCTTTGGAAACTGAAAACCTTCTAAACTATTGTACTCATTGCTATCGTCAAGGACATGCTGTTGAAACATGCAAGTTTAAAACCCCGCCATTATCTACTTCGAAAAAGCCAAGTAACCCTCATCCAGCCACGCAACCAACTGAGATTCCCCAATCAAGTAAAGATCCTAAGGGTCTTTCGGGATCTAATTTGCGCTGGACTCCAAAAAAATTAGACAAAGGAAAAGTTGTTCTAGTTGATTCTACTCCCATCCATATTAAAGGCCCAACTGTGGCGGCAGTCAATCCTGTCATTAATGATCTTAATGAGCGGCAAACTTTGTCTGGAAATTCACAAGATAATAATACTGTTGAGCCTGATCCGTTGGTGGAAACTTTTCAAGAGCCTCAAGGTGATAATTCTGAGCACAGCCCGACTATTGCTGAAGAAAATTGTAATGAAGGTGCAAGTCCCAGCCAAAACAATTGTAATGAAGGTGCAAGTCCCAGCCAAGACAAAACTTCGAGCCCTCAGGGGGATAATTCTGTGAACAGTCCGACTATTCTTGAGGAGATCTCCAAAGATCAATCTGTTCGGGCCAGCTTAAATGACGTTATTCAAGATATTGATTCAATTCTGGAATAGATTCCTAACGTTGAAGATCAATTTGAAGCTATTCAGGATATGCAAGAACCTGTAACTTCTCCAAATCGGTTTGCTATTTTAGAGGACTTGAACGAGGAGAATGTTGAATCTCTCCATGATCTGGGCTTCATTCACACGATTCCTAAAAAACCGAATAGAATTATTCCTCCTAAAGATAGGCATACTCGATCTCAGGCTCAAGCTAAGCCCTCTTCTGATCAAAACACCAATCTTTCTCATGGCTGTTAATATGCTATTCTGGAATGTGCGCGGGATAGGTAACGACCCAACCGTAGCTCGTCTTAAGCAACTCATTAAACTGCACAATATTTCCTTAATTGTTGTTTTTGAACCTATGATTGCCATGGATAAAGTTCAGCTTATCGCTCGTCGTCTAAAATTCAGATTTAGCTCTTCTAACCACTGCAGCTCAATCTGGATTTTTGCTAAGGCTGCATATACATGCAAAGTCCTTTTTGAATCTTCTCAACATTTAACAATTCAGCTGCAGCATTTTTTCTGGTCTTCAGCAGCTATAGTTTCTTGTATTTATGCTAAATGCTCGGTAGCCGATCGTCATGTTCTTTGGGCCGATTTAGTGCATCATAGCAAATCCGTTTCTGATACCCCTTGGATAGTCGGGGGTGATTTTAATATTGTTCTTTCTCCGTTAGAAAAGTCAGGTGGCAATGACTGGGATAGAATTGGAGCCTTGGATTTTCACACCTGTATCACTTCTGTGGGATTGTCAGATCTTGGATACACGGGCAGTTCTTTTACTTGGTGGAACAAACGAGAAGGGGATGCTCCCATACACCAGCGTATCGACAGAATTTTATGCAATCAAGCTTGGCAAGATCAGTTTTTTCATACAGATATTACTCACTTGAACAGAACCTGTTCGGATCATACTCTGTTGCTGGTTACAATTACTAGAAATGGTGTTCAAAAAAATCAGCCTTTCATTTTCTTAATGTCTGGACGAAGCATTCTTCTTTCTTAGATACTATTCGAGATGATTGGAGCATAGCAGTTCCCGGTAGACCTATGGTTGCTTTCTCTATGAAATTAAAGAACACTCGCCATGCTCTTAATCATTGGAACAAGATTACTTTTGGGAATATTTTCCAGCATCTTAAAAATGCTGAAGGAGAAGTTCAGGCTATGGAAATTCTCTATGAAGAAAATCATTCTCAGGAAAATCAGGCTTCCCTTCATCTTGCTCAAGCTAATTTGTTGCATTATCTTAAAATAGAGGAGGAGTACTGGAAACAAAAAGCTCGTGTTAAATGGCTGAAAGAGGGAGAAGGAAATACTAAACTTTTTCATTCATCTATTTCTCAATCTCGTCGTAAAATGCATATTCATAGCATTCAAGCTCCGGATGGAAGCCTTATCTCTTATGTTGAGTCTATTAAACAGGAGGCCATTAATTATTTTCAGGCTCAGTTGAGTGCAGATCCTGTTTTTAGTTGTTTTCTTTAATTAAGTTAAATCCCGTTTTTGTAAAGTAAAGCCCTTAGAAGACTAGGTTTTAGTTAGTAGTTTCCTATTTTGATTGCTAATTAGAGTCCCTTAAGGACTTAGAAGTTGTTTTACTTTCCTTATAGAATTAGGATATTTTTGTAAGCCTTTATAAGGCACTTTAATTCATGAAATAAAGCAGATTTGGTTTTTAGAGAAAAGAAGTGATTCTTTCAAGAACAAGGTTGTTCTTTTCAAACCGATTTATTCTTCTCAAAGGTGAGTGAAGCCAAGAGGGAATTGATCGTCGGGATTCTTTACGTTAGGTGAGTGAAGCCTAGCCGGTGAGCCCGTTTCTATCCTTTTTATTTTCTTTTATTTCGTGGCAGCCAAGTGTTCAAAAGGCGTGGGACTGTTTTGGGTTTTTCTTGGTAATTTCGGCCAAGGTCTTCAATTGAGGTGTGAGGGTTTTCAAACCAAGATTGGGCTGTTCATAAACTGCTTCTAAGACTGTTTTGGGACAGCTTGAGCGTCAAAAACGTGGACTGCTTAGGGCTGGTTGGTGAGTGAAGTTGGGCAGTGAATTCATGGGTTTTTGTTGAAGGGTTGGGTAGATTATTCCTTGTACTAATTCTATAAACAAGGATAGATTTTTGGGTTGTTATTGAGGGTTTTTAGAAGGACTTTTGGAGCAGTTTTGTGGCTGATTTCGGGCTGATTTGGGACTGTTGGTTCAACCATAGGGCTGTCTGAAATTGTTGGACAGATTTTGTGATTCAAGCTTCCGCGTATGCATCAAGTAGCATAGGATCATCTCTTCGCGGGGCGTAACTTCGAGATGAATGATAACAAAATTGAATATGTGTTTAGCCTTTTCTGCAAAGGGGCAGAGACCCCGGGATAATTTAAAGGCTATCGTGCTTCGACGAAGGACCCTATCGTGATGAGGTGATGCATCTCACCATCGTGTTCGGCAAAGGGTTCGACCCTTTGAGGATACAATGTTTGATTTGATTGTGTTTAGCCTTTTCTGTGAAGGGGCAGAGACCCCGGGACAGTTAAAAGGCTATCCTACTTCGACGAAGGACCCTGTCCTGAAGAAGACGATGCATCCGACCATCATGTTCGGCAAAGGGTTCGGCCCTTTGAGGATGCGATGTTTTGATCTTGTCATTCCACCCAACTGTTGTTTGTTTGCATAAGGCCGAACTACGTTTGGTCTAATTCTTTTTATTAAGGGATACGTAGGCAGTCTACTTCAGTAGGTCCGACCATCAGAGCACTTAATTTACATATCTGCTTAAAAACTACGATAACATTCTTTAACCGACTAAATATGTCTAGGATATGTGAGATTTGATTTGCATTATAAACTGTTGCATTATAATTGCTACCTGTTGCATTACTCCCCATTTTAATTTCCACGAAATTAGGGTGTCTATTTCTTATCAACGATGTTCGTTTACTCAGTAAGCTGCGGCTTACCCGTAGACTCCATCGTTTAGGGACTCTGTAGACACCCCAATTTCATACCCATGGTATGTAACATTGATATGCGATATCAAGACCTATTAAAACTTAACAAATGCCAAGTTACATGGTTTAAAAATGCAAAAGACAAAGCATGATGCGTAAAATAGTGAAATGCAGGGGCCAAAGTGTCCAAAAGGAGGCAAAGATTGAAGCCCAGGCGCTACCACAAGGCTATATGGGCACGGCGCCCAGAGCCCCAACAATGCATTCCGTCTTAACGCATTGCACTAGTTCTCTAGGGCGCGGTACAAGCTGACGAAGCACAAAGAAGAAAATTTAAAGACAACGGTGTCCCTCCTCTCACATGTAAATAGAGATGGCCGGCTTCAGGAATTCACACACGAAAGGTCGAGAAAAATTCTCACTTTAAGCATTGTTGTGACGCTGAGAAAATTACGAGCGATCGTGAGATAGTGAGAGATCCCCCTTCCTATAAAGCCTCAAAGCTCTGCCAAATCTCCTCCAAACACAAAACCAACCGGTCAAAGTTAGCCTTAGCCCCCTAGCTAGGTTTCCACCATATTTCCCCAGTTTAAAAATCCCAAAAAGAGCAGTTGCTCTGCCTGAATCCAAAGGCCAAATCCGCCAAAAGCAAGCAGTCGCTCTGCTCGATTTCCGCCAGCCAGCAGCAAGCAAACAACAGCAAAAAAAGAAGCAGTTGCTCTGCCCGTTTGATGGTGCCCAGAAGCAACTTTCGGAAGCAGTTATTATGCCCGAACCGCAGCAGCAGCAAAAAGACTCCGTCTCCCGGAAGGACTGAGCGAGCGCACCTAACGCTCTTAAAGGTGAGCCTTTAAGGGTTTTATATATAAAAATGATATTTTTATCCGGCTCAATGTTAAAAATATAAGATGTTGTGCTGCCCAGATTTATGTAGAAAATATCATTAAAAAGAGCCATTATTATGGCCAAATATTTTTAAATGTATTTGTAATTACTGGAAGGAGATGGCTGCAAGTTTTTAAATAATGTAGACCCGGATATATTTACTTTTTATTGCTATATTTATTTGCTCGAAAAATATAACAAAAAACATATTTTAGCAAAAAACTGTTTTGAGACCAAATAGGACGAGTTGGGTGCCTAGCACCTTCCCAACTCATAACTTAGCCTCCGAACAATTTTTTACAAACTCTGGTTTATTTTTGGGTTTTTTATTGTTTTTTCTTAAAATTAAGATGACGACTCTGTTAAAACATTTTGGATCACGGCGAGGCCCGCAATATCCTTTCTTGAACTTTTCTGTTTTCCCCTAAACAAGGGAGAATGTGAATGAAAGGGTGATGCATTTCATGCATCTTGTTTTCCCCTAAACAAGGGAGGATGAGATAAGGGGAGCCCAAATCACTCATAGCGATCCAAAATAAACCTAAGGTCATGGTGAGGCTCGTAACATCCTGTTTTTGCACTTTCTCGTTTTCCCCTAAACAAGGGACGATGGGAATGAAAAGGGTGATATATTTTCATTGCCTTGTCTTCCCCTAAACAAGGAAGGGTGAGATACGGAAAAACCCTAGGCACTCATAATGACCTAAGGCAATTTTCGAAAAGTCCATAGTGAGGAAGGGCATGTCCCTACGCGCTCTCGCAACATCCTTTCTTGCACTTTTCCGTTTTCTCCTAAACAAGGGAGAATGAGAATGAAAGGGTGATGCATTCTTTATGCCTTGTCTTCCCCTAAACAAGGGAGGGTGAGATATGGAGAAATCCAAAGCTCTCATAATGGACCAAAACTCACTCGGTGACCGATGTATATTCAACGCGCTTTTTGACAACATCCTTTTCGTATTTTTAATTTCATCTTCCCCTAAACAAGACAGGGTGGAATGGAAAGCGTGATTTCCCTTCCGCATGCCGCGTTCCCCAAGAAAAGGGAGCGCGGGATCCGAGAGATCCCGGGGCACCCGCTGTAGGGTGGGGCATGCGGGGTAAGTTCTCTTCGACCTTCGCTCCTGCCTCCCTCACCTTCTCGGTTTTCTCTACAGCCTTTTCCACCTTCTCTTGTTTATTTTGGTCCGACGCTTCTTCTTCATCGCCACGGTTGGGATTGCCATAATGCCAATCATTGTTGTAGCTAGTTTCTACTCATGGTAGAAATGAGAGTTGAACAAGGGGATGAGGTAACGATTGAAATGAGAGACAGTTGAAGAAGGAGATGGGATAAGGAAAGATGAAATGGTTGAGTAGTATATATAGAGGGTTGAGTAGTATATGTGGGGAAAAAATATTGCATGACTCTTTAGAGGGCATAGAGAGTATGCATATGTATCCATCTCGGGAGCTTATAAGAGGTAACTGATAGTCCTAATCTAGCCCTGGTTGAAAGATTTCTCTTATTTAGTTAGATGAGGATTTCTTTCATATAAGACTGGCTGACTGTCTAATTTAATGGAAACTGAAGTTTAAGGGTGTAAATTGTCAGTTTTGAAATTGATGCACTAGTAGAAATCAAAAAGTTAGCGACTCTTCTGGCAGTAATGCATAAAATGTTGTTTAAGCACTGTTTTGGGCTTCAGAATTAAGTTTTGCGATTTCCAAATTTGAGCGAGGATTTTTGCTTTGTGATACCCAAATTTGGATAGGCTTCAATTGTGCATTGTGATGCCTAATTTTTGCATCACTTTTTCACCGTCGTATAAATTGGGGAAATCCAATTTGACCAACAATGTTTCATAACGACTAAATTAACCAATCAACTTTTAATTTAGTTGCAATGTCGTCATCGTTGTTTCATGAAGACCAAATTAACCAACCAACTTCTATAAATATCTTCCTTCTATGGTAATTTCTTGGCCCAATATTGACAGAAGTTGGTTGATTAATTTAGTCGTTATGAAACGGCGAGGACGACATTGCAACCAAATTAAAAGTTGGTTGGTTAATTTGGTCGTTATAAAACGTCGTTGGTCAAATTAGATTTCCCTATTTTGTACGGTGGTAAAAAATGTGGTATTCTCCAAATGATCTCATTTTCCATTTTAAAATTTATTTAACACTTTTTTTATTATCAATGTCTATCACATTTTTACTAGGGAAATTTTTTCTCTGTTATTTCATAATTATAATTTTTAATATTTTCCGGTTATTAAAAATTATGCCATTTTTGAACTTGTTTTAATAACAGCACATGCACACGAGCTATTCTTTATGCCAATATTTCTAATATATTCATTAATTTCCTTTAATTTATGTTCTAGTCAAACATAACCATTATTTAAGAGTGAAAGATTATAACTTTTGTAATTTACAAAAAAAAAAAAAAATCAAATGTCAACTACTTAAATTATTGGTAAAAAAACTGAAAATGAACATTTGTTTAGAGATTAACATTAACAGCTTTTAGAGAGAGAAAGATGCGGTTCCCAAATGTGCCTACAAACACATTAGCGGTGACTAGTTGTTTGCCCTTATATATTAATCCATTTTTTAATGACAAATGATATTAAAATTAGAGCATGTGGTATTATTACGAGCTTTTGTGTTAGATCCATTAGAGGGTTAATTTGTTATTATTTGGAATGTTTATATCATTATTTAAAAAATAGCATATTTGATCAAAATGTGTAGATATTTAAGTATATTTAATATAATGACACCACCAACACTAAAACTTGTATTCCCTAGGTTTTCAAAATATTGTCTACTTTGATCCGGCATACTATTTAAGAAAAAAACAATTGACTGTATTATAAATATTTATAAAATGTGTGGATTTCATTTAATAACCTTGATTATGTGACCATAATTAAAGTATATAGAAAAAGTAAAGGTAAAATGATAAAAATATTTTCTTAAAAAAGAAAGTTTTAAAAGATGGACAATAATTTAAAAACAGACGAAAAATAAAAAGTGAATAGTATTTTAAAAATTAAGTGAGTAATAAAATAATAATATCATAAATTTATACGTCGTTATTAATTCATCAGGGAGAAAGGTTGTGTAACCTTCAAGTGAGACATTCAATGTTACCCATTTTGGAAACCTGTTAGTACAAAATTGGTACGCTGTTACTCACAATACTGTAGAAACAAACACAAAAAGAAAAAAATGAATAATTAGCACAAGTAAGAAAAAATCATAAGACTGGAGCCAAATAATTAAAGCACATGTTTAGTTTGGTCATAATTATTTCTATTAATTCTTCCTCCCCCCAAAAAAAATAAAAATAGACACATTTTGCAACCGTTGTAATAATTTACACATATAAAAAAACGTTGTAATATTTTACACAGTGAAAAATAGAGTTTACAGATAAGGTCATACTTGAATGTTCTGGCTGAGACCTTTGGCATAGGTCCAAGCTGAGACCTTTGGCACAGGTCCACTGAGATTGTTGTATGACAAGTCGCTAATCAAAAAAGAGGTTTCACAAATCAGAAGCCATTATGATAAAAAAATTGGAGGGTCATTTAATTTTTATTTAATAAAACAGTGAAATCAGTAATACTACTAACAAGCAAAGTAATATTCAAGCGCTCACAGTATGATAAAAACAACCACAATTTACAGGACAGAATGAAGCAATATTGTTTTAATAACAATAAGTAATCATATCATGAAACTGAATAGACAAGGATCCTTGTTGATGGAACTATTACTTATACGTACCAGTCATTTCAAGAACTCTTTACTAAGATGCATTTATGGATTCTTCCCTGTTTTTTGTTGTTCCGGAATCATGACACTTTCTAAGATGTTGATGACTATGGTTGAAATAATGTCCTGCGACCCTTAGTACCTATCCAAGGTTAGGCTTAACGCACAAAACTACCACCTCTAAGATCGACCATAGAGAATTACTAAAAATATAGGACAAGGGACATTTAACACGTGAATAAGAAAAAACTTTAAAATGGCAAAAACAAAAGGAGGGGTATCAACAAAATTACAGCAAAATTTTTTATGCCTTAAATCAGCCTTATTTGATCAAAAAAGAATTGAACTCTAACATAAATGTTGAATGATTAGAGACAAAATTGAGTACAATTTCATGTAATGCCTTTGTATTTCACATACCTTATAATGAAAACTTAGGGCTGAAATTTAATCCTTTTCTCAACTGGTATTCATATCAAGAGGAAAAAGTATAATCAATAGAGAAAAAGATAGCGAGAGAGAGAGAGAGAGAGAGAGAGAGAGAGAGAGAGAGAGAGAGAGAGAGCTACTTGACCAATTGCTCGAGAGGGAGATAATGGGACAATTCGGCGTCATTGTGTGCGAGGGGAGGCAAGGGAGAAAATTTTTGTGATATATACTGCGTATACTTTCAGCAAACACTAATGGACCAAAACTTTGCTGGAGCGACGGAGGATTCAAATCTGTGTGAGAATGAGTTCGACGACCTTTTTTGTCTGAAAGAGCTACCAATGGTGGATAGATCCACCATAAGGCTTCAACTGGCCAGATTGTGAGAAGAGAGTTTAGATTGGAGGAGAGAGAATGATGACGGGAAAAGGCCAGAGGGTTATTTTGCTATTAGGGATTTTACTTTAGTTTAGGTCCTGATTTTCAACTAATTAAAAACCAGTTGCAAAAAATTAACAAAAACGACGCCATTTTGATATATTTTTAAATCAAACTAATCAAAAATCTATTTATTAATGTACTGCAACTGAAAATGAAACCAAAAAAATTCAAACCGATTCCTTTCAGTCTCAAATTCTGTTTCAAATTTAGGCACGATCCTTCCCTCCAATTATTCCCCCCAACAAAAATGTGACTCAAATAATTTTCAGTTGTAATATCAGTTGCAACCTAATTATGCCCTATATCAATTGCAAATTTCGCTGAGCCCTTATTTGAGCTGCAACCGATTTTAATTTCGTTGTTATATTCTATTGCAGTTGCCCTGTTTTCTTGTAGTGTGATAGCTTCTCAAACCTTCAAGGATATCATACGGCATATCCTTGGAGAAATAGAGTTGGTGTAGCGTGCGGTGGTGTTGTAGGTGTAATTAGGGCCATTCGGGTCTCCCGACTATAAAAGAAATACAAAACAAAACAAGCAAATCCAATAGATTGGATAAAATTTTGGGCGAAATTCGGCCGGTCCACTTTCCCAAGTTTCTAATCGTTAAAGTATATATTTTTTAAACCGGAAAAAAAATCACCTTTGGACGCAAAAAGACTACGATATCCTTATTGAGCAATAAGCGTGCTACGTCAAGCTTATATATCGCGGTGCAAAGTTTATAAAGTGCTAATTTGAATCGCGGTGCAAAGTTTCTTTCATAAATTAATTATATATATATATTTTGCACCGCGATTCAAAGATTTATTTTTAGATATTTTTTAGAACAAGTTTATATGTCGCGGTGCAAAGTTTATAAAGTGCAAATTTATTTATCACGGTACAAAGTTTTCTTCATCAATTAATTTTACATATTCTTGCACTGCGGTGCACATATGTTGTTAACCAGTGTTCATATCAATTAATATTTATTAATTTTTTACATTATTTATTTTTTAATAGAAAATTGAAGTAAATAGATATTTGTATTGTGCTACAACTTTTTATACATCGCAGCTCATAGTTTTTATATATAGGTTTTGCACCGCGATATACAAAAAGTATACACTGTAATGCAAAAATAGTAATTCACTCAGTATTTGAATAGAGAAACGTAAGTAAACAAGAATTTATTTCGTGGTGCAATATTAATTTTAATATATAGCGGTACAAATTAAATTTGAAGTAAAAGTTTTGTACCGTGGTATATACAACTTTGAACCATTGTTCAGAGGATAGTCATCTGTTACACGCATCTCGTGCTCCTTAAGAATTACGTAGTATTTTCCCGTTAAAAAGTGACTTTTTTCGGTTGAAAATACAAATATGGTACTTTAGCGAATAAAATTTTGAAAAAGCAGAGCCGCCCGCAATTTTTTCTAAAATTTTGCCACCCATAGAAGTAGCCCTTGTAATTACAACCCAAAACCCGTTAACCCACCCAACACGACTTGAAATTACTTGACCCAACCGACCCATTTAATTTTTTTGGGTTGAAATGGGTTACCCATTTGACCCAAAAAAATTACCCGGTCGATTTGGGTCAGGTTAATGCGGTTCAAACCTGTTACCCATTTTTACCCATTTAATTTTGGATTATAACGGTTCACGACTCGTTACCCGTTTCGACCCAACACATATCCGACCCAACCCACACAATCGCCAGTCCTACCTGTAACGCCCCAAACTCGGTACCGACACCGCGGTCCCACAATTTGACCACGTCACTTACAATAACATCTTAAAGTCATAAATATTCCCAACTCAAAATAAATAAACATTAAATCATCTTCAAATAAAGTCAAATAACCCAATGAATTTGCTACAAACTAGATGCTTTATTTTAAATAATGTCTAGATCCAAAATCTCTCGGAACCGTCATCATGGTTTGTCTGAGTTAAGTCTTCTCATAATTCCTACTCATTACCTGAAGAAGGACAATTTGAAAGAAAAAGGGTAAGCGAACAATGCCCAGGAAGATCATATACAACCCCTCTGGTTACTAAGGAGGAGTTGACCAGAATAAATCAAAGAAGAATAAATTTCAATATTTAAAGTTTACAATTCAAGTATCGATAAGCGGAAGCAATTTATCAAATTTTCAATTCAAAATAAAAAGGAGGTCAAATGAAAATTTAACAACAAAACGACTCGATTGATCAACTGTCACCAACCGTCCCATACCGATTGGAGACAGTAAATTACTCACACAGAATCACATGATCACAAAACAATTTTTAAATATTTACTCCGAAGAGTATCGATAAGCAGTTCAATAATTACTCCGAAGAGTATCGATAATTCGATCATGTTTGGTATATCCGGATAACCACATACCACTAGCTAGGTGGTATTCGATAAGTTCGATCATTCAATAATTATGCTCACATTTTATGTGGCATTCGATAGTCATAAAAATCATTTAAATGATCATGGTAGAATTTCAAAGAAACGATAATCAAATTTCACTACAAGGGTCATGCATCACAAAAATTATGCATCACAAAATTTTACATCGCAACAATCATATATTTCATGTAGGAAGAATAACTAACATGAAATTCAATAATTAAGTGAATTCAAACGTGAATCAATTCATGATTTTCGAAAAAGTACAACCGACGGAATTCAAATCAACTACCGACCCAAGTCGGCGTATGTTTAAAAAATATCGATGTCAATAAAATAATTGGAAGTCTAACGGAGGATAAACAAAAATAGAGACTATAAGAGGTATAATCTCTTACCTTAGTGATGCTGCTAAAAAATATCCTGAGCACAAAGAACCGCTACCCACGCTTAACCGAATCTAAATAAAATACAAAATATAATTTTGACTTTAGGGACTTTTAAATAATATTAACAAATTTAAATTATAACTAATCACTTCTAAATATATAGTTAATGAAACTATTATGGATTGTTTAACAACTCTTGTAATTTATATTTCCTAAAGTTTTACCAAACAGTACACTGCTAGCTACCCCAAAGTACAGGGAAAACAATTCCAAAAAAAACACGAACGATCACCTTAAGTTGTTTGCCCCAAATCTAATAAAGCATAAAACTCAAATTAGGATTTTTAAGTTTGGGCCTTATTTTATCCAAGCTTGTTTAAACAAAAATAAAAGAAAATTTTCACCAAAGATATTTACTAAGGGTTTTAAAATTCTAGCTAGGGACCATCCTGCAATTACAGAAATCAGTAAGCCACAGTCCAAAATTTTAGGGGGTGTGGTTGAAACTTACTACCATAATCTTCACCAAAACAGTTCCTTGTTTTGGTGATAGCTTCCCGCCATTAGTATACATAA
Organism: Codonopsis lanceolata; assembly: GCA_013146195.2. Classification (NCBI taxonomy): domain Eukaryota; kingdom Viridiplantae; phylum Streptophyta; class Magnoliopsida; order Asterales; family Campanulaceae; genus Codonopsis; species Codonopsis lanceolata. Next base: position 77,185,866 of record CM028378.1, on the reverse strand, counting down.
CTATACTAACATCAATCTATTATACCAACCAAAAAAAGTCCAACTTTGTAAAACTCATGCATTCCATTGACTGCCATCCCAAGGTCAACAAATTAAAACCAAATCCTTGTTTGGGTCACTGCCACAAAAAAAATACTTTCTGTATGTGTAATAACATTACCCATTTGCTTGAAGTTGGAGTACAAAAATTATAAAGTATATTATACATCACACTACTTGATTGATTCTTCTCCAATAACTCCATGTGTTCAGTTCGTCACTCTCGTCGTTGCTTTTCAAATTTTTTTTTCTTTTGATACTATATTGCTTATTCAACACTTCTCTTCATTCAATCCAATTCCAAAAAGAAAAGAAAGTCCAATATATAACAACACGACAAAAATCGAAACAAATCGTTTGGATACGAAAGGATCTTTACCTTGATTAGGCTTTGCGTCACAACCGACTGGATAGATTTCTTTTACTGTCGACTGTCTCTCTCACCCGTCCTCTCTCGGAAGAACTTCTTTGCTCCAAATTTTTGGCTCTCTCCTCTCTATGCTAGCTTTGGAATTGATTTTAGGATTTAGTTAAGTTTTGAGTTAAGAGGAAAGGGTTGTTTTTGGATTGTCGATTGGTAGCCCCAATGCCCAGGACTCTCCGCTTCAACTCTCCGTAGAGTCTACGTCTCTTCTCTTTCTTTTTCTTTTTTTTTTTTTTTTTATTTTTTTTTCATTTTGCTATGATTATTATTATGTTAAAATATTAATTGTTATTATTTGTTAAAGAAACTTAAGTTTGATGGGCCAAGCCCAACCTCAAAATATTATAGGTAATGTACACCAAGCCCACTAAAATTAAACTCAATGTACTAGGCCTAAACTAATTCTAATAAACTCCAAATTGAATAGTTAAGCCCACAATAATTATTTATATTTGGTATAAATTAATAAAATAAAATTTATTTTAATATCGAAAATTTGGGGTATTACACTACCTATGATCAATAGTTTGGGTGTAGCGTGCTGAGGTGGCGTAGGTGTAATTAGGGTCATTCGGGCATTCCAACTATTAAAGAACTAGTACTTTTGCCCATGCCGATGGCACGACGCCAATTTGAGAATTTATCAATAAATGAAGCAGATACTGTAGAAATGAACTACTAAAAATATTAGTTTCTTTAAAAAATTTACTTTCAAATAGAACCTCTTTACCCGGAACGGAGGGATTAATTAATAATTTGTATACGAAATTGCGGGTCGGAAAAAACGGGCAGGACAAAAATTAAATTGATTAAGTTAATTACAATAACGGTTAAAAAGAGAAAAAAAAATTCAAATTACAAAACTTACGATATTTTTTTAATTTTTTAAATCTGTATACGAAAAAGATTAAAAAGAAAAAATACAAATACAAATTTTCACAACCATAAAACTGTAAAACTGTAAAACTGTAATATCTCAGTAAAATAGTAACTAATTTTCACAAAAATTAATTAAAAATCTATAAATTAAATATTTGTTTAATTAGTAAAACCTAGTTGTGAAACAGTAAATCCTAATTGTAAAACAGTAAATCATACACACTCAATAAATGGACTTCGCACATGTGAGAGTTGAAGAAAATACCCTTTTTATCTCAAGTCAATTGTAAGCGTGCAACACTGAGATGTATTTTATTATAGATAACAAATAAAAACCTAGAATTGGGCATAAGTGTAATTTTATTAAAACAAACCTAGAAGACATCGACCCTTCTCAAGAAGTAAAAGTATTGCATTCCTATCCCTCAACCCACACCGTCAGACTCTCACTCTCACTGCAGATCATTTGTTCTCATGCGACCAAAAATCTTGCTTGTAAGTTCTTCTTGAATTGTTTGTTTATTTCTTTATAACATAGATCTTTCTGTAGCTATATTTAGACCAATAATATTGCATAGATTTTACATGTTGTGATTCTTTTAAAGCAATTTTAATTTTGATTTTAAATACTTATACAATCTTCTATGCTGCATTAAATGTTTCTGATTAATTTGTGTTTTTAGGGTGAATGATGGCTGGATTCAAGTTGGGCGAAATTGGTATGTTCTTTATTAACGTTTTGATCTAAAATTAGATTTGGAATTATGGTTTGTTAATATTTTAATGGTTACATATACCAATTTATTAATCATAGAACTTTTAGAAATTTGAATATTGTTGATTTCAAAAAAGTTGAACAGAAAATTGCATTAATTGATTTCAAAATGTTGACAAAATAGCTATGATTTTATCTAAAACCAGTGTTTTGGATTTTGGGTTTTATCCCAAAACTGGTGTTTTCGATAGAGGAATTTGATGAGGGTATTAGATAGGCATATAGCCAAAATAAAAACTACAAGAAATTTTAAATCGTTGAAATCTAAGCTATGTTTTTAATTGTTTCTGAAAATTCAATTTATTTTACGTATAAAAAAGCTGAAGGGTGATGTTGTTAAGTATTTTGTTTTGACAATGCTTTTACACATTATTGATCCATTACGATGGAAAAGGTGTGGTTTTTTGAAACATCAAGCCCCCCCTCCAACCGATTCCCTTGACAGTCCTTCTATGAACACTTTTTTATCGCACCGGTATCCAATATCTGCATCCACTTCCTTTCTATTTAAAGGGCATATTCAATTTAATCTTCAAAGGGGTCTATGTTAGCAACAACAATATGACCAATTTGCAAAAATTGACAGCATTCAATTTGCTTCTGTCATGAGAACTTTTTGAAGTGTTTTTTAGTTTCTCTTCTGATTTTTAACTCATTATGTCAAGTTCTCGGTAGAAACTGATGCTTTATTTTTTGTTGGCTTCTCGTTCCATTTTGACATAGTGTGGCATTACATGTAATGGGAATTCTCACATTGTAGAGGACAAGATCGTTGTTCATGGAATTTCTATTGAGGTAGGTTTCCGTATAATCTTTATTTGTTTTTGCTAAATCTGCTGATGCAGTGGGGGCTTTACCTCAAAAACAGCTGTAGAATGGCTGACCCTTATGATTGGTTTCCTCTCTCCAAATGTGATCCTTACATGAATTAGACGCCCCATAAACTATTTTTCAGAAACTCCACCCCATCCATCAATTGTGTATTTCGTGTGTGTGTGTGTGTGTGTGTGTGGGAGAGAGAGAATGGAACAATAATATTGGGCTTCAGAATATTTTTCTCCTGGCCTTTGTGTATTTATAAAGTTACCATCAAAGTCACCCCAAAAGCCAAAAATTAAAAAAAAATCCACCAAATTTTCAAAGGCACCCTCCCCCCTTACTAGCTCCAAATGCTCCAAAATTGGTCGCACCCCTGCCGAGCCACTTCACCTAGCCAGCTGCACCTTGGCTCAGCCCCACCCCGGTGATAACCTCTAACCTCTTCTAATCTCAAAACTTTTTTGCGGTAAAACTTTTACACCAAAATAAAATTAACCCTCCCATCCCCAAAAAAAAAAAAATCAGACAAAAAAAATTAAAATTATTACGAGCTGGAAATAGCTGGAAAACCTATTCCTCCAAGAACCGCTTCACAACCTTCACGCTTGGTTCTACCACTTGCTTCTCCCAAATTTCCGATACCCTGTCACCTCTGGAATCCGACGACGGCATGGTCATCATCGCTGCCCTGAATGCCTCCGTGGCATCTATTTTACGTAGGTCCCACCCGGCGTCATTCAGCCTGAGGAGTTTCCCTACTTGCCTCTTTGCTAGTTGACACGTGTTGTCCTTGATCATCCTTACAGCCTCTTGGTGCATCACCTCCTTCTTGAAATATCTTTCGAATTCGGGCACTCCGATTGCCTTCCCCAACCCAGCCCCGTTCACTGAATCGAACTCGCCAGAGTCGAAGAACTCTGATAACTCCTCGAACATTCCGAGGTCCAGCATCTCGTCGACTCTTGTTGATAAATACTGATTCAGTACAGGTAAGGATACGTCCAACCACAAGAAACAACAGTTGTAACGGAGCTCAGTGGTTATCGGGTCCAGCCCATCAAAGACATCAGAGTCCGGGTCGAACTGTTTTGTGAGGAGGGCGTGAATCAATGAGCTGGAACCGCCGACGATCAAAGGTAGCTTTCGGCGAGATATAATGTCGGAAATTCTGAAGGCCGCGATCCTCCTGAAATCAGAGGGGGTGACATGGTGGGGGTCAGAGGGATGGAACTCGCCGAGGAGGTGGTGAGGAACACCTTGACGGTCGGGCATTGGGATTTTGTTGGTGGTGATTGGGAGGCCGCTGTAGAGCTGAATCTTGTCCGAGTTGATAATTTCGGAAGGGGAAAAGAAGCGGGTGGCAAGGTCGATGGAGAGACGAGATTTGCCAGACCCGGTGGGGCCCATGATGATGACAATCTTGTGTTGGTTGTGGTGGCGGCGCTGGGTGTTGGTGGTGATGGTAGTGGTGATTATGGGGGAGGTGTCCATTCTATGAGCCCACCTATTCGACAATTTTGTAGCAGTAGTAGAACTGATGGATAGTAGTTGGGGAAAAGGGCCGTACTCTCATCTATAAATATACAAAATAGGGGAGCATATTATGGAAAGTTCTCATCAAAAATAGGTTACTAAAATTGGAAATATCTATAAGTTGAATATTTATCATATTTTTTTGAAAATTGAAATAAAAATCAATTAATGATGTTAACAATAACTCTTCAGATTCAAATGACTTTTCAAATATCTTTCATACATTTAATGTTTTTGACTGAGATTTAAAGTTGAAACATTTTTTATTGTTATTTTTAGCTTAATTTTTAGCTCACAAGTATTAAAGTTAATTAATTTCAACTCGACATTTATTTGTTTGTGAATGTTCGTGTGACATTATCTTAACCATTGACTTATGTCTATTTGGTTTAGTAAAATACCAAAATTATTCAAAAGTATAACACGAGATAGATAAAAAAAAAATTGTTTAAAGTGGGAGATAAGACTAACATGTCACAATTCCAACATTTTTTCTTCACTATATCGATCAATTTAATTTATTTTCAAGATTTTTTTAGTACAAAGCATCAAATTTAGTAATCTACCATAATTAGATCGTCAAAAAAGTAAACTAGATTGCTACTTTCTTACTACGGAGTATATAGTAAAAGACTCTCATTAGTAGTTACATTATTATTAATTTTTTAAAATCAAGCTTTATTTGTGACTGTACGAGAGCAACACGTAGATGAGGAGATTGATTATGCTATTGTACAAATAAAACTAAGTATAAATATATGACTCGAGTTGAATGTTTAAACTTAAAATGATAATAGTCATTCCTTAACTGGCTTAAATATTAAATTTATCATCCTACTTTGAGTTTTTATTCATTAACGTCATCTTTGCTATTTTTTTCAATAATTTCATCATTACACTTTAGTCACTTCATCCTCTTCCATCTTAATTTTGGATGAAAAATGTTAACAGAAGTAAATTCTCATTAGTAACTGAAAACAATTGAAAATCCCAAAATATCTTTATATAAACAATTTATTTGATACATATTTACATGTTTATTCAATATTTGTCATATTTCTTACAGTTTTTGGAGATATGTTTTGAAATATTATGTAGCTTCTTTTAAAGTCGTATGTACGTGGGTTATAATTAAAGTCATATGTATATGGCTAATAGACAAAATAATGTTGTCTTAATAAGAAAATAAACATACATGACAATTTTATTGAAGCGGACAAAAAGCGAAAGCATGACAATAATGTATTAAAAACTTGGACAATGAAAAAATGTTTATATATTTTAAACCATTTTTATTCTAAAAAATTATCGTTAGATTTTTGGATCTAAAAATTTATATGTATAAGTTATAGTATCTTCTTTTTTTTTTTTACAAATATATAGACATTGCATGCATAAATTTATTTATTAGAAGAAATTTCCAGTTTTCTAATGATTTAAAGAAAACATAAACAATGAAATGCTTCACATATTCATAATTGAATATTATATTCTCTAAATTTTCCTAAATAAAATTGTAAGGATTTTTTAAATAATAAATCCATATTCAGGATATATAGGTTTGTTATTTTTAGATATGAAACAAGTAGATAAAAAAACACTTCATAGTTGGTAAGATCTTGGAGAAAGAAAAATGGTTTATATATTTTAAACTATAATTTTTCTAAGTTAAAATATATAATTATTAAACTCTATTTTCAAAAAAGTTTAAAAATTTCTAAACATTGAGATAATTGAAATATTCCAAATATAATATTAATTTCTTAAAATAATAAGAAAATAAATTATAAAATCTAACAAATCTTAAATATATAACTTTGTTATGTTTATATCTGCAACATATATGTTAAAAAAAAAACAACTACATTGGCTGAAATTAGTGTCATTCAATAAATTTTGACTTCTAATAGTCATTTTCTTTTCCTAAGGCAAAAAACATTGGAAAACCATGTTTACAAAACAAAATTGAAGAACAGTTGAAGTATTATTTGAATGGAAAGTCAAACATAATTTCTTAACGTACTCTTTCCTTTTTCTATGAGATCTTAGAAGGCGTTGAAGAATTTGGGGAAATAGATCCTAAGTGTTTTTTTGGAACACAATTTGAAACAGAGGGTCATCCAAAATGAACTGTTAAACAAACAAATGAGAAAATTTGTTTGAGTTTTGTGTTTTAGACAACAAATGTAATAGGGTAGAATTTGTGTTTGAGTATTTATATTTGGCTAATGTATGTTTGAATGTACACGACCTATTTGCTTAGGGTTACTTAATTTGGGTCGGATTGAAATTTTTATTAGTTTTGAATTGGGGAAAATTGTAGACCAGTTCCCTCTACAATTTTTTTAACAGCTCTACTCTTCTTTTTTTCAATCAAGAAAAGTCACTTCTTGCATCGCAATGCATGAAAGTGCTTTATTTTGTTCATTACGATGCACAAAATCTTGCATCGCAATGTATAAAATAACTTTTTCTGATTACAAAAAAAAAAAAAAGGAACGAGACCGAATTTCTCTCATCAAATTATTTGACCATTTTTTGTTGGCCCTTTTTATTTGCATGTTCATAGATTTAGGCCACTATTCATTATCCAGTTGATAAGAAATATCTATTGCAATATATGAAAATTATATTCAATCAATACGAATACGAAAAACTAAAATTAAAAAAAAAACAGATTACTTCAATTAATAGCCAAAATATCATTTGATCAAAATTAAATAATTCATTTTCAACCACTTAAATTACATCATTTGATTTTAATTTTATTATAAAAATAAAGAAAAAAATACATGATGGTTGATTAACATTAATACACTAAAGTTTGGGCAACACGTTATTGAAAATACATTACCCATATTGCAGGGTTGTGCAGTGGAACAAGACTAATCATTACAAAGATTGATTATTACCTTGAGTAATGCAATGACACGAGAAATTGAAACCAAACTATGAAACCATGCTTTAGAAGGTCTAGTTCTTTCAAATGACAATTCTGGTGGCATCATTTTGATTCCAGGAATGTCACTGCTATCTTCTGATACTAGAATTTCATTCAAATTCTAGGGAGGATAGTTCGATGATGGTGTCTTAAACAATGTCTAGAAATAAGAGTTTTCATCAGTCATTGTCTAATGTAGAACTTCTTTTAAAAAAATTATTCTTTTAGTCATGACCAATTTGTATGTCGTTTTGTGTAGGGTTACTAATCCTAAACGTTTTCGAATTTTGTTATGAGATAGTGATATTAGTAATAGTTGTACATGTTCAACGACAAATGTTGTGTATTAAGAAATATTCTAAAGTTTATAATAATATTTTAAAATATATGTGATTTACTATCTTTAATTTTTTTTATTTTGTTCATATTAAAGTTCTTAATTTTTATATTATTAAACTTTATTTAAGTATATAATTTTCTATCGTTATAGAAAATTAATACAGATACAACATAATTATATATAAACGATAGATTATATCAATTATTTATTAAATAATGACACAAGATCGTTGAAACCATATTTTAGAATGTCAAGTTGTTTCAAATTATAATGGTTAACTATGATATGAACATATGATAATAAACATATATATACTTCCAGAATACTATCATTTATGAGAAACCATATTTTAGAAAGTCAAGTTCTTTCAAAGAGCCATTTTGATATTAATGTTTTGATTTCAAAAATGTTAGTGACACCATCTGATCATAGAGTTTTATTCAAATTCCAGAAAACACAGTTTCCACTGATTGTATCTTACGCAATGTCTATAAATAAAAGTTATGGATAGTCATTGTCTAACGTAGGACTTCATTTGAAAAAAAGTTTTTAGTCATGACATGTTGTATCACGCTCTACCTAGAGTTACTAATCCTAAGGATATTCGAACTTTGTTACGTGATAGTGATAGTTGTAATAGTCGTACATATTCAACAACAAATGTTGTATATAAATAAATATTCTAAAATTTATAATAACCTTTTCAAATTTATTTGATTCTCTATCTTTAATTTTACTGTTTATTATTTTTTGTTTATTTTATTCATATTAAAGTTTTTAATTATCTATTACTCAATTTTAATCTAGTATATAAATTTACACCCGTGAACAAATCGTGCAACGCACGGGTGCTTCACTAGTAAGGAATTATAAGACAAAAGGAAATGTAGGAGGAGAAGCAATGAAAGAACTTTATTTCACCATTTATTCCATACTGAGTACTAACATATATACATGATTTTTACCCCTAAGATACACTAATACATTGAATACATACAGTTACCTAATCAAACTAAGGCTATCTATACAATGAATCTGTAATGCAAAATGATAAGGAAACCTTATTAGATACAATATACTATGTATTGTTAACATGAATTACAATTAGAGTGAGAGAGGTTTTGATCATGTACGTGTAGTTGGGGAAAAGGGCCGTACTCTCATAAGGAATTATAAGACAAAAGGAAATGTAGGAGGAGAAGGAATGAAAGAACTTTATTTCACCATTTATTCCATACTGAGTACTAACATATATACATGGTTTTTACCCCTAAGATACACTAATACATTGAATACTTACAGTCACCTAATTAAACTAAGGCTATCTATACAATGAATCTGTAATGCAAAATGATAAGGAAACCTTATCAGATACAATATACTATTTATTGTTAATAGGAATTACAATTAAAGTGAGAGAGGTTTTGATCATGTACATGTATATTGTACACAACCACACAATACATACAGGATACGTGTACACAAAGAGAGAGAGAGAGAGAGAGAGAGAAAGATATCGGTGGTATGAGTATGTTTACGGGGGTGGGGGTGGGGGTGGGGGTGGGAGTGGGAGTGGGAGGGAATATACGAAAATGGAGGGGAAGAGAGATTTTTGGGTTAGATATCAGTGGGAATTTTGAAGGGGTTGTTGATTCTTATGTTAGATTTATATCTGTTCACTTCATTACCCTAGTTTTATACTTCAGTGGCTAATCGGACTGCGTATCGATTAGCGTGGCAACTGTGTATAGAATTTTGCCAAGTATAGGTTTTAATAGGACTTTACAGGTTCAGCGGAAGACCTCTTCACAAGCTTCACTAGAAGACCTGCTCAAAGCTTACGAATTTTCTGAGTGACAGCCCCATGCATTTAATGCATTTTACCAAACAGAGCTGTTATAGTCTTCATCTTCTCCAACGGATCTTTTTGAGTGCACCTGCTATAAATGCTGCCATTAAAGACTAGAAAAACAACGAAGTATAGAATCGATCGAACACTTGAAGAATTGCTCTGAAACTCTACAACTCTAAGTCTTACAACTCAGTGCATTCAAGAGATCCTCAACAGATCTAGAAGTCCTCGTCAACAACAAGAAGTCGTGCATCAACATTTATTTCTCTACTTCTTGTTGTTATTCATTCACTAACTATACTTCTGCACGAATTAAATATCTTGTTTATACAGATATTTAATTCCTTAGACAAACACAAGTCAATATTTTGTACCACGATCCATTAGGAATATTCTTTGTAATAGATCTAGTGGAAAACATAGTGCACTATTTAAATCAAGGTTATTGCCTTGGTGGTGGGCGTAGCACTCTTTATAGTGTGAACCATCCCAAAATTACTTGTGTTATTTCTTTACTGTTTGTCTCTGTTTGAACTGTTTATTACTTTAGTTATCTTTATCCTTTAAACAGCAGAACTTAAGTAACCTGTAAAAGGTCTACCGGTAGTCCTTATCGGCGGACTTGAAACAGCTACTTTGAAAGTCTTCCGCTACTTCAATCTTTTCAATAGATTGTAAGTATCTTTCAAAGAACTTATACAAAAGTTTTTAAGAGTACAATAAGCTATTCAACCCCCCCTTTCTAGCTTATTATTGTGCCCGTTGGGACCCACAATTGGTATCAAAGCCTTACTCTTTGAAAACATGTTTTTCCGAGATTAAACTCTTGAGAGATACGATCAAATGGCACAAACACACTACATGCTGCCTACATCTAATGCTAACCACGTCCCAATATTGGGACGAAGGTCATTTGATGTATGGCAGGATAAAGTAATGCGATTTATGAACTCCATTGACAACAGGTTATGGAAGTGCGTTACTACAGGTCAACATGTACCAATGAAGCCCAACCTTCTAGCCTCCATCGCTGGGAATCCTGCAAAAGTTCCCAAAGAAGAATCAGAATGGACAGAGGACGACAGCAAACTGGTTGAGCTTGACAGTAAAGCAATCAATATAATCACCAGCTTTCTAGACACAAGCACATACCAGCAAGTGATTCGATGTACAACTGCAAAAGAGATGTGGGAAGCTCTTGTGGAATACTTGGAAGGAGACCAAGACACAAGGGATAACAGAAAGTACACATACATCCAACAGTTTGATTCCTTCAAAAAGGATCCAAAGGAAACCTTGAGACAAGCATACGATCGCTTCAGTGAGGTAATAAATAGCTGCTTTTCTCTTGGTAAAACTTATGACAAAAAGGAAATGAACATGAGGTTTCTAGGCTCTCTAGGTAGCTTATGGCATGCTAAGACCACGGCTATGAAAGAATCCAAAAACTTAAACGAGATGACTCTCCGTAGTCTCTACGCAAGTTTGAAGGTTTATGAGCTTGAAGTAAATCAAGCTCTAGAGCAAGACAAACAGTTCAGAACTGTGTCCTTGCCAGCCATGGTCCAAGAAGAAACCACTATTGAAAACAAACCTTCCACTTCCTCCTGTGAAAATGATTTCCTATCAGACGAACAATTTGTTATGTTTGTAAAACGTTTTCAAAAATTTGCAAAATATGGAAGGAAGAACACACACCAACAACCGTTTAGAAAGACTGGTGAAAGCTCATCTAAAGAAGAGCTTGTGTGTTACAATTGTAGAAAACCTAGTCATTTTGCCTCCAAATGTCCAAAGCCAAAATTTGAAGCATACCAAAAACCTACTTATAGAAAATTTCAAAAACAAAAGGGTATGTTGGCTGAAGACATAGAAGACAAACAGGTTGCTACATGGTTTGAAATTGATTCAGAAGAGGAGGAGGATGATTGTGAGCAATCCTCTCATAAGCAATCCTTTGCCTCTGTCGTTTCTGGTCAAGCGCCATCACCTGTTCCTCTCATTCCCACATCTACCTTCAAGGGTGAACCTTGCCTAAAACTCAATTCGGATTTGATTAGCCTGCTTGCCAAGCCATTCCATCACACCCTTGTCGGCAAATTCTCTCATGGTAGGCCATCCATGGAAACTCTTCGGAAAAACTTTCTAACCCTTGGCCTTAAAGCCGATGTCACCATAGGCCACTTAGATGCTAAACACATACTTATTCAAGCTCATCATGAGAATGATTTCCAACGTCTTTGGATCAAAGATCAATGGTACTTGGGTCCATATCCCATGCGAGTGTTTAAATGGACACCTGATTTTCGTCCGGAGGTGGAGAGCCCGATAGTCCCAGTTTGGTTTGATTTCCTAGGTCTCCCGATCTACTTGTTTCACAAACAAGCTCTCTTATCTATTGCTAGCCTCATTGGAAAGCCCCTCATTCTTGATAATCCTACGGCTAATCTTTCTCGCCCTAGTGTTGCTAGGGTTTGTATCGAGATAGACCTAACGAAGCCTCTCCCAAAACGAATGCGGATTGATTGCGGTTCGAAAAAGATGGCTTTGGCAACATGTTTTTTGGATAAACTTCCTCAATACTGTTCTCTATGTCACAGGCAAGGTCATGAGGATATGAATTGCAAAACCCAACATCAATCTTCTGGCAATGATCAGGCCAAGAACTCTGCAAAGCCAGATTCCGTCACTAAAGACAATACCATACCTGCGCCTTCAACCAAAGCGATTTGGACACCCAAACCATCTAAGCCTTCAGAAGCTAATGCTGAGACTTCTCAGCCGCCCCATGCAAACCCTACTACAGTTGCTGAGCCAAACCCTAATTCAAACCCTAACCCTAACTCAAACCCTAGCCCTAACACTTCAGCAGATAATCAGGAATCAAATCCTAATTCTGGCATCAACGTTAGCCCTTCTCCTTCTGCCTCTTCGGACCCTTTGTTGGAGCCAATGGTTCAGGATAAATCTCCCTCTGATGAAGCACGAGCAAACCATTCGATCGAAAAGACAACTGTTGATTCTCATCCTTCCTTGGATCCAGCTACTCAAGAGACCTCAGACCCTCTTCCTATTTCTAATTCTTTTGCTGTTCTTAATGATACAGACCATGATAATTCTTCAGTTGTTAATGAAACGGTTAATGCTCTACCCAAGCCTTCTGAGCCTTCCCTATCCCCTAATCGGTTTGCGGTTCTGGAAACTATTGATGAAGAGGGCAACTTATCGGACAATTCCAATATTGAGGCTCTTAATCGGCCCCATCTAGCAATTGTGTTCGGCAGACGGATGGAACTTCACCGCAGCCCGATATTGATGCCTTTGTTGAAAGTCATTAATGATGTTATTTCTCCATCTCATAGTCATAAAAATCTTTCTTCCAACCCGAGCCCCAACTCCCTCCCTTTTAGTCACGGTATAAAATACGTTAAGCCACTATGCGAACAATTCGGCCTCCCCTAATAAATTTGTCATTCGCAAACTATCGAAGATGAAGATTCTGATAACGATCACGCCCAATTTGAAGCCCTTGACCTTGACCCTCCAAATCTCAGAAGGTCGAAGCGTCGTACGAAGAGTCGTTATCGTAATTATTAGTTTTCTTTCTTTGCTTTATCTAGGTTTAATATTTTATGTTTCTTTCTCCAAGGTAAGGCTCCTTTGCCCCCCCTCTTAAGGGTAAGGTTGGTTGTCCCCCTTTAGCTTGTTTTCCTTTTTCTCCCTTTTATAAAATCTAGCTTTTATAAAAAAAAAAAAAAAAAAAAAAGGTCCTACCTATGACTCTGAAAATAAAGTCGATGTTTCACCTAATCCTTTGGATAAAAGTGAAACCAACAGTGACAGCTTCAGTAAGGAAGAACTTCTCAAGGATAATCAAGATATGCTTGAAGAATTTAATTCCTTTAGAGTAGCCTATGTTAAACTTGCAAAGAACTGTGAGAAACTTACTACTGAGAAATCTATGATGGCAGTTGAGATTCAAACTCTCAATAGTTGTCAACAAGAAAGTATCAAGCTGAAGGAAGAAAACAAATTCCTTTGTGACAAAATTGAATGTCTATCTGAGCACATCAAAGGACTTGACCTAGAGAAAATTGCCTTGCAAAAGACAATTGACTCCTGGAACAGCTCCAAGGATGCCTTTGAAGAAATCCTTTCAAGCCAAAAATCTAGTAATGATAAATCTGGCATAGGATATTCAGATGAGCCCAGTATGACATTCTCATCTGTCACAGAGAAAGGTGAATCCTCCGAGACTGCTAATGATATATCTTTCTCTAAACAAACATTTGGAAATAAAGGGAAACAAGGCCTTGGCTATTCAAGTGTTCCCTATGTTTACCCAAAAGTTCAGAAAGGAAAAGCCAAGATGACTGATTCAAATGAGAAACCTGAAAAGGTAACGGTAGAGAAAGTGAAGTCTGCCGGCAACAACTCTGCTAAGGCAAAGTCTGCTGGCGGTAGACCTACTAAACCTCTACCGGTAACTATCAAGTTTGTCTATGGAACAGGCAAGGCTCCTACACCTATTGAAAGTAAACTTAAAGGTATTCTTCCTAATCCTCCAAAAAGGGTAATCAACAGACAAGCTAAAGCTAAGTCTAGTGATAACCTACATAGGAAGATTCAAAAGAAACCAATTAAGTCTACCATCAACAAGCAAGCTGAACCAAGAATGGATGTCAAGAAAAAGGATGATCATAATCACTCTTCAGTTAAGGTCACTAACAGTTCTATATGGAATTTCCACTTATGTCATTCTTGCAATTGCCTAGGCCATCTGGCCCCAGAATGCCTGCTAAGGTTCACTCCAAGATCTGAGAGACCTAGTTCTCTCAAGGTCGTGTATGGGTTCCAAAGGTTGCTAATCCTTAGGACCCAAAAGAAAATAAAGGGACCTTGTTGCTTTAATTTTTTTCGGATTGCTTCATGGCTATAGAATCGAAAACAAAGACATCTGGTACCTGGACAGTGGCTGGTCAAGACACATGACATGAAACAAGTCTTCTTACGATATAGCCAAGCCAAAGGACCCACTGTTATTTTCGGAGACAATGCAAGAGGAAAGACAATTGGATATGGCTCAATCACTAGAGGAAGTCTCTCCATCAACAAAGTTTCTCTAGTGAGTGGCTTAAAGCACAACCTTCTGAGCATATCCCAATTCTGCGACAAAGGATTACTATGCCAATTCAACTCCAACCAGTGCCCCATCAAAGACAGTGAATCCTCGCTCTACAATATCGACCGGCAATAGACAAGGAAACGTCTATGTCGTGGACTTAAATCTTCTAGGGAGATTCTCAAGCCTTGCCTAGTAGCTAACAACGCTCGTGACAACAATTGGCTATGGCACAAGCGCCTCGACCACTTCAACTTCAAGCACCTCTCCAAGCTCTCAAAAGATGGGCTTGTCAAAGGTCTACCTACGGTGTCTGCCGACCATGACAGAGGTTGTAAAGCTTGTCAACTAGGAAAACTTTCCAAGTCTAACTTCAAAAGAAAGTCTGCCTTGTCAACAAACAGACCTCTTCAACTTCGCATATGGATCTCTTTGGACCAATCACTACAAGATTTCGAGACAAGTATACACTTGTAGTAGTTGACGACTACTCTAGATTCACCTGGATTGAAACAATGACATCAAAAGATGAGACGTATGATCTAGTCACGCTTCTTTCGTAAGACTTCAAACTCAAAAGCTTGAAGACATTAGTGACATAAGATCGGACAATGGCACCAATTCAAGAACAATGTAGTGTACCGATGACCACGGATCGGCCACAACTTCTCTCGCTTCTGCATTCTCAACAAAATGGTGTAGCTGAACGGAAGAACGTAACACCGATCGAAGCAAGAAGAACAATGCCGCGTAAGCTAAACTTCCAAAGTACTTCTGGGCAGAAGCTGTCAACTCTGCATGTTTTACTCAAAACAGATCCCTGGTAAACAAGTTTCATAACAAAACTCCATATGAAATATGGAGAGGAAGAGCCCCCAACATAGGATTTCTTAAAATCTTCGGTACAGTAAATGTTTTATTCTTCATAATGGAAAAGAATATAGAGTAAAATTTGATGCAAAATCGACGAAGGAATTTTTTTGGGTATTCCAAACATTCAAAAGCATTTCGCATTTTCAAGAAAACTCATTTAAAAATTTTAGAATCAGTTCATGTTTCTTTTGATGAATATGACTTGTTAGAGCCTAGAAAGGCTCGAATGTTGCTAATGATTCCGATAATGATGAGACAGTACAAATACAGCATCTACTTCCACTCTCATCGAAAACGGCCCGCAGCACTCTCCAAGCATCGCTAACCCTTCACCGGCAGACTGAACTGCCGGTACCGGCCCAACTCTTTGTTGACCCGTAACCCATCTCTTCTGTTTACCCCAAGCACCTTTACGATCACTCATCCTTCTTGTTCACTTAAAATGAAGGTTTTGAAGATCCTATCTCTTTTGAATCAGATTTTGGTGAATCTCCTTCTCAACCTACTCCGGAATTCTTAAGGGAAGAACCCACCAGAAGTGATCTTCCTCCAACCATTATTGAAACAAGAGATCATCCTATTCTCAAATCATTGGTGATCTCAACACAGAGTTCGACGAGAAATAAAGTTCGAGAAGAGACTATGTTTGCATATGCATTCGTGATTCGAACTCGAGCCAAAGAAGATTGATGAAGCTATCAAGATCATAA
Organism: Codonopsis lanceolata; assembly: GCA_013146195.2. Taxonomy (NCBI): domain Eukaryota; kingdom Viridiplantae; phylum Streptophyta; class Magnoliopsida; order Asterales; family Campanulaceae; genus Codonopsis; species Codonopsis lanceolata. Next base: position 77,169,559 of record CM028378.1, on the reverse strand, counting down.
CCGGATTGAAGCTATGCAAGAAGAGTTGAACCAGCTTTGAAAGATGCAAGGTGTGGAGCTTAGTTCAAAGGCCGATCGATCATCCCAAATATCGGCACCAAATGGGTTTTCGAAACAAAAGAGATGAAGATGGAAATGTCACCGTAAATAAAGCTAGACTGGTTGCTCAAGGTTACCGATAGGAAGAAGGAATTGACTTCGATGAAACATTTGCTCCTGTTGCTAGATTAGAGGCAATCAGACTCTTCTTAGCTTATGCCTCGTTCATGGACTTCAAAGTGTATCAGATGGATGTAAAGAGTGCCTTTCTAAATGGTGATCTTCAAGAAAACGTATATGTGGAACGACCTCCGTGATTTGTCATTCAAGACAACCGGATCATGTCTACCGACTCAAGAAAGCTCTCTATGGTGGCTCAAAGCAAGCTCCCGAGCTTGGTATGAAACTCTATCCAAGTTCTTAATAGAACAAGGATTCGTGAGAGGAAGGATAGACACTACCTTATTCATCCTCAAGCACAAAGGTCATTCTCTTCTGGTACAAATCTATGTGGACGATATCATCTTTAGATCAACTAACCAAAGCCTATATAAAAGATTCGAGAAGCTGATGCAAAGCAAGTTCGAGATGAGCATGATGGGTGAACTTACCTACTTTCTAGGACCGCAGATTCAACAGACTTCCGACGAATCTTCATCACCAAACCAAATATGCAAAGGAACTAATCAAGAAGTTTGGTCTTGATTCACCAAAGGATTTGAGACTCCAATGTCTACCGATCGCCATCTTGACAAAGATGAAAAGGGAAAGCAAGAGAACATGACCAAGTACCGAGGAATCATAGGTTCACTTTTTACCTTACCTTGCCGCCAAGAGACCCGACATTATGTTTCTTTGTCGCTTGTGTTTGTGCAAGATTTCAGTGCATCCAAAGGAATCACATTTGCTTGCCGCCAAACGTATCATCGATATGTTTCAAGAACAACAAATCTAGGCATCCGTATTCCAAACACAACAATTTCGATCTAGTTGGATACTCGGATGCAGATTATGCACCTCGCAGTGAGCGTAAAAGAAGCACCAGGTGGGACTTGTCAATTCCTTGGAAATAGACTTGTCTCATGGTCTTGCAAGAAACAAGGATCGCTTGCAAACTCAACCACGTAAGTCGAATACATTCTTTGCAGCTTGTTGCTCTCAACTCCTATGGATGAAGCAACAACTAGTGGACTACAACATCAAGATCGCAAATTGTCCAATTATGTGTGACAACACATCGGCAATTCGCCTCTCCAAAAATCCGATGATGCACTCCAAGACAAAGCACATTGATATTCGTTATCACTTCCTCAAAGATCATGTGGAGAAAGGTAACATCGATGCGGAATATGTTCCAACCGAGCATCAATTAGGCCGACATTCTCACAAAGCCACCGGATGCCACCGGGTTTGCTTATTTAAGGAGAAATCTTGGTATGATTGATCCCCTTGCTTAATTTCAAAGTTTTATTACTTTTCTTTCATACCTTAGGTAGACTTAGTTTTAGGCCGACCTGAAGGCGTAGCTTCCTTGAGCGGAAGACTTAAAGGTTAGTTTCTTTACTTAGTCTATTTTTTTAAAGAGGTTTCTAAAGCAATAAAGGGGGTCAAGGATAAAATTTGGTACTTAGAAAATATCTTAAGTTCCCGCTTTTGCGCTAAAATTTTCTTGCCTTTAAATAGACCTTGAACCGCCTTTTGCAAAACTTTCTGAAACCCCTTTGATAAAATATTTCTCTCTCTATTCAAACTCTCTCTAGTGTATAGCTGCTTTCTGTATTCCCAAATCTTCTTGTTTCTTCTTCTCATCAAACATCAATGGTATGTTCTTCTCTACTCTACTACTTGAAACTTATTGTTTACTGTTTTGCATTTCATTTCATAACCTAAATTGTTTTGGAATTCAAACGGTCACTTTCGAGTTTCTAACAGTTTCGCCATTGTTGTTCTTAAAAACCTAGAAACTAACAATGATCGTTTATATGCTTTCAATGTTTACTCTCTTGAAAAACTTACGTTATACATTTCTCGGTTTGGATACTCTAAACATTCTAGGGTTTCAAGTTTTCATTTCAAAAATTTCAATAATCTCGAGAAAACCTTGAAATTTACGCTTGTTTAGTTCTTGAGGTAAAAGCCTAATTTTTTTTACATTTCTTTCGAGGCAAAAACTTCAAAATCAAGCGTGGCAAGCGGGAAAGTGTTAGACCAGAAAGACATTCCACCAAGCTTGGATGTCAACCTTCAAGGATATCCCACTTTTCCGCCTCTCGCTTCGACATCATCGTAGCTCGGACCCAAGCGTACCTACATTCCCAGGAATGAAATGCATCGACCTTCAATCGGCCTCGCACAATAGCCGCCGGAGTCAAGGCATGCGAGGATATGAACGCCTCTGGTATACTTCCACTCTTCTGCCTCAACGACAAAGATTACAGATCTTTCTCGCGTAAGAATTCTATCAAAGGATGGAACTTATGAACAAGAACGCTCTTCGAGGATGGATTAGAGGCCGCCCCATTTCTATCACCGCTCAAGACCATCTCCACCATCATCTGGCAGCATTTCGTGGAGCACTTGAGGCAACCATTGCCGAGGCTATTCATGCCTGGGAAGCAATGAGGGAGTTGATACCCCTAGGGAATCACAAGGAAGATGCCGAGGAATCTCTTCCCTCCGGACGCCTATCGCACAAGCCACCTTATTGACAAGGGGCTTTTTTCAAGAAAGGGTGCATGACATGTTTACTAACACTAACCTAACATGTGCCGTGTATTCTTCGAACCGCCTCAACTTCGTGCCATCATCTTCAACTAAAAGCGTGGGTGGAGAAAGTGAAGAACAACTTGCAAGCACCCATTCGTGAGGCGATCAGCGCTCTCTCGGGGAGACAATGAGGAAGTCGACTCTTCG
>CM028378.1:77116208-77166507 GCA_013146195.2 Codonopsis lanceolata | reverse complement strand
AACAATTCAAGACTAGGCTTTCAAACCAGGTATTCTCTTTTCCATATTGATGCCTACTTAATCTATCCATCTTTGCAGAGTGTGCTCACCACCATTTGGTCTCTGTTCTTTCAAAAGTCCAATCATGTCCTCAGATCGAGCTTTGCAAAGGTATCTATCTATATTCGAATCTGATAAATTCTTACTAGCTTGTCGAGTCTTCTTCTTGATCTTTGAGCACATATAGCCAAAGTATTTGTAAAAAAAAAAAAAAAATTTTGACGAGTCGACTGCAAAACATGATAAAACTACACGGGTTGATAATGAGTCATTTCAAAATATGGGCCCACAAACCATTAAAAAATTTGTTCGATGAAGCAACCTTCTGCCTTGGTGAAATGTCATCTTCGACTCATTGCGACCGAGCTATTAAATGGCACACTAGGGGCTTCCAACCATACACCAAACCTCTTCCAAATACCTGAACAAATCCACCATACACCAAAGTCTAACCATCCCTAAGATCCAACTTCCCAAAACTGGGGCTGCTTCACCCTTATATATACATCCACCAAGAGTGACAACCTTCTTGTCCCAAAAGAGAGCAGACGATATCTCTTCAAGCACTCTCCAAATTGCCCGAGAGGTCAAAAAAAGAAAAAAGAAAAGAAACCTCTCTTGAGAGATTTCTCAAAATTTCTCTCTCAAAAAAAAAGAAGAAAAAAAAAGAGAAAAAAGACCCTCTCCGAGCAATTTCTCCAAATCTCTCTGCAAAAAAGAAAAATATCAATCACTCTTGGACCACCCCATACCCCACAACCAAAGCCAAAAGCCGACCTCCCAACCATATCCACAACCGTGTCCAAAACCAACTTTCTATCCAAACCCACGACTTAAAAAGCGTACCAATGGTCCCTTCTGACCGCCTTTCAAAAAAAAATACACACAATCCACAAACCAAAATACATTTGAATCAGAGGCCAACCAAATCCTCAACCCTAAAACTAATCCATCCCAAACACTTAAACACTACACCCCAACCTAGTTGCAACCTATAGCTCGCTTTCAATCGGTTGTAACGTGATCCGATCCGTGACGTAACTCCTTGCTAAAGACACATGAAATTATCAAAAGATAAATGTTAAGTAGGGTCCATGAAACTCATGATACTTGGCAATAAACTCGATCATGACTCTTCTTTTGTCCATTAGAGTCATCCTTTCTCTCGAGCATACTCATTTCTATCTCCCACAAAAGTCTCTCCAAATCGAGTTTGTATGGGGCTATCCCTAGTTAATTTCTCCAAGAACACCTGGCCATGCAAAATTTGATTGATCAAATTCATCCCTGGGCTTCCCGCCAAACTCATGGGATACATAAAGACTCATCCTCTCCAAGCAATTGCCATTTCCATTTCTGTGAAGAAACGAAGAAACTACAAAGGCATGATCCTTGAAAACAAAGCGCTTATCTTCACATGCATTGAAAGATCGGCTCCCTATAAGGTAAAATCTCGCTAGGTTGAAAACCCAAAGGGCGGCCAGGCAAAAGTTAGAGCACAAAAAAACAAAAAAAAAAAAAAGCAAAAGAAGAAGTGGCCCTCCGAGGCATCGATTAGTAGGATTTACTAATTTTCGATTGAATTCCTTTCTTGAATGATGCACTAGTCAAAGACCAAAAAAAAAAAGAGCAACCCGAAACTTCCTTCACCTTCATCTCAAATATCACCATCAACTCCCGTACACCTAACCCTCCAAAGCCAACTAAAAGTCACATCTCAAGCTTCTCATATTGCATTTTCATCACATTGCCTTATCCTGCTCTTAACAATGTTTAAGAAACAGATGACACATGCACATTCAAAAGTCCTTCTCTAAGAAAAAGAAAAATTACATTCGCATGCTTGTATCTTTTGCTTGCATCTTTCTGATCTTATCGTGTCTTCGCCACATCGGCCTATGAATGATCCGCGGATCTCAAGATCACTTCCCAAAGATCCTCCACAAAGATCATCAAAAGTGACAAAAGGAAAGCTCATCCCCGGAAGTCGCCTTGAGACGCCGCTTTTATGAAAAAGTCGAGAAAATTCAATGGGCAAAGGTAAGCCCCTTTCCAAAAAAAAAAAGAGAAAAAAAATTCAAAAGCTTTCCCTATGCTGGGGAAAGCCCATTTTCAAAAAGTTCAAAAGCTTTCCCTATGCTGGGGAAAGCCTATTTTCAAAGTTCAAAAGCTTTTCCTCGCTTTGGGGAAAGCCCATTTTAAAATAAGTTCTTTCCTATGCTGGAAAGCCCATTTTCAAGAGTTCAGCTTTCCCTATGCCGGGGAAAGCTAATTAAAAAAAAAAAAAAGAAGTTCAAAAGCTTTCCCTGTGCTGGGAAAGCCCAATTTTCAAAAAGAAGTTCAAAAAGTTTCTTTGGCCGGGGAAAGCCCATTTTCAAAAGTTCCAAAGCTTTCCTCGTGGCGGGGAAAGCCAATTTTCAAAAGTTCAAAGCTTTCCTGGCCGGGAAAGCCCATTTTCAAAAAGATTATGCGTTTTGGATGCAATGGATATTGCATTTTGTTTTTTGTGTCGACGCAATGGATATTGCGTTTGTGTCGATGCAATGGATATTGCATCTATTTTCTGTTAATGCAATGGATATTGCATTTAGTTCGTGCGGTCGACGCAATGGATATTGCATGCAATGGATATTTGTTTTCGTCGATGCAATGGATATTGCAGTTTTGTCTACAATGCAAATGATATTGCATCCGTTTTTCTCGTGTTAATGCAATGGATATTGCATTTTGTTTTGTGTCGACGCAATGGATATTGTTTGTGTCACAATGCAATGGATATTGCATCTATTTTCCGTGTTAATGCAATGGATATTGCATTTAGGTTCGTGTCGACGCAATGGATATTGCTGTGCGTGCAATGGATATTGCATCTGTTAACGCAATGGATATTATTTTTCGTGGTCGACGCAATGGATATTGCGTTTGTGTCAAGGTCACTGATGCAATGGATATTGCATCCGTTTTCGTGTTAATGCAATGGATATTGCATTAAGTTTGTGTCGATGCAATGGATATTGGCGTTTTGTGTTGCGATGCAATGGATATTGCATCCGTTTTCTCCGTGTCGACGCAATGTATATTGCGTTTAGGTCACGATGCAATGGATATTGCATCCGTTTTTTCCGTGTTAATGCAATGGATATTGCATTAAGTTTGTGTCGACGCAATGGATATTGTTTGTCGCGATGCAATGGATATTGCATCTATTTTCCGTGTTAATGCAATGGATATTGCATTTTGTTTCTTGGTGGCGCAATGGATATTGCGTTTGATGTTACGATGCAATGGATATTGCATTTTGATATGTGCTTTTTTCACTAGGTTGTAATGGATATTACAACTATCTTTCCACATAACACTTGTCTGCATTTGGTTGTTTGTTTCGGCTTGAGGCCGAACTACGTTTGGTCTGATTCCTTTTATTAAGGGATACGTAGGCAGCCTACATTAGTAGGTCCGACCATCAGAGCATTTAATTTGCAGATCTGCTTAAAAACTACGATAACCTGCTATAACTGACTAAAAATGTCTAGGATATGGAGGTTTGATAAATTGCTGCATTATAATCGCTACGCATATTTCTCCTCGTTTGAAAAGAAACGAAATTGGAGAGTCTATTCTAATCAACGATGTTCGCCTACTCGCAGGTTGCAGACTCCATCGTTGAGGGGCTCTAGACACCCCAATTTCGACTTCATACATGACATGACAAAAAATATCAAGAACTCGTTAAAACATTAACAAATGTCAAGTTGCTGTGGTCAAAATTGCAAAAGGACAAAGCAGGATGCACAAAAGGACAAATTGCAGGGGCCAAAGTGTCAAAATTGAGCAATGTTTGAGGTTTGGGCACCACCTACCAAGGGTTTGGGTGTGGCGCCCAAACCCCTATAGGGTGGCACCCAAACCCCACTCTCCAAGCACTGTTCATCACTCCATTTGCCGTAAAATGCAATTCATCAAACGCGGTGTACAACTCCCTGATGCACGGAGAGAAATCACAAAATTCCAACGATGTCCCAGCTCCTTCCTATAAATAGCAGTGTCCGGCTCCTTCATTCAGCGCTCAATTCATCCGTAAAATTTCTCTCTGCCTCTCGTTGAAGAAATAAAATAGCGATAGATCACCACAAAGCCTCGAAACCCCGCCAAACCTCCGCCAAACACAAATCCAACCGTAGAAGTGTACCTTAGCCCCCAGCCTAGGTATCCACCCTTTTTCCCCGGTCCAAAAATCGTGGATAGAGCAGTTGCTCTGCCTGATTTAAAAGGCAGAAATAGCTAGTAGTAAGCCATTACTCTGCCCAAATTCAGCCTTTTCCAATCAAACAAACAACCAGAAATAAACAGTTACCCTGCCCCGATCCCGAGGCCGAAAAGTAACTTTCAGAGCGCTTACGCCCAAATTCACACAACACACAATTTCAACTGAACTGCACTGCACTAAAAAGACTCTCTCTCCCCGAGGGACAGAGCGAGCACACCCCTACGGCTTGTAACCTTTATTTGTTAAAGTCTTTTATTTCTATGTAATAGTATTATTTCATCCGGCCCAATGTAGATATATAAGTAGTTGTGCTGCCCGGATTTTATTAGGAAATAGTACTAAATGTAGCCGTTATTATGGCAAAATATTTTTAGATGAGTTTGTATTTATTTACTTTATTTATTCAATAAAGTCTTTATTTGTAAATGTATTATTTCCGGTCCGGTTCAATATCAAAATATAAGCAAGTTATTTCTTTGCCCGGATTTTATTAGGAAATAATACTAAAAAGAGCCGTTATAATGGCCAAATATTTTTAAATGTGTCTCGTAATTATTGAAAGAGACATGAGTCCAGTAAATAATGTGGCCACGAATGTATCTGCTTAATTCTCCTTGTCAAAATAAGACCTTATTTATTTGCTAAGTAAATGTGACAATAAGCATACTTGCCAAAAATGTTTCGAGATCGAAGGGCGAGTTGGGTGCCTAGCACCTTCCCAACTCGTAACTTAGCCTCCGAACCCGCTTTCTAAAATCTCGGTTTTTTTCGTTTTCCTTTATTTTTGCCTTAAAATAAAGGTGGCGACTCTAAAACATTTTGGATCCAGTGGGGCCTCGCAACATCTTTCTTTGCACTTTCAATGTTCTCCCTAAACAAGGGAGAATGAGAATGGAAAGGTGATGTATTCCTATGTCCCGGTATCCCCTAAACAAGGGATAACTTGGACGAGAAAACCCAAAGCACTCATAGTGATCCTAAATAGGCCATAAGGCTATTTTCATAAAATCTATAGTGGGGCGTCGCAATATTCTTTCTTGCACTTCTCTATTTTCCCCTGAAAGATAAAGGGAGGATGGGAATGGAAGAGTAATGCATTCCATATCCCGTTATCCACGAAATAAGGGATAACTTGACATGGAAAACCATAAGTTCCCATATTGGATACAAAATTCACTCAGGCAACCGAGGCACATTCCAACGTGCTAATATAGACAAAGACTCCTCTCGCACTTTGGATTTCGTCTTCCCTAAACAAGGGAGGGTGGAACGAGAGCAGTGGTGTCCCGCATCCGCACGTACGCGCACCCCTATCCAAGGGCGCGCGGGGCGCGGGAGCACATTTCCCGGGAACCTCACACATATCCGGCAATGATTAAATGGATCAGTTTAAATTTATCTCATCACTGTTTGAAATTAAACTGAGACATTCCCTGACACATCAAGCTAAGCTTTTCGAAAAGCAGAAGACTTTTCGCAAACCGAATAAAGCGAAAGGGAAAGCGCATGTCACCTACCGTGTCGTAACAACTCTCGATTCGACACCTAGATTGCCCAAGTTTTAGAAGATCTCAAATCGCTCTAGATATCCGTGAAGACGAATTTTCTGAGTGACAGCCCCATGCATTTAATGCATTTTACCTAACAGAGCTGTTATAGTCTTCATCTTCTCCAACGGATCTTTTTGAGTGCACCTGCTATAAATGCTGCCCTTAAAGACTGGAAAAACAACGAAGTATAGAATCGATCGAACACTTGAAGAATTGCTCTGAAACTCTACAACTCCAAGTCTTACAACTCAGTGCATTCAAGAGATCCTCAACAGATCTAGAAGTCCTCGTCAACAACAAGAAGTCGTGCATCAACATTTATTTCTCTACTTCTTGTTGTTATTCATTCACTAACTATACTTCTGCACGAATTAAATATCTTGTTTATACAGATATTTAATTCCTTAGACCCCAAACACAAGTCAATATTTTGTACACGATCCATTAGGAATATTCTTTGTAATAGATCTAGTGGAAAACATAGTGCACTATTTAAATCCAAGGTTGACTGCCTTGGTGGTGGACGTAGCACTCTTTATAGTGTGAACCATCCCAAAATTACTTGTGTTATTTCTTTACTGTTTGTCTCTGTTTGAACTGTTTATTACTTTAGTTATCTTTATTCTTTAAACAGCAGAACTTAAGTAACCTGTAAAAGGTCTACCGGTAGTCCTTATTGGCAGACTTGAAACAGCTACTTTGAAAGTCTTCCGCTACTTCAATCTTTTCAATTGATTGTAAGTATCTTTCAAAGAACTTATACAAAAGATTTTAAGTGTACAAAATTTGAAATTAATTTAATTTTTGCCTTGTTGGGTACTTGGTTTGTGTTTGTTAATCGTCACTTTCTTGAAATTAGGGCTTTTTTGATTTACCTATTTACTTGGATTTAAATTGTGAATTTGTTGTTTCAATATTTGTTCGGTGTAATGGTTTTTGAGCTATTGTTACATGTTTAGTTGTTTAAATTGTAATGTGCAGTTGTGTGTGTCTGTTCTATTTTTAAAGTAAGACTTTTGTCTCTTCAACATGGTTAAAGTTTTTTTTTTTTTACTATTTAGGGAATATGAAGAGATTTTTAAACGAAAATTGTCAACTCTGTATGAAAACGCGCAAGGAACAATTGTAATTTCTATGTTTTTTATGTAATAGTTATAATTGTCCTCATCCCCTGGACCAAATTTTCATCCATTTCAACTATAGGCTCGAGTGAACATTAAGGCGTGGTAGTTTACTCAACATCCTAGCTTTTGCAAGTCTGTTTCCAATTTGTTTGCAAGTCGATAATCAAACTTGCTCAGCTGAATAGCCTGCAAGGAGAATGAGCACATATCAGGACTAGCTTAAAACAACAAACAAGGATCTAACTGCAATAAGATTTAGAATAAGTAACATAAACTCATGAACTCAAATCACCAATGAGCATATAGAGAGACTTACCCTAGTTCTTTGTTGGTTTAGACCACCACTAGTAGCAATTAGGGCTGGCGATTGGGTGGGTTGGGTTGAAATGGATCGTAACCTGTTATAACTTATAACCACCCAAAATTAACCGGGTCAAAATGTGTGATGGGTTAGAACGGGGTGACCAGTTTTGACCCACAATTTTTTATAAAAAAACTTAGGTTTATCTAGCAAAAAATAACGAGTTAAAATGGATAATGGGTTTGACCTGTTTTAACCCAACTCAAATCGACACATTAATTTTTTTGAGTCAAAATGGGTAATCCATAGCCATTTCTACCAAAAATAAAATAAAATGGGTCGGGTAATTTTCAAATTGGGTTGGTTGGATTAGTAGGTTTTGGTTTGTAATTGTCAGGCCTTGTAGCAATTACCAAATATCTATTCGGTTGAGTAATCGCTTGAGCTTCTGTGTTTTAAAAAGGATCAAATCAAACTGGCAAACATTAGAAATAGCTCTCAACAAAAACAAGAACTGGTGCTCAACTATACATAGATGTTACTATATTACTATAAATACTAGTATCTAACCCATACTCTGCACGGATAGATTTTTTGTACATTGTTATTTTATAAAATATTATTACATGATATAAATGTAAATATAAAATAGTATTTTAATATTATTCAATTATAAACTGAATTGCAAAAATCTTACAAATTTGTAAATAAAGTTTAAAAGGTTCATCAACTAAGAAAATAATTGATTATGTTCATCTATAATACAATAGAGCTCATACTCGCACATGTTCAATTGACAAAAGTTATTTAAAGGTTGAAATTTATTTCTTTATCGAAATCTTAGTGTGACAATTAAAACATGTTTTCACATGTGCGAAGGCGGTTGTACAACTACCTATCTCTCTCTCTCCAACTCCCCTACTCATATTTCTCAATATTTTTGTTGAATTTCATTTAATAATCTGCTCACGTATTAACGCCGTGCCATAGGCACGAGCACACAATCTAGTTTTATTATACTTTTATTACTCAAATAAAAATTAAATTATTTTTATAATAGAATTACATGAGTTAGTTAGTAGAATTGTTAATGTTTCCTTTTAAATGGTAGATACTCAATACCCAAATGAATGAAATTGATGATCATTTTAATGTCACATTAATAACATAATTAAAACCAAATTATTGTTTCTCTTTCTCTCCTCCTCTCTAAAGGCTAGAGCTGTCAAAATCGAGCCCGGCCCATAGGCCCGGTCCAGCCTACCCGACTTTTCAAGGGCCTGGGCCTCAATTTAGTAGGCCCGAAAAAACCCGGGCCTCTTTGGCCCGGCCTGCTAGGCCCGAGCTTAAAAAGCCCGAAAAGTGCGGCCCGGCCCGATCATAAAGTTAAACACTTAAACTTAATTACAAAATTAAAAACTAAAACATAAATGTAAAAAGAAAAAAACTATCAGACATTCATTTAGACCACTTTTTTTTTCTTTTGGTTAGATAAATTTATGAAAAAATATGATCTATTTCCAAATCATTGTTCTTTTTTTGGTTGAAACTCATAATCTAAATTGATGGAAGTGACACTTACAAAGAAGAAATGAAGTTGATCTTTCAAGTTCTAATCTAGTTTAGTATGGTTGTAGTTAGTAATTTTATCGAAACTGATCTATTTAATTGAGTATCTCTATATGATATTAGCTAATAAAAAGTCTCAATAGTATAAACTTGATAAAAAAATAAAATTAAAATACTAGATTGTGTCGGGCGAATAAAAAAATTAACATTTGCTAGTTAGTATGGTTTTGCAAACTAGAACCCGAAATTTTTTGTCTATCCTTAGAAAACACATATTAAAAAATTGGGGACAATATGATGAACTTCAATTTGGTTATAAATTTTTTGAAAAAAATATCCTTCAAGTAGCACATATATTTTTTCTTTGATCTGTAACATTATTCTTTTTCTAGTTTCTGTTTCGTTCAATTGTTGAAATTACTACCTTTGTTTATATTTGCTTTGGTTGCACTTTTGCTTTGTAATTGTTTAAGTTCGACTAGTAAGTATGTGTGTGTTTGAACTTTTGATGTGTTATATAACATTTATTAGCTAATTTGTGAGTTTTTTTTAATAAAAAAAATATTAATTTTTTTGGCCTATAGGCCCGAAATGCGCATGGGCTGGGCTTGAGTTCCATGAGGCCCGACACTATTTCGGCCCGGCCCGCTGCCAAGTGAGGCCCGATGGGCTTGGGCCGGGCCGGCCCAGTCCGGCCCGTTTGACAGCTCTATTGAAGGGTGGGGGTTTTATCCCGTACCAACTAGCTTCTGGCAGGTTCTAGTGTGCGCTTGCTCTTTCCTTCAGTGAGATGAAGTATTTTTTTGCTGCTTTGCTGTTGTGGGGATTAGGGCAGAGTGACTGCTTCCAAAAGATGCTTTTTGCCTCAGGATCCGTGCGGCACAACTGCTTGCTTTGCTTGCTTACTGGCGTCGGAAATCAAACAGAGCAACTGTTTGCTTTTTGTTTATTTGACGTATGAATTTCGTCAGGGAAACTGCTCTTTTTTAGGATTTTTGGATCGGTGGAATAGGGCAGAATCCTAGCAGGGTAACTAGGTTTCATTAGCCGGTGGGTTTTAGTGTTTAGGGGAGATTCGGCGGAGCTTTGAGGCTAGAGGAGAAAATTTCTTCGGCGTATCGCTCAAACTACGTCGAGAGAACTCACTGCATATATTTTTCACTGTGTGTGAACTGTGTTCATTGCGTTGTGAATTCTGAAGGTCGAGCACCTCAATTGATAGGCTGAGAGTGAGGCTTCCTTCGTGATTAAGCATTATTTTTCGTGCTTCATCAGCTTGTACCGCGCGCTTGGAGAGTTGCACCAAAGGCAAATTGCTACAGTGCTGGAAGCACTATTGGGCGCTGCCCATAGGTGGATTGGGTGCAGCGCCTGGGGTGGCCATGGGTGGCGCCCAGGGTCATTTCTGCTCCTCTTTTTGGCACTTAGGCCCCCTGCATTTCACTGTTTATGCATCCTACTTTCACTTTTTGCATTTTTAACACTGTAACTTGATATTTGTTAGTCCTATTAATAGGTCTTAATATTTTATGTCATGTTACATATCAGGGGTACGAAATTGGGGTGTCTATAGACCCAAAAGGCCAGAATTTTAATATTTTTTTTAAATGAAATAGGGGCGGCACCCTGCTAGATTTTATTTATAATGAAGAAAAAGAACAAACTTGAGGGGGACAACCAGCCTTGCCCTTATGATGGGAGGACAAAGGAGTCTAACCTCGAAAGGAAATACATGATCAAAAAGCGGAAAAGAATTAACTACTACGAATGTAGGGAGTATCATTTCTGTCAAGAATAATAAGACCACAAATGCGAGAAGGAAGCACAGCAGCAGATTCATGAGTCATATCATAGCCCTGATCCAACCCAAGATTAGCAAGAGCATCGGCGACAGAGTTGGCCTCTCGAAACGTATGACGAAATGATATATTTAACGACACCGCAATAAATTTAATGGATCTAATGAAGTACAGGCTTCGCCAGGGAGGCTTTGCTTTGTCAAAAATGCAGTCCAACAGAAGTTTTGAATCTGTTTCCACAATGGCTCCCTCATAGCCCCTAGATTCCAGTCAGGTAACACCTTGATGCATAGCGTGGCATTCCGCATGAAACCTGGTAGAATCACCATAAAAAGATGAGAAGGCAAAGATAACATATCCCTCTGAATCACGGACAGTGCCTCCACCAGAACTTGGCCCCGGGTTGCCACGGCAAGCACCGTCCGAATTTAGTTTAACCAGACCCCTAGGAGGCTTCAACCATGAAACTGAGCGAATAATCATAGAGGAAATGACTCCCATCCGAGAGAAAAAAAAATAGAGGAACCATGATGCCGAGGAGATAGGCCTGCACTCTTAACAATTAAGGAAATGGTTTGATGGATACGATCAATAATAACCCAGGAAGGAACACGGTTACCTTCAAATAGGCTGGAGTTTCTAGCCTTCCATATCTCCCAAAGAATAATTGAAGGAGTTATAGAATGCATCACAGACTTCGGTTTATTAAACCACCAAGCAAAACACGATTACTCAATAGAAGGCCGGGATAAAGGAAGACCACCAAGATGATTAAATGCAGCCCAAATACAGCGAGCAGAAGGGCTATCCACAAAAACATTAAAGTACGTCCCAATATTTCCTGTGGGGCAGCAAGAACAACGGGAGGCTAGCTGGATACCTTTACTGGCTAAACTCTCATCAAGAGAAAGATTTCGCTGCCAAAGACGCCACATGAATAAACTAAATTTGCATGGGAGATGTTTATGCCAAATGAATTTTGCAGATTGAATCAAGGGCTGAGGACTACCAACAAGCTGCCAAGCAGCGGTAAGAGAGAACTTGCCATGTTCTGAACAACGGTAGTAAGATGAATCAGGAGAATCAGTTAGTGTAACGCCAAGCTTATCGATAATAGAAGAGACATGACTCCCCAGCTCCACACGAGCACCAGAAGAAATACGAGAAGGGGATTCAAAGAGATCCTGAACCTTCTGGAATGGGCTAGAATTAGGAGGAGTAAGAGTGCCTATCGGCAGCCACTGATCAAGCCAAATAGAACATAAACCTTTACCAATAATCCATCCAATTTGAGCTTCAGCGAGAGCTTTAACTGAAAACATTCTATGCCAAGTATGAGAGCCCGAAGATTGTGCTTGGGTAGGATGAGAATTGGCACAATGTTTACGCAACATAAAGTGACACCACAAACTGTCAGACGATCTAAATCTCCACCAAAGCTGAATAGAAAAAGCCTTGATGATATCTTTGAGTGCCCAAATACCAATTCCTCATTCGTTAACAGGCTGACAACATTTATCCCACTAAATCCAGTGAGCCTTATGCTTGCCATCAATCGAGCCCCAAAAGAAATTAGACAACATCCTATTAATATGACTGATCACTGATGCGGGAGGGTCTAAAATAGCTTTTTTTTTTTTTTTTTTTTTAAGGAAACAGGGACGACACCCTGCTAGATTTTATTAAATGAGGAAAGAAATACAAACTTGAGGGGGACAACCAGCCTTGCCCTTATAAATGGGAGGACAGAGGAGCCTTACCTCGAAAGAGAAATACAAGACAAAATAGAGGAAATTAAGAAATTCTAACATATGGAGTGCCTCTAGCATCTAAACAAATGAGACCCTTAATTGATTGAGGAATATCAGCAGGCGAAAGAAACTCGAAGTTGACTTGAGAATCACAAGCCAAGTTGGCTAGACTATCTGCAACTTTATTAGCTTCACGGAAACAGTGTCGAAACGAGTGCTGACCAATTTGTTGGAGCCGAAGAATATCTCGAAAAATATAAGCATACTTCCACGAGATTTTGAAATTTTTAGAAAGACTATCAATAATGACTTTTGAGTCCATTTCAATTAAGACATTATGATAGCCTTGCTCATGAAGCCAAAGGAGACCTGAATGAAGAGCTTGCAGTTCTGCCATCATATTAGAACATTCTCCATAGAATTTCGAGAAAGCATAAATACAATTACCTTGAGAGTTCCGAAGAATACCACCGCCACCACTTAAACCGGGAGTACCCCGACTAGCT
This sequence comes from Codonopsis lanceolata, assembly GCA_013146195.2. Classification (NCBI taxonomy): domain Eukaryota; kingdom Viridiplantae; phylum Streptophyta; class Magnoliopsida; order Asterales; family Campanulaceae; genus Codonopsis; species Codonopsis lanceolata. The sequence continues at coordinate 77,153,601 of CM028378.1, read as the reverse complement.
CCATCGGAGTTAAATTTGAAGCATTTTGAAGGGGGATGATCCCAGTAGACAGCCTGAACTGTAATCTGCTTGTAGAGCCCAAAAGAGACAGCTGAATAATTATGGAGATTTGATATGAAATAATTAGATGCATGAAGAATGGCCTTGAGATCAGCTTTAATGTTGAAGATCAAAGAACGGGCTGAATGATATTTACCATAAAAAATGGCAGCATTCCTGAATTTCCAAAGGTGCCAAAGGATAAGAGATGGGACAATGATGAAGGGAAGAGACCGACGATAAAGCCACCAAGCAAGGCAGCATTGTTGAATGGCACCCGGGCAGAAAGGAACATCAAAAAGGGAATGAAAGTGTCTCCAAATTTCTGTTGCCAACCGACTAGAAATGAAGACATGATCGAAAGTCTCAATATGGCCAGAATCACAACATTGGACATTTAGATGCAAGCAGAAACCCTTTACCCCAAAGGCCTTCATCGATAGGAAGACGGCGAAGGAAAATTCTCCAAAGAAGAATACTAATTTTTTTCGGCAGAGAATTGTGCCAGATAAAGTCAGAAGGCAACATTCTAGGATGAGCATTGGAGATCTCGGAAATTGCTTAACAAAGAGTAAAATTGCCGTGAGGAGACAAAGTCCAACAGGCGCGATCGTCGTCATCAGATAGAGAAATAAACTGGGCCTTTATGCTGTCTTTGACGGAGGGAGAGAGAGCAGAATTGATGCTGGCGTTATTGCTGGACAAACTAGGCAGAAAGTCTCGAACAGTAGTGATATTGTTGTCCATAGGTAAGGCAAAATGAAGGTCGCGAATCCAGTAGTCATGCCAAGGAGAACAGTTGCCACGACCAATTACCCAGAAAATGCGAGGATCAGCTATGGCACGGTCCTTAAGCATTCTACACCAAGAGTGAGAGCCTTTGGATAGAACAATGCTGGGATGATGCCGAGAGCAGTATCTAGCCTTCAAATAGGTAGGCCAAAGATTTGAGACAGTGCGAAAGCGCCACCACAACTTCAGGCCATAAGCCTTGCATAAATCTGCCATAGAAAAGATTCTAAGGCCACCTTCAGAGACGGGTCTACAGCAAGTAGACCAAGAAATCCAATGACTTTTGTGTCTCCCTTCTAACTGCCCCCAAAAAGAATTAGAACACATCCTATCAATCATCTTGATAACATATTTAGGAGGGTCTATAGAGGCAATTTGATAGCTAGTAATGGAATAGAAAACATGTTTTATGAGGATAATTCGACTAGCCAAGTCAAGAAAAGGTCCCAGCCAAGAGCTAATATGACTTTGAAGCTTGATAAGAAGAGAATAGCTATTTGATACATTATGATCGAATGAAGAACAGAATTGATCAGCGTCACCTTTCCTGTTGGATTAAGAAAAGCCCCCATCCATGAATTAATCCGCAATTGCAATTTTTCCAGAAGAGGGTCAAACAGATTTTTTTTCTTACGTCCCGCAAACATTGGGCAACCCAGATAAGTGACCGGAAAAGACTTATGTGAAAATCCAACGTGTTGCCCAATAGCCGAAATTCTAGAGGCCAAAATGTGGTTAGAAACCATAAAGCAGCTTTTACCTTGATTAATCAGTTGACCAGAGCATTGTTCATACTTGGAGAGAAGATGCTTGTGTCGATGCAGAGAATGTTTATTACCATTACAGAAGATTACAATATCATCGGCAAAAGCCAGATGAGATATAACTAGACACCCCGAAGATGAGGAGAAGGCATAATGAGGATTGTCATATTGAAGTTTATTCAGACCTCGACTAAGAACTTCAGCGACAATAATAAATAGACTAGGAGATATCGGATCACCTTGCCGGAGACCACGGGAGGAGGGGAAGAAACCAGCAGAAGGGCCATTAATCGCAATGGAGAACCAATTGTTAGAAATAACTCGCCATATCATATCAATAAAGGTTTCACCAAACCCAAAACTTCAGAGCACATTAATCAGATAAATCCAAGAGACTCTATAGAATGCTTTGGCCATATCCAGCTTAATAATGACATTAGATCCATTGACTTTTTTATTGAGTTGGTCAGTCAATTCATGCGCGAGCAGTAAGTTATCTTGGATCAAACGACCTTTAGTAAACGCACTTTGGTTATCCGAGATAATGTTAGGGAGAATAACCGCAAGCCGAGAGGAAATAATTTTTGTGATAACCTTGTTGCAGAAATTGCATAGACTTATAGGACGAAGATCTTTAAAGGACTCCACATGGCTGGACCTCGGAATGGTAATTATCAAAGTACTGGTCCAAGCATTTGGTAAATCAAAGCCTGCAAAAAACTCTAGAATAGCAAGATAGAAATCAGCTGCTATAATATCCCAACATGAAGTATAAAACCGGCCAAAAAAACCATCTGGACCCGCCACACTATCCCCATTGAGGGAGAAAACAATGCTTTTAACTTCAGCAAGAGCGGGAGGATCAGTGAGCATGGTGTTCTGGTCCGGAGTGATCAAAGCAGGAATAAGATCGGCTATCAGATCATCAGAAGAGTGAGGGCAGGCCGAAAGTTGGTCTTTATAAAACTCAATTGCAGCAGCCTTGATGGAAGCTTCACCCGTGACAACATAACCATGTAAATCAGTAATTCGGTGAATGGCTAGCTTGCTGCGACTGTGCTTAGCCTAAGAGTGAAAAAGTTTTGTGTTTCTGTCACCCTCTTGGAGCCAACGAAGGTGAGACTTTTGCCTCCAATAATCCTCTTCCCGTTTCATCTTATATTTTAAATTGGCTTGGGCCAAATGTAAGGCAGCACGATTGGAATCAGAATTATTCAGTTCAAAAATCATCTCCTTTTCTAAAACCTCATTTTCAGCGACTTTGATAGCTTGAAAGATGTTCCCAAAAACATTACAGTTCCATATTTTAAGCATAGCCCGAACTTTCTTTAATTTGGTAGAGAACCTCACTAAAGGTCTGCCCGGAACGTTATCACCCCAAGCGGCTTTAACATTATCAATGAAGGAACTGTGACAGGTCCATATGTTAAGAAACCGAATTGATAGGGCCTAGCTTCATTAGCTGAGTTGATATTAATGAGCAACGGAAAATGATCGGAGCAAGTGCGATTAAGGTTGTTCACCGAAGTCGAGGAGAAAAATGAGAGGCAACTGGAATTACAGACCGCTCGATAAATCCTTTGAAAAATAGTCCTAGGACCATGTTGATTGTTGCACCATGTCAATTTACTACCTTGATACCCAAGATCAGATAGACCCGTAGCATTAAGGGAAACCTGAAATTCAGAAGCACCTTGTCTATCCCAACCAGAGCCGCCTAACTTCTCTTGAGGATTAAAGATAATATTAAAGTCCCCACAGACTATCCATGGAGAAGTCTACAAACTCAGCGCCCAAATCAATAAGTTCGTTCCAAAGACTTTGACGATCAAGAGCAGTGCATTTAGCGTAAACGGAGGTGAGGTTGACCGGATGAGCCCAAGTATAATGCCGAATACGAGAGTGATATGCTGAATTGAGTCCTGAGATATCTGACAACTGAAATACGATTTAGCCAAAATCCAAATTTTGTTAGCCTTATTATGGAAATAAAAACGGAATTTGAGTATTCTTGCAAGTAAAGGTAACTGAGATAGATCTAACATAGGTTCACAAAATGAAATAAAAGAGATTTGATGGAGAGAGATATGATTTTTCAACCGAGAGATAGTGGATTCGTTATCCACACCCCTAAGATTCCAGCAAAGGATGTTAATCGTCATGGGACACAAGTTGAGAAATTCCATCTTGGGTTTTGTCGAGCGATTTGGAGCATGTGGTTCTATTTGTAGGAGGCACATTAGGAGGTTTACGACTTTTGTTCCTTGGGTGATTGGTTGGAAAATTCAAATCCTCCAAAGATTCATTGTTAATAGGAGGATCATCTTCATCAAAGGATTCTAACATAGCAAATCTATTAGGGGAAGTAATAACAACATCTTCCTTTTTCGATTGGTGAGGATCATTGGGGTCACACTCGTTATGAACACTAAGATTATGGGCTTTGCTTGTGGTGCAGGTAACCGGTGGGGGATTATGCTGGACAGGCCCATAATGTATGGGGGGAATTTTATATATCAATGATGGGGGTGGATTCAGAATTGTTGGCTAGAATTGTGGCGACCCGACTCGGATCCCAATACGAGACCCCGAGGTCGTGCCACCAAAAACACATAACATACAAGCAAACAACAAATAATGGGTAAGGCCATAATGACGATACGCCAATAACTTTAACACATGCGGAAGCATAACATAATTAAACGGTGGCGCCAGAGCTAACAAGCTCAAACTAACACAACCAAAGAGATAATGAATCTCTCGGTCCAAAAATTAAAATCACGTGGCGCAACATTGGGCACGTATAACAAAACCACCTGTCATGCAATATCATTAAATAGCAATTTATATACCAAGTCATCGGCGACGTTACAGCCGGAACCCAACATTAAACTAAGTCTACAACTCTAGTCTAGCATGCTTAACGGCTAAAAACATGCCGGAAAACAAACATAACCAACGATATAAATAACTTGATATGGATAGAACAATATTATTATTAACATTGCACGACTAACATCCGTCGGCTCACAAAAGACTAAATAACATAAACAAGTATCAATTAAATAATCACAAGGCTTACTACCCATAGTGAAGTTTATATAACTTCACTTCCCAATCGACCTTTCCAAATCAAAGACTACAAATTATAAACTAGGACCAACCTTCTCACAGAACCACACGTTCTATCGTAGACTCGATGGATTCCTTCAAATCACTAGCTCGGCTCGAATCTAAGGAAAACAAGGTAAACAGAGTAAGTCATAAAGACTTAGTAAGCTACTAAAGATAAAATATCATGGCATGACATTATGCTCAAATAAAACATATACATCTCATATCATGCTCATGACATAACATTTCATGGAATAACCCACAACACAAACCAAAACCTAACAATAGTCTCATAGAACATCACTTGCATAATTCATATCAATAGAATATGAGTCTCGATTCCAATACGTTGAACATGTTATCTTCATATTGCACTGTTCATCAAAACATCATCCACATAACTCAATTATTCCATGGGCCTCACACTTCATCCTTTAACATAATTCACATAAGAACTTATATATGAAAAACAATGGTTTTCATTCTAATCATGAATAACATGTTATATTTCTAGTATAACATTATATCAAAAGTCATCATTACATTAGCATGTTATATTTCTTATCATAATATTTCATCAAGTAATCATCATCTCATATAAACCATATCATTAGCCACGTAGCACAACAATTCATACAAGTGCTCGTAAAATAAACCACATAAGAGAGAAGATGATTTTCCTTTCCGTTTCCAGCATGCAACTCCTGCGGAAACAAACGTGTCCTCGATAACCCCATTCGTGGTATCGACGTCCCCGAAACAATCCCCGTTCGGGTTCCATAGTGATCAGAGTCATGTTTACTTACTACAACTAAGATCAACTACTTCCCCACCGTGGCCATCAATGGAGGGGTGTGTGCAACCCGGCACGGTGATCCATTGCAACCACGAATTCCAGAATTCGTGAATACAATGCGTCGTCCTGCCAAAAACTCAACCAAAAAGACGCCAGCTGGACTCAAAAGCAAGCACATGTAATCCATACTCAAATGCTCACCAAGGAAAAGTGCAACATCACGCACTAATCCAATCAAGTAGATATTTACTTCTAAACCACATAGTTATGCACTTCTATGCTAACTAACACATAAACACATTAGAGCAATATTATCAAGTCTCTAATACCCAAGTGTTCTTCATACACTTGAAAACGCTCGGAGGCTTAACCTCCATCAAAACTACCCCAGATTCCGTAGGATCTCAATATATGATTCACTATAATCATATTAGTCCAATAATCGACTCCGTTGAGTCATTTATACTCTTTTCAAATTTGAAGGCATAGAAGCTATTTGCATCATAGCCCTCCTATTATTCATTGCTAAGTTCTATAGGTTAACAACATTATGTAACCCAACAATTCATACCTTCCCAACAACAATCCCCGAAACATAGTTCATAGGTCAACACTTAACATTTAAAGTCAACCATCACATTTCAAGCACGTATCTCGAGTTTTTTTTAGGAAGCAGGGCGGCTGTTGATACTCATTGTAATTAGATTTATATCTGCTCATACATTACACTAGTTTTATACATCAGTGGCTAATTGGGCTGCGTATCGATTAGCGTGGCAACTGTGTATAGAAGTTTGCCAAGTATAGCTTTTATAGGACTTCAACAGGTTCAGCGGAAGACCTCCTCAAAGCTTCACCGGAAGACCTGCTCAAGCTTACAAACGGTAGACCTTGTGTAAACGTGGTCAATCATGACGTGTCCAGTCAAGAAAATCTTAATGGATCAATTTAAATTTATCCTTATCAGTTTGAATTTAAATTGAGACATTCCCTGACATCTCTGACCCGCCGAAAGCAGCTTTCCGAAAAGCAGGAAGACTTTTCACGGCTGAGCGTGAAAGCGAGGAAAGCGGTGTCACCATGCTGCAACAACTCTCACAGATCTGACATCCAGATTGCCCAACTCTCAAAAGATCTCTGTACTCATTCCCTGCTCGATATCTGTGAAGACGAAATTCCTGACTAACAGCCCCATGCATTTAATGCATTCAACCTAATAGAGCTGTTAAGTCTTCGTCTTCTCCAACGGATCTCCAGAATGCTCATGCTATAAATGCTGCCATTTAAGACTGAAGAAACACTCGACACTTGTTGATTTGCTCTGAAAATCTACAACAACTCTAAGTCTTATATCTCAGTGCATTAAAGAGATCCTCAATAGATCCAGAAGTCCTTGTCAACAACAAGAAGCCGTGCATCAACATTTATTGTTTTACTTCTTGTTGTTTTCATTCTATAGTTATACTTCTGCACGAATTAAATATCCTGTTTACACAGATATTTAATTCCTTAACCCCCAAACACAAGTCAATATTTTGTACACGATCCATTGTGAATATTCTTTGTAATAGATCTAGTGGAAAACATAGTGCACTATTTAAATCCAAGGTTGACTGCCTTGGTGGTGGACGTAGCACTCTTTATAGTGTGAACCATCCCAAAATACTTGTGTTAATTCCTTTACTGTTTGTCTATTTATTGATTTGCTTATTACTTCATTTATCTTGACCTTTTACAGCAAACTTAAGTAACTTGTTAAGGTCTACCGGTAGTCCTTATCGGCAGACTTGAACCAGCTTCATTGAAAGACTTAAGTATCTTTCAAAGAACTTACTTAAAAGTTTATAAGTGTATAATAAGCTATTCACCCCCCTTCTAGCTTATTATTGTGCCCGTTGGGACCCACAATTGGTATCAGAGCCTTACTCTTTGAAAACAAGTTTTTCCGAGATTAAACTCTTGAGAGATTCGATCCAATGGCACAAACACACTACATGCTGCCTACATCTAATGCTAACCACGTCCCAATATTGGACGAAGGTCATTTTGATGTATGGAAGGATAAGGTAATGCGTTTTATGAACTCTATTGACAACAGATTATGGAAATGCGTTACTATAGGACATGTACCAATGAAGGCCAACCTTCTAGCCTCCATCGCTGGGAATCCTGCAGAAGTTCCCAAAGAAGAATCAGAATGGACAGAGGCCGACAGAAAACTGGTAGAGCTTGACAGTAAAGCAATCAATATCATTACTAGCTCTCTAGACACAAGCACATACCAGCAAGTGATCCGATGTACAACTGCAAAAGAGATGTGGGAAGCTCTTGTGGAATACTAGGAAGGAGACCAAGACACAAGAGATAACAGAAAATACACATACATCCAGCAGTTTGACTCCTTCAAAAAGGATCCAAAGGAAACCTTGAGACAAGCATACGATCGCTTCAGTGAGGTAATAAATAGCTGCTTTTCCTTTGGTAAAACTTATGACAAAAAGGAAATGAACATGAGGTTTCTAGGCTCTCTAGGTAGCTTATGGCATGTTAAGACCACGTCTATGAAAGAATCCAAAAACTTAAACGAGATGACTCTCCGTAGTCTCTACGCAAGTTTGAAGGTTTATGAGCTCGAAGTAAATCAAGCTCTAGAGCAGGACAAACAGTTCAGAACTGTGTCCTTGCCAGCCATGGTCCAAGAAGAAACCACTGTTGAAAACAAACCCTCCACTTCCTCCTATGAAAAAAATTTCTCTCAGATGAACAATTTGCTATGTTTGTAAAACGTTTTCAAAAATTTGCAAAATATGGAAGGAAGAACACACACCAACAGCCTTTTAGAAAGACTGGTGAAAGCTCATCTAAGGAAGAGCTTGTGTGTTACAATTGTAGAAAACCTGGCCACTTTGCCTCCAAATGTCCAAAGCCAAAATTTGAAGCATACCGAAAACACTCTTATAAGAAATTTCAAAAACAAAAAGGTATGTTGGCAGAAGACATAGAAGACAAACAGGTTGCTACATGGTTTGAGACTGATTCAGAAGAGGATGAGGATGATTGTGAGCAAGCTAACATATGCTTAATAGCTCATGATTCAGGTCCCACCTATGACTTTGAAAATGAAGTCGAAATCTCACCTAGTCCCTCGGATAAAAGTGAGATCAACAGTGACAACTTCACTAAGGAAGAACTCCTCAAAGATAATCAAGATATGCTTGAAGAGTTCAGCTCCTTTAGAGTAGCCTATATTAAACTTGCCAAGAGCTGTGAGAAACTTACTGCTGAGAAATCTCTGATGGTAGCTGAGATTCAAACTCTCAATAACTGTCCACAAGAAAGTATCAAGCTCAAAGAAGAAAACAAATTCCTTTGTGACAAAATTGAATGTTTAATTGAGCACATCAAAGGACTTAACCTAGAGAAAATTGTCTTGCAAAAGACAATTGACTCCTGGAACAGCTCCAAGGATGCCTTCGAAGAAATCCTTTCAAGCCAAAAATCTAGTAAAGATAAATCTGGCATAGCATATTAAGATGAGCCCAGTACGACATTCCCATCAGTCACAGAGAAAGGTGAATCCTCCGAGACTGCTAATGATATCTCTTTCTCTAAACAGACATTCAAAAACAAAGGGAAACAAGGCCTTGGCTATTCATGTGTTCCTTATGTTTACCCCAAAGCTCAGAAAGGGAAAGCCTAGATGACTGATTCAAATGAGAAACCTGAGAAAGTAACGGTAGAGAAACTAAAGTCTGCCGGCAACAACTCTACTAAGGCAAAGACTGCTGGCGGTAGACCTACTAAATCTCTACCAGTGACTATCAAGTTTGTCTATGAAACAGGCAAGGCTCATGTACCTGTTGAAAGTAAACTTAAAGGTATTCTACCAAATCCTCCTAAAAAGGTAATCAACAGACAAGCCAAAGCTAAGTCTAGTGGTAACCTACCTAGGAAGATTCAAAAGAAACCAATTAAGTCTACCGTCAACAAGCAAGCTGAACCAAGAATGAATGCTAAGAAAAAGGAAAATCATAATCACTCTTCAGCTAAAGCTACTGACAGTTCTCTATGGAATTTCCATTTATGTCATTCTTGCAATTGCCTAGGCCATCTGGCCCCAGAATGCCTGCTAAGGTTCACTCCAAAATCTGAGAGACCTAGTTCTCTCAAGGTTAGGCAGGTATGAGTTCCAAAAGGTTGCTAATCCTTAGGACCCAAAAGAAAATAAAGGGGACCTTGTTTCTTTATATCTTTTTCACGTATGCTTCAACTCCATGACAGGAAACAGAATTCTACTTACAGATATAGCCGAAGCCAAAGGACCCACTGTTATTTTCGAAGACAATGCAAGAGGAAAGACAATTGGATATGGCTCAATCACTAGAGGAAGTCTCTCCATCAACAAAGTTTCTCTAGTAAGCGGCTTAAAGCACAATCTTCTGAGCATATCCCAATTCTGTGACAAAGGATTACTATGCCAATTCAACTCCAACCAGTGCCTCATCAAAGATCGTGAATCCTGCTTTACAATACTGACCAGCAATAGACAAGGAAACATCTATGTCATGGACTTAAATCTTCTAGGGAGATTCTCAAGCCTTTGCCTAGTAGCTAACAACGTTCGTGACAACAGTTGGCTATGGCACATGCGTCTCAATCACCTCAACTTCAAGCACCTCTCCAAGCTCTCCAAAGATGGGCTTGTCAAAGGTCTACCTACGGTGTCTGCCGACCATGACAGAAGTTGTAAAGCTTGCCAGCTAGGAAAACTTTCCAAGTCTTCCTTCAAAAGAAAGTCTGTCTTATCAACAAACATACCTCTTCAACTTCTGCATACGGATCTCTTTGGACCAATCACAACAGTCAGTATTTCTGGAGACAAGTATACACTTGTAGTAGTTGACGACTACTCTAGGTTCACCTGGATTGAAACAATGACTTCAAAAGATGAGACGTATGATCTAGTCACCGCTCTTTTCAGAAGACTTCAAACTCAAAAGCTTGAAGACATAAGTGACATAAGATCAGACAATGACACTAAATTCAAGAACAATGGTGTAGAAAGATACTGTGATGACCACGGGATCGGCCACAACTTCTCTACTGCCGGTACTCCTCAACAAAATGGTGTAGCTAAACGGAAGAACAGAACACTGATTGAAGCAGCAAGAACTATCCTAGCAGAATCAAAACTTCCAAAGTACTTCTGGGCAGAAGTCGTCAACTCTGCATGTTTTACGCAGAACAGATCCCTGGTAAACAAGTTTCATAATAAAACTCCATATGAAATATGGAGAGGAAGAGCCCCAAACGTAGGATTTCTCAAAATCTTCGGCTGTAAATGTTTTATTCTTCATAATGGAAAAGAATATAGAGGAAAATTTGATGCAAAATCAGACGAAGGAATTTTTCTGGGGTATTCCAAACATTCAAAAGCATTTCGCATTTTCAACAAAACTCATTTAAAAATCTTAGAATCTGTGCATGTTTCTTTTGATGAATATGACTTGTTAGAGCCTAGAAAGGCTCCGAACATTGCTAATGATTCTGATAATGATGAGACAGGTACAAATACAACATCTACTTCCACACCTCTTCAGAATCCTGCAACTGCAGACCCTTCCAGTACCGCTAACCCGTCACCGGCAGACTTCAACTCTGCCGATACTGGTGCCAACTCTTCTGTTGATCCAGAACCCATCTCTTCTGTCTTACCCCAAACACCCTTACAGATCACTCATCCTTCTTGTTCACCAGAAAATGAAGGTCTCGAAGATCCTAACTCTTCTGAACCTGATTTTGGTGAATCTCCTTCTCAACCTACTCCAGAATTTCTAAGGGAAGAACCCACCAGAAGTGATCTTCCTCCAACCATCATTGAAACAAGTGATCATCCTATTTCTCAAATCATCGGAGATCTCAACACAGGAGTTCGTACGAAAAATAGAGTTCGAGAAGAGACTATGTTTGCATATGCATTCGTATCTGAACTCGAGCAAAAGAAGATTGATGAAGCTATTGGAGATCATAACTGGATTGAAGCTATGCAAGAAGAGTTGAACCAGTTTCAAAGATGCAAGGTGTGGATCTTAGTTCAAAGGCCGACTGATCATCCAGTTATCGGCACCAAATGGGTTTACAAAAACAAAAGAGATGAAGATGGAAATGTCACCAGAAACAAAACTAGACTGGTTGCTCAAGGCTACCGACAGGAAGAAGGAATTGACTTCGATGAAACATTTGCTCTGTTGTTAGATTAGAGGTAATCAGACTCTTTCTAGCCTATGCCTCGTTCATGGATTTCAAAGTGTGTCAGATGGATGTGAAGAGTGCCTTTCTGAATGGTGATCTTCAAGAAACGGTATACGTTGAACAGCCTCCAGGATTTGTCATTCCAGACAAACTGGATCATGTCTACCGACTCAAGAAAGCTCTCTACGGCCTAAAGCAAGCTCCTAGAGCTTGGTATGAACCTATATCCAAGTTCTTAATAGAACAAGGATTCGTGAGAGGAAGGATAGACACTACTTTATTCATCCTCAAGCACAAAGGTCATTCTCTTCTGGTACAAATCTATGTGGACGACATCATCTTTGGATCAACTAACCAAAGCCTGTGTAAAAGATTCGAGAAGCTGATGCAAAGCAAGTTCGAGATGAGTATGATGGGTGAACCTAACTACTTTCTAGGATTGCAAATTCAACAGACTTCCGAAGGAATCTTCATCAGCCAAACCAAATATGCAAAGGAGCTAATCAAGAAATTTGGTCTTGATTCAGCTAAAGGATTTGAGACTCCAATGTCTACCGACTGCCATCTTGATAAAGATGAAAAGGGAAAACAAGAGAACATGACCAAGTACCGAGGAATCATAGGTTCACTTCTTTACCTTCTTGCCGATGGGCGACATTATGTTTGTTGTTTGTGTTTGTGCAAGATTTCAGCAGATCCAAAGGAATCACATTTGCTTGCCGCCAAAGCGTATCATCGATATGTTTCAACAACAACAAATCTAGGCATCCGGTATTCCAATCACAACAACTTCGATCTAGTTGGATACTCGGATGCGATTATGCGACTGCAAAGTGAGCGGAAGAAGCACCGGTGGGACTTGTCAATTCCTTGAAATAGACTTGTCTCGGGGTCATGCAAGAAACAAGGATCGGTTGCAAACTCAACCACGAGGCGAATATATTCGCTAGCATTGTTGCTCTCAACTTCTATGGATGAAGCAACAACTAGTGGACTACAACATCAAGACTACAAACTGTCCAATTATGTGTGACAACACATCAACAATTTCAGTCTCCAAAAATCTAGTGATGCACTCGAAGACAAAGCACATTGATATCCGTTATCACTTCCTCAAAGATCATGTGGAGAAAGGTAACATCAGTCTGGAATATGTTCCAACTGAGCATCAATTGGCTGACATTCTCACAAAGCCACTGGAGAAGCCGTCCTATCTCCATCACCGCCAAGACCATCTCCACCATTATTGGTGTGCATTTCGGTGGTGCTCTTGAGTCAACAATTGCTGAGGCTGACCATGCGTGGGAAGCAATGAGGGGAGTTGATACCCCAAGGGAACCACAAGGGAAGATGATGAGGAATCTCTTCCCGTTGGACGTCTACTGCACAAGCCACCTGATTGACAAAGGGCTACTGTTCAAAAGTGGTGCACATGATATGTTCACAGCACAACAGCTGAACCTTACATGTGCCGTCTTCATTCAAACACATCTCAACTTCGGAGCCATCATCTTCAACGAACTGAACCAGTGGGTGGAAAGAGTGAAGAACAACCCCACTTGCAAGCGGCCATTCGTCAGGCTGATCAACGCTTTCTTCGAGACACAGAGCAAGTCAACTCTTCCATCAAGGAAGATGAGCTTATATTGGTGTCCAAAGACAAGCAGTTGATAGCTTTATTCTTCAACAAATATACTGAGTACGAGAACAAGTGAAGGCTACAGAAAGGTCTTCCACCCGTCTCCATCGACAAGGTTGCAAAACCTCTACAGATCATAGTGACTCGCTTCAACATGGAAGCATATGACGCGGCCACCAAGACCTTCAAGAAGGCTTCTGCTAAATTCAATGACCAAGTTGCTAAGACCCTACATCAACAAGCCAAAGATCTGGCTGATGAGGCAGAGCAACTGTTGCGGTCCAAGGAGAAAGCCAAAGCCAAAAAGGCTCGGGCGGAAGAAGTGGCCATTGAGGAGCAGCAGGCCAAATGGATAAGAAAGGAGATGAAGGAAGGCCAAAAGGACAAGACTGCCGGGTGCTCTTCATCTGCCGCTGGTACGTCTTCATCACCTTCACCAACTCAACCAGCACCAGCCAAACCTACTCCCTCTTCTACCCAGCCTTCTCCAAAACCCAAACGCCCATCCTCATCTTCACCTGCACCCTCACCTCAACCAAAACGAAGGCGACTTCGAAAAACCTTTGCCGAACAGCCATCTACAGACATTCCTGCCTCTACCAATGAAACAGCTGAGTCCCCTATTCAGCTGCTAAGGAAGAAAAAAACGTCTGCCGGTACCAAGCCCTCTACCGCCAGCCAACAATCTACCGACGCCCAACCCTCTACCGTTAACCAACCATCTACCGCCACACCAAGCCAACCTATTCCTCCTGAGTCATCTACTCAGAGGAATTCACCCCCTCCGGAGGAGTCTATCCCTCAGGAAGAGCCTCAAAGACCGGAGGAGCCTACCTAAACCCAAAAGCCTCTTTTATCCTGCCCCCTCCTTCTGGTTCTCCACCGACCCATTACCCGAACACTCAATCGTCAGTGACAATTCTGACACTGACATTGAGTTAGACTCTCCACCAACACCTCCTCCTTCTCCACCTCAAACCATCTCCTCTTCCACCAACACCATTCCAACCCAAGACTCTTCCTCTTCCAACTCCATCACTCCACCTCTCCAACAGCCATTCCGGCCTTTGTCACTTGAAGCTGACACCTCTGCCGGTACCGCTCACATTCACATTGGCCAGGAAGTACAACATCACGCACTAATCCAATCAAGTAGATAGTTACTTCTAAACCACATAGTTATGCACTTCGACGCTAACTAACACATAGACACATTAGAGCAATATTATCAAGTCTCTAATACCCAAGTGTTCTTCATACACTTGAAAACGCTCGGAGGCTTAACCTCTATCAAAACTACCCCAGATTCCGTAAGATCTCAATATGTGATTCACTATAATCATATTAGTGCAATAATCGACTCCGTTGAGTCATTTCTACGGTTTTCAAATTTGAAGGCATAGATGCTATTTGCATCATAGCCCTCCTATTATTCATTGCTAAGTTCTCAAGGTTAACAACATTATGTAACCCAACAATTCATACCTTCCCAACAACAATCCCCGAAACATAGTTCATAGGTCAACACTTAACATTTAAAGTCAACCATCACATTTCAAGCATGTATCTCGAGTTAGAATTTTAATCAAGCATGCTTTCATTCAAAATAACCATTTATCCAAACAAGATGTAAATTCATCTAGCATACTCATAATCAAGATATAAATTCATCTAGCATGCTCATAACCTTCAATTCATGAATTAGTGTTGACTAACATGCTCTTATATGCATAAAAGTCAACTCCACCCAATAAAGTCAAACATAACATTTTATTCATGTAATCCATAATGATAATTTATTATACATGCTAATAACAAAAAAATCAAGAATTAGATAGCATCACACTCTTATATGCATGATAGTCAACCCTATTCTTAAAAGTCAACGAAACATTCAAACATGTAATCTATTGTGAAAATTCACATATCATGCTCACAACCAAAATTAAAGATTCAATGAGTATACTTCCAAACTCCCAAACATACATCCATTTACAATTCCAACAATTCATAATATCCAATAAAACTCCAAAATCATGTACATCATCAATAACCCATTTAGTTTATCAACTTATAATCAAGCCCTAGGTATTTAGGAAATCATATACTCATCATACCCAAGTCCAAAATTACCAAACAAAGCTTAATAACATACTTCATTATCATAGGAATCAACCTACACATGATTCTTAGCAAGTTCACTCTTTAAACACAAAATAAAATCGCACAAAGCATGCATGTGTACTTATTGACCTCAATTAGCACCCTTGTTTTCCTTAGGGTCAATGAGCACAAAAATCAAAGAGGAGAAGTATAGCGGCTTACCTACAATCAGCCCTACAAGTAAACAAATCGAACATGCAAAGGGTGGAATGTGTTCCCCTTGACCTCCTCTTCACTTCAATGGTTGGGATTTGTAAATGGAGTCTTCAAGCTTTGGCCGCCATTGTTGTTCACCCAAGAACCTTCAAGAAACCCTCTCTAACCTTTAAGAAATGTTCAGCCCGTTTTTCGAGAGAGTGGCTGAAGAAAATGGCTTTAGTGGATGTATTTGGTCACCCATTAGCTGAAAAGTGGGATGGGAAGGTGTGACCAATGCATGTTGATGTTCTTTCTTTCCAAGTGGCAATCAATTCACTCAAAACTCCCAAAACTTGCTCAAGACACATTGGTTGATAGTTAGGACGAATTAGAAGTGGTTTAGGTTGGGTTTGGGTGGGGTTATGAGGGCCAAAATGGAGCAACAAATAAAACAACACGTATCAGGAAAACACACCATGCGGTCACATGGTATGTCCTAGCATGCGACAGCATGCTAGGCAGATTCCTCCTCCCAATCTTCTGTTCAACTTGCGGGGGCAAGGTCCAAACTGCCTTGCGAGAACAAGGTCTCAGACTTCAAAAGGTCTGAAATCAACCCTAAACAACCCCAAACTCAAGGCCAAAGATCCCTAGGCTCAATCCTCACTCAAAGATGGTCCAAAACTCTCACAGGACACTCACAAACAACTCCCGAAAGAATTCAGATCAAAACCGGAACAAGGTGCAACAACTTGCTAACGAACCGACGAATGAACTAGCGATCGAACAAGCAATACCATGAGACTTAAAACAAGTCAAGAGGCTAATGAATAGGCTCAAATACTTTTAAGAAGTCAAACAATAGATAGGAGAATAAGGGCTCTCGAAGAAGAGACGATCATACGACTCAATCTTGAACTACGCGATAAGAACGATTGTTATCCTCGAAGCGTCAAAACATCGCTAGACTTAAGGAATGCATCCAACTAGAAGTTTAATACATATAAACATGTTAATCAATCATCATGTAAAGATATAAGACCAAACCGAGGTCACGAACACAAAACATAAGCAAACTCTCAATCGCGTCGCATTCTGATTATCGTCGAGTAACGACTTGTGACTTTAGCAAGTCAACAACTATATGACATCTCTTAATAGTGTTTTGGTCTTTAATGTGGTCTCTCATACACATCTAGACTCTATCTCATAGACTAAATAAGCAATCGACCAAGGAAGAAATGTGAGCATTGCACGCAATTCAAGCTAACCGGAGATCGATGTATTACAAGAATACCTTGAGTGGCATGAGATGCCTCAGTTTCTTCAGCATTACCAGAACTGGATGGAGGAACAGTATGAGCTTGATGGTCAGAAGGTGGAGTTGGGATGTTATCTTGAATAGGACCGTCTCCTTGTGTATTTTTCATAGCATTATTATCTTTAACCTTCCAAACCGGGTACATAACCGTAGCTGGAGTATCCTTCTTATGTACAGAAGGATTGTCTTGGGCAGTGGCCTATACTTTGTCCTTACCAGCATTCTTAGATCTAACATTAGCTTTGCAAGTGAAACCATCATGACCTTGTCTATGGCAACAATTACAATATAACAGGAGTCTTTCAGCTTCAATCGATTGCCAAAAGCCCGTAGAAATACCATTATAGATCCAAATACGGCTAGGAATATTCTTGGTTAAGTTAATCTTAATGCATATCCTAGCAACGCTAGGCCTCATGATATTGGCTATAGGAGTGTCTATGATCAGAGGGGTGCCAATCATATTACCTATTGAGAAGAGGGCCCGTTTATTGAACAGATAAATTGGGAGGCTTGGAAGAGAGAACCAGACCGGAACTATAGGACTCTCAATGTCAGAACGAAAGTCGGGAGTCCACTTGAAGACCCTCATAGGAAAAGATCCAACATAACATTGATCTTTGATCCATAATCATAGAAAATCCGCTCCATGGTTAGTTTGAATAGATACATGTTTGGTGTCTAAATGGCCAATGGTTACAGCAGCTTTAAGGCCGAAGGTAAGAAATTCCTTCCATATGACCTCCATAGATGGGCGACCGGGAGAGAATTTGCCAACGAGAGAAATCTAAAAAGGTTTGGCGAAGGCTGAAACTTGGGCAGGAGATAAGCAAAGAGCCGGTTCACCCTTATAAGATGCTGGTGGAATGAATGGAAGAGCAGCAGTTTTCAAAGTGGATGGTTGACCAGAAAAAAGAGACGCAAAAGACTTAAGATGAGTAGGAGATGAAGGGGCCATAGGGGCCGAAGGGCCACCAGCCTCCCTTTCGGCCATGGCCGAAGCCAAGAGAAAAACCCTACGGCAATGAAACCCTAAGGCGGCAGAGAGAATTTTTTAGAGAGAGAAAATAGGTCAATTTCCTACCGGGGGGGGGGGGCAATTTTGTTTAAAAACTTTTCCTAATATAACAGTCAAGAAAATAAACCAAGTCATCGGCGACACTACTTGCCGGACACTAAGCTAAGAAATTAATAGGACAATAAATAAATAAGAGCTAATAGGATGCTCAACTGAAGACTATACGTAGTGAACTACTAACAAGATATACAAAGCTCGGCTTACACAATGTCGGCATCAAAAGGAATACAAGTATTACAAGTGATAAAACTACAAGTAGCTAATAAAAGGAGCAAGTACAAGTTCTATACAAATTCCAAAGCATAGTCTAATTGACTTGTTTTAAAACCATCGTTCTTGCAAAATACAAAAGGATAGAAGAGGACATCTAAACCACCTCTTCAACTGCAACGTCGGACCAAAAGAGAAACAAAGTAAACACGGATGTCGAAAGCCTCAATGAGAAGGACCTGCTTTGCTAGGATCTAAAACATTAAAAGGGAATGGGTAAGTCATAAAGACTTGTAAGCTATCAATCATGCATGTCATGGCAATATGCAACATACAAGGCAAGATATCTTCACATAAGCATATAGATCATATATCCAAGATGCACATTGTTTTCACATAGGTGCTCGAAAGTAAATCACATAGGATAAGGATATATGGACAACCGGTGCCGTTACGTAGATCCTGCATACAAGCATTATCTGGAATTTGAGGTATCAGATGGTTGTGAATATATCGACCTTCTGAGAAGATGCTCGGGATAGACACACCGATGCGCTCTAATGGTTACAACAAAGGGGCTAGTTCCCCACTACGGCCATAGTGGTGGCGTGTGTGTATAAGAACAAGTATGCCAGCTGGACTCATGCAAATGCAAAGTAATTGTTTACTTAACAAATTCTCAAGTAGAGAACGAGGTTGGCAAGAGCGATCTCGTTCATGACAAGTAAGTATTCTCATCAATAAATAAAGTAGGATTGAGCTCGATAAGAGCGAACACGACATGTAAAATAGACATTCTATTATATGACATTTAAAATCAAGCATGATAGTCAATCCAATTCAAGGGTCTAGAACTAATATTCTAGTGAAACGCATTTAGAACGTCGTAGGGATTGATCATTAAGCCGGTATTTTCCAATGGCTCACAAAAGTAGACTCCGTTGAGTCATTTCTATAAATTCATCCAATTAGAGTTTAAACATTAATTGTATTCAAAACCCTTTTCTAAGTTCTCGTGTAGGTTAGTCCATGTCATTAATCCATATAATAACCATAGGCAAGAATTATCATCAATTCCTAAATTATGGAACCCTGGAATCATAAATTCTAAAAGTTATTAAAAGCAAATGGTCCAAGAAAAATAGTCATTCCAAATGAAGCATAGAACACATTTAATTCTAGGCTTAGTTCAAAAATCACAAGAAGAACATATCATTCAAAATTCCCAAAATCGCAAATCATCCTAAAACATGATATTAACATGGCAAAGGCATGAGAGACATGAAAGAAAGGGGATAGCATGGCATTTATACCATACATCCTAAGCGGAATCAATAGCTTACCATACACCAAGGAAAAAGATGAAATAAAAGAAATCTAATTGGTGAGAATCGTGCTCGTTGTCGATAACTTTGATTTGGTTGTCTCGGATTGGAAATCAGAACTCGGGAGCTCAAGTTATGGAGAAAACACCTAGTAATCTCACCTCACCTACACTCAAGCTCATGAAGAATGAGGAAATGGCTTCTTGGTGACAGCCACAAAGGGGTAAAAATGATGAAAATAAATTGCCTAACAAAAAAATAATAATATAAACAGGGGCTGATTTATTATTCTCTGATGCTCGACCTAGACCATTTCGAATGGTGGATCCTCGAAAGAGTATAGGCCCTTCGCCTGGGATCAGTCCGATCTTGGGGAGTTTAAAGACAGGTGGAATACGTTGGTCCTATACTCTAAAGAAAGAATCCACTATTCCAAGAAAAGTCCTGAGACCGTCAAAATAAAGCAGGTGCTTATCCGGTCAACTGTAGGGAACAAATAAATAATAATAAAATATACTAATAAAAGGCACGCTGTACTCCAAGCCCAAAAAGCCTTTAGCCACCCTTCTGATACCTCCATAACCCATTTTTCTCAGAAACCAGGCCTGAACTTGGAAAGGCAGAGATAGTATTGGCCGGTTGATACGGGAAATAAGCGCAGAAATCAAACCAGAGGATATCAATATCAGATCAGATAAGGGCAGAATCAGTTCAGAGGGAACAAATCCAAGCAGTATCGCAATAGATGAGCAGTCCGATATGGGTACAGATATAGGGGCTCCAGGGTACGCTCCGACTCCGGCAATGTAGCAGTGGATAGACCAGAATCTGGATGCACGACATGATCGCTTGCTAAGCCAAATAGCGAGTCTTATACAAGGTCCAAAATCCAGTGGTGAGGTGAACTCTTCCCCTGCAGTCCCCCAGGAAGCATCAACCCCCCATGTGCCTCCAAACCCAACTCCCTAGCCAAACACTAACCCACCAAATATGGACACTACCCCAAATCCCAATCCTCCACCAAGTCCCTACTACCAAAATATCAGCCCTTACCCGTCCTATCCTTCATATCCATCCCCAAGCACAAAAATTCCCCAAAGCCCAAATGACCTCCCTTTTCCCATAACCAACACACTCCAGAACAGCCCACATATGGACCTACAAAGTTATAACCCGCCAGGACAAGTTACCACTTATTTATCTTATAATGATCCTGGCCGCCCAGCCGAAACCATCTAAAATCCACCAAACCAAAATCCTTATCTAGCCCAAAATCCACCTACCTAAAATCCACCAGCCCAAAATCCACCTACCCAAAATCCACTAACCCAAAATCTATATCCTACCCAAGTTCCACCAGCCCAAAATCCTTATCCTACCCAAGTTCCACAAGCCCAGAATCCTTATCCAGCCCAAAAGTATCCAGCCCAAAACCCGTATCCAGCCCAAAATCCATATCCAGCCCAAAATCCTTACCAGATACCGCTTAAAATTCAAAATGGCCGACATAGAAAAATTTGATGGGACTGGATGCCCTATATCCCACTTAAAATCTTATTCCACTGGCATGCAGTCAAGGGGAGCTAGCTTTGAGGCTATGGCTTCTAATTTTCACCTCACCCTAATAGGGGCTGCCAAACAATGGCTAATGTTGTCTGATAGTAGAACCATGAATACATGGGACCAGATAGCTGAAGCATTCCTGGAAAGATACAAAGACAACACCAGTCCTGAAAATAGAAGGGACCTTGAGTCGTGCACCTAGAAGGAAAAAGAAACATGTGCTGAGTTCGCAGTCAGGTGGAAAAGAAAGTTGGCTCAAACCTTTGGCAGACCTGATCCGGTCGAGTCATGCAGAATGTTCATCAAAAACCTCCAGCCCATTTACCTAGAACACATGCGGTACCTCCCTTACACCAATTTTAAAGAAATAGTGGAGATAGGAGCCCGTATTGATGAAGATATACGGACGGGGCAATTACAAGTCAATACGCCTCCTAGCTCTTTCCGTTACTCTAAAGGGAAGACAGCCGCAGCCACACCCGCACTAACCGTCAATATGGTAGGAAATGCATCAGCCGCTTTTCCTACCCAAAGTTATGGCACTGTTCCATGGTCTTACGGAGCGGACATGTCTGTCAACACAGTCGGAGGGAATAATGGCCGGAACAAAAATTTCAAAAATCAGAACCGACATTATGATGAACTGCAAGCTCCCCGGTCTGTGATCCTGCAGGGGCTAATGGCACAAGGAGTGCTAAAGCCTATGGAAAATTATAAGCCACCGAACCCCTTGCCCATGACCTGGAATCATACCCAGTACTGTGAATATCATCGCTGTAGTGGTCACCTCACTGATAAATGTTATTTGCTCAGAGATGCTATCCAGAATCTTATAGATGATAAGGTTATTGAAAATCCTCCTCCCAGACCAAATATAGTCAATAACCCTCTACCTCAAATCAACATGATTGAGGTTGATGAAAATTTTTGTGTGCCCGAGTTCGAAACAAATAAACACCCATTACCATATATCCTTGTTCCTTTCTTTCCGTCTTCATCCATAAAAGAGCTTAGCTTCGATATGGTCTCTTGGGACACTATCCTGGGTAGCCAAAGTACTTGTAATATTGAAAAAGTCACTTGGGTCGGTGGAGATGTTAGTCACCATACCCGATCAGGCCGAGCCTACCAACCAAACTCGAAAAGAGGTGATCACTCTGGCAAAGACTAAACGACAGCTTCCTGGGTACTGATTACGAGAAGCTTCCTGCTGAGTTCGAATCTATTTCTAATAAGCCTCTGCAGAACTAGTATACTACAACCGGCCCGCTTTTGAGAGCTAGGATTGGTCATCTACCAACCGGATCTCAAACCCACAATAATGTAATAAACCTTTTGATCTAAATGTCTTTGCCTTAGTTGAGATGCGTAGGACCCATGAGCTTGTAAAGTTGTACTTATCCACTATATTGGACCTATTCCTATTCCTGGATCTCCTAGTTCGTGGACATATTTGCCTGGTCCTATGAAGATGTGTCGGGGCTAGATCCAGCCATAGTCGAACACCGGATCCCCATATTTCCAGATGCTCGGCAAATCAAGCAAAAGCTCCGCCGGATTAAGCCGGAATAGTCACTACAAGAAAAAAAAATCATGAAGCAGCTGCACGTCAATTTCATTCGGGTAATAAAATACCCAATCTGGTTGTCCAATATAGCGACTATTCCCAAGCCCAACGGGAGGGTCCGAATCTATGTAGACCTCCGCAACCTCAACCAGGCATCGCCTAAAGATAACTTCCCCTACCCAATATTGATATCGTGGTAGATGCCGTTGCTGCTCACAAAGTCAGATCCTTCGTCGACGGCATGTTGGGCTATAGTCAAATCAATGGCAGTAGAGGACCAAGAAAAGACCTCATTCACCACTCCTTGGGGAACCTACTGCTATCATGTCATGCCGTCTGGGCTAAAAAAAATGCTGGGGCTACATATCAAAAGACTGCCACCACTCTCTTCCACGATGTGCCGTATATTGTCAAAGAAATCCGGTCAAGAAGTGCCATACTCCTCACAAACCAGGAAAAAGAAGACCTTGTTCAACCCTCCAATCTCAACGAGCTTAAAAGGTATTATGCTTGAGCCACCCTATCTGGCAAGTGCTTCCCTTTCCAGCTCGCTAGGCTGAAAACCCGAAAGGGCGGCCTAGGCAAAAATTAGAGCATAAAAAATATTTATGAAAAAAAAGAACAAATAAAAAGGATAAATAAGGGCTCGCTAGGTTGAAAACCCGAAAGGGCAGCCTAGGAAAAAGTTAGAGCAAATTATAAAAAATATATATATATATATATATATATATATATATATATATATATATATATATATATATATATATATCAGGAGAAAAAAGGGTAGGGAAGGCACTCTTTGAAACCTCGGCATCCTACCTCCAGTCTTCAGCATGCAAGGGGGCTCGACTGACAGAAGAAAAAGAAAAACTACGACAGAGGCTCACATTAAAACACTAAAATGTAATATTACAGGTCCTAAGGTGCAACTTAGGAATAATTGCTAAAGAAATTTACGTTATACATTAATTGCATGTACATATCTATTATTGTCTCTACCCCCCTTTGTTTCCCCCAAAACTATCCTTCATTTGCAGCTTAAGCCCCGGAGCAGTCCATCATTCCTGCGGCGTTCGCCCAGCCAGGCCCATATACTTCATCCGCAAGGCACAAAAAAGGCTCAGTCTCATCAGAATGAGTAGCACCAGAAGTGTCCTCGTCCTATTCATCATCTGCTTTGTCGTTGTCCTGAAGCGACTAGATGAATTGGATTCCGATCATTCACTGCTGCCCTGTCTAATTGCGAAGAAAAATGCAGGGGCTAGGAGAATAGCCTTATTCCAAGTGTAGCCCTGCAACAATTATATGGCCGAGAACAGGAGGAAGTGGCTGCCTTTTCCTCTTCCCGCATATAATCATAAAAAAAGAGAGAAAGGGAAAAGCCTACTCGAGCCCGAAGGTATATTCCTTTAAAATCTGTTTCTGAGATACAACGTGCCTTTACCCATTAGACATCGCTATAGCTTTGCTTTGTGCATGTGTTTTGAGTCTGCATGTTTTTTCTTTATATTTATTTTGCATCATATAAAATTATATTGCATTGTAAATATTTGTAAAGGTTTTCAATAAAAAAAACAAAAAAAATGTATATGTATTGTTTTGCATCTAAATAAACGTTTTTTGCATTCTAGGCATCATAAAAATGTGTTTTGCATTTTAAAGATACATACTACATTTTGCATTATTGCATGCATGTTAGAATAAAGAATGCTCATGCATCATGTTAGTAAGCATCCTATAATCTTTATACATTGCATTTGCATCAAATAAAGTAGTACATGCATCCATCATTTGCATTTATTATCCAATAAGCTGCGTTAGGGGTACGCTAAAAAGAGAATAAAATGTCATCAATCATGAAAACAAATATTCTTATGGCATTTACTATGTCCATGCAGCATCAGCATGCATGAAAAATAAATTTTAGGGTATGAAATATATCTGTTTTGTCTTGTATTCATCTGAAAATATGCCCGAAAATGTGTTCAGAAAAAAAATTGAATTGTATTCCGAAAAGTCCGTTTCATGAACACATAGCATGCAAAAATATGTTCTAGCCTAGAACATGCATCATATAGCCTCATTTTCATTTATAGTATAAATCATGCATAATAGGGTCAAATAGTGACCACTAGCTCAATCATGCATCGTAAGAATAAATTGCATAAATTTCATGCATCATTACCTAATTGCATCATTTAGGCATAGATAGGACATGCATAAGCATTATTAATATAGTCAGGAATGCTTCAAAAGTGCCAAACAGTGCCAAAATCTAGCAGATCTGATGTATATCCAGGCAGATCTAAAAAAAAGGAATATTGAAAAACGAAAAAAAAAATAGGAATATTGAAAAACAAAAAATATATATAAATAAATAAACAGATAATAAGCATGCAAATAAAGAGAAGTGGCGAGCATGCAGAATAAAGAAGAAAAAAGAGAGAAAAAAAAAAAAGAAAAAATCGGGAGAGGGGAAAATGCATGTACAAGAAAAAAAAAGGAAAAATTTATAAGTGCATGGAACAAAAGGGAATGCGGCGGCAGAAGAAGAAACTTTCGCCTAAAGCTAGAAAATGAAGCGAAAAGAAAACAACAACAAAGAAAAGATGATTTCAGCTGGTACCAAAATATGTGGTAGCAAGGAAGGGAAATGTTTGACCAAGGTTAGAAAAAGCAGTAAAGTAAAATGCAGCAACATCAAGAAAATTTTTCCAGCTAAAGCCGAAAATATAGCGGAACTGGGGAAAGAATTTTCCAGCAAAAGCTGGAACTGTGACAAAAAAAGAATCCCCAGCAAAGTGCAGCAAGAACAGCAAAGAACAGCGTAAAGCAACAAGAGGTAGCAAAGCAACAGCAGCAGCAATTTGCCGCATGTGCACGACAAGGGTAAGAAAAGGAAGGTATTTTCCTTTTTTTTGCAGTGCATTTGTATGATGTTTGGAAACTTCCTTTAAGGGGCATGCAGCCCCGGATTCAGAGGGAAAGGTCTTGTTCTCCGATGAAGGCTGAGTTCCTGAGGAGGCAATGCATTCCATGCATTTTTTGCTGTGTTGGAAAACTTACTTTTGAGGGGCATGCAACCCCGGATTCAGAGGGAAAGGTCTTGTTCTCCGGTGAAGGCTGAGTTCCTAAGGAGACAATTCATGCCGCAGAGCCGGTTGGCGAACTACGATTGGTCTGATTCGTTGGCTAAGGATACGTAGGCAGTCTATCTTGGTAGACGCGACCATCGCAGCACGTTATATTTACCTTTGCAGCACTCATTTAATAAAGCTTTGCCGCACTTTCTCATTTAGTATTGTCGCACTTGCACTGGAACACTTGCACCGCAGCATTTGATCCCCGGCTGAATGAACTACGTCTCGGTCTGATTCCTTGTATAAGGATACGTCAGCAGCCTATTTCGGTAGGCATGACCGTTGCATGAATGATAGTTTAGGTTTTGGCCTGAACTACGTTTGGTCTGATTTCCTTTATTAAGGAATACGTAGGCGGCCTGCACTAGTAGGTCCGACCATCAGAGCACTTCAAATTCATATCTGCTTAAAAACTACGATAACCTGTTATAACCGACTAATTATGTCTAGGTTATGGAGTTTGGATAGCATGATAAACTATGCATTATAACTCTTACCTGTTGCATTTCTCTCCCGTTTTAATTGAACGAAATTGGAGAGTCAATTGTTTATCAACGATGTTCGTCTACTTAGTAAGCCTTGGGTTACCCGTAGATTCCATCGTTGGGGGCTCTTTAGATACCCCAATTTCATACACATGGTATGTGACTCTGACATGTGATATCAAGAACTGTTCAAACTTAACAAATGTCAAGTTACAGGAGTTAAAAATACGAAAGGCAAAGCAGGATGCGCAAAACAGTGAATCGCGAGGGGTGAAAGTGTCAAATTTGAAACTTCAATAGTGGCATGGCGCAGCCAAAAGGGATGTTGGGCGCTGCGCCATGCAAGCCTTGCGTCGGCGCCAAAGGGGTACTGTAGCCTCTCGGACTTAACGCATTGTGCAATTCGCGAAGGCCATTGTACAAGTAAAGGAAGCCGGCTGAAGAAAATCGATAATTCCCGATGACTCCCTCGTCCCACCTATAAATAAGAGTCCTGGGCTCCCCTCTTCAGTTGTTCAGAAATCATCCGAGAGAAACACTGAAAGAATTCTCTCTGCGTTCTTTCGAAGCGATAGTAACAAGAGGTGTGAGATAGGTGTGTGTAGCCCACTAAAGCTTCCAAACCCCGTCTAAACTCCGCCAAAACTTAAATCCACCGGTTATAAGTGATCCCTAGCCTAGTAGTTAGGTATCCACCTTACTTCCCAGGCCCAAAAATCCCAAAGTAAGTCGTACTCTGCCCGAGTAATGAGCTGAAATACACAAAAATTAAGTCGTTATTCCGCCCAACCAAAAAGGCCAAAACCTTCCGAAATAAGCTGTCACTCTGCTCGAGTGAACAAGCCAAAGTCATCCAAAATAAGCAGTCACTCTGCCCGAATAAAAACAACAAACACACAACCACAACAAAAAAAAAAAAAAAGACTCCCTCTCCCTGAAAGACAGAGCGAGCACACTACCGCTCTAAAAGGTAATAGCCTTTAAGGGAATTTTATTTACCTGTTCATTTATTTATTATTTAAAGTTATTATTTAAATCCGGCCCAATGTAGTCAATGTAAGCCGTTGTGCTGCCCGGATTAGAATAGGAAATATTATATAAAAGAGCCGTTATAATGACCAAATATTTTTAAATACATTTGTAATAATTGTAAGGAAATGGCTGCAAGTCCGTAAATAATGTAGCCACAGATGTATTTGTTTTATTTTCCTGTCTTTTAATGCTTTATTTATCTACTAAATAAATATAATAATAAGCATACTTTAGCCAAAAACGATTTTGAGACCGAAAGGGCGAGTTGGGTGCCTAGCACTTTCCCAACTCGTAACTTAGCCTTCGAACTCGTTTTCTTGTTCTCTAGTTTATTTTTCTTTTTTTTGGTTTTGCTTTATTTTGCCTTAAAATAAAGATGGCGACTCTAAAACTTTTTGGATCCAGTGGGGCCTCGCAACATTCCTTCTTTGCACTTTTCTGTTTTCCCCTAAAAAAGTAAGAATGGGAATGGAAGGGTGATGTATTCACATATCCTCGTATCCCCTAAAAAAGGGATAGCTTAATGCGGGAAACCTAAAGCTCCCATAGTAATCCGAAACTGGCCATAAGATTATTTTTAATAAAATCCATAGTGGGGGCGTCGCAATATCCTTTTTTCCACTTTTCTGTTTTCCCCTTAAAAAGGGAAAATGAGAATGAAAGGGTAATATGCATTCCCATATCCTGGTATCCCCTAAGAAAGGGATAACTTGATGCGGGAGACCACAAGTTCCCATATTAGATCAAAAATCCACTAAAGGCAATCGAGGCACATTCAAACGCGCTAAACAAGGGAGGGTGGAACGAGAGAAGTGGATGTCACCGCATCTGGTATCTCGCACTTTTGATTTCGTCTTCCCCTAAACAAGGGAGGGTGGAACGAGAGAAGTGGATGTCACCGCATCCGCACGTACGTGCACCCCTACC
This sequence comes from Codonopsis lanceolata, assembly GCA_013146195.2. Classification (NCBI taxonomy): domain Eukaryota; kingdom Viridiplantae; phylum Streptophyta; class Magnoliopsida; order Asterales; family Campanulaceae; genus Codonopsis; species Codonopsis lanceolata. Next base: position 77,125,256 of record CM028378.1, on the reverse strand, counting down.
CAAAGGCGCGCGGGGCGCGGGCGCACCGTCCCAAGAACCCACACTTACCCCCAACGCAATCCTAGCTTTATGGAGTAGTATTGGCCTGAAAATTCTAGGAGCAGGGTTTCAAAATGATAGTACTAAAATACTGGAGCGATGGAGGGAGGAGAAGGTAGCCATACTAGGTGATGAATTTATTTAGGGCAAAAAAAAAAAGAGGATCTGGCATGGATGATCCAAAGAAACCTTCAGTGAATTTATGGTGAACTGGTGCCGCTACGTAGATACTCCATACAAGCGTTATCTGGAATATGGGGTGTCAGATGGTTGTGAATGCATCGACCTTCCGAGGAGATGCTCGGGATAGACATACCGATGCGCTCTAATGGTTACAACAAAGGGGTTACTTCCCCACTGCGGCCACAGTGGAGGCGTGTGCGTATAAGAACAAATATGCCAGCTGGACTCATGCAAATGCCAAGTAATTGTTTACTTAACAAATTCTCAAGTAGACAACGAGGTCGACAAGAGCGATCTTGTTCAAGAAAAATAAGTATTCTCATCAATAAATCAAGTAGGATTGAGCTCGACAAGAGCAAACTCAACATGTCAAATAGACATTCTATTATATGACATTTAAAATCAAGCATGATAGTCAATCCAATTCAAGGGTCTAGACCTACTATTCTAGTGAAATGCATTTAGAACGTCGTAGGGATTGATCATTGAGTCATTTCTATAAATTCATCCAATTAGAGTTTAAACACTAATTGTATTCAAAACTCTTTTCTAAGTACTCGTGTAGGTTAGTCTAGGTCATTAATCCAAAGAATAACCATAGCCAAAAATTATCATCAATTCCTAAATTATGGAACCCTAGAATCATAAATTCTAAAAGTTATTAAAAGCCAAAGGTCCAAGAACAATAGTCATTCCAAATGAAGCATAAAACACATTTAATTCTAGGCTTAAGACCAAAATCACAAGATGAACATATCATTCAAAATTCTCAAAATCTCAAATCATCCTAAAACATGATATTAACATGGCAAAGGCATGAGAGACATGAAATAAAGGGGATACCATGGCATTTCTATCATACATCCTAAGGGGAATCAATAACTTACCTTACACCAAGGAAAAAAGATGAAATAAAAGAAATCTAATCGATGAGAATCGTGCTCCTCATCGATAGCTTCGATTTGGTTGTCTCGGATTGGAAATCGGAACACGGGAGCTCAAGTTATGGAGAAAACGTCTAGTAATCTCACCTCACCATTCACACTCTCAAGCTCATGAAGAATGAGGAAATGGCCTCTTGGTGACAGCCACAAAGGGGGAAAAGACTTATATATGACATGCAAATGTGAGTGGAATTCCACATATCACAACGACAATGAAAGGGATTAGGCTCCTAATTAGGGATCAATATTAAGTAAACTTAGCTAGGGTCTAATACATGGGATTAGTGTCCTTAATGATGGAGGGTTCAATGGCTAATTGGGTCACAAATTCGTAATTGCAGAAAATCCCGTAGGGCTGGAAATATGGTTGGGCGGTCGCCCAGCCTGATCACTCAGTCCCCTTTCATCACAGCTTACGGATTTTACGCTTTCGCTCGTCCAGGTGGCGAGCGAAAGAGGTCGGATGGCCAAAATGACTTGAAAGTAAGTCCCAAATGTGTCCAATTCAACCCCAAACCATATGGGATGTTTAACACACTCAAAACACGTCTGAAACAAGTCTGAACATCACCGTAAAGGGTTGAACTGGCAACGAACATCGAACGAATCAGCAACGAGTTAAACGAAGATACAATGAACATGAATGAACATTCTTAAACATTTCAAGGACTATAATACAAGGTCTAGGATTCAAGTTAGCAATTCACGAGCGTCAGAGACACAAAACAAGGGAAAAGGGAAGACAAATCGAGAGACCCTAAGAGTCAAAAGGTTAAATGAAGCAAGAAGGCTTATGAACTCTCAACCATGCACACAATTACCAAGATTCAAGTTATAGAACATGTAAGAAAGGTATTAAGGCTCTAGTAGGACTTAGTTAAGTGCTACGACGATACACGAAGCAAGAATAACAAAGCATGCAACGTATAGAAGGCATACAAGCAACTACGATCATGGTTGACCTAATGCAAGCATGATATGGACAACATGAACTCAAAAACATGGTAAGGCACATAATGACCATATCAAACAAGTATAGAAGACATGTTATAGAAGTAGGTTTTTGGTTCTCACATAAACTAATTGATCCATTAGGCCTTAACCAAGATCACTTAAGTTTAAATAAATGTTTACTAACTCAATATTGGGGTAGGTTTACTATTAACAAACCCAACTAGGAAAGTCAAAACACCAAAAATCAGTCAGTAAATAAACAGAGGCAATGGGGTTGCCTTACCTTCACCTAATGCGATCGCTTTAAATACAGAATGTTGGTTCTGAAGTCTGTTATGGACATGGTCACCATACCAACACAACGTGACCACCTTCGCTACAACGTGGTTGCTTCACCCCTCACAACGCTACCAAATAAAAAACTTGGAGCACTGTGTTTTCTGGCTTGAGACGCGATCACTTTACACTTGTAGCGATCGTCTTCCCTCACAACATGGTCATCGTGTTCACCACAATGTGACGCAGTAAACTTCAAATACCATCCTATTTTTCCTGGCACCAAACACAGTCGCCATACATATGGAGACGCGATCGCGTCTCCTTTCCTACAAGAAAGCTTACCCAAACTCAATCAAAACCGAATCAAAACATACCAACACGCTCAAGTCCAATTCAAACACATATTTAGCATATTAACTCATATATACATACACAAAACAATTAACAATTACATTTTGAAAATCCTTGGGTGTTACAAGGCCATATCTACCCGATCAGGGATATGCAGTCACCAAATAAGCATTCCTAGAAGCTAGAGTATGTAACAGGTGCCACATACCTCTTGGATGGTCAAACGTGCCCGAGATTACAGCCTTAACACTACTAGAAAATTATCTTTACATGATGGCCGAAATCAATCGCCAATACTAAAAAACCATCGCCTTAGACAATATGTGATGGTAAAAACAATCACCGGTTTCATCGCATAAAGCCTTGTCATTTGAAACTTTAAGTGATGGTAAAAGTTGTTGCATTATCTCATAGATTTTAGGTGATGGCATAAACAATCACCTAACATGAAAATTAATATTTATTTTTTTAATTCATAAAAATACAAAGCCATCGCATAATCTATGAAAAGACGATTGTTAAATCATCACCTTAGTACTAAACAAGTGATTGCTAAAGCAATCGTCTTCATAATAGACGATGGCTTATTCAATCACTTTAGAGGACGTTAGGCAATTGATATTTCCATCATGTTATCTTGAAATACGCGATTGTTTTAACCATCTCTCTAGTGAGCCATAAGTGATTGCTTTGGTCATCACATTATTTAAGAATACGCGATTGCTTTAACCATCGCTTTATCTGAAGTTACACGATTGCATTGATCATTGCTTTATCTCCATATGCGCGATTGCTTTTATAATCGTTTTATTGCGGCATACATGATTGTTTTTTCCATTGCTTTATCTTTGAATATGTGATTGTTTTGGTTATCGCTTTATATTAAAGTACGCGATTGCATTAACCATCACTTTATTGCTATATGTGATATCACATCATTCCTTATACGTGATTGTTATTGTCATCGCATTAGCTCCTATTAAGCGATGGCTTCTACAATCTAATACCCTATAAAATGTGATAGCATTCACCATCACTTTTAACATAATTGATTTTTCCCTACCTAGCTCGATATCAATCATTTTCATAAATTTATATCACATTTATATATCAAAAACATACAAAATATTCCAAATCAAGCGACTCATAATATTTCATATTAAAGAATTATGTCATATAACATCATCTAGCAAAATATGTTGTTCAATAAGTCAACATCAAAATACTCATAACTACCCTTAATAATCTAAAAAAAAATTGCTTAAAATCCAACTTTACGCATCAAATAGTAGATGATTTTCAAGAGAAAATAACTCAGAAAAATCAATCATCATTAGACTCAGATTCATCATCGTTATCACAATTATCTTCAGTGCCAAAATCATCACAACCACGAGAAGACGAAGGACCATCTGGACCATCCGGAACACTTGAAGCAAAGATCACCGAAACCATCATTTAGGAGTAGGAGACATATGAGCGGGACGAACAGTGAAATGAGGAGGAACTGATATGCCGAACTTTTCAGAAATGCCTTGCATATATCGAGACATCTTTGAAATATAACTACCTTGCTCAGAAATATAACTACCCTGCTCTGAAATATAACTACTCTGACTATTCACAATTTTGTACAATTTCGCTTTGTCTTTCTCCAACCTCTCAAGTTTCTTCGAATGCTTTTAAAATGCAATGTGTGTGTCATAGTCTTTTGAGACATCTGTTTTACTTCATCTTTCCGCCAGTCGTCCAATGAGTCTACCCCTCGTCACACCCCAACACATTCTGCAAAATCTCTAAACCAGATCCAATTGCACACGCTTTCATCTGGGGCTAATCCATGTTTTTCGTAATTTATTTGCATATTCATCCTAACAAAATAAAACACATGTAATTAATATATGTGTATGCTCAAGAGAAACAAAAAACATGGCATGGCATCAACATAAACAATAAACAACATGAACACGAAGAGCAACATAAACAATAGACTAAATATCAACCCAAATCCCTACCTAAACACGAAAAGCAACATAAACACATTTAAATTGTCCCTAATGTTCCTTATCATGAATTATATATTATTGACATTATGTTCCCTCTGTTTTAAACCACATATAAAAGAGAGATTGATTAAGAAAAAAGAAGTACTAAAATTGTAAGTTATATCGGATCTCCATATCCTTACTCACGAGGATTGTACTTTGGCATGAATGCATTGCTCACCGACAAGCTTGACCGACTTCAACTCGGTTTGACTCATGATAAATTTTAACCTCGTAACACATACTAAACATAGGCAAAACGAAAGACTCCCACCAAGAGTTGTGGTGCAAGTCCTGTTTTAAAGTGAAGATAAGCAAGAATGCAATAGCCAACGAACGTTGTTTATCCGTAATTCCTTTTCGCCTCGTTCAAAAAATTGTTATACGGGCTTGGATTTGAAACAATTTTTTTAATGAATTTATCATAGAATTTAACCCTAAATTCAAAAATCAAAAGCCCTAATTTCGATAAATATAATAATTTCAACAAATTCATCAATCAAAATATCAAATTAGTTAATCAAGTAATCAATAAATCAACTATATAAACCCAAATTAAAAAATCAAAAGCCCTAATTTTGAATAAAAAGATAGATCATAAATTCATAATAATCATGAAATAGAATTCGTAACTATGAATAATAATTGAGAAAGTCAATTACCTACTTGAGAGAAAGAGAAAGTCAATTACCTACTTGAGAGAAAGAGAAAGAAACTTGAGTGATCAAGCTCAAGCTTGTGCCGCTTTTCCGCCCTTCGCTCAAAGATTGTAAACGAACTAACCTAGGTTTGGGGAAAAAAATTACCTAAATTTATTTCTAGTTTTTCTAAGATATATATCCTTTTACAAATAAATTAATAAATAAAATTTCTTTTCAACATCTCTAAATACTTAAATTAATTAAAACATGCGAACCACTAATATAAGGGACCATTATTATCATTTAAATTTTCAAAATTGATTAAATAATATTCTCTCGGCTCAAAAATTAAGTTATAAAAATATCATTTTATTACGAAGGTTATATCATTCAATACTAAATCATGTTGCTAATAGAAGTTTTTCTTTCTGACGGCTCGTGAAGGGCGTTGCCCAAGACTAGAGCTGTCAAAACTGAGTCCGACCCATAGGCCCGGTCGAGTCCACCCGACTTTTCAAGGGCCTAGATCTCAAATTAGAAGGCCCGGAAAGCAAACCTCTTTGGCCTGGCCCACCGTGTTTGGCGCGAACTTTAAAAGCCCAAAAGCTCTGGCCACCGATTATATAATTGACAAAGTTAAACTTAATTAAAAAATAAAAACTAAAACAAAACCTAAAAGGCAAAAACTAAAAGGCAAAAAAAAAAAAAACTATCGAACAAATTTTCTTTTTTTTTTAGTTGGATGAATTTATGACATAGTATGATCTATTATCAAATCATTGTTCTATTTTTGGTTGAAACTCATATTCTAAATTGATGAAAGTGGCACTTACAAAGAGGAACTGGAGTTGATCTTCCAAGTTCTAATCTAGTTTAGTATGGTTGTAGTTAGTAATTTATCGAAACTGATCTATTCAATTGGGTATCTCTATTTGATATTAACTAATAAAAAACCTCAATAGTATCGCTTTTGACTTTTCAGATCTATAAAATTTAAAATAAACCACATCATTCAGAATCAAAGCATCATATTGGCCTACACAAGAAAGTATTGTACCCCCAAAAAAGATAACTAGTCCCTCCCAATATAAGCACCTGACTAACATAAAGAGCTAAAACTGAGCTCAGCCTGGCTAGCTTACAAAATGAGTGCTCCCGAGCCTGACTAACATCAATGATTCAGTTGTCAATAAATTTTTAAAATATAATAAATTACAATAAATGACAGAAAAGATTGAGATATTAGTATGTGGACACGAAATTGAAGCAAATATATAAAACCAATATAGGAATACATTAAATAGATTAAAAAATTTAGAAAGTGACAAAAAAACAAGTGTAATTCGGTTAAGTTTAACCACTAGACATTCATTTTAAGGAGTTAGGACTAGATGAGCCAACTTCTCCATTTTCAGTATACACTTTCAAAATTGGAGCTCATTTCTCAGCTTGTTTACAGAGGCACACCAAAAACTTTACACACCATGCACAATTACAGCCAGAACACTTGGACGACTAATATCTAAAAATTGATACTTAAATTGACATCAGGCCACACGGAAATTGCAAACATAAAATGCACCAAACATAGCATTGATACTTTAATTGATAAATTTTATGTTTCCTAGTTTTACCACATTTTATTCTTGATATTGAATTGTAGACACCAAACATAACATGCACCAACCTCCATATTCCATATAGCCATTCCAATCAAGAACATAAACAAACATGAAAAGTCAATCCATTAGCCATGATCAATGTATCAAACGAGACAAGTATAAATCAAAATTTAGATGCCCAAACACATTGACATTCAACTAGAACGAGTAAAAGAAGTACCTCTCTGTATTTAAGCAAGTAGGCCTTGAGTGGCTCAATATATTCCTCGAAACCCAAGGTAGCCATTGCCCATAACAGATCATCACCGTTAATTGTCTTTCGTTACTCCCTTTGGCACTTATCACTTGGCCTAAAATTTGAACCCAACAACCAAATTATCACATTAAATCCTCGAAGATCAGTATTTTGACTAATAAGGTCTTCGGCAATATCCAGAAATTGAAAGCAGTAAGCAGAAACCTAATAAACTATTGTATATCTTTTACAGTATGAAGAAAATTATGTTTTTTATTACATTTAAATGGACAATGAAGATTGAAGAACACAAGTACAATACAATATACCTTCACTAGAAGCATTATGAAACTGAGTCATAAATTCCTACAGCACGCAAAATGAAGGAAAATGTGTGTTTATGATAATTATAAAATCCCAAGAAGTTATCGAGCAAATAGATTTCTTTCCTATCAGTTCACAGAAGCTCCTATTTCTATTACTTGGAAAAAGCATTCTTTTATCCACACACATGATTGTTTTCCAAAAAAATTCCACCCACAAAGCTAGAATAAGATGTTCACACACGACAACTTACTCCCTCCATCTCAAGAAAATAGTATACTTTCTATATTAGAAAGTCAATTGGGAACTATATAACAAGATAAATTGAAAAATTCCCAAATTTGCATAGAAATTGAAAAAAAAAATTAGACTAAGAGATCCTAACTTGCCCTAAAATAAAAAAAAGTTTCACCAACAAATTGAAATACGAAAAGAACAAATGAGAAAACTAGTGTGCCCTATATTTTACAATCACGAATTAAACATGTAGTATAATACAACACACACATATATATAGAGAAGCGTACCTTGAGAAAGAGCTTTTGTGGAATTAGCAACACAATAATGGTTGTGAAGATGACAAAGAATTGAAGAGTTGTGGCCATAAAAAAAGAGTAACAAATAGCAGTGTGAAGTGCCAAAAAAACGAGAGAAATTGAGATAGAGAGAGAGAGATTGTAACCGGTGTGCTGTATTTAGCGATTCCTCGAATTGCTTGTGCAAAGTCTCTGCTCTCTATCGATTGAATGTCTAAGTTAATTTGGGGAATACCTATGCAGAGGGAATTTGGCAAAAACCTTGTGTGGAGGGAAGTAAAGTGAGGAAAGTAAAATCTTGGGGAGAGAAGTTTATGGGAAATATTTGGAGGCGATGGAGAAGGATGGAGCAAAGGCTGGACGCAAAGAATAACCTGAGCAGAGAATTGGAGATTTGAGGATTTAGATAGTTGATTTAGGGATTTCACAAAGGGAAGAGTGTTTTTGGCGGTAATAAGAATATTTGGGGATTTTGGGGTTGGCGGTGGAGGGAGTTTTAATTTTGGGGAACATGATTATTAATTGACTTGAAATTATATTTTTATAATTTCAAATACTTTCTTTGTTTCGGTCCTCGTTTGAAAATTAATTTTTTTTTATGAAAATTACAACTTTAGTAGTTTATTAGTAATAAAAGAATATTTTTTATGTCTTATTTTTTAAAGTGGACTTTTAAATGATACATACCAAAATGAAATAGTAGACTTTTACCCGAGTGGAAGGAGTACAAGTGATTGTTCCATACATATCCTTATTATTTAAAAACAATTAAAAACTTATGTTCTTATTTAATAACACAACCGACTTTTAAATAATTTACAAATGTACATGGTTTTGATTATAAATATTATTTTGAAAAAATAATATTTCATATTATATTTTCATTATTATTTTA
>CM028378.1:76986166-77116108 GCA_013146195.2 Codonopsis lanceolata | reverse complement strand
TAACGACAATGAAAGGGATTAGGCTCCTAATTAGGATCAATATTAAGTAAACTTAGCTAGGGTCTAATACATGGGATTAGTGTCCTTAATGATGGAGGGTTCAATGGCTAATTGGGTCACAAATTCGTAATTGCAGAAAATCCCGTAGGGCTGGAAACATGGTTGGGCGGTCGCCCAGCCTGATCACTCAGTCCCCTTTTCATCACCTGAGCTTCTGGATTTTACGCACTCGCTCAGTCACCTGGCTGAGCGAGCGCTCAGAGGTCTGGATGGCCAAAATGACTTGAAAGTAAGTCCCAAATGTGTCCAATTCAACCCCAAACCATATGGGATGTTTAACACACTCAAAACACGTCTGAAACAAGTCTGAACATCACCGTAAAGGGTTGAACTCGCAACGAACATCGAACGAATCAGCAACGAGTTAAACGAAGATACAATGAACATGAATGAACATTCTTAAACATTTCAAGGACTATAATACAAGGTCTAGGATTCAAGTTAGCAATTCACGATCGTCAGAGACACAAAACAAGGGAAAAGGGAAGACAAATCGAGAGACCCTAAGAGTCAAAAGGTTAAATGAAGCAAGAAGGCTTATGAACTCTCAACCATGCACACAATGACCAAGATTGAAGTTATAGAACATGTAAGAAAGGTATTAAGGCTCTAGTAGGACTTAGTTAAGTGCTACGACGATACACGAAGCAAGAATAACAAAGCATGCAACGTATAGAAGGCATACAAGCAACTACGATCATGGTTGACCTAATGCAAGCATGATATGGACAACATGAACTCAAAAACATGGTAAGGCACATAATGACCATATCAAACAAGTATAGAAGACATGTTATAGAAGTAGGTTTTTGGTTCTCACATAAACTAATTGATCCATTAGGCCTTAACCAAGATCACTTAAGTTTAAATAAATGTTTACTAACTCAATATTGGGGTAGGTTTACTATTAACAAACCCAACTAGGAAAGTCAAAACACCAAAAATCAGTCAGTAAATAAACAGAGGCAATGGGGTTGCCTTACCTTCACCTAATGCGATCGCTTTAAATACAGAATGTTGGTTCTGAAGTCTGTTATGGACATGGTCACCATACCAACACAACGTGACCACCTTCGCTACAATGTGGTTGCTTCACCCCTCACAACGCTACCAAATAAAAAACTTGGAGCACTGTGTTTTCTGGCTTGAGACGCGATCACTTTACACTTGTAACGCGATCGTCTTCCCTCACAACATGGTCATCGTGTTCACCACAATGTGAACGCGTAAACTTCAAATACCATCCTATTTTTCCTGGCACCAAACACAGTCGCCATACATATGGAGACGCGATCGCGTCTCCTCTCCTACAAGAAAGCTTACCCAAACTCAATCAAAACCGAATCAAAACATACCAACATGCTCAAGTCCAATTCAAACACATATTTAGCATATTAACTCATATATACATACACAAAACAATTAACAATTACATTTTGAAAATCCTTGGGTGTTACAAGGCCATACCTACCCGATCAGGGATATGCAGTCACCAAATAAGCATTCCTAGAAGCTAGAGTATGTAACAGGTGCCACATACCTCTTGGATGGTCAAACGTGACCGAGATTACAGCCTTAATCCCAACCATTTTGCCCATGATCAAGCTAAGACTTATTATCTCATTCAAATCAGCAATCGATGCCAATCAACTAAAGATTATCTTTACTATGGGCTATAAATACCCCATCCTAAATCGTAAAAGGTAGGCCAAATTTCAAATTCCCCCCCCCCCAAAAGTATACGTACACCCGATTAGCTCACTACCCAACATAAGTTTTGTGCCAATTTGGTATCTGATGTTACCATTTGTGTCAAATAGCTACCTAAGCCCAACATCAGTTAATGAAAAAATGTTAAGTCTCATGTGCTCTTGCACGTGATAGGTATTTTGGTCATTTCCCTATGGAGGGAAGTCGTTGACAACATGCCAACAAACAAATATGAAATCCCTAATTATGCATTTAGGGCTTTCGACTTCATGAATTTGGTACAATCGAGAGCGATTTAGTGAAACACAGATAGGGTTTACAAACACTTAAGGAAATGATGAACACCCGTCATGGACAATCTCATAATATTGTAGAAAAGGATGATCCCGACGCAGTTCATAGTAAGTTTTTTTGATTTTTTTTTATTTTTGTAAGTTTAATAGTTTGACTTTTAATTCACTAATACGTATGTCTGAGAAGAATGTGAGTATAGACTTGCTTTGCATGACAAAATTGAACTTTTTACTCATCTTTGTAATGTATGACTTTACAGAGTAGTTATATTTCATTAGGGTTTTGTTGTGCTTTTAATTCAGTTGAGTATTGTTTGTATATTGTCATATGGTCCATGTCAAAATGTAAATAGCTTTTGTATAACCCATATGTGACTGTGGATTGCTTTTTTCCTTGTGTGACTATGAGTATTGGCCTTTGTATTATTTTGTATGGCCCATGTCTAACTATTTTGTATCTTGGTTTTATGAAAATTAATGAATGCAGCCAATATAATCTGTTATCCCATAAACGTCTGTTTAATATTGATTTTGTACACACATTGGAGTATTTTTTTCTTTATATTGCCATTTACTTTTTGTGTGAAATAATGCATAGTGGAACAATGTGCTAATATTCCCCTGGATAATGGTCCCCCCCCCCATGGCATGTCCCTCTCTTCACCCATTTTGAATTAATAATACCCATCAAGATTTGTTTTTCGTCATCTAATTAGTTTTTTTCTTTGTTTTTCTTTGTTTTTTTTTTGTCTTTGTTCCTAATCCATATGAAGACCTGCAACTTACTATTAGGGTCCACGATCGTGTCTTATTTTAATTAATTCCTTGCAAGTGGACAAGACTATTGTAAAATAGCTTGGGAAGCAAGGGTCGAACCACATAGAGAAGAAGAATACAAATAGTAAGAATATCGGTAGCAATTTTAAACTAAGGTGGTTTTTATTGATTTTATCTAAACTAATTATTCTACTAAAATAGTAAATTTAATTAAACTAGGCAGCAGTCACAGTTTATGAAGATCTTATGGAGGAGGGAAATCTAGGATTAGGGTTTCACTTGTATCTACCCTATAGCTTATTCAAATAAAGTATCATTCAATAACTTGGGTTCGTTCACGAAAGATAGATATAGCCTGTTGAATTACCGTTCAGTCTCCATCTCCAAATAGGTCGTCCATTCTATATCTTAGGCACAAGAACATATGGATCCTAATTGTCACTTAGGTCATATATGGAACCTGACCCTAACTTATCACTCTGGTGCATCGATAGGTTAAATTTATCATGATGGTGAGCCAGTGTACGACATATGCATTTGGCCGTGCAGTTATCCGCACCTCTAGGGCTTTATTACTTGCGATTACATTCATTTTTTCAAATCGAGATAATAAATGGGTTGATAAACACCATGATCAACAAGAATTAAATGAATAAAAATATATATTAAGCCATAGATTCGATTCAAGTTACTCCCAACTCCTAGATTAATGGATATTTAGTTCATCCTTGAAGATGAACAGCACAATAAGATGAAGGATTAGATGGATCGATCTTCAAAACTATAATTAAAACAACTAAACTACGTAATACAATCTAAATCATACGCTAAACCTGTTTAAAAATACTTCCTTGACGTCCTTTGGCTTTGGCTACCGTCCTTTATTTATACCAAGGAGTTGTAGGGGAATAGGAGGTTCAATCCAGCTTGAAAACCCCGTGAAGTCGGTTTTGGGGACCTTGCGGCCGCATGAGGTCTTGACCTTGCATCCGCAAGGGTCTGATTCTGAGAGGCCGACTTTCTGCCTACCTTGCAAAGGCAAGGTCTTTTGACCTTGCGGCCACAAGGTGGCCAGAATCTTTCTTCTGTCTTTCTTCCAATTTTCCACTTTGGCCCCTTCCTCGAAATCTTCACTAAAAGCTTCATAAATCACATAAATCCACCTAAAACCCTGAAACTCATAAAATAGCTCAAAAACACATATCAGTAGCCAAAAGCCTCGTGGAATTGCTCAATTTAAGTCATAAAAGTACCCATTAAAGACGTATAAAATACGTCCATCAAATACCTCCAAACTTAGACTTTGCTCGTCTACGAGTAAAAAATACTTATAAATACAAAATAAACATTAAAAAATTAAGAAAATCTTTTTGGAGGGTGACACTATTTACACTCTTCTAGAAACCCACAAACTCAACGAGACTCTTACGAGTGACTCGACTATGCAGATAGATCCAAAAACTAATAAATACAAAAGCAGGTAAAAATTATTCTAAAAACAATAAAACAAAAATCTTTTTGGATTCAACCTCAAGTCATAGGAGCATGACATATCAAAGTAGTCTCAATCAGATGCTCACCACATATGTGCAGACTAATCACAGAAAAAAAACTGACTTATACTCAAACTGCTATCGGTCTTAAGTTCTCCGTGTGTGTGTGATCACCAGTCATAAAGAATATCTTAACTAAAACAGTTTTATTAAGCTAAGCACCACATTCATTTAAAAATCAGAATTTAAATAAAACCAATGCAACACAGAGTATGAGATCTACCATCCAAACCCGGTCTATTACAGAAAGAGAGATCACCAAGGATTTTAAAAACTTATACATCCATCCCATGCACTTCTATGTATGACATACAATGCTCTCCTGCCCCAATTACTTGCAATAGCTAAGATTATTCTAACACAGTGAGCTTGCGAATAATATGAATATGAAGTGGAGATCAATTTACATTCCTTACCATCAAATCAACAAACACAAACATTAGCAAGAAGATCAATAGGTCTTTAATAGCTTGTAATGTAATGCCTTGGTGTAGGGGGATATGATGGAAAGGGAATAGAATAGAAAGTGAGAGAGCAAGACTACCCTTTACCCCTAATACTTCCAAGCAAAAGGAAGTTTTTCCCAATTAGGCTAGGACCTGCAAACACCATAAGTAGGGGTTTTCTTTTCTTTTTTTTTTCTTTTTCTTTTCCGCCCAAACTTGTTTTGTACAATATATCAAGCTAAAAATATCTAGTATTCTTTTTCAGCAGAATTTTTCTATCATATTTTTCTCTTGAAAGTTATGCTTCCATTTGAATCTTCTTGCACTATTCTTCTTCCGTTTCATTTTTCGTCGATCTATTTTTATTTTTATTAATTTTTTTAAAATTATAGATGGGAAGAAGAAGTCTTAGGAAAACTTTTTGACTGAAAATTGGTCCTGTATAATTAATTTCCACTCACATCCTACTCTCTCAAAGGGTAGGCTAAAATGTTTAGGCTTTAGGGTTAAGTCAGTGTGGGTAAAAGAAACGAAGTCGAATGTGGATTCAATGTGTGTTTAGCACACTCCATTCTTTTTAATTAAGTTCAAAGGGGACACTAGGGATATTTTTAGTAAAGGTCGGGAAATATTTAGGCTCAAACGATCCAAAGATGGCCTATATCATATCTTAATGCCAAAATACTTATGCATTTTTAAAAAAAGTAAAACACATAAAATATCATATCAATTATGGAAGTTGTGCAATCGAGGATTTAGCATCACTGGATTTCACATAAGCATTCGCTAAAACAAATGGTAGAGGCAATCGAGACTAACATGAAGACACAGTTCAAAAGTGTGCTTGAGATATATATGTAAGAAAAATTTAAGGGATCTAACTTATCATGCAATTGACCCTAAGTTACAATTTAATGCAACAATCATGTTAGGACATCTATTTTTCATATTCTTGTTCATATCTTGTTATTAAAATGAAATGTGTGCTATAAACTTTATAAAAATATTATAATCAATCCATAATTATGACTGGTGTAGGTGCACAAAGATTTGGAGAAAATCAAAAAAATTGCAGAATCAAGTAAATTCCAGAATGATTTATAGAAAAGTTATGTGGTTCATTACATTAACTCCTCATCGACTGGAATGACCACACAAAGACTTGAGGATGAAAATTTTGAATTACAACTTTTTTTAAGAGAATGGAGATAGGTTGATGACACAATTGATGATGGGTCCCCATAATGGGTACTCGAAATAACCAAATATTAGTGTATTCTGGTCAAGGCAACCTTTCCGAAAATAAGAAAACATAAAAAGCAAGAAAATAGAGTGAGGAGACGAGACGATAGAAGGACAAAAAAATTTCTCTCGTCCTAAAAACGTAGCCCAACTCCACTCTTCCTTAGGCTGGGACCTGCAAGGACCTTGGGTTTAAAATTCCCCTCCCAAACATAAATTCTATTTTGTCCTCAAAATTGAGGAATATCCTATGAGAGGGTTAATGGAGGAGAAATATCAAAAGGACATAGTTGGCCCACCTAACGAAAGAGGAAGAAACTTGGGCTCCGACTCATGGTGAGTCGGGAGGAAATAACGAAGGAGGACGAAACTCGGGGATCATGCCAGGTGGCATCCCAAAGTATGTGGAGACATTATTCCCCACCTGGTTAATCCAACCAAAGAAATGAGTCTGGTCGGCACGCAGTTGTGCCAACTGCTGATTCATCATCTCATTTTGGAGCATGAGCTCCTCTTGCCTGTTGGAGATCGCCTCCAAGGGATCCTCCTCCTTTGGTAGCTCCTCACGTGGGCCTCTCTCACGTGGCTGGCAAGGGTGCTCAAATAGTAGCACCCTAGAAATGTTGGGAACCTCCCGAATTCTCTCCGCATCTGGAGTCCAAACGACTCCAGCCCCACTACACAGTCCGGTAATCAAACTCGGGAACGCGAATCCCGCGTTTGTCATACCTCTAATAAGGGTCTGTATTTGGCCGTTGATCAGACGGCCAACATCGACAGACCAACCGGTAAGGATGGTGTAGATCAAAACAGCCTTAGACAAGGTCACCGTGTGCTGGTGATTGGAAGGCATGAGACGTGCAAAGATAAATTTGAGCACGGCCTTAGCCGTGTTCGTGAGATGGGTCTCGTCTATGGTGTGGGCGCGGAATGGTGGGTTTTGGTTGTAGGTCCAAACCACATTAGGTGTTGCGATTTCCGCATTTACCACCTGGAGAGTAACGGGGTCAGAAAGGTGGAGGCTCAACTGGTCAGCACCCCTTGCGAAATTGGTGGTGCCGAAAGAACGGTTAATGCTATGGGACGAAAAGTCAACGGTCCTACCCCTAACATCAACAGAATCTAGCACCTCGCTAGCCAAACCTATACACCCGTTGGCGTAGAATTCTCGGACTAGGGCCACAATGGCCATGCCCTGAGTCACAATAAGATTGCCCCACCTTCGGCGGTTAAATGGGTGTTGGATGCAAAAACACAACACGGGCAAGATTACTCGGTCAAACAACTAATAAAGTGATAAGTATAGTGTCGAACCCACAAGGAAGCAATTTGGTTGTTTTTAATGAGTACCAAGCATGTTGCAATTTTAACTATATTTAGACGATCGATTTTGAGTGAATTAATTAATTAATTAAGCTAAAACAAGAAATCAAGTAAAACAATATTAAAATGAGTTTGACTTCAATGAGAGGGGATCTAGGGTTTTTATTTTCAATTGGCTCTTCCGTTGTGATTTAATAAGGTGTTGCTATTAAAACTATTCTATTTTTTTGGAATTGGGGATTCAAAAATAACCATTAAGGGTTGTCGCTTCGTATAACGGTGCTAATTAACACTATAAATTCACGGGCTTTCAC
This sequence comes from Codonopsis lanceolata, assembly GCA_013146195.2. NCBI lineage: Eukaryota > Viridiplantae > Streptophyta > Magnoliopsida > Asterales > Campanulaceae > Codonopsis > Codonopsis lanceolata. The sequence goes on along the minus strand of CM028378.1, from coordinate 77,108,390 downwards.
TACGTATGGATTTATCCAATTAATCGCTTCCAAACACAAAACCCCAATTGACTATTTTAAAAAGGATTAATAACTTAGATTAACCCGACCCAAAACAACTATGTTGTATTTTCCAAAATTACAAAATCATTTTCATGCATCAAGTAATTTTTGAAATCATGTATTGGGTGATCAAATCAATACAAGCATTAAGAACACAACATAATACCCAAAAAATAAGTGAATAACAATTAATAGCAATAACCCAAATTAAAATCACAACATCCAAGCCAATCTATATCAAAACCCTAGGCAATTAATTTAGTTCATAATGCTAAGAAGGTAAATCAAATCTTCAATGAAAAATATTGACATTAAATAAAAATAGAGATTAAAGTGCACAATACTTTACAATGAAGGAGATGATGAAATCCTAGCATTGGCTTGAGCAACAATGGAGGAACAATGGAGAGAAGATGAAAAATGGAGATAGAAAATTGAAATGTGGCTGAAATTTCTCTCCTTTCTGCTTCCAATTTCTTCCCCCTTTTGTTCCTTTGTTCCAGCCTTGAGTTTTTTTTTCCCATCCCTCTTCTGCCGAATTTTTTAGCTCCCAGATTAATTTCCAAGGCTGCTAGGGCACAAGGGGGACAAATTTGGAAGTTCAAATAAGATTTGAGGGAAAAAAGGGGTAAGAAAGATTGGGTCGCGCTAGAGTCAGGGTTGGACCAGGCAAGGGATCGCGGATTGCCCAGGAGAAATGGGGCACAGGTGGTGAGGGTGATAGGGTTAAGTGGTGGGCTGATCGGAAAGAATGGGTTGGAGCAAGTGTGGGTGACCCGGATCCAGCTGAGAGACACGCGGGTCATCCACTAATGGACCGGGCGACGTGGCTCTTCCTCAAGCCGACAACGCATTAATGAGTGAATGGCCGGCTGTCAGCGCTGCCCTCCAACTTCCATAAATTGTTCCGGTGCCCCTGGGTTTCTGAATGCGGCTGCTGAAGTCCCTCTGCACCCAAACTTCACGAATAAGTCCTCAGTTAGCTTCTGTTAGGTTCTGTTGCCTTTTGTGCTTTGAAATCCTTAACGAAACTTAACGGTAAGTGTCCAAACTTAACATTGGAGCCTGGAATGTCCTCGATTTGCATATATTGAGCCATAGAACCTCGAATATCTTTGAGATACCTACATGAAACACAAAATACATAAAAATTAATATCTCAAACACAATTAATTATCAACCAAAGCTCAAAATAACCAATAAAATTCCAAAAAATTAATGAAAATAATGGGAAAATTACAAGCTTATCAATGGGGCAAGGAGAGCAAAAGTATTCAGCATTAATTCCCCTCTCAGGGATTATGCTCTTGGAGAGCTTTCTGGTATAGCTCTCCGAAGCCTCGAAAGAAATAAAACGGTGGTTATCGTAATGTTGTTCCTCCTCTTGGAAGCGGGATGTGGACGGGCCGATGTTCCTACGTTTAGGGACCATTAAATTTTAAGCACAAAAAAATATAAAATCCACTATCTAAAAATTAAAATAACTCAACCTAACTAAAACAAATAAAGCATGCAAAAATTACGCATAAAAATTCTAACACCCTAACATGCAAATATTTTGACAAGTCAAAATTTTAAATGAAGAGGGATAGAAAATACGTGGATTGAGCAAAGCTTTAATCGTAGTAGGAGATTGGTCGGAGTGTCAAAGCTTTCTTCGCCAGAAAAAATGGTGTTCGCCTTCTTCAAAGCATGATGGAGTTAGATGAGAGTGGAGGTGGGATGGACGTTTCGAAGAAGAGAACACCTGGGTCTTGAAACCTTGGCCGGAATTTGAAGCTTCGCCGGATATTTGTAAGAGAGAGGGAGAGATTTCTGTTTGCCTTAAGAGAGAGAGAGAGAGCTTTGAAATTGTGATCTGCCATTGCTGCCCGGCTGCTGCTTATAAAGGGGACCTTGCGGTCGCAAGGTATTTATGCCTTGCGTCCGCAAGTTGCTCAGTCAACTGAATGCACAGAATCTTAGGATGCAGTTCACGCATCTGGCATTTAAAAGGGCCTTGCGGCCGCAAGTGGTTTTATGCCTTACGTCCGCAAGGTCCACAAAATGTCTTTCGTGATTTCTGTTTCAAAACTTTAGGCAGTTTTTCGTTTAGTCCATCTGTTACGTTCCGTTACATTCGTTAGGTCCGTTTCTTTCCTTCACTTTGAAAATTCTACAAAAACTTCTAAACAAAAATATTAGCAACATATAAATACAACACTACGATGCTTTTCTCCCCCAAACTTGAATTATGACATATTTGAAAATTCAAATTAAATGCCCATAATTAAATAAGACGGAGAACATCATATTTAAATTACACTACGAAAGCAAATAAAATCTCATCAAAGTGGGTTGCCTCCCACCTAGCACACTTGTTTAACGTCTTTGGCTCGACCCAACTGCAAACCTAATCTCTCGGGGGTTCATTGTCAGAGAGATGAATGAGTTCTATTGTTCTCTCGACTGACATGAGTTCAAGGTATGGTTTGAGTCGGTGACCATTAACCTTAAATATTTCATTGGTCTTTGGGTTCTTGATATCAATAGCTCCATGTGGATAAATTCAAACTATAATGAAAAGACCAGACCATTTTGATTTTTATTTTTTTGAGAAATAACTTGAGTCTAGAATTAAAAAGAAGTACCTTCAATCTTGGATGAAACAACTTCTTAGCTAATCCCATATCATGGTATTTCTTGGTCTTTTCTTTATAAGTTTTTGCATTCTCATACGAATTTAACATATGCTCTTCTAATTCATTTAGCTAGAAAAGTCTTTCTTCACCAGCCAAAGTTAAGTCAAGGTTAAGAGCTTTAATGCCCCAATAGGCCTTGTGTTCAATCTCTACTGGCAAATGACAAGCTTTGCCATACACCATCCGATAAGGACTCATACCTATTGGGGTTTTATATGCAGTTCGATATGCCCAGAGAGAATCTTTAATTAAGTTTTGGCTCCCAATCTTTATGATTTGGTCTCACAGTCTTTTCTAAAACTGCTTTTATTTGTCTATTACTAACTTCTACTTGGCCAGAAGTCTGAGGATGATAGGGTGAAGCTAACCTATGAGTTACACCATATTTTCTAAGAATTAAATTTAACAATCTATTAGTGAAGTGTGTTCCTTGATCACTAATTATAGCCCTCGGGACTCCAAACCGAGTAAAAATATCCTCCAAAAACTTGACAACAGTTTGACCATCATTATTTCTAGTAGCTATGGCTTTTATCCATTTAGACACATAATCAACAGCGACTAAAATATATTCATGCCGTTAGAAACTGGAAAAGGACCTATAAAATCAATACCGCAAACATAAAAATTTCGACAACTATATTCATATACAAGGGCATTGCATTCCTTTTACTTATTCACCAGTCCTTTGACATTCATCACGTGTTTTGCAAAATATGTCACAGTCTCTAAAAACAGTAGGCCAATATAATCTATATTGCAAGATTTTCCTAGCAGCTTTATTACCACTAAAATGACCATCACAAGAGTATTCATGACAAAATACCATAATACTTTGTTGGTCTTGTTCTGGAACACATCTCCTAATTATAGAGTCGAACACATTTTGAACAAATGAGGTTCTTCCCAAAAATAGTTTTTTGCATCAGTTAAAATTTTCTTTCTTTGATAAAAATAAAAGTCAGGGTTGATGATATCAGATACATAATAATTGACATAATCAGCATACCAAGGATCCCAATTTTTAACTGCTAATAATTGTTCATCAGGGAAGTCTTCAATCACCGGGATTTTATTATCAAGAAATTGACATTCAAGTAAAGGTAAAAATTCCAACCTAGACAAATGGTCGGCTACAACGTTTTCCGTTCCCTTTTTATCTTTGATAGTAATGTCAAATTCTTGCAATAATAACATACATCTTATGAGCCTAGGCTTTGCCTCCTTCTTACTCAAAAGATATTTTATGGCTGCATGATCAGAGAATATAATAACTTTTGATCCTAACAAGTATGATCTAAATTTTTCTAATGCATACACAACTGCTAAAAATTCTTTTTCTGTGGTTGCATAATTGACTTATGCATCATTCAATGTCCTACAAGCATAATGAATGACATGTGGTTTCTTATCTACTCTTTGTCCTAACACCGCTCCAATTGCAAAATCTGAAGCATCCAACATGATCTCGAAAGGCAAAGACCAATCAGGGCTGGTTAAAATTGGGGCCGATGTCAATCGTTCTTTAAATAATTTAAATGCATTCAAGCACTCTTGGTCAAAAATGAATTCGGTATCTTTTGCCAACAGATTGCATAGAGGTTTACAGATTTTTGAAAAATATTTTATAAATCTTCTGTAAAAACATGCATGTCCTAGAAAACTTCTAACACTTTTAACCGAAGTTAGAGGAGGTAGTTGTGATATAACTTCAATTTTAGCCTTATCAACCTCAATTCCTTTGTTAGACACAACATGACCTAAGACTATTCCATGTTTAACTATGAAGTGGCTTTTCGCCCAACTTAGGGTCAAATTAGTTTCGCAACACCTTTTTAAAACCGATGTTAGATTTTCTAGGCAATGATCAAACAAATTCTCAAATACGTACTGAGAAATCATCCATAAATACTTCAATACATCTTTGCACTAGGTCCGAAAATATAGAAATCATGCATCTTTGAAAAGTAGCTGGGGCATTACAAAGTCCAAAGGGCATTCTCCTAAACGCAAAGGTACTAAGGGACATGTAAAAGTGGTTTTCTCTTGGTCTTCTGGTGCTACTGCGATTTGATTTTAACCAGAAAAACCGTCAAGAAAACAATAATATTCATAACCAGCTAGTCTGTCAAGAATTTGGTCAATAAAGGGCAAGGGAAAGTGATCTTTCCTGGTTGCCGCATTTAATTTCCTTCAAATCTATGCACATTCTATAACCAATGATAGTTCATGTGGGAACTAACTAATCTTTCTCATTCTTAACAACTGTAATTCCTGATTTCTTAGGAACTACTTGGACTGGACTAACCCATTTACTATTAGATATTGGGTAAATTATACATGCATCAAGAATCTTAAGTACTTCTTTTCTTATTGCTTCTTCCATGTGAGGGTTAAGTCTTCTTTGTCTTTCTTTAGAAGGTTTACTACCTTTTTCTAAATGAATTTTATGCATACACATAGAAGGACTAATTCCTTTCAAATCTGCTAAAGACCAACCTATAGCTTCTCTATGTGTCCATAAAACATTTAACATGCTTGCTTCTTGTTCTTCTGTTAAATCCGCAGCAATTATAACAGGTAAAGTTTTACCTTCCCCTAAAAATGCATATTTTAAATGGGATGGCAATGACTTTTATTCTACTTCAGGAGGGGATTTGACAGATGGAATAAATTCAGCAATTTCAGGGTTCACTGTCTCTTTTTTATCTTCCTCCTTAGAGTTCTCTTCTTTTTCTTCATCTAATTTTATATCATCAAAACCAGACTCTTGGTTTTCCACATCTTCTTTACTATTCTCATCTATTTCTATTTCCTCAAAACTAGTTTCCGATTCAAAATCTTCCATTTTGTTCTTATTTTTACTTTTAAGAGCTTCGAATCTTTCCTTCTCTTTTATTTCAGCTATTTGAGGATAAAAGATTCTATCATCATTTCCTACATACGTATCTTTCTCATAGTCATCATCGTCTTGATTTTCTTCAAAAGTTTGGGTTGTAAGATTTTCAATTTCATCAATTGAGAAACATGCATTTATGTCACTCGATCTATTTAACGCATATTTCTATCATCAGGTTCTTCCATTCTTTGATTCATATTTACCGGAGGTACCGGGTTTTCAGGATTTTGAATATTGTTATCCATTGGAGGATCAACCAGAGGATCCTCTTGATTCATCTGCACTTGATTATCAGGCTAGGTTTCCAAATTATCAAGGTCTTCCTAATTCTTTCCAAGATTATTTATATTTTGATTTAATTATACCAATTTAGGATTTGGAGATCTACGACCGTGCATAAAATAAAGAAAATAAAACAATTAACAACTAAAAATAAATAAAATCTTTTTGTATTTTTATTTTTATAAAAACTAAATTTAAAACTACGTTACCAACAAACTAACTATGCAAACTAGCTTGTCCCCGGCAACGGCGCCAAAAATTTGATCGTGTCTTATTTTAATTAACTAGTAGTGATGCTCCCGTGCGTTGCATGGTTTGCACACTTGTCTAAAATTATATACTCAATTAAAATTAAAGAATATACAATTAAAAAGTTGAATATGAAAAAATAAAAAAAATTAATAAAAAGTAAAATTAAAGATAGATCACATAAATTTGAAAAAGTAATTATAAATTTATTTAGATGTATTTCCTTATTCAGAAAGGGATGATTGGATGGAATTCAACAATCTTTGGCATTCGTTAAGTTAACAATTGATAATAGACATGTGCCTCTAAATGACAAAATTTGATAGAGATAATAGTTTTCGATATTTCGTACTAATATAGTAGCTATAAAAAATTGGTTATTGAAAATATAAACATATAAAAATATATTTTATGTCCTCGCATTCTCTTCCTTCTTCATACCTCGTTCTTCTTCTTCTTCTTCATTTTGTGTTTGTGAGTATGATTCAAAATAAATTTGCTTTTGTGTTTATGCTATTGTGCATATACTGTTTGATGAAAGGTCTAAATAGAAATTTGTTCGTTTTTAAATACCCTTTTTGAAACTCGATGCATCAATTTTGAATCACAATGAATCATTTGTAAATTGTGATGCATTGACTTAGATGTGGGTTGCAGATAAGATTCATTAATTTTGAATCATATGTTGATTGTGTACATGAAAGAAGAGAGATGAATGTTTGGTACATTATGATTTAAGGCGTGATGCATAAATTAGATTATGTGATTTAAATTGATGAATTGATTAAGTGATCCGTAGCACACCTTCGGTTCATTAAGATTCGTAGTCTTTTCGCTCTAAAAGTGTCATTTTTAGTTTAAAAAAACATAAAAAACTGTAGCGGTTAAAATTTTTACATAGTGGACGAACCTGAATTTCTCCCTAAAACAAACAACAACAAAAATGACTAGAAATACTCAAAATTTCACATTACCCAAATTTCTCAATTGATTCCATCCAAATTATTATTACTTTAATGAACAACAAATATTAATCTAATTATAATCAATCTGGCCCAAAAAAATCTCAAACACTTGTCATATAGATAAAGAGCTTATCACTCTCTAACCTAAAAACCACACTCTCACTCACTCTAACCTATATACATATCACTTCACTCTCACTCTTACTCAATTAAGTCGTCTAAATGTCACATTTCTTATTTTTATAGCAATAAACCTAGGAAATTCCTCCGATGAACATGAGACAATGACTCTTCATCTCTTCAAACCCCGGTTTCCCCAACCAAAATAGAATCGGATCAAACCATTTCGCAACGTTAGATTTTTTTTATAAAGTACTCAACTTTGTATGTCGATTTTTTTAAAATCTTAGAGCTTAATTTTACTTTGTGAACTGGAAAAAAATAGCTTATAATAAGATCCAAGTATTTATGCTTCTTTACATAATTATTTTTTAAAATACGGTTTAAATAAGTCGAGACTTTTTTATATTTTCAGGATTTAACGTTATACCCAAATTTTTTTTCTATTTTGAGTATAGAAAAAAAATTATAGATTTTGAATTTTTAGATTTGTATTTTGAAGATCTATTTTTTTAAACATTTTTTTAATTAAAATACATCTATTTTAAATCACTTGTATCTAATGTAGTTGTTCACTTCAAAATTGGTCTCTTTGTAGTCACTAATTTATTTGTTTTTCATCTCTACATTTCAAATTCCTTTGATTTAATTAGATTTTATTTATAAATGTTCATTATTCTGATTTGATAAAATCAAAATTGAGAAATTTGTAGTCACAGTGCATATTAATAAATAAATATAAATATATATTGGTTACCAATAAATCTGTATCGGTTTTAAGACCATTAAATTGTATTAAATTTAGCACATACACTTCAACATGAAGTTTATTAAATTATCGTAATTTATTCCCTACATCTTTAATCCTAATCATTGCATATGTTTAAGCTATTTATTGATTACAAAGGTACCCTGAGAATTTAATAATTTCGCATATATAATTGTTTTTAGTTTATTGTAGCTCCATGATCCTTGGAAAAAAAAAGAGGATCAAGTACATGAGATCCTAAGCAATCGAAATAAAAATAATACATTAAGTATTATAGGTTGGAAAGATACATTTACATAGTAAAATATACATTTTCCACGAAAAATCGTTGAGTTATCTAGGCTTACCCTTGGTCTGATGTCTCTAAGCAAAAGGAGAGAGGAAGGCATTTTATATAGATTTCTTCTATATTGATGTGTTATCCTCAGCTGTTTTTAGCAATGATGTTCAACAAACAAAATTGTAACAAATTTATATATAGTGGTTTTATCTTTGAAAACTGATTAAGAAGATAAAAGCTAAGGAACTGTCTAACTCCCTTAGGCGTCCAATTACAGCCGAAGAAATTAATCTTCAATGATAATTCATGTACGTAATTGTTTTGATAATTTATTCATTTATCATTCAATTGATAAGTGATTATTAAATTCAACAATTGAAATAAATAATTATTTATTAGCTCATTGAAATTTCAATATAGTTAAAAAAATCATAACTGTTTTTTATATTGCCGAATGTGAATGAGGTTGAAATAATTTGATATATATGGTTGTCAATTGTCTCAAGTCAAAGAAAGAATGTCAAAAGTTTTCGGATTTATTTATCTAATTAATTTTGATTACAAATTCATTTTATTTCTCAATGCATTAATGACACATATACAATGTAAAAGTGTTGTCATTTTTGGAAAGTGCATTTTGGCGGGAACTTTCCAAAAATCGCACCTCCCCTTTTATATATGTATAGATTCCTTGTAAGTAAACAAGACTATTGTAGAATAGCTTGGAAAGCAAGGGTCGAACCACATAGACAAGAAGAATACAAATAGTAAGAATATCGGTAGCAATTTTAAACTAAGGGGTTTTTTTATTGATTTTATCTAAACTAATTATTAAGCTAAAACAGTAAATTTAATTAAACTAGGCAGCATTCATAGTTTGTGAAGATCTTATGGAGGAGGGAAATCTAGGATTAGGGTTTCACTTGTATCTTTTTTTTTTTTTTTTGTTAAAGGTTGGAGGGGACATAGACCGTACCCCAACCCTTAATTTTTTTTAATTATTTTCAATGCCTTGAAATGCTACAATTATATATATATATATATGATGTCTTTGGTGTGGCTCGAACAAATGGTGCCTCTGGTGAGGCTTTGAACACCCGACCTCTCGGTTGAGAGTAGTTAAGTCCTAGGGTGCCTCTGGTAGTGCTTGAATACTCAACCTCTCCGTTAAAATAAGTGAGTAGCTAAATGGGGCCTTTCGATAAGGTTTTAACAACAACGATGCCTCTGAAGAGGCTTGAACACCCGACCTCTCTACTGAGAGTTGTAAAGTCCAGGGTGTCTCTAGTGAGACTCGAACACCCAACCTCTCCGTTAAGAGAAGTGAGCAGTACCAGTTGAGCTAGAGCTCGTTGGTGGGTTTCACTTGTATCTACTCTATAGCTTATTCAAATAAAGTATCATTCAATAACTTGGGTTCGTTCAAGAAAGATAGATATAGCCTATCGAATTACCGTTCAGTCTCCATCTCCAAATAATTCGTCAACTCTATATCCTAGGCACAAGAACATGTAGATCCTAACTGTCACTTAGGTCATATATGGAACCTGACCCTAACTTATCACTCTCGTGCATCGATAGGTTCAATTTATCATGATGGTGGGCCAGTGTATGACATATGCATTTGGCCGTCCAGTTGTCCGCACCTCTAGGCCTTTTTTACTTGCGATTACATTAATTTGTTCAAAGCGAGATAATAAAAGGGTTAATAAACACCATGATCAACAAGAATTGAATGAATAAAAATATATATTAAGCCATAGATTCGATACGAGTTATCTCTCAACTCCTAGATTAATGGATGTTTAGTTCATCCTTGAAGATGAACAGAACAATGAGATGAAGGAATACATGGATCGATCTTCAAAACTGTAATTACAACAACTAAACTACGTAATACAATCTAAATCCTACGCTAAAACTATTTAAAAATACTTCCTAGACGTCCTTTCGCTTTGGCTACCATCATTTATTTATACCAAGGAGTTGTAGGGGAATAGGAGGTTCAATCTAGCTCGAAAATCCCGTGAAGTCGGTTCTGGGGACATTGCGGCCGCATGAGGTCTTGACCTTGCATCTGCAAGGGTCTTTTGTCCTTACGGCCACAAGGTGGGCAGAATCTTTCTTCTGTCTTTCTTCCAATTTTGCACTTTGGCCCCTTCCTCGAAATCTTCACTAAAAGCTTCATAAATCACATAAATCCACCTAAAACCCTGAAACTCATAAAATAGCTCAAAAACACATATCAGTAGCCAAAAGCCTCGTGGAATTGCTCAATTTAAGTCATAAAAGTACCCGATAAAGACGTATAAAATACGTCCATCAGTCCATCATGGTGGTGAGTTTATCTACCACCTAATATAGTCTATTTAGGAGGTGAAGTGGAAACAATAATCAAATTATGAAAGGATGATCTGTCTTATATGAAAAGGAAAAATTATTACTTGGGGTATAAAGACTATGCAACCTTTTATTATCTGCATTGCAGTAAGAATATGGATACTAGTTTGAAATTAATATCAACTAATCAGTCTTTGATTGAAATGGTAGAAGGGATTGATCAAAAGAATATGGTTGTTGATATCTACTGCAAACATAATGAGGAATACTAAAGGGAATTCCAAAGGGGTTAGTAAGCATATGAATGCAAATAATGCAAGCATCCCAAGTAGATCAGATAATGAAGATAGTTCATGTTATACTAATAGTGAATATGAGGATAGTGAGAGTGATCTGGAACTTTCTGATAAAGATTGGCCTGAACTTAATGAGATTGAGATTGGGGATGATGAAGTACCAAATAAGCAAGCACAGGGAAAGGGAAAGGAGAAGGTTGTGTCTGGGAGTGAAATACATGTAAATCATAATGGTTTTGATGTTGAGTCAGATTATGAGAATAATGATTCTGATGATTTTGAAAGTCTTGATGGCTTTTACTTTGATGATGATGACCCTGGGATCTAAATAAGAAGGAAAGCTACTCCTAAGTTCAAGAAATTTATCCCTCTAATAGACATGAAGGAGCCTCTTTTTGAGTTAGGAATGGAATTCTATGACATTAAAAAATTCAAAGATGCTGTGAGGTCTTATGCAATAAAAAATAGGAAGGGGCTTAGGTTTCTGAAGAATGATAGAGTGAAAGTAAGTGTCAAGTGTAAGGATGGTTGTCCGTGGTATATCTATGCTTCTGGGCTAGGTGGTGAAAGGAATATCTTCATAATTAAGACATTTGTTAACAGTCACAACTACAGTAGAATGTTAGCTAATAAATGTGTAAACTCTAGGTGGATTGAGGAGCAATATGTTAAAAAATTTAAGCTAAACCCTACATGGCTTGCTTATTCATTCTTTCATACAGTTGGGAAAGAGATTGAAATTAAAGTGTCTAAGAGTAGTGCTTACAGAGCCTTACAACTTGGTAAGAATAATGCTTAGGCCAGTCTTGAATCTCAGTATGGGGTTTTATGTGACTACAAGGAAGAATTGATCAAGTCAAATCCAGGAACAACTGTTGAGAAACTCTATGATTATGAAAATTATAATCCTATCTTTAAGAAAATATATGTGTGTTTTGGGGGTCTGAAAAAGAGATTTTTAGAAAGTTGTAGGAAAGTTATTGGAGTAGATGGCTATTTTTTGAAGGGGTTGGTGAAAGGCATGATTCTTTCAGCTGTTGGGGTAGATGTTGTTGGTCCCAAAATAGGCTCAATCTAGGCTAGAAGGGGGGGGGGGTTGAATAGCCTAGTTATGTTTTTATTAAAAACTTTTCGTATACACTTCTTGGTGATTTCTTAAGAAGATTTAATCAGAAGTGTTAAAGCAGCGGAAACTGAAGAGCTTATAAACTGACTAGAAGTCTGCTAAAGATGTACAGATTCAGAAGGAGTTCTAGATCAGTAAGCAGTAAATAGAAACTATAAGAACAGATTCAAACAGAATACGGCGATTTGAAGTGGTTCGTACTGTGAATAGTACTACGTCCACTACCAAAGTGGTTAGTTTTGGATTTTAAAAGTGCACTTGTTTATCCACTAGGTTTATGAGTAAGATCTCTAATGGATCGTGTACAAAATAAGTTTTTAACCAAGTGTATAAAGGTGAGAGAAACAATCAATGATTAATTTTTCTCTTCACGTGCTAAGGTAAAGAATGGTTTAAAAACAAACTAAATGAAGCTGAAACAAATTTAAGACGGGCAGATCTGCAGCTTCAGAGAGTTTGGTGAAGTGTTAGTCCTTGTCCTTTGATCTATTGAATGCTTGAATGTTGAAGATGAAGCTTGAGAGTTTAATGCGCAAGAGTTATTTTTTCAGATCTTCAAGACTTGAATAAATACCAGGAAGAGATCTTTGGACCGTTGGACTGAGACAGGGAGGGTTGTGTCCAACGTTCTATTGCATTTAATGCAATTTGGCTCTTTGGGAGATGTAAGAGCCACAGTCATCAGAGATGCAGTGTGCAGAGAGGACATTCCCAATTTGAGTAAGGTTTCAGATTGCAGGCTCTGTAGCTAGGAAAGTCTCTTAGCCAAAAAGGGTAATGTCTTCGCCTTCGCTTCAGAGACACTGACATTGTCAAGATGTAGAATTGACTTCTTTAAAGTGAAATCTGATGAAGACATTATGACTAGATATTTTCGAAAATATCTGGATAGGTGCATACGTGTCATAATTTCGTGATTTGGCTAATGTTGATTTTCGCCCTTTGAGCAGACTTCAAGGTCTGCTGTTCTTCCAAGGCTGCTGTAGAGGCTTTCAAAACCGCGCCTAAACTAACACTTAAACAGTTCTTAAATCACTTTTATTCTAAGACAGTTGCCACACTAATCGGTACGCAGACCTTTTAGCCACTGTACAATAGAATCAGAAGATGACTCAACCAAATCTAGAAATAGGAATCAACAGATGCTAACAATGGGATGTGGCCATTGGCATATGTACTGGTTGAGGGGGTAAACAAAGACTCTTGGACTTAGTTTTAGCCACATTTATTGGTAGATATAGAATGTGTGAATTCATACCATTGGACATTCATTTCTGACAGGCAAAAGGGTCTTGTTCCTAGCCTTGAGAAACTTGTCCCTAATACTGAAATTAGGTTCTATGTCAAGCATCTTCATGATAATTTCAAACTATAGTTTAGGGGTATTGCTTTGAAAAAACAGCTTTATGCTTGTGCCAAAGCATAATATGTGCAAAAGTATAACATTGAGATGATGAATATGAAGCAAAAGAGTGTATTGGCTTATGAATGGTTAAGGGGGAAAACATATGCACATTGGAGTAGGGCATTTTTTTCTACAAATCAGTGTTGTGATATGCTACTGAATAATTTGTGTGAGACATTTAATTATTGTATTTTGAGAGCAAGGTCTAAGGCTATCTTAGAGTTGCTTGAGTGGATTATGATCTACATGATGGCAAGGTTGCAGAAATGTAGGGAAAAGATGGGGCAATATCAAGGTTTGGTATGTCCAAGGTTAAGTAGGAAGTTGGATAAGTACAGGCTAAATCGCATGCGTTCATCACAATATGGGTTGGAATTAGACAATACCAAGTCACGGGTATGTATGGGGACCAGTTTGAAGTTGATCTTCGTACTCAGGTCTGCTCTTGTAGAAAGTGGAAACTATTAGGTGTCCCTTGTCCACATGCAATATCTGCCCTACATCATAACCATCTTGATCCTGAAGATTTTGTTGCTAAGTGGTATTAGAAGGAGACCTATATGAAAGCCTATGAGTAGATGGCGTATCCCTTGAAGGGTAGAGACATGTGGCCCAACACCAACATAAAATTGTAGCCTCCAAAACAAATTGTAAAAACAATGCCTAGGAGGCCTAAAAGAAGAAGAATCAGGCAATTGGATGAAGGTAAAGGGAAGCCCAACAAACTGAGGAAGTACCAGGATACTGTGAAGTGGAGGATTTGTGGGGAATTTTATCACAATGCTAGAACTTGTCCAAAGAAACCACCTAAAACAGAGGCTGAAACTTAAGGAATTGTAAGTACTGACCTTATTTTCAAATTAATGATATTGTTGCTTCTATTTAATTTATTTATTAAGGCTAAAATTTTATCTTTGTTTCATATAAGGAAGAATTCAAGTGTAGTGGATGGGAACCCAATCAACAAGGGTTGTTAAAATAAGAGTGAGTACTTTTAATTTGTTTTTTTATAAGCTTACAATTGGGTTATGTGCTTTTGCTTATTTGCATGTTTTTGACTTATGTCACAGGTTAACAAAAAAGCCTCAAAAGAACCAAGTGAAACAATAAGCCTGATAAGCAAAATTGTAAGTGTGATTGTAATCGAATCAGATTATGACATGTTATGTCTTAGAAGTGCATCTTTTAAACTCTTATGTGAACAAAAATGTTATGCCATAAGGTTAAGAAGATAGCCACAAAAGAACCAACTCAAACATGTTCATCAAGTCCAGGGGATGATCTGAATCAAAGTCAAACAGTAAGTATAATTGTAATAAAATGTGAATGTGGCTATAGTCTTTTGTAAGTAAAGATCAGTTTTCTTATTTATGAATGGTTATCTTTGTCACAGGTTACACCAAGTACAGGGGATAGAACTATGACTAAAACTGTAACTGGCACCACTTAATTTCCTGATGGGAGTACTCAAGGAAGATGATTTGAAGAGTTTGAAGTAGTGTTGAGTAGGTTTTTGCTCATGTGCAGAACAGTTGGTGAAAATGTTGATGTTTGTGTAATGAAGTAGTGTTGAACAATTGTTGAAAATGTTGATGTTTGTGTAATGAAGTTGTGTTGATATTAGTAGGTTTTTGCTTATGTGAATGTTGCCATGGCACAAATGTTTTTGTAATGTGCTTTCTTTTACAGAGATTATGAAATTTGGGGAATTTTGTTAAAGGGACAATCTTTTTTGTAATGGAGTCATTGTTTGTGTAATGAAGGTACATTTGTAATGACACCAAATTAGTACAATCCAATGGTATTTATGAATTTTTAGTGCAATTCAATTTGTTGGTATTTATGATTTTTGTTTTGTAATGGAGTCATTGTTTGTGTATTAATGACACCAAATTAGTACAATCTTTTTTGTAATGGAGTCATCTATATATATATAAAGCCTAGGTAGTCTAAAAATAGTAATTTCCCGCCAAAAATTGAATCTCTAAAATAGTAACTCATATTTATAACAAACATTTAATGAATCCGCATTCATTGCCTTGTTATTCAAACACAACCTTTTATGCATACAACCGTTAGTTTTCCATTGTTGCCAAATAAATTTCAGAAAAATCATGGATGACTTTGCACAAGAAATTTCACTGAAAGGAATCACAAATACTCACAATTAATTCTAACTAAATGACTAATCTGTATATATATATATATAATTTTATTTATGAATTTTTTTGTCTACTTTACCAAATTAAAAGTTATTAAAACAAATACTTTCAATGAAATCACAAAAACTCACAATTCATTATAACTACATGAAATATATGATTTTTTTTTGTCTATTTCATCGGATCAAAATTCTTAAAAAAAATATTATGAACAAAATTACAAATACTAATTATTGATATTAAATATATGACTGACCAACAAAAATATATAGATTTGAAATTTTGTTGTCCATTTCATCATATTCAAAATTTAAAAATTATCAAAAGTTCATCTAAAACACGAATGCACATGATTAATTATAAATGACTGACAGATCTAAAAAATATATCGATTTGAAATAAATAAAATTTAACAAATACTTCAAGTAACAAGAACTATATAATGGTAAATAATAAAACGAAACAAACAATATTGCAACATAATTTTTCCTCTAACAAAGAGGAAATATTTTGAAAGTGCAAAGTTACCTCTCTTTAAAAAAAATGAACCGGCCATTTAATCATGAACGGATTGATTTGTCGTTGTGTTAAAAAAGTAATAAAATTTACATCAAATTGTAGGGTGCCCAAGTAATCTCACTTAGAAAGTTACCTTGATGATCCCCTTTTATAGATTTCTATACATACATACTCTAAAACGATGTCGTTTTAATATCCGTGAGTGGGGCGAAGTAACAAAGCGAAGAGATTAAATTTGTCTTTTTAATTGTTATTGATTATTGATATTGAAATAAGCCATAAACATGCTTAAATCAGTACAAATAAAATTATTTGAGTCAATTTTCAATCGATCATCGTCAATTAAATTTGTTTAGAGTAAGTTTTGTCATTCAATTAATATGTGTCGGGTTATGAACACGTCAGACCCATTTATATTTTTTGTCTTTTAAGGGTTTGAAAAGAATATGGTGAAAATTGGGTCGGTCTCTTTTGACAGATATTCAACCGCTGTCCACTATGTTTTTTTAATCGGAAAAAAATATTTTTGATATGAAAGGACGAGTATACCTTTACTGAATCGGACACGCATGCGATAAACATCAGTTCATACATTGCCATGCATGATTCAAAATTTTGTAATTGTCATTCTCATTCCATAGCAGTGCATCACGATTTTAAATCGATGTCTCACGTTCAAACTGGTCTATTTCCAATTCATAGCGATGCATTACGATTATAAATTAATGCATCGCGGATCCAAATCGACGTATCGCTACTAAAAATCCATAAACTGTGATACACATTTTTTTGTATTTTCATTTTAATTATTTATTTAATTTTCATAAATTACAGTTATTCCAATTTATTTATTTTATTATTGTTAATCAACTGACACATATATTTCTTTATTTTCATATTAATTTTTAATCAAATGAATCAAATGATATTTTTCTATTTATTTTCTTTTAGTTTTGTTTTTTTATCTTCATTTTGCTTGATTATAATTTAACTGAGTATAATTTTATTGAAAAATATATATGCCGTGCGTTTAACGCACGAGTATAAAACTAGTTATTTGTGTAATGACACCGAATTAGTACATTCCATTCCAATGGTACCAAATTAGTTATGGCACCATTAACCTATTTTTTTTTTTTAAGGAAACAAGGACGGCACCCTGCAGGGATTTATTAAAAAATAAAAGGGGATACAAACATGAGGGGGACAACCAGCCTTGCCCTTTTAAATGGGAAGACAAAGGAGCCTAACCTCGAAAGGGAAATACAGAGCTAAACAACTAAGAAAATCTAATATAAGAAGCATTACAAGAATCAAGAAAAATAAGACCTCGGATGGGCCGAGGAATGTCATCTATGGAGTGGAAGGTAATACTCGCTTGAGAATCACAGGCTAAGTTTGCAAGAGAATCTGCTACTTTGTTGACCTCGCGGAAGCAATGAGAAAATTGATAATGACCCTCTGATTGCATGCGAATAATATCACGAAGAAGGTAGGAATGCTTCCAAAGAAAACTGTGACCCTTGGAGATGCTATCAAAAATAATCTTAGAGTCAATCTCGATATCAGCATTAAGAAAGCCATGGGCATGAATCCAAGTCAGGCCATAGTGAAGAACTCGAATCTCGGCTACTGTGTTTGAGCAGTTTCCAGAAAAACAAGCAAAAGCAAATAGCACATCCCCCGAAGAATCACGAAGAACACCACCGCCACCACTCAGACCAGGATTACCCATACTGGCACCATCAGAATTAAGCTTAACTCTACCTGATGGAGGATTTTTCCAGGCCAACAAAGAGATAGAAACCTTCTTGCACCGACTAAAGGAAATTCTGGCAGAATTCATAGGATCCGAAATAAAACAATTGGCAGCTTGTAAAATATCTTTAAGATCCATAAAAACATTACGATAAATGATTGAAGAAGGCAGGCACATCTGCTCATGGACAGCTTTGTTACGGAACTTCCAAAGATGCCAGAAAATAAGAGATGGAAGCAAGGAAAAAATAGGAGATTTATTATGAAGCCACCAACTGAAACAATGTTGACGAATGGAACAATTTTGAAATGGGACATCAAATGAGACATGAAAGTGGCGCCAAACAGACCAAGAAGAATTGCTAGACAAGAAAACATGCTCAAAAGATTCAATGTTGCCTGATAAACAACAATGGCATTTAGAAGCCAAAGAAAAACCTTTACTCCATATGCCTTCATCGATAGGAAGCTTCTTGAGGAGGAGGCGCCACATAAATATACTTATGTGTTGTGGCAGGTATTTATGCCAGATGAACTTTGCCGAAAGCTGGCTTGAGGAAGAGGGAGAAATAATGTCCAAGGCAAAAGATAGAGAGAACACTCCAGAATTATTAGGGGTCCAACATGGCCTGTCATCCTCATCAACCAAGGCAATGTGTTGTTCCGAAATAGAGTTCAAAATGGAGGCTGGGAGAGGGGAAGATCCAGAGGAGAAACTGTGGACAAGGTCACAAACCGAAGAAATAGAGCAATCAACTGCACGCTCTAATCGGGATGGAAGCCAAGAATCAAACCAGGGGGAGATTGAACCACGACCAATAATCCAGAAAATAAAAGGCTCTGCGATTTCCCGAGCTTTTATCATACGCTGCCAAACATGGGATCCCTTTTGGATCGAAGTGCAAGGGTGCTGCCGGGAGCAATATCTGAATTTGAGAAAGTTCGTCCACAAGTTTGAGACTAAACGAAAACGCCACCAAAGCTTTAAACCATAAGCTTTAACCAAATGAGAGATGGAGTGCAATCCGATTCCCCCCTCTGAAATTTGACAGCAGCATTTTTCCCACGAGACCCAATGGGCTTTGTTTCTGCCTTCGATATGGCCCCAAAAAAAATTAGAAAACAACTTCTCGATCAAAGTGATCACCAAGACTAGAGGATCCAAAGAAGCTAGAAGATAACTGGAAATGGATTGGAGGACACTTCTGATTAGAGTAATTCGACCAGCCGAGTTAAGAAAGTTTCATATCCATGTCTCAATTCGATTTTGCAATTTGATAATAAGAGGGCCAAAGAACTGTTTCTTCTTACGACCAAAATAGATCGGGCACCCAAGATAAGATAACGGAAGAGAGCCATGTTTGAAACCCAACAAGGTCTGAATAGAAGAAATTCGGCTTGCAGCTATGGAAGGAACAACAAAAAAAGAGCTCTTGGATATATTAATCTACTGGCCTGAAACAGCTTCATAGGTCTGGAACTTGTGACGAAGAAGAGAGTCTTTACTTCCATTACAAAAATAATGACATCGTCGGCGAAAGCAAGTTGCGATATAATGGGACATCCACTAACCGTAGAGAAAATAGAGGAAGAAGCTTGATGCTGAAGATGGTTAAGACCCCGACTAAAGTATTCAGCCATAATAATGAACAAACTCGAAGAGAGAGGTTTCCCTTGCCTTAGACCTCGAGACGAGGAAAAATAGCCGACAGAAGCCCCGTTAAATAAAACAGAGAACCAATTCTCAGAAATGAGCCTCCAAATCAGATCAATAAAAATTTCGTGAAAGCCAAATTTCCGGAGAATATTACTAAGAAAGACCCAGGAGACACGGTCAAAAGCCTTTGCCATGTCTAGCTTGATAACCATATTCGAGCCAGGAACTTTTTTCCCCAAGTGACTCATCATTTCTTGCGCCAGAAGAGTATTGTCCTGAATCAGACGACCTTTTACAAAGGCACTTTGGTTCTCATAAATAATATTAGGAAGAATAGCCGCAAGCCTGGAAGAAAGGATTTTAGATATCACCTTCTGGCAAAAATTACAAAGACTAATAGGGCGAAGATCTTTAAAAGATTTAGGCCTATCAATCTTCGGAATGGGAACAATCAGGTTACTAGACCAAGCCCGGGGGAAAGAGAATCCAGAAAAATATTCCAGAATAGCATGGCAAAAGTCATCTCCAATAATAGGCCAACAGGCTGAATAAAATTTCCCGTTAAAGCCATCAGGCCCAGCTGCACTATCACCGTTAAGATTATTCACAGCAGTTTTGATCTCCGAGACTGAGGGGGGAGTGATAAGGATAGCATTCATATCTTCCGAGACAATGGAAGGAATCATATCCAAAAGAGAAGAAGCGATACCCTCATCACGAAGTTGGGCAGAAAAATGATGAACAAGACCTTGTTGAATGGCCGGATCAGAATCCAGAGGAGACCATTATCATCCATAATGGAATTAATTGAAAGTCGAAGATGAGCCTGCTTAATCGAAGCATGAAATAATTTAGAATTTCCTTGACCCTCTTTTAGCCAACGAATCTTAGATTTTTGCTGCCAGTATTCCTCCTCTCGCTTAAGATAAAGCTGAAGTTTAGCCTTGGTTGCCATCATGTTTTCCCGTTAGAAGGGGAATTATTAAGTTCGTAATAAAGCTCCATTTCAAGAGCTTCTTCTTCAGCATGTCGGAGATTATCAAAAATATTGCCAAAAACAGTTTTATTCCAAACTTTTAGAGCATTCTTCACATTAAAAAGCTTGCGGGAAAATAGAGCCATAGGTCTACCAGTCTCCGGAATATGCCAAGCTTTAGAAACAACATCCTTAAAACCCGAATGACCAATCCAAGCATTGATAAACCGAAAGGATGAAGAGCCGCGAGAGACTTGACGAGTAATAGTGGTGAGCAGCGGCGAGTGGTCTGAACGGGTTCTATTCAGGTGTTGGATAGAAGTTGCGAGGAAATTATTGAGCCACAAGGAGTTGCAAAGAACTCTATCTATGCGCTCATAGATGATAGTAGAGCCTTCTCTCTTATTCAACCAAGTGTAATCGCTCCTAGAGTATCCCAAATCAGTAAGCCCCGCAGCAAATAAACAAGAATGGAAATCCATAGCACCAATACGATTCCAGCCCGAGCCTCCAGATTTTTAGGATGGAAGCAAAATAATATTAAAATATCCACCAATTATCCAATGGAGATTCTGAAAAGTAGAGCTAATTTGAATAATTTCATCCCATAAATCTTGACGGTCCCGATCATCACATTTAGCATAAACACAAGTCAATAAAGCAGGAGAAGGCCACGAAAAGTGTTGGATCTGAAAGGTAACTTGTTGAACAGAATCAAGTACTAAAGAAACAGTAAAACTGGATTTAACAAAGACCCAAATTGAGCTAGAAGGAATGGAAGCTGAAAAACTGAATTTAAGACGACGAGAGATGAGATCAATCTTCTCCTTAGCAAGTTTAGGTTCAAAGACAGCCACAATAGAAACTCCATGAAGACGAATGAGATGTTTGAGGCGACGAACTGAAGGTTCGTTACCAATACCCCTTATATTCCAAAAGATGGCTTTAATATCCATAAAAACAATTTAAAAAGATGCTGAAGCGGGGGGCTTAGAAGCCTTTGATCTGGTGAGTCTGCCCGACATAGGAATGTTAGGCTTAGTTTGCTGAGAAGTGGTTTGAGACATAGATTGAAGGTTGAGAGCTTGTATGGTTGAAGAATCTTCATCATTCTCTAATTCAATTGTTTCAAGAATAGCAAAACGGTTGGGGGAAATAGTAGGAGCCTTCTGTTGAAGGGGGTCTGGTGGAGGATCTTGAGGTGGATCAGGAAGATTCGAGGCATTATCCCGATGGGGATCAGTTTGAGTTTCACGTGGAGAGTCTTCGGGATCAGATTACATGGGGGAGGAAGGCTTACCATTTGTCAAATTAGGGTCAATACTACCTGTATCTTGACGAGAAGAGGGAGAAGGGTCAAAATTAGGGATAGTCTCATTAAGATCTGCGTCATTACCAGTGCCCGTAGCTAGGGTAGGGTGAGAAGTGTCAGCATCGTGCTTGGAGGGAATAGGGTTAGGGTTTGCATGGGGATTTTTCGAAGGCTCAGTGGTTATTTTAGGGGTCCATCTTTGAGGGATCAACTTAGGCATAATAGGATCTGAAGGAGGGACAGAATTGGGCAGATCCGATCCCTTGAACTTACAGTTAAGTTCGTGGTGGCCTTGATGGAAACAATTATTGCAATAAGATGGTTTATTCTCAGCCTCTAAAGTCTGCCAGAAGTTGGGGAAAGCAGTACCACAATCAATCCATACTCTATTGGGACAAGGCTTCAAAAGATCAATTTCTACGCAAATACGAGCAACACTAGGGCGAGTGAGATTTATAGTAGGCTGATCTAACATTAAAGGCTGTCCAAGTAAAGAAGCTAAGAAGAAGAGAGCAGATTTATTAAATAAGTGAATAGGGAGGTCCAGAAGGGAAAACCAAACAGGAACTATGGAGCTTTCTATATCAGGTCTGAAGGCGGACGTCCATTTGAAGACTCGCATCGGATGCTTACCCAAGACCCATTGATCTTTTATCCACAAACGCTAAAAATCTTCATCATGGCTAGCCTGAATAAGTATGTGTTTGGGATCCAGAAGACTTATGGAGATGGAAGCTTTGAGCCCAATAGTGTTAAAATACTTGTGGGTAGCCTCCATTGAGGGTCTGCCATGTGAAAATTTCCCGATAAGAGCAAGCCGAAAAGGGTGAGCAAGGGAGTTTATAATCTCTAGATAAAGCTTAAGCGAAGGTTCCCCTTTGAAAGTCGTTGGAGGAATAACAAAATATGGAGGGTTTAGAGAAGGAGAAGACGAAAAACGTAAAGGTGAAGCAAAGGATTTGGGCGTGGGATCTGGCGGCACCGGGGGAGGCTCGCCCATTGCTGGCAAGAAAACCAAACCCTACAAAGGGTGCAGAAAGAGAGAGCAAAAATTCGCACCTTTGCAAGAAAACCAAACCCTACAAAGGGTGCAGAAAGAGAGAGCAAAAATTCGCACCTTCACTGGTGAAAAAGAGTGTTTTAAAAATTATGGCACCATTAACTAAGAAACAAAACAAATCATTGTTCTAACATTACATTTTCTTCCCAATACACAATCTTATTACCAAAACAAAAGTCAAATTAAATCCTTCAAATTAACTAGAACAAGCATCATAATCTGAGTACCAAAACAAAACGGAGGATTGTTTTTGCTCATGTGCTAAACATAATCTGATTACCATATACAACAATATTTTACATGACTAAAAGTACAAATATCTAATCTGATTACATTTTGTAAGTAAAGATTGCCTAAAATGTCATGGTATGTAGATTCTAATACATACAAGCTTATTCTCAAACATCCCAAAAACAGAGACCATATTAAATCCTTCAAACTAGAACAAGCAACACCAACAACCAAAAAATTACTACACATCAACACATGACGAAAATAAAGAATTTCCGCTCTCTGTTGAGCTTCATTTTGAGTTCCATTATCTCTTTTTGGTGATTATTGATAGATCGCAATAGGCTCAGAATCACTCCGGTTGATCTACGACACATTGGAGGATCATGCCAAGCAAAATAACTACATCGCCCATCTTGAAACTTATGAAAAAAAAGAATCTGGGTTAACAAAGCAGGCCCCGAACCCTAAATTGAAGAAATGGAATATTGGTAAAAAACCCTAAATCGAAGAAACCGAACGTGGGTGAATCATTGTTGGAATCATACAAAGAATACTTACATGAGCATAGTTTGCGCATCCAAGGAATCTTCTACTAGGATTTGCTGCAGTCCACGAGGTCTTCAACACGATGTTATTGTAACGCCCCGAGACCGAAAGCCCGGTTCGCTACGCGTAGCCCACACACTGACCCACTGAACACGCAGCACCTTGGGTCATCAGGCCCACCACAAGCCGAACCAAACTCCATGGATGATGTTGGTGCCCAGTAGTAGCACATGGCTATCTTATAAATCAAACATAAGTCTCACATCTACCCGATGTGGGATTGGGGTATTACAATCTCCCCCACTCAAATCCTTGACATCCTCGTCAAGTCCGAATCATACACCGGGCGATGTAGGAATCAAGAGGTGACTCGTACGGGAATCAAGATGTGGATCCCACCTTATGCGGTGTAGCACTTTGGTCCGTACAACACTTTGGTCCCACATTTCCGGTCGGGACCCGCTCTGATACCATTTGTAACGCCCCGAACCCGAGAGCCCGGTCCGGCCGGGACTCGCTCTGATACCATTTGTAACGTCCCGAGCCCGAGAGCCCGGTCCGCTACGTGTAGCCCACACACTGGCCCACTGAGCACGCAGAATCTTGGGTCATCAGGTCCACCACAAGCCGACCCAAAAGTCCATGGATGATGTTGGTGCCCAGATGTAGTGTGTGGCCACCTTATAAATCGAACACAATTCCCACACCTATTCGATGTGGGATGGGGTATTACAATCTCCCCCACTTAAATCCTTGATGTCCTCATCAAGGTCGAATCATAGCTCGGGCGATGTAAGAATCAAGAGGTGGCTCATACGGGGATCAAGAAGTGGCTCCCACCTTCTGCGGTGTAGGACTTTGGTCCCCTGCACAGCACTTTGTTCGCACATTTCTGGCCGAGACCCACTCTGATACCATCTGTAACGACCCGAGCCCGAGAGCCCAATTCGCTACGCGTAGCCCACACACTGGCCCACTGAGCACGCAGCACCTTGGGTCATCAGGCCCACCACAAGTCGACCCAAAAGTCCATGGATGATGTTGGTGCCCGGTAGTAGCACATGGCTCTCTTATAAATCAAACACAAGTCCCACATCTACCCCATGTGGGATTGGGGTATTACAGTTATCACTACAGTGGCACGCCATGGCTGCCTCTGCTTTATGGGAAAACCAGGAAGAAATTGTGATTAGTGGTTGAAGGTTCACCCTAAGATTCTAGTGATTGGTATATCTGCCCTAGGGTAACTCAATTATCAATTTTTTCCTTCGCAGATTGATTATTCTTTTTTACTTTCTGCATTTCTTCATGTTTAATAGTTGGTTACTCTTTCTAACCCTTCTTGGGTTCACTTCAAAGTTGATGCAATGTCCCCAGACAATTAGTTTCTAAATTTTGAGAATATTCTAAGAATAATCCCCACAACACATCAAATTCAATAACAGATACGTTTCCATTGCTAATTCGAAAGCCCTCCCATTTTCGAACGGGCGTCTGTCGGTAATTAACAAAAACCGTAAAAACGGCAAAAAAATTTCCGTCACTAAAAACTCCGTGTACATAACCGGTTTCTAATAGTGATATCAAACAAGCTGAGGATCGATAGAGTAGGTGTTAGGCTCCATTGGACCTCATTTCGAAAAAAAGAGGTTCCCTTGGGCCTCCTAAGTATCAAAAGAAAAATATAGAATCAAAATGGAAAATGTGGAATAGAGTTGGTGTAAGAATGGATCGATAGAATAATATGTAGAAATAAATTAAAAAATTAGGGGAGACCGTTGGAGTGAATCTAAACCGCGAGGGTGATAGTTGATTTTTAGGAATTATAGAAAAACCCTAGTATAGGGCAAAAGTGGAAAAAATAAAAAAGAAAAAAACCTAGCATATATGTCGACCCTTCTCATCAGACTATAAATATATCGCATTCTATCCCTCAGCCCACACCATCAGACCCTCACTTTCACTCTCACTCTCCCTATCACTAGCTATCACTCTCACTGTGTGCCACGACAGATCCAAAGCAATCATCAGTTCTCATGTGACCAAAAATCTTTCATGTAAGTTCTTCTTGGATATAGCTAGGAAGCTCTTGAAAGGATTTTTTTTATTTTCAATTAAAGGTTTGATATTTGAAATGTTTTGTTTTCCGCTCTTCCTTTTAATTGATTAGATCAGATACTTCATATCTCGTTATGGCTATATTTAGATTTCTCAAGAAAGTTGGATCATTCTTTTAATGTTTGTGATTTGTGATTAATTTATGGTTTTAGGGTGAATCATGATTTTAAATGTTATAATTCTTTTAAAGCTATTTTAATGATTCTAGTTTAGATACTTATTATTCACGTCTTGGTTTTAATGTTTGTGATTTGTGATTAATTTATGGTTTTAGGGTGAATCATGATTGGAGTCAAGTTCTGCGAGATTGAATTCATGGACACACAGGTATGTTCTTATATTAATGGTTTGATCTCAAAATTTGTTTTGGCTTTATGGTTTTTTAATTCTTTAAATTGTTTACCAATAAAAAAAAAGTTTCAAAAGATTTTTAATTTTTTTGAAAATGTAATCTTTAGTACATATTTTTCTTCAAAATTCACACTTTTATATATAATAATAATAATATGAAGAATTATTAGATATTTATGTCACGTAAGTCTGAATGTTGCTAATTACACTTTTATATATGGTATACAGATTTATTTGATATTTATGTCAAATTTTTATGTCGAATGTTGTTATGTATTCTGGAAATAGGCTGTTTTTGTAATCTAAATATGATTGATTTTGAGATGTTAGACATAAGTAATTTCCTTTCATAAAAATTGTATTAACCTTGCTTTTCAACAGATCCGAAAGTCTTAAAACTTTTTGAATTGTATTTTAGTTTTTATTGTAATTACACTCATGTTTTCGACCGAGCTTGATTGTTAGTCAACACTATGTTAGACATTCTTAGTTCATGAATATGGTTTTAGCCTACTTGGTTGGTTTCCTTTCGTAGGTCTTGTGTGGGTTGACTAATGGCGAATGAGTCATAAACTATGAAATTTATAGTTGTAATTATGTTTTGGATTAAAACTATTTAGCGGTTAAAATCCATTGTTCAAAAATGTATTAATTGGGAAGTATATTACTTTAAGTATTTGATACTTTGAGTAATTACAGTTTTTCCAATTGGAGTAAGAAAGATGAAGTTGTGTATTAGTTAACTACACGGTTTGTGAACTTAGTGTTCAAAACAAATAATGTAGTAAACAATTAAACTCATTTGAACTCTTATCTTTTATACTAAAGTCTTTGAAAGTTTATAATGAGCTACTATGTGATGTAACAAATCCTAACGGGGTTAATCTTAGTATTAGTGAATTGGGCCTTATTGTCAATTTCTAAACTTAGAAGCCTTTTTCAATAACAATAAGTTTAACAGGGGCCAAAAATGAAAAGTAAACATAAAGAACTAATTATTACACTTTATGAATAATCATTAGTTTTTGGAAGTTTCTTTTTCTCTTGCTTGGCTTTTAGTAAGGGTTTTGGGAAAGGTATAGAGGGTAGTGGCAGCATGTTATATAACCATGTCGGTGTGCTATCGTTACTATACTCTCCGCCCATTGCTCTGTTCTTCTTTGCTAATCCATGCGACGAAACGAGCAAAATCTAGCTTAATGAGATAGCAGTTGAAGTGAACATAATCTTGTGTGCGGATTAAATATGTGTTATGTGATCATTTTATCCACGGAGGAAATTGTTAGTACCTGAAATCGCGCGAGTAAGGGGAAAGATTTTCTTTATGCCAAGTCTGTTTACAGGCGACTCGATCTAATAAGTCTACTAACTACTCTTTAAATTTTATGTTATTGACATGCAATTCATATTTGAGATGTATGTTGTTATTGACTGAAATTGTTTCTATTTTCAACAATCGTAGGGAAAATCTATTTTTTTCGGTGATAATCATGTATCATGCTAGTAATTATCAATTGTTAGGGGATGACTGATGTTATGATTTTAATAGACATGTAAATTTTCTCAAACAAGAAAATTCTTGAAAAAGTATTTTCTTTAGGACGTGAATTTGGTTGCCTATTAAAAATATATTTATTTGTGCACGTCACTATTTGTTTTATGCTAGATGAAATTGATTCTATGTTAGAAGTTATAGTTAATTTATGAGTGACTAGTACAAAGTTAATTTTTTTATTTAGTGAAAATTACTCTTTGTTGGGAATTGTTTCTCATTACTAACTGTAAAAAGTTTTGGGAAATTGGAATAAAATATTATAACGATTAATTTGTTGTTGCAAATATTTTTAACCCCAAGTTTTATAGTTTCATGTATTAAAAAGGAAAATAGTGTCTGAATACGCGAATGTGTTTTATCCACTTTTATGTTCTTATAGAAGCTGATATGAGATTTTTCGAAACCTCGAGTATATTCAGTTATTGATAAATTTCCAAGTTTTGCGTTGGATTTATTATGTATCTCAAAACTGTATAGGGAAATTGTGTCTCATAATTGATAATCGCCAAAAGAGCATAACAGTCGTTATTGTCACAATATGAGCCAAGAATAAATTTTATAAGAAATCAAAATTGAATCAACGGTGTTGGTATTATGGACATGGTATACATTAGTCATATAGAATTGTTAGTTCGAGGTAACTAATATTTTACGAGGTTCATTAGTATAATAGAAGTCAAGTATTTAGTGTTTGAGGACACTTGTTGTTCTTACCTATATCTCTACGGATAACAGGACAATTGATCATCTTGATTCTATTACCAAAGATATTGCTATGTATCTTACTTTAAATCCTAAATCTCTATACTATTTGTGAGTCTCAAAAGAAGTTGGTTGACATATAAACAAATGTTTCCCTTTTTTTTCTAAACATTTGTTTTTGTCATATACTAACTTGAAATTGAGTCCTTGCATGTTTTTAAACAGCAATAAGGTTGTAGTTTTGAATTCTTTTAACTTTTGTGAGTGGTTGATACGTGTCTGGTTGAATGTATAATTATTTGGCATTGTTGAGTGGAATATTTAAATTATGATTTTGTTATAGAATAATATATTAAAATATAATTCATGAGCATGATTTTGTTCGTAATTCCAAATATATATATATATATATATATATATATATATATATATATATATATATATATATGTATATAGATTATAAATTAGTTGGGAAACTTTTCACTATTTGAAAAGGAATACAGTAATACTAGATTTAATTCATATCGATACTTGTGATTTGAAAAGCGTATAGATTAAACACACATGTGAATTGAAATACGATATCTTTGTTGTTGATGATTGTTGTAGAATAGTGATATGTTTACTTGTTTTCAAGTTGAAATTGAAGTTGAAATACAAACTAGCAAGAGATTACACAGTTATAGTCTAAGCACTTCTTAGTGTAATGAGAGAGCAGAGTGAAAGATATGAAAATTAAAGATATGAGTAACAATTTACTTTGAAATTTTGGATTAGCTTAAGTATATTTAGGAAAAACTTTGAATACAACTCATTGTATTCAGATTTAGTCATTCCTAATTATAAAGAGAGCAATCCGATCAAACATTGGAAAAGTTGGAAAATCTAGTTTGATATACCTTGAAGTCCGAAGGTATCTTGTAGAGGTACTCCTTAACGCATACGGTAAAGCTAGATTACAAAGCTGTTGGTACGATGTTTTTGGGTTACATGGAAAATGATTATGCTTAAGGTTTCAGTTATTAAGAAAATCTCAAGTATAGTTGTTGACCAATTTTTTTGAATTCGTGATGCAACGTTCTCTGTGAACTGAATGCTCTAAGGACTCTGATCATATATCTAGTTCAATTCCTAATATTGGGGAATTGATGTCAAAATGTGGGGGTTGTTCTAAATAGTTCCAACTCTGATTAGTTGGAGAACATAGGAAGAAGAGTAGGATTGCTAAGATTTTGAGAGTTTATATCACATTCTAAATCGAGAACATTCCTATAACTTTCGTGGATGCTAGGTTTCACATGAAGCTAAGCATTGGAAGGAAGTGGTAAAGTGTGATGAATTCTTTTGTCTCTAATCGAACATGAGAATTATCAAGTTAATTACTTCTAGGTATACTATGATTTGATGTAATGAACTCTTTAGACGTAACATAGACTGCATGTAACTGTTTTGAAAATTAATGGTCAGTTTGGTTGCCTAGGAGTTTGAACTTATAAAAGAATTAGATATTTTTTATAAGTAGTTCTTGGTTACCTGTTTGACTACAATTGATATTTTTTAAGCATGTGCATATTTATATTTTTTTATTCTTTATATTGTCGACAAGATTGTGTGTCGTCATGGCTCTTGAAAAAAATATGTTTAGATTTACTAAAGAACTTGTAGATTTTTGTGAAAATATTAAAGTTCGCAAACTCGTTAAAATTACTATATGTATTTTAAAAGTCTAGAGTAATGGTATGGAAATCATAATAATAGTAGTTTATTATATGGCTTCAATTATTGAGTGGTAATTGTTTCTACAACATGGTAAAGTGATTTGTATTTTGTTTTTTGCCAAGTTGATTGTATTCATTATGTAGTTATTGAGATAATTAATGAGACAAAAGTTATTCTTAAAATAGTATGATTGGAATAAAGGATAAAAAAATGTTGGTAACGTGATTCTTGGACTATTGTTGATTCATTATGTTGATTCTTTAAGTTGATGTTATAAATATTCTCAATATATCATACCAAAAGTATAATAATGAGAATTTGAATCATGTGAATAGTAGATTCATTAAACAAATAATGATCCTTTTTTAACTTACAGTAAGAATAAATTTCAAATTTGAATGTCTGTATTTAGATATTTTCAAACTTATTGGGACCATGATGTATCTTGGAAAATTATATAAGAATGAAAATTTTCATTCCTGAATATAATTTGAGTGGTTACTCTAACTGTTCAAATAGAGTTTGTTTAGTAACTTTTGGATAAGGTACTTGAGTACCTGAAAGGGAATTTAATCCCTTGATTTGCAATTGCTAGTACTTGTGAAAATTGTAGCAGAACAGATTGTGTTCTTGTTATCATAAGTGGAGGCGCCGCCACTAAGAGATATGGTGAACATAATTTGATGTCTTGGTCTAACTTCAAGGCTGAGTTAAAATGCTTTAGATACTATTGGAGATACGTTGAACAGTTGCAATGACACATGTCTAGATTTCTCATGATACGTGTCTATTCATGTTATCTTTGTGTTATGTGGTTGTTTGATCATAATAGCGAAGATTAAATGTATCAAGTATGATTATAAGAAAAAACATGTCCAAATCAACTAAAATTGTAAGGGATATTCTGTTTCGAAAGGTGATAGTTGGTGTTTTTAAGGTACCATAAAAAGAAAACACAACTGACCCTTTAACTTGAGGACTTGGGGTAGCTCTAGTCTGAAAATCCAGGTGAGGAATGGGACTAGGACTGAAACCCATTGTTGATTCATCTATAGTAGCAACCCAACCTATCTGAGTGGAGATCCGACAAAATAGGTTCAATGTGTTATTAACAAACTGTAGTGTGGATTGGGCATCTGAAAATATAAAGTGACATATAAGTTTTTGTGTCTATTCCTTGATAAACCTGGTAGATGCTATCTACTGCTAATATAGTAAAAGTTTTAGACTTTGAATGGGGTCATGTCTTTTAGACAAGATGTTAGCAGTGCATCTTTGTGACGTCCAACTATGTGAATGTTGTTGTTTAACCGCAAATAGAGGAATGTGGGTTGTTTCTTGAATACATTCATGAGAGTGGATCAACATGCAGGGCCATAACACATCACCCCTAAAAATTGCTATCATAGCCTATGTTGTGTTTCTACAAACAAAAAACCACCACACCAAGGCTTCAAGTTCAAGACACATGTTCACTTGTTCTTATGGGGGTATGCGTTGGATAACTTAGGTTGTGGTTCAAACCGGAAGGTACCGTTACTGAAAAGTATAACATGTATGGAGTTGTTTGTCTTTTTACAATGGATTTGTTGGGGATTGTTAGAAATTCTTAGTTCATGATTATGGTTTTAGCCAACTTGGTTGGTTTCCTTTGGGAGGTCATGTGTGGGTTGACTAATGTCGAATGAGTGATAAACTATGAAATTCAAAGTTATAATTATGTTTTGAATTAAAACTATTTAGCGATTAAAATCAATTGTTCAAAAATGTATTAATTGAGAAGTATATTACTTTAAGTATTTGATACTTTTAGTAATTACGGTTTTTCCAATTGGAGTAAGAAAGAAGTTGTGTATTATTTAACTACACGGTTTGTGAACTTAGTGTTCAAAACAAATAAGGTACTAAACAATTAAGCTCATTTGAACTCTTATCTTTTATACTAAAGTCTTTGAAAGTTTCTAATGAGCTACTTTGTGATCTAACAAATCCTAAGGGGGTTAATCTTAGTATTAGTGAATTGGGCCTTAGTGTCAATTCCTAAACTTAGAAGCCTTGTTCAACAACATTAAGTTTAACAGGGCCAAAAATGAAAAGTAAACTTAAAGATAATGATTACACTACATAAATAACCATTAGTTTTTGGGAGTTTTCCTTTTTTCTTGCTTGGCTTTTAGTAAGGGTTTTGGGAAAGGTATAGAGGGTAGTGGCAGCATGTTATATAACCATGTCGGTGTGCTATCGTTACTATACTCTCCGCCCATTGCTCTGTTCTTCTTTGCTAATCCATGCGACGAAACGAGCAAAATCTAGCTTAATAAGATAGCAGTTGAAGTGAACATAATCTTCTGTGCAGATTAGATATGTGTTATGTGATCATTTTATCCACGGAGGAAATTGTTAGTACCTAAAATCGCACGAGTAAGGGGCAAGATTTTTTCTATGGCAGGCCTGTTTACAGGCAACTCGGTCTAATAAGTCTACTAATTACTCTTTAATTTTTATGTTATTGACATACAAATTCATGTATGAGATGCCTGTTGTTATTGACTGAAATTGTTGTTATTTCCAACACACTATCCATAGCTCTATGTCATAAGATTGTGAAGTGATGTTATAATTTGGGAAAGGGGTGGGTGACTCTAGTCGATTACTCAATCATATTATCTTCTGACTATTAATTTTGATTCTTTATATGCGGAGTTTTTATGTGAAGGAACTAATTTTTTTTTCCTCCCTTTTTTACATAGTTTTGCACTAGTGGAACTCTTCAATGTTATGAGAGTTCTCACATGGTAAAGGACCTGGTCGTTATTCTTGGCATTTCAATATCCCGAGGTAAGGTTCCCTATTAATGTAATCTTCGAGACAAGACTCCAAAAAGAGCCCGTCTCAGTTACTTTCCTTTTGATGATTATCTTAATGTTTTGTCATCTCATTTGATATATTTGCTGATTATTTACTTAATTTGCAAATTATGTACCTTAGTTTCATGGCTTGTTCGAAGTATTAAATCGCCCTAGAAAAGTCAAAAGCCCCATATATTCTTCTTTTAATGAATCATCCATGATTTCATCCAAAAGGTTGTCCCTTGATGCACTAAGGCAGGACTGGTATTGGTAAAGTGTTTGTGGGTTGTAGGTGTGATGCTCATTAGTTGTACTTAAGGTTTTTTGTGTAGTATTTCATTTGGAAGTGTTTGCTGTAATAGAAAGTATTAATATATGATTTGGTCCCTGAAAAAAGGAAAAAGAAAAAGGAATAAAAAGTTAAATTATTTTTATCCATCTGTTTTTCCACTATTTTATGTTTATCCTTTTTTACTTTTTATTATTATATTATAGATATAATTAAAAAAAAGTTTTATTTGTTTCACAAGTAATTAGTACAATTAATAAAACTTTAATTCTTTGACAATTTCATATGAAAAATAATTAATGATTAATGAAAGATAAAAAATAAAAATGATGTAAGTTTGACTAGTAGGCTACATAATAAGTATGAGAGGGAGAGAGGGAGATAGATAAATAATAAGTTATTCCACCTAGGCATTCTACTTAGCTTTAAGTGAGGGAGGGCAATTTAGTCATTTTAATTTTTTTAGCGATTCTGTTAGAGATAACGGTTTGAGGGACTAATATGTCAGCTAAAGTGAAGTCCACAGACCAATATAGAAAATGAAAAACATCTATCACCTTTATAGGAAGAAAAGTGAAGTTCTGGGGACATTATCATATATTAATCCTAATAGAAAATATTATTACTTCCTGCACTTGTGCGCACAAATATCCCTCTATATGTTTGTCTTTAAAAAATAATAATTTTTTTTTGTACAACAAATGTAAAATTTTAAAAAAATTTACTCATCAAATGAGACAAGTTTTTTGAGATGGAGGTAGTATATCATATTTGGGAATTGATAAATGTACCTCACAAAAGGATCAGTGTTTATGATGTTCATGTCTGATACTTTATTCTTATCTTTCAGCACATCCTTGACTAAATCCCCCACACTGCTTCTTGTCTTTCTGCTACCCAAACAATGCTGCGGAATATTTATGATTTATGTTCATCTAATTAAAATTACTATGCAGACGTTTGCCTACAGAGGTGGTAATGGAGCTGCATTCCGGTGGTTCCGGATCCTCTTCCTCTTCCTCTTCTGGAAGATCATCATCAACTTCTTCTTTCAATGCTTCTTTTGATAAGTTCTATAAGCTCTATCCAGAGCTCCAGTCCTTCATGTTTTTTGTGGGATTGGTATGTCGCCGTGTCCATTGTTTTTCTTCGTAAAGAGCGATGGTAAGACAAACCTCATCAATCTGTCCTCTGAACTCACCTGGGACGAATCACTCTTTGAAAAAAATGGTGAGTTAGTCTTTGGGAGACTACTCAACATACTGGAAAGACTAAAACAAAGAAAGCTGACAGAAGAAGAGGATGAAGTATGCAAACAACTGAATGACACCCTTGTTCAAAGTTGATACTTGCTTGAAGACATTTTAATGCCATGGTATGGATGACCTTGGATGAAATGAAAGAAAGCATCAAGTCACACTCAACAGCAACAGAAGAAGTAGACATCAAACCTCTAAAAGTTGTGATTCTTGGGAAGAATAAAAAACCAACTGAGGGGGAATAATACCTTGGTGGACAGAATGGATAATCATTCCCATCTAAGACCCTGATTGAAGAGATTGAAGCTTA
This sequence comes from Codonopsis lanceolata, assembly GCA_013146195.2. Lineage (NCBI taxonomy): Eukaryota > Viridiplantae > Streptophyta > Magnoliopsida > Asterales > Campanulaceae > Codonopsis > Codonopsis lanceolata. The sequence continues at coordinate 77,073,560 of CM028378.1, read as the reverse complement.
CCAACAACATTTTCAACAGAAGAAAGATTGATCATTGGAGTACTTGAGAAAAGCAGAAAAGAAGCAGCTTTCAAAGTTGGAAAATGCTCTGGAACCAATAAAGAAGATGAAGAGATACACACTGCAGTAACAGGCTTTGTCACTCCCATTCCATTTCCCTCACAAAATCAACAACTTGAAAAAATAGCTACAGATGAAGAAGACATAGAATGGCCTAGCTGGATGAAGACATTGATGATCCAGTAAACTTTGATTGGGGAACAATCTTTTTAATTCATTGAAAAACATTATTTGTATTTAGCACATATGTGAACTCCATCCTATATGATAATATGAAGGCCTTTGAATTGGATTTGAGAATTTTGTTCATACTGGAGTTTATGGAAGGTGTGAATTAGTTGTTTCCCAAGGCACAAATGGGTTTATAGCAGAAGTTTATGAAAAAGTTAGGTGTTATAAATGGCGGAACTAGCTGTACCAACTTCCTTTATAACTGTACCGGAGGATTCCCTCTTTCCTGGTTTATAGTGAATTTGATAAACATATGTATTAGTGCTCAATAACTCTAATTTATGTCAGTGTTGAGAACTATTTTCTGCACAAGGCTTTATCCTGAGTAGGGTGGCAAAATTTTATCAAATTCATAGGGTTATCCATTATACCTGTGAGTGTTGCCATGGCCCAAAACGGGCAGCCCACTTCCAAACCCAACCCAGCAACCCAAGACCCAAACCCACTTACCTTTCCCCTTTGACTTTCGACTGATGGATGGTTAATTAGGGAGAATCTTTGATTTCCCTAATATATCTTCAGCCCCTTCCATTCTTTGCTCTGTCAGCCGCGTCTTCTTCTCTTGCCCGGATCCTTCAGTGATTGATTGGACCCTTGTGCACTATATATACCTCGCTTGGTCTGCCGCCTTACACTGGTACAAGAGTATGAGTGAATGGTTTTGGTGAGAACCACACGACATCACAGTGGCAATATCTCTCTCTCTCCCTCTGCGTCTCTGTTACGAGCCGGTACTTTGGGTATACACGTTGTGTGTGTGTGAGCTTGAGATTACTCTGATTGAGAGTTCTGTGAGGGGGGGGGTTTCGTGTTGTGGGATTTCTTGTTGGAAGGCTGGGTGGTATACACAGTTGGTTGAAATCCTTGAAAACATTGTCCCTTCGGTAGTGAACTCTTGGGCTGGACTGCTATACTTTGTGTATAGGCAGTGGGGATTTGAGCCTAGGCAACCATAAGCCCTAGACAGATCGAGTTAGTCTCCGTTGAGCCGAAGATACTCATAGCACTAATTTTATTATTTATATTGCTTTGTTATAAATTGTTTTTGTAGGTGATACATTGCAATATAGTTTGATATATTAGTGTGTCGCTTTCGACTTTGGTATATTGTAAGTTTACTGCCAAAGTCGAAGACGGGTTTTATTCAAAGTCCTATTATAATTTGGTGTGGCTCCGGTGTTCGTTTAATTCGGTAAAGTATCCTTATTTTTACGTTACAGTGGTATCAGAGCAAAGAATGGAAGGGGCTGAAGATATATTAGGGAAATCAAAGATTCTCCCTAATTAACCATCCATCAGTCGAAAGTCAAAGGGGCAAGGTAAGTGGGTTTGGGTCTTGGGTTGCTGTGTTGGGTTTGGAAGTGGGCTGCCCGTTTTGATTGTTGCTCTAATTAAATTGCTACCGTTTGGTTGGAGTTTGATTGCTTGATTTTTTTTTGGGTGATATAAAAAATCATAATTTCTTATATATTCTGATTTGGTTTGATTTGTTGGTTTTCTGTTGTTTCTCTAAATGGGTTCTTCACCCCCTTCCCTAGGAAAGAATTCTAGCGAAAATTCCTTGACTACATACATGCCGATGTATGGGGGCCCTCTAGTGTGCCCACTCAAGGTGGAAATAGGTATTTTCTATCCATCATTGATGACTTTTCACGAAAAGTCTGTGTTTTCTTAATGAGACACAAATCTGAGTCGTTTGAGAAATTTAAAACTTGGAAAGTTTTTATTGAAAATCAAACAAGAAAGAAAATCAAAATGCTTAGGACCGATAATGGATTAGAATTTTGTAATCATGAGTTTGATGAATTCTGTGCTATTCATGGCATTGGTCGACATAAAAATGTTCCCTATAACCCGCAACAGAATGGTGTTGCTGAGTGTATGAACAGGACTCTTTTGGAAAGAGTGAGAGCTATGCTCAATACTTCGGGTCTCTCCAAACGTTTTTGTGGAGAAGCAGTTGTAACTGCTGCCTATATCATCAATAGGTCCCCCTCTGTGCCTTTGCATGGTAGATGCCCTGAAGCGGTCTTTACGGGCAAAGAGATTGATATCTTGCATATGAGGGTGTTCGGTTGTGCGGCTTATGCACATCAAAGACATGACAACTTGAACGTAGGGCTGCTAGGTGTGTGTTTTTAGGGTACCCGGAGAGTGTGAAGGGGTATAGACTTGGTTAAAAGAGGAAAATGGTTTTAAGACCATAATTAGTAGGGATGTTGTCTTCAATGAACTTGAATATCCTTGCTTGATTCCTGCTCAACCTATACCTGATAATGATGTTCCCCCTCCCCCGGCTCCAATTACGGTGGAGCAACCCTATGTTATTGATGATGTGCCAACCGAAAGTGTGGAAATTGATCATGAGAATGTTGAAATTGAACACAATAAAGATAATGAAAATGTAGTGGATAAGCATGTCCTGGAAATAGAAACTCTAGATGACTACCAACTTGCTAGGGACCGACCTAGACGGGAAGTTAGGGTACCATCTAGACGTAATGATTTTCATATGACATCTTTTGTGTTTAGTGTGTTTGATTCTCTTGACAATTGTGATGAACCTAAATCTTACCATGATGCTTTAAAGTCTTCTCATTCTGCTAAGTGGTTAAATGCTATGAAAGATGAAATGAAATCGTTGCATGTTAACCAAACATGGACCTTGGTCCCTAAACCTAAAACAAGTTCTCTTGTTGCTTGCAAATGGTTGTTTAAGGTTAGGACTGAGAATGAGAGTATTAGATTTAAAGCACGGTTGGTTGCTAAAGGATTTACTCAAAAGGAGGGGATAGATTACAAAGAAATTTTTGCTCCAGTTGTCAAATTTACTACGGTAAGAGTCATGCTTGCTTTAATTGCTCAGTTTAATTGGGAATTAAAACAAATGGATGTGAAAACAGTGTTTTTACATGGTGACTTGGATGAAAAAAATTTCATGAGACAACCCGAAGGTTTTGTTGATAAGAGAAATACTGACTATGTGTGTTTATTAAAAAAATCTTTGTATGGCTTGAAACAATCTCCTAGGATGTGGAACAAGAATTTTGATATGTGTATGTTGTCTTTAAAATTCACTGGTAGCTCTTATGATCATTGCTTGTATTTTAAAGCCAACTCTTCTACTCATGTGTTTCTATTGATTTATGTTGATGATATGCTAATTATCAGTCCTTGTATTAAATCAATTGAAAATGTGCAAAATTGTCTTAGTGCCAATTTTGACATGAAAGATCTAGGAGATGCTAAAAAGATTTTGGGAATGAACATTGTTAGGGATAGAAAGAATTCCACTATTTCTCTTAATCAAATTTCTTATGTGCAAAGGATTTTGAGTAAATTTAGGATGGATGATGCTAAACCTGTAGATGTGCCTCTAAGAGGACATTTCATACTTAGTAAAAATTAGGCCCCCCCAAACTGATTTTGATAAAAAGCAAATGGAGAAAGTGTCTTATTCTAATGCGATTGGTTCCATTATGTATCTTATGGTTAGCACTAGACCTGATATAGCCTATGTTATTAGTTGCTTGAGTAGATACATGTCTAACTATGGTATGCCTCATTGGGAAATGGTCAAATGGCTTCTTAGATATCTTGGTTATTTTGTGAATTATGGCTTGAAATTCTCCAAATGCAATGAAGGTGTTGTATTGAAGGGTTATGTGGATTCTAACTATGCTAATGATAGAGATAGTAGGAAGTCTACTACTTCTTATGTGTTCATTTTGTGTAGTTCATGTGTTAGCTGGAAATCTCAATTACAACCCATTGTTGCATTGTCTACTACCGAGTCTGAGTTTGTTGCTATAACTGAAGCTTTTAAAGAAGCGACTTGGTTGAAAGGATTGATAACTGAAATTGGTTTTTTAAAAGAAAAAGTTGTGGTTTATTCTTACAGTCAGTAAGGAATTCAACTTTGCAAAACCCCTGTTTTTCATGATAGAACGAAACATATCGATGTTCGTTTTCATTACTTGAGAGATTTAATTGAAAAGGGTTTTATTTTATTAGAAAAAATTCCATCTCAGTATAATCCTGCGGATATGAATATGAAATGCATACCTATGTTAATATTTCAAACGTGCTTGAAAATTTTGAATTTTGATACCGGTGGTTGAATGCATGCTTCGTGTCCATGTTTCCCTACTTTGTGTTTGTAAAGTGAGTCATATCCCTTCTACAGTTTTTCTTTGTTAAAATCTATCTCCCGTTCTTGGTTCCTTCTTTGTGTTGGATCAAGTTCGGGATAGGCTGTGATGCACCCCACTTGTGTCCATGAGTTCAAAGTGATGGTCCCGATACTTGTTCCAATGTGGATATTGTGAGTGTTGGCATGGCCCAAAACGGGCAGCCCACTTCCAAGCCCAACCCAACAACCGAAGACCCAAACCCACTTACCTTGCCCCTTTGACTTTCGGCTGATGGATGGTTAATTAGGGAGAATCTTTGATTTCCCTAATGTATCTTCAGCCCCTTCTATTCTTTGCTCTATCAACCGCGTCTTCTTCTCTTGCCCGGATCCTTCGGTGATTGATTGGTCCCTTGTGCACTATATATACCTCCCTTGGTCTGCCGCCTTACACTAGTACAGGAGTATGAGTGAATGGTTTTGGTGAGACCCACACGACATCACAGTGACAATATCTCTCTCTCTCCCTCTGCGTCTCTGTTACGAGCCGATACTTTGGGTATACACTTTGTGTGTGTGTGAGCTTGAGATTACTCTGACTGAGAGTTCTGTGAGGGGGGTTCTCGGGTTGTGGGATTTCTTGTTGAAAGGCTGGGTGGTATACACAGTTGGGTGAAATCATTGGAAACATTGTCCCTTCGGTAGTGAACTCTTGGGTTGGACTGCTATACTTTGTGTATAGGCAGTGGGGATCTGAGCCTAGGCAACCATAAGCCCTAGACAGATCGAGTTAGGCTCCGTTGAGCCGAGGATACTCATAACACTAATTTTATTATGTATATTGCTTTGTTATAAATTGTTTTTTCAGGTGATACATTGCAATATAGTTTGATATATTAGTGTGTCACTTTCGACTTTGGTATATTGTAAGTGTACTGCCAAAGTCGAAGACGGGTTCTATTCAAAGTCCTATTATAATTTGGTGTGGCTCGGGTGTTCGTTTGATTCGGTAAAGTATCCTTATTCTTACGTTACAATACCTAGGGGTGGCAAAAATTTATCTAATCCATTGAGTTATCTATTATATCTATTATAAAAAACTTATTGGGTGTTATCCATTAACATTAAGTTAATGAGATGGATAATACCCATTAGAGACCAATAACAAAATGAATAATTATGGATATTAACCGGTTATCCGTTGAGTTTATCCACTAATGCCACCACCACTTCCCACCTCCAACAACTGCCACCGGCCACCGTCTCCCATCGTCACAACATCCCACCTCCGGCAACTGCCACTGCCCACTGCCGCCACCATCTTTACTTAATAATAATAATAATAATAATAATAATAATAATAATAATAATAATAATAATAATAAATACATAACATGCTGTTAGTAAGATTTGAATTGGAATCAAGTTACTCTTTGTCAAAGTTTGTTACCACTAGGCTAGACAACTTTATTAAATTTATTTGAAAGTTAATATAAATATAAACAAGTAATCATAAAAATTGTGGATTATTATGAACATATTTATGAACATTAAGTTATTAACAAGTTTTTGCACCGGTGCGTTAAACACACGATATTTATATTTTTGAATTAAAGTACTATATAAAAACAAAATGAATAGAAAAAACAAAATTAGAAGATAAATACATATCTTGAAATGAAAATTGAATTATTTTGATTTTTTACAGATCAAAATTGTTTCAATCCATTCGTGATTTTGCAAGTTTGTTTTAATGTTTGCATTGTCTTGTTGCACCTTGTGTATTAATGTTCTGGATATAATGAAATAAGATTAAAATGATATCATGTACTTTGATACTTGTGAATCAATGGGTGTTGTATATGAATCATTTGACATATACATCTACTAAATAGCTGGTAAAAGATGTTATTAATTATTACGATACATGAATATACATCAATATTTCAACATTTGAAATCATAATAACATAATTATCTCTTATTTTGCATGTTCAATTTATTAATAAACATGATTTTTATATTATAGTATTATGTAGTTATTTTTAGAATTATTTGTCATTTATGTGTCTTTATATACACACATGAATACGTAGTAAATAGTTTACCAAAAACATGAACTAAATTTGCACCATTTACTTTCGATGTACTTGAACAAAAAAAATAGAAATTTGATAAACAAATATGATTAATTAACCTTACCACTATAAACTATTTTTTAATTTTTTTTTACCAAAAACGGTACTAAAATTTGCACCATTTGTGTTTTAAGTACTTCAACCAAAAAATGAAAATTGATAAACAAATATGGTGAATTAATTTTACCACCATAAAATATTTGTAAATTTGTTTTGTGGAAGTTTTTGTTACCAATTTAGATCACATCAATTGTAAACATAAATTATAATTTGTAGTTGTTTGTTGTGATATATGTATTTGTCATGACTATCAAACACTGAAACATTTGATATGTAATATAAACAATTAATTTTTCTATTTATCATTTTGCAAATACAACAATAGAAGTTATATTTTTAGATTAGATGGTTAATAAAAGAGAACATTAGAATATATAGGAGTATAAGTTTTATATTTACCTCGAAATCACCAATGATCAACCCCATCGTATTTTCGGTAAAATGTAATGTGAAAATATCCAAATGACTACTTTTGAAGATTCATTAATACGTAATATATATATATATATGTATATAGTAGGAATATGAAATGACAGAATGCAAAAAGTGTCGAGAATCTGGATAGTGTACAAAGAGTTTTAGGGGATATATTTTTTATATAAATGACATTAATTGTTATTAAATATTGTCGATTATAATAATTTTATGAAGATCCATTTTTAGAAAGTTAGTTTATGCGGGAAATTGTCATAAATAGAAGGGATATACGCTTCTGTCATTATATATATATATATATATATATATATATATATATATATATATATATATATATATATATATATATATATATATATATATATATATCATTGTGTGTGTGTCTATTTTTTTTGGTGTGCGTGTGTCTGGGTTGGTTTGTGTGTGTATGTTATGTTTAATGAATCATAATATAAGTAGATAAGTAATACTCAAAACAATAAATGATGTTTCTTATTGGGTATTATCCGGATAATATACATTTATTAATGGATAGAATTGGATATTATCCAATAACACCTATTAACAAATATCAATGTGTATCAGCCCTAAGAGCTGAGTGCTTCTTGTGGCTGATTTCTTTACAGTGGTTTTAGTCTGTTTTCCTTTAATACAGTCCACACATAAGTTCCAGTCACTAAAATCCAATTAAGGAAGAATTTCACTTTTCATCAACCTCAATAACGTTTCTTTGGAAATGTGACCAATCTTTGATGCCACAAGTAAGTTGAACTTTCATTTGGTGTACTACGTTTAATGCCTACATTACTTTCAAGATGAAACAAAGATTCAACAAAATCCTTGTTGAGATTTACACGATAAAGTGAGTGTGAGTGCCCCGAAGAGATTCCCCCGGATCACGCGCTCCTTTTTTTAGGGAAACATGCGGCTCGGGGAAGACATCACTCTTTTCATTCCATCTTCCCTTGTTTAGGGGAAAACAAAATTAAAAGTGCAAAAAGAGTGTTGTCAAAAGCGCGCTGAATATGCCTCGGTCGCTGAGTGTGCTTTAGTCCACTATGAGTGTTTTGGATTTTTCTATATCTCATCATCCCTTGTTTAGGGGAAAACAAGATGCAGAAAATGTATCACCCTTTTCATTTCATCTTCCTTTGTTTAGGGGAAAACGAAACTAAAAGTGCAAAAAGAATGTTGCAATAGCGCGTGGGAATACACCCGGCCACATTCTGGACTTGGGTACATTTTGGATCACTATGAATGCTTTGAGTTTTTCTATATCTCATCCTCCCTTGTTTAGGGGAAAGCAAGATGCAGAAAATGCATCACCCTTTTCATTTCATCTTCCCTTGTTTAGGGGAAAACAAAAAAGTGCAAAAAAATTGATGTTGCGAAGAGCGCGTGGGAATATGCCATGCCCCACTGTGATCCAAAATGTTGTAATAGAGTCGTCATCTTTATTTTAAGGAGAAATAAAGAAAAACCAAAAATAACCTGATTTTGTAAAGGGTTCGGAGGCTAAGTTACGAGGTGGGAAGGTGTTAGGCACCCAACTCGCCCTTTCGGTCTCAAAAATAGTTTTTGGTTAAAATATGTTTTTATTATATTTATTTAGCAAATGAAATAAAGTATTTAAGCATATATATATATTTGTATCTATATTATTACAAACTTGCAGCCGCTTCCTTCCAGGACTTACAAATATATTTATAAATATTTGGTCATAATAATGGCTCTTTTTAGTGCTATTTTCTATAGAAATCCGGGTAGCATAACTGCTTATATATTTACATTAGGCCGGTTGAAAATTGCACTTTTTTAATAAAACGTCTTAAAGGCTTACCTTTAAGAGCGTGGGGTGTGCTCGCTCTATCCTTCCGGGAGAGGGAGTCTTTTGCTATTGCGGAGATTCGGGCAGAATAACTGCTTCCGAAAATTGCTTTTAGGCCTCGGGAAACGGGTTGAACAACTACTTGCTTTTTGTTGTTGTTTGCTTGCTTCTGGCGAAAATCGAGCAGAGCAACTGCTTGTTTCTGGTGGATTTGGCCTCTAGATTCGGGCATAGCAACTACTCTTTTTGGGATTGTTGGACGGGGGAAATAGGGTGGAATCCTATCGGGGAGGCTAGGGTTCACTTTGACCGGTTCGATTTGAGTTTGGAGGAGATTTAACGGAGCTTCAAGGCTTTTTAGGAGGGGAACTCTCTCAAGACGATCGCTCTCAGACTCACTGCATATTTCTTCAGCGGTATTTTAACTGCGTGCGGAGAGTGTATGAACTGTGTGCTTAAAAATGGAGTCAATTCACTAAAGCCGGGGCCTTCTATTTAGCTGACACTACTAGAAAAATGACCTTTAGTGACGGAATTTTCCGTCGCTAAAGGCGAAATTCCGTCGCTAAAGGCCCCTAGCGACGGAATTTTATTCCGTCGCTAATTCCGTCTGATGCCGACGGACCGATTTCCGTCGCTAAAGGATGCCTTTAGCGACGGATTTTCCGTCGCTAAAGGTTGATTTTCGCGACGAATTTTCCGTCATCAAATTCAACCTTTAGCGACGGAAAATTCCGTCGCTAAAGGCATTTAAAAATTAATTAAAATTGAATTTCAGCGACGGAAAATTCCGTCGCTAAAGGCTTTTAAAAATTAATTAAAATTGAATTTCAACGACGGAAAATTTCCGTCGCTAAAGGCTTTTAAAAATTAATTAAATTTGAATTTCAGCGACGAAAATTTCCGTCGCTAAAGGCGTTTAAAAATTTATTAAATTTTAATTTCAGCGACGGAAAATTCCGTCGCTAATAATGTAAAAAAATTTAAAAAAACCCAAAAATACTATTATTATAAATTTTTGTACCTGATAATATAACAATTAATACAAAACTGAAGATACAAAATAAACAATAATATAAAACCAATTTAAAAACATCAAACTGTAAATGTTATTACAACAATCCATGTAAATTATACATAACAATTAATACTAAAAACTTGTTTCTAGAGTTAACTTGTAAATTTAAACTTGTACAAATCCATGTAAACTATATCTAATTAAAAAAACTAAAAATAAAATTAAAAAAATCCTACGACATGAGTATCAAAAAAAACTTCATCTTCACCGCAATCAGCTAGAAAACCTGTCCAAGTAAAATTACTATTTTGATTAAAAATCAACAAGAAAAAGTAAGTCATTGTTTTCATATGATCAAACAAGAAGCTTTAGAAGCTTACCATAGGAATACATTTATGGAATACTATTTTGCTGGATGAACCTAAACATGTACAAGTTATCCAAAATCAATTAGTTAATAATAATAACAAAAATGGTCAAACCCTATTTCCCCCACCCCCAATATGAGTATTAAACCAGAGGAATGGAAAGAGAAGAAATGGAATAAATGTTGCTTGAAAGTAAGCACGTTCGGTTTCAAAGTCCCCCAACGTACATACGGTTATGTTGTTCGGTTTCAAAGTCAATTAAACTACAACCATGGATTTCATAACATCAACATGGCTACCTAGCTAACAAGCGTACATAAATCGATGTTTAAACATTAATACACTAAATTTACACTAACACCCCCTTTGTTTCTTACCATTTACACTAACACCCCCTAAACGTACATACAATTATCTTTTTTGGTTTCAAAGTCAACTAAACTACAACCATGGATTTCATAGCATCAACATGGCTACCCATCTAACAGGCGTACATAAATCGATGTTTAAACATTAATACACTAAATTTACACTAACACCCATTTATTTCTTACTATTTACACTAACACCCCCCTAAACGTACATACAGTTATGTTGTTCGGTTTCAAAGTCAAGTAAACTAAAACCATGGATTTCATAGCATCAACATGACTACCCAGCTAACAAACGTACATAAACCGATGTTTAAGCATTAATACACTAAATTTATACTAACACCCCTTTAATTCTTACCATTTACACTAACACCCCTCAACGTACATACAATTATCTTTTTGGTTTCAAAGTCAATTAAACTACAACCATGGATTTCATAACATCAACATGGCTACCCAGCTAACAAACGTATATAAATCGATGTTTAAGCATTAATACACTAAATTTACACTAACACCCTTTTATTTCTTACTATTTACACTAACACCCTTTTATTTCTTACTATTTATACTAACACCCCCCAAACTTACATAAAGTTATCTTTTTTTATTTCAAAGTCAATTAAACTACAACCATGGATTTCATAGCATCAACATGGCTACCCAGCTAACAAACGTACATAAATCGATGTTTAAACATTAATACGCTAAATTTACACTAGCATACATTCCATACAAACTAACATGTATATTTCATGTATATTTCATCTACAATATAAAAATAGAATTATAACATTTTAATTACACACTAACATTTAATAAAAATAAAAAAATATTAAGACCTTTAGATTTAGGGGTGGAGTGGGGTCAGTAGGGGTGGGGATAGGGTGGGGTTGGGGATGGGGTTGGGGTGGGGTTGGCGGGGTGGGGTGGGGTTGGGTTTAGGGTTAAGTTTAGGGTTAGTGTTAGTGTTATGGTTTAGGTTTAAGGTTAGTGTTACGAATTAGGTTTATGGTTTAGGTTTAGGTTCAGATTTAGGTTTAGGTTTAGGTTTAGGTTTAAGGTTTAAGGTTTAAGGTTTAAGGTTTAAGGTTTAAGGTTTAAGGTTTAAGGTTTACATTTTAAGGTTGGGGTTTAGGGTTGGGGTTGGGTTTAAGTTGTTAAGTCAAAGTTTAAGTAAGTTGCTGTTGCTAAGCTAAGTTATGTTACGTTAAGTTAAGTTATGTTAAGTTACGCTTACGCTTACGTTGTTATGTTACGCGTTAAGCTTAAGTTATGTTATGTTAAGTTAAGTTACGTTACGTTAAGCTAAGCTAAGTTAAGTTAAGTTAAGTTACATTACGTTTAAGCTAAGTTAACTTACGTTACGTTAAGCTAAGTTAACTTATGTTACATTACGTTTTCATGTTATAATGGTCCATCTTAGTCCATTATAACATTTCACCATTAATAGGCGTAACGTGTTTTCATGTTATAATGGTCTATCGTACTCCATTATACCATTTCGCCAATAGGCGTATCGTGTTTCATGCTATAATGGTCTATCGTACTCCATTATAACATTTCGCCAATAGGCGTATCGTGTTTCATGTTATAATGGTCCATCGCACTTCATTATACCATTTCGTCAATAGGCGTAGTTTTCATGTTATAATGGTCCATCGTATCTATTATAACATTTCGCCAATAGGCGTAGCGTGTTTTCATGTCATAATGGTCCATTGTACTCCATTATACCATTTCGCCAATAGGCGTAGCGTGTTTTCATGTTAAGTTACCTTGCTTAAGTTGCTGCTGTTGCTGTTATGTTGTTACGCTAAGTTAAATTGCTGTTGCCACGTTTGCTGCCAACTTAAGCTTAAGCTGAGTTGCCAAGTTTGCCAACTTGCCAAGCTGCTGTTGCTGCCACGCTAAGTTGCTGAGTTGCTGTCGCTGTTGCTGCTGGTTGCTGCTGCTTGCTGTTGCTGCTGCTGCTTTGAGTTGTGCTAAGTCGTTGCTGTTGCGCTGTTGCTGTTAATGCTGCTGTTAAGCTGCTAAGTTGTTGTTACGCTAAGTTGCCAGTTGCTGTCAAGTGCTGTTGCTGTTGCCACGCTGTTGTTAAGTTGCACGCTAAGCCACGCTGCTGTTAAGTTATGCCACGCTGCTAAGTTGCCGTTATGCCACGTTAAGCTGCTAAGTTGCCACGCTACGTTATGCCGTTGCTATGTTACGTTGCCGCTGCTGTTGCTAATTTACGCTAAGTTGCTGTTGTTACGCTTATGTTAAGTTGCTTGCTAAGTTAAGTTAAGGTTTAAGTTGCTAAGTTGTTGCTGCTAAGTTAAGATAAGTTGAGTTAACTTATGTTACATTACGCTTTCATGTTATAATGGTTCATCTTAGTCCATTATAACATTTCACCATTAATAGATTTAACGTGTTTTCATGTTATAATGGTCTATCGCATCTATTATACCATTTCGCCAATAGGCGATCGTGTTTCATGCTATAATGGTCTATCGCACTGTTATAACATTTCGCCAATAGGTGTATCGTGTTTCATGTTATAATGGTCCATCTTACTTCATTATACCATTTCGTCAATAGGCGTAGCGCAGTTTCCATGTTATAATGGTCCATCGCACTCCATTATAACATTTCGCCAATAGGCGTAGCGTTAAGTTTTCATGTCATAATGGTCCATTGTACCCATTATACCATTTCGCCAATAGGCGTAGCGTGTTTTCATGTTAAGTTACCTTAAGCTGTGTTGCTAAGTTGGTTGCCACGCTAAGTTGCTGAGTTGCCAAATGTTGCCAAGTTGCTGCTGCTGCTGCTGCTGTTGCTGCAAGTTGCTGCTTGCCACGCTAAGTTGCTGAGTTGCTGTCGTTGCCGCTGCTAAGTTGCTAAGTTGCTGCTGTTAACGCTATGTTACGCTAAGTTGTCAAGCTGTTGCTTAAGTTGCTGCTGTTGCTGTTTTACGTTAAGCTGCTGCTGTTGTTGTTAAGTAAACGCTAAGTTACGTTAAGTTAAGTTGTAATGTGAATGTTTTAATTTTTGAATTATATTGATGCTAATCATTTTAATTATTGATATTATATTATTAAATTAACATTTCAAATATTATTTTTATTTAATTTCAATTTAAGTTAAAGTTACGTTACCTTAAGTTACGTTAAGTTAAGTTAAGTTGTGAATGTTTTAATTTTTGTAATTATATTGAAGCTAATCATTTTAATTATTGATATTATATTATTAGAATCAACATTTCAAATATTAATTTAATTTAATTTCAATTTAAGTTAACGTTATGTTACGTTAAGTTACGTTAAGTTAAGTTAAGTTAAGTTATGTTGTAATGTGAATGTTTTATATTTTTTGTAATTATATTGATGCTAATCATTTTAATTATTGATATTAAATTATTAAATTAACATTTTAAATATTATTTTAATTTAATTTCAATTTAAGTTAACGTTACATTACGCTACATTGCTGTTAAGTTAAGTTGTAATTTGAATATTTTATTTTTGTAATTATATTGATGCTAATCATTTTAATTATTGATATTATATTATTAAGTTAACATTTCAAATATTATTTTAATTTAATTTCAATTTAATTTCATATATTTTATATTAATTAGAATTCAATTTAATTTTGCATTATCAGTGACTGAAATTAATTATTTTTAAAAATCCTTTAGCGACGGAAATTTCCGTCGCTGAAATTAAAATTTATTATTTTTTAAAAATTAAAATTATTATTTTTAAAATACTTTAGCGACGAAATTTTCGTCAAATTCAATTTTAATTAAATTTTAAACTCCTTTAGCGACGAATTTTTTACCGTCGCTAAAATTCAATTTTAATTAAATTTAAACACCTTTAGCGATTTGAATTTTCCTGAAATTCAATTTTAATTAAATTTTAAGCTTTTAGCGACGAATTTTCCGTCGCTGAAATTCAATTTTAATTAATTTTAAAGCCTTTAGCGACGGAATTTTCCGTCAAATTCAATTTTGATTAAATTTTAAACACCTTTAGCGACGGAATTTTCTGTCACGAAATTCAATTTTAATTAATTTTTTAAACCTTTATGAAATTTCCGTCGCCGAAATTCAATTTTAATTAATTTTAAAATCCTTTAGCTACGAATTTAATTTGACCTTTAGCTAATCGAAAATCTGCCGCTGAATATTTCGAAATTAATTTCGCTTTTAAATTCGTCGCTAGCTTTAGCTTTTCCGTCACCGATAAATTCCGTGCCGATGTTCAATTCCGCCGCTAAAGCTTAATTCCGTCGCTAGCAGGACCTTCAGCGACGGAAAATTCGCCGATAAATTTCGCCGCCGATGGTCAATTCCGTCGCTGATGCAAAATTCGTTGCGACCGAAAAAAATTCGCCGCTAATAATTCCGTCAAGGCAATCGCTTTCTAGTAGTGTGAGATGGGGACTCCTTCGTCATTATGTTTTCTTTTCTGTCCTTCACCGGCTGGTACCACATGTTGAGAGAGTTGTACCAAAAGCAAAGTGCTACAGTGAACAGTGCATTGTTGGGCGCCACCCATAGGGGTAGTGGGCGCCGCGCCAGAAGTGCTTGTGGGTGGCGCCCAGGCTTCTTTTTAGGCTGCTTTTTGACACTTTAGGCCCTGCATTTCACTGTTTTGCGCATCATGCTTTTCCTTTTGCATTTTTAAACCATGTAACTTGACATTTGTTAAGTTTTAATAGATCTTGATATCGCATGTCATGTTAGATACCAGGGGTACGAAATTGGAGTGTCTACAGTGAGTCATACAACTTTCCTGACCAAAAAAAATAAAATAACACAGCTATCTATGTATAACAAAAAACTGCTTTACAAATCTCAAAACGATAAGCTATTATATCTAGCTTCCCTACTGAAGCAACATTTCTAGCACATTGAGGTACATAGAGACATCTTTCCAGGTTTAAATGACACCCAGTGTCCAAAAGAAACCTATGAGTCCATATGCCCTCTATCCGTGCTTTCATCATGTTTCCCATAAACAAGTACTGTTCATTTCCGTTTATGGGCTGGATCATAATGAATCCCTTTCTTCTCGAACCATTCTTTTCGTTTAGGACAATCAGCCTTTACGTGTTCTTCTTTGTTACAGAAGAAACACATAACTTTCTTTTCCTTGATTTGGCACTCAGAAACCTTTATTGGGGCTTTATCACTTTTCTTGCCTTTGTCCCTTTTACCTGGTTTGAACTTGCTGCTGCTAGCACCATCATAGACTGTAAGGTGGATGGAGTGATCTTTTATTTTCTTTAATCTCTCTTCCTCATGCGCTAACATGACCTTTAACTCTTTAAAGTTCAATTTATCTTTCATGGTGTTGTAATTCACCTGGAACTGGCCAAAATGAGCAGGAAGAGAATTCGTTATGAATTGTACGAGAAAGCTATCACTCACATCCATTCCCATAGTCTTCAACTTTGCTGCTAGGTTGGACATTTCTGTTACATGATCATGAATTGACTTTGACCAATCAAATTTCTTTGTAGTCAATTCACCCATTAGATTGCCTACAATGTATTTATCAGCAAGATCCGACTTAGAATAATCTTTAACCTTCAACGTGAACTCTCTAGCATCTTCAGCCTTTGGCATCGATGGATTAATATTTTCAGCCATAGTCATTTTCATAAGGTTCAAACTCAGCCTGTTAGACCGCTCCCAAGCCCCATAGATGGACTTGTCATCTTCTAAGCTAGTCTCAGTAATGGTTGCGGGCTTTTCATCTGATACTATAGCTATGTCTAGATCCATAACACCCGGAGTAAACAGGATTTGTTCAGACCAGTCAGTATAGTTTAGCCTGTTGAACTTAACAACTAAACTTCTCGATGAAAAAAGACTTAATGAGGCTGCAAAACATTTATACATGCTCAACCATTAGCGCTTTGAGTTAACTTTAATAAATTCAGAAACTGTCATGAATTTTTAGCATGTATTTAAGTTTTTTTTTTTTTTGGAGAAACAAGGACGACACCCTGCAAAAATTTTATTGATAAAAAAGAAATGCAAACTTGAGGGGGACAACAGCCTTACCCAAAACTAGGGGGGACAAAGGAGCCTTACCTCGAAAGGGAAAGAACTACAATAAAAAAAACTAAAGCCTACAGAAAGAAAATAAACCAACAGCATCCTGTTGAAGTGCACGACGGACCTCCCCCGGAAGTTGAGTAACCAATGTAAAGTCCTTATCACATTTAGTGCTATGACCAACAGCCGCAAGGCGATCAGCCACGGAATTCCCCTCACGGTACACATGAAGAAGCGTGTTGTTACCCAGGAGATCCAGACATCTCCGGAGATCATAAGTGAAAAGCTAAGGACGGACGTGAAAAACCAAGGACAGCCATGAGAACCCTTAATAGCTGATGCCACCACCAAAAAGTCCACTTCCACCACCACCTGATCATAATTCAACCCACGACACATCAATAAGCCATCACGAAGAGCTTGAAATTCTACACTAATATTGGTTCCTGGGCCATAATACCGAGAATAACCAGATATAAAAAACCATCAGAATCTCTAATAACACCCCCACCAGTGGCAATACCGTTAATCGAAGAACCATCAGTATTAAGCTTAACAAAATTAAGATATGGGGGATGCCAACGAATCCAAGTCCCCTTTGGGTAAGCCTTAAACACATAAACAATTGAATTGATGTCATACGATAGAAACTTTAATGGATAATCATAACATACAATGGTCAAATAAGTTGTCTATCTTTGGATATACATCTTATTTAATCAAGGTACAATGATTAATCCCTTTAACGTTACACACTAGTCGTAATGGTCCGTCTTTTGACGACCTTCTAGCAATTAGTCTATATACTCAATTGTTCAATCAACTTTTCTTGTCATTTTTAGAAGTATCTCTATACTCATGAACAACTAACATAAAATAAATTTAATGTGTTAGAAATTCCATTTAGTCAGACCACTTTGGTGACTAACAAGCTATTAATGCCTTAACATTAAATTATACTTTTATATTTCAAGCCTATGTCTTTAACAGAACATTAAAATTTTCTTTGGAAAAAAAAACATAATATCCAATTTGTTATGTAAATTTTTTGGCAAAGCTTGAAATTTAACATAACCAGTGTTAAACACCCAATTAATTTTGCGCAAAAACTTTACTGCACAAAAAACATTAATTTTGCTCTTAAACAGTACAAGAGCAACAAATATTACATGTACAATTACCATACACACTTTACAATTAAAAATATAATAGACACTTTAATCGGAGAAATTATGAGTTCGCAACCTTAAGCTATGATACCACATGTTAAACTTTATACACGCATGAGTTTCAACCATAAATCATTTTCTAGAAACTCTTGATATTTTAATAAAACTCAAAATCTTGAAACACACAATTCTCACGATTTAATGTATAAATGCATGTAATGGAAACTAACCTGGATCCATGATATCGACTTACAACAGTTATGAAAAACGGAATTTTCGACCTTGCCTTTCTCTTTAATTTCTCCAGATAGAGAGAAGAACATTTCCTTAATTCCCCTTTTCGTCCGAAGATGCTCTTTAATTTTTGTTTCACTTGATTATCTCCCTTTTTAAAGAAGAACTCTTATCTCTTTTTTTTTATTCCTTAATATTCCACATTATATATATAGGAAGAGAGAGGGCTTGTTATTTGTTTGGGTTACTTCATTAGGAAGGAAAAAACAATTATACCTTCCTTAGACCAAACCCATTCACCGCCAATCAAGTGATCATTACTTGATAAACATCATTGACTTCAATGATGTTTATCTTCCATCATGTTTATCTTCAAGGGAATATATACATAAGTACATTATTATGTATATATTATGTATAATTTTTAAAGGCATAGGAAAAGGATGTACCATTTTAAAACTCTCAAACTTTAACATACTGTTATTCTCACTTAACCATCAAAGTGAGACACTTTATATGTTAAAACTTTATTTACCATTAATTCATATGGGTATCATTACGGAATAAATCCAACAATAATACCTTGGTGGACAGAATGGATAATCATTCCCATCTAAGACCCCGATCGAAGAGATTGAAGCTTACCAACAACATGTTCAGCAGAAGAAAGATTGATCATTGGAGTGCTTGAGAAAAGCAGAAAAGAAGCAGCTTTCAAAGTTGGAAAATGCTCTGGAACCAATAAAGAAGATGAAGAGAGACACACTACAGTAAGAGGCTTTGTCACTCCCATTCCATTTCCCTCACAAAATCAACAACTTGAAAAAATAGCTACTAATGAAGAAGACATAGAATGGCCTAGCTGGATGAAGACATTGATGATCCAGCAAACTTAGATTGGGGAACAATCTCTTTGATTCATTGAAAAACATTATTTGTATTTAGCACATATGTGAACTCCATCCTATATGATAATATAAAGGCCTATGAATTGGCCCGATTCATGAATTTAGAGAGGGGTCTTGAAAGCAAGGCAATAGACCCCAAGTCACAGACTATTAACAAAACTATAAACAAGAAGAATTATTGCTTGCTTCAAACTCAAATATAACCAACAACATCTAAGAGTTCATTCTAATGCATTGGATAACAAAAGGTGAAGTAAATTGTTAGCAATTCGGCTTGTGGCCCGATTATTTACTTCCGTTCACATGAAATATATTTATATTATTAAAGGTTAATTAGTTTCCTAATACGAAGGGGTTCGGGATTGACTTAACCTAACCTACAAGAAATAGAGTTTCTTATACAATAATATAAATAGGGCAACTAAAGAGGTAAAACTCTAACACATTACACGCCTAGGAGAAGAACACGTCTTCCCCTCTTGGCCGCCCCTCTCTCTCTCTCATATATTCTATCTCACCAAAATATTCTCTCTAGCCTAATCATCAAGTGTCTTGGATTTACTGTGTGAACCAGTATTGATATTCGTGCTACGTGATATCAATCCGGCGAGAGAGACTTGCAGGATTGTTGATCGTGACATACGAAGCTCGTAGCTCAAACAGAAAGTCCTTCCGCTTCGCTTAAAGTTCAAGTTCGCACAAGGTAACTCATGATTACTCTTAGTTAACGAACTTGATTGTTATATATATATATATATATATATATATATATATATATATATATATATATATATATATTAATGATATATTAACCTTCATTTGTATCAGAGCCTAAATGCTTGATTGCTCGTTTCGTTATGCCATGAATTACATGCGTTTACTTTTGGGTTTGTTTAAAAGTTTTACCCGATAACGAACGAAATGATTTTTATTATTTCATGTGTAAAACAATTTTATTTTCGAAAAAAATTTATATGTCTGAGTTCCCTATGAGGAGGCGAACAACATACTAAATTCTCGTTGAAATCAGTTGGCTATTTTTGAAAATATCCCAAACTCAAGTTTTATTGAAAATTGATTTTTCTGAAACTTTGCATACTATTTTGACCAACTTGTATTATGTAAAACCGTGGTCTTATGGGTTGTACTTGTAGTACTCGCGACGGCTTTCCAACGACACATTATATGCATGCTTAATTTGGACTTAAACTGAACGTTTTACTGCCTCAAGAAGTTGGCTCGCGGATCACGTTCGCGAATCTATTTTCCGGGTTATAAAAATGGTGTCCCAACTTCCCCACTCTCGGCCTCGATGTATGTACCTCTTGTGGCACTCCTTTTGGTGTAAAAAGTATATGACTGGAAAGTATTCGACGATAAGAATCCAACGCCACCATCCGTGACCTCATCGGAGTTCGGGAAAGCGGCGAATGGAGTACACTTCCACCTGGGTGGGTGAGCTAGAAAATAGTCAACCGTTCACTAGTCAACTGTTGACTGGTCAACAGTCAACGCTGATTGGCTGCCACGTAACCTACCATGTCATCACTGTGGGACCCACCTTTTCCTTGAGCTAGATGATGTCATCAATGACATCATCTTCCACGTCATCAGCCAGTCATCCACCACATCAGCCCTAGGGCTTAGTATGTGGCGACCCGACCCGGATCCCAATACGAGACCCCAAGGTCGTGCCGTCAAAACACACAAAAATAAACAAAGGGTAATGCCATAACGGTGATACGCCAATAACTTTAACACATGCGGAAGCGTAACATAATTAAACGGTGGCGCTTGAGCTAACAAGCTCAAACTAACGCAACCAAAGAGATAATGAATCTCTCAGTCCAAAAATTAAAATCATGTGACGCAACATTGGGCACGTATAAGAAAACCACCGGTTACAAATTTATAAATATTTAAAACCAAGTCATCGGCAACGTTACAGCCGGAACCCAACATTAAACTAAGTCTAAAACATATCCAACAATATAAACAATTTGAGATTAATGGAATTAACATAATAATATCAACATGGCACGACTAACAGTTGTTGGCTCACAAAAGACTAAATAACATAAACAAGTATCAATTAAATAATCACAATGCTTACTACCCATAGTGAAGTTTATATAACTTCACTTCCCAATCGACCTTTCCAAAACAAGGCTACAAATATATAAACTAGCAACAACCTTCTATCAGAAACACACGTTCTATCGTACACTCGGCAAACTCCTTCAAATCACTAGCTCGGCTCGAAGCTAAGGAAAACAAGATAAACAGAGTAAGTCATAAAGACTTAGTAAGCTACTAAAGATGCAATGTCATGGCATGACATTATGCTCAAATAAAACATGTACATCTCATATCATGCTCATGATATAACATTTCATGGAATAATCCACAACACAAACCAAAACCTAACCATAGTCTCATAGAACATCATTTGCATAATTCATCATAAGTAATTCATATCAATAGAATATGATTCTCAATTCCAATACGATTAACATGTTATCTTCATATTGCACTGTTCATCAAAACCTCATCCACATAACTCAATTATACCATGAGTCTCACACTTCATCTTTTAACATAATTCATATGAGAACATATATATGAAAGACAATGGTTTCCATTCTAATCATGAATATCATGTTATATTTCTAGTATAACACTATATCAAAAGTCATCATTTCATTAACATATTATATTTCTTATCATAACATTTCATCAAGTAATCATCATCTAATGTAAACCATATCATTAGCCACGTAGCACAACAATTTATACAAGTGCTCGTAAAATAAACCACATAAGAGAGAAGATGATTTCCGTTCCGTTTCCAGCGTGCAACTCTTACGGAAACAAACGTGTCCCTCGATAGCCCCATTCGTGGTATCGACGTCCCCGAACAATCCCCGCTCGGGTTCCATAGTGATCAGAGTCATGTTTACTTACTACAACTAAGATCAACTACTTCCCCACCATGGCCATCGATGGAGGGGTGTGTGCAACCCGGCACGGCGATCCATTGCAACCCATGAATTCCACAATTCGTGAAGACAATGCATCATCCTGCCAAAGACTCAAATCAAAAAGACGCCAGCTGGACTCAAACACAAACACAGGTAATCCATACTCAAATGCTCACCAAAGGAAAGTACAACATCACGTACTAATCCAATCAAGTAGATATTTACTTCTAAACCACATAGTTATTCACTTCTATGTTAACTAACACATAAACACATTAGAGCAATATTATCAAGTCTCTAATACCCAAGTGTTCTCCATACACTTGAAAACGCTCGGAGGCTTAACCTCCATCAAAACTACCCCAAATTCCGTAGGTTCTCAATATGTGATTCACTATAATCATATTAGTCCAATAATCGACTCCGTTGAGTCATTTCTACTCTTTTCAAATTTGAAGGCATAGAAGCTATTTGCATCATAGCCCTCCTATTATACATTAGCTATTATTCGTGGCTAAGTTTTTTAGGTTAACAGCATTGTGCAACCCAACGATTCATACCTTCCCAACAACAACCCCAAAACATGGTTCCTAGGTCAACACTTAACATTTAAAGTCAACCGTCACATTTCAAGCATGTATCTCAAGTTAGGAGCGTGTTATGGAACACTCTTCGTTAGTTGTGAATTGCTCTATCTGTAATCTTTACATCTTATAATTTAGAATTTTTGTATTGAAGTCCCATGTTGTGACTCCGAAGCAAATAGTTTCGGGATATTGATATAAAGTCTTGATTTTACTTTTGTGATATGTTAAGGATTTACGTGGTTAATTAATCAGTAATGGAATTTGTGTGTGCTTTTGTGACTCGAGTATGAGTCAAGATATTATTGATCTTATGTATTTGGTATTGCCATGATTATTGGAAATTTTTGAACAAGTAAATGTGGATTTTGTAGTTCGATTCTTGATTGCTTAGTTTGGTTATTGTGATATTAGACTCGGAGATTGAATCTATGGTTATAGTTTTGAACATTGAGGGTTCATTCGGAATTGAGCGACACCGTAGTTGTGCCTGGGTATTGGTTTTTGGGTGATGACCTAACGTTGGTTTGTATTATGGTTCAGAATTCGGGACGAATTCTTTTTAAGGGGGAGATGATGCAATACCTCGATTCCCGGTTAGCTTGAACTATGTGCGATGTTCGCATTTCTTCCTTGGTCGATTTCTTGTTTACTATGTGAGAGAGTCTAGATGTTTATGAGAGACCACATTAAGACCAAAACACTTTTAAAAGAGATGCCATATAGTTGTTGACTTGCTAAAGTCACATGTCGTTACTCAACGATAGTAGGAATGCGACGCGATTGAGAGTATGCTTGCGTTTTGTGTTTGTGACCTCGGTTTGGTCCTATATCTTTACATGATGATTGATTAACATGTTTATATGTATTAGACTTCTAGTTGGATGCATTCCTTAAGTCTAGCGATGTTTTGACGCTTCGAGGATAGCAATCGTTCTTATCGCGTAGTTCGAGATTGAGTCGTATGATCGTCTCTTCTTCGGGAGCCCTTATTCTACTATCTATTGTTTAACTTCTTAGAAGTATTTGAGCCTATTCATTAGCCTCTTGACTTGCTTTAAGGCTCATGGTATTTCTCGTTCGATCGCTAGTTCATTCATCGGTTCGTTAGCGAGTTGTTGCACCTTGTTCCGGTTTCGATCCGAATTATTTCGGGAGTTATTGTGGGTGTCCTGTGAGAGTTCTGGACCATCTTTGAGTGAGGATTGAGCCTAGGGATCTTTGGCCTTGAGTTTGGGGTTGTTTAGGGTTGATTTAAGACCTTTTGAGCTCTGGAGACCTTGCTATCGCAAGGCGGTTTGGACCTTGCCCCCGCAAGCTAAACAGTTTTTGGAGAAGTTGGATCTACCTAGTATGCGGTCGCATGCTAGGGCTTACCATACGACCGCATGGTCACCATTTCCTGAAACGATTTCTTTTGGTTGCTGCTCCATTTCGGCTGTCATAACCCCACAAAAACCCATCCTAAACCACTTCTAATTCATCCTAACTATCAACCAATGTGTACTAAGCAAGTTTTGGGAGTTTTGAAGGGATTGTAAACCACTTGGCAAGGGAGAACATCAACATGCATTGGTCACTCTCCCCACTCACCTTTTCAAGCCTTGGGGAAGTCAATACACCCACTAAGCCTTTCATTTTATGTCATCTTTCTCCAAAAACGTGGTGAACATTTCTTGGGAGTTTGAGAGTGTCTTCTAAGTGTTCTTGAGTGTTCTTCAATGGTGGCCAAAGCTTGAAGACTCCATTTACAAATCCCAACCATAGAAGTGAAGAGGAGGATGAGGAGAACCCCTTCCACCGATTGCATGTATGTTTTGGTTGCTTGAAGTGGTGATTGTAGGTAAGCTACTATACTCCTCCTATATGGTTTTTGTGCTCATTGACCCTAAGGAAAAGAAGGGTGCTATTTGAGGTCAATGATACACATGCATGCTTTGTGTGATTTTATTTTGAAGTTAAGAGTGAACTTGCTAAGAATCATTTGTAGGTTGATTCCTATGATTTGTGAAGTATGTTATTAAGCTTTGTTGGTAATTTTGGACTTGGGTATGATGAGTATATGATTTCTTAAATACCTAGGGTTGATTATATGTTGATGAAGTAAATGGGCTATTGATGATGTACATGATTTTTGGAGTTTTATTGGATATTATGAATTGTTAGAATTATAAATGGATATATGTTTGAGAGTTTGGGAGTATACTCATTGAACATTTAATTTTGGCTGTGAGCATGATAGGTGAATTTTCACAATGGATTACATGTTGCTACAAATCCTAGTCCACCAACGAACCTCTTTTGATCACCAATTCAGGGTACCAGCTAAATTGGATTTCAAAAGCTTCCGTTCCGAGGATGCCAAGGTCGATGAGAAAATTTCTAAGCATCCTTCCCTACAGTCTCACATAATCATGCAACAATTTAAACATGACATAATCATTAGACGATGATAATAATAATCTTATCATGCAACAGACTAAGCAAGTTACCTTTACAACTAACGCACATAAGCATGTCCATACTCAAATATAACTATATCCGTTAAGCACATTTATTGTTTTTGTAAACCATACCTTTACTCCTAAATTAATCTTTAAGCAAATGACAAAATTCCTATTATTAACAATACCACATGCATACATGTATATCATGTAAATGTGATATATAATCACCAAGTATCATCATACTTCTACTCATATAATCCATATAATCCATTCAATTCATGCAACTCATATAACCATGCAATTTATGTAACTCTTAGCCATGCATGTGGCACAATCAAGTAACTACTATATCATGTGCAATTACTAATCCAATCATACATACTCATAATACAAAACTGAGAAAACATACTCATAAGATACAATCACGATAATATATCAAACAGTTCAAATATTATCGAATAACAGGGTTCGTATATCTAGTATACTCGCCTAACGAAAATTTCATAGTGTATCCAAGGAAAAGAGCTAATATTCACTCTAGTACCCTTAACCATTAAAACTCTGTAAGACATATTATTATCTTAACTAAAAATCTTGCCTTCAACAAACACACACAAAATATCGACATCTTAACAGTTGCCGCAAAAATGTTATACTCACCCGTAATAGTTATAACTTATCTCATAAACACCGATTTATCATCCGGGCAATTCGAACGCATTCTACTCGCATAAAAATCACATAATAATGTATAAATATGTTACTCATAACATTACACGTATATCCATAGCGTATATAAACTCAACGCACCACTAGTAAACATTATCACATCTTCATTCTTCATATATGTATAACATGGCCATCTATATAGGCTTACAAAATCACATTTCCATACTGCAATTAATTGCCTACCGACAAATCAAAATTCAACCAAAACCATAAACAAATCCCACACCGGGACATCATCCTTTATCATATCAATAAACACGAGAACCCAACAATTAATATATTTCAATACACAATGCAATGTATGTATGAATGCATATGAGCTAACGATACCACGCATACTCATAGTAGCGATAATAATAACCATGATATATAAATAAGAAGTTACCTCCTATCTCGGTAAGTCTCAAAACTCCGTAATGGCCAACCGCCATGCGCACACACAACCTCAAACTCTAGGTCGTCTATCACCATCTCACTAAGAGTCACTAGACCGCTTACTAGTACTACTAGAATCGTTAATCCTCAACTTAAGGCGATCCTTTCATATGTGATCACCACCACAAGCAAAACACTAGTTTGTATTACTCCAACACCTACTCTCGGTGTTTCATTTCTCAACCAAAATCTATACATCAACTTATCACCTTGTCATCTATGACTATGGGTAAAAGCACCACTTCATTTACTAGACAACATATTTTTCTACACAAATTTATGAGGTACTGACTGGCCTCTAACTCATCATCCTTAACAGTCCTCGAGGTCCTTTCCCAAGGGTATCCCTCAATATCTAACTCTTTCTCATAAGTACATACAGTCCACAGCCCCTCGATAATCCGCAAGCCGTAATAGAATAAATTGCCTATAATACTTAATCCTTAATCCTTAACTCTTTCACAATTCATGGAGTCTCCCTAGTCTCATCCGGTACTAAGTACTCTACTCTAATGAGCTAGCTCCGTGAACGTCTCTAAATATTGAACCACAATCTCATAATAATTGTCACCAATTCTCCGGTGGATTCTCAAACATGGATACTACTAATACTACCTTATACTCATCAACACCGGCACCTCTACTAGTGCTAACACCCATTCTAGATTCAAACATAATAATCATACAATAACTCTCGACCTTAAGATACAACAATTCACACAAAACCAACCTACAACCAAGGCCAAGGAACCTATCCTGGCAGACAACTAACCAATAGCTCTGATACCAACTGTGGCGACCCGACCCGGATCCCAATACGAGACCCCGAGGTCGTGCCGTCAAAACACACAAAAATAAACAAAGGGTAAGGCCATAACGGCGATACACCAATTACTTTAACACATGCGGAAGCGTAACATAATTAAACGGTGGCGCCCGAGCTAACAAGCTCAAACTAACACAACCAAAGAGATAATGAATCTCTCGGTCCAAAAATTAAAATCACGTGACGCAACATTGGGCACGTATAACAAAACCACCTGTTACAATTTTATAAATATTTAAAACCAAGCGATCGGCGACGTTACAGACGTAACCCAACATTAAACTAAGTCTAAAACATAGCCAACAATATAAACAACTTGAGATTAATGGAATTAACATAATAATATCAACATGGCATGACTAACAGTTGTCGGCTCACAAAAGACTAAATAACATAAACAAGTATCAATTAAATAATCACAAGGCTTACTACCCATAGTGAAGTTTATATAACTTCACTTCCCAATCGACCTTTCCAAAACAAGGCTACAAATATATAAACTAGCAACAACCTTCTCTCAGAACCACACGTTCTATCGTAGACTCGGCGAACTCCTTCAAATCACTAGCTCGGCTCGAATCTAAGGAAAACAAGGTAAACATAGTAAGTAATAAAGACTTAGTAAGCTACTAAAGATGCAATGTCATGGCATGTCATTATGTTCAAATAAAATATGTGCATCTCATATCATGCTCATGATATAACATTTCATGGAATAATCCACAACACAAACCAAAACCTAACCATAGTCTCATAGAACATCATTTGCATAATTCATCATAAGTAAGTCATATCAATAGAATATGATTCTCAATTCCAATACGATTAACATGTTATCTTCATATTGCACTGTTCATCAAAACAACATCCACATAACTCAATTATACCATGAGTCTCACACTTCATCTTTTAACATAATTCATATGAGAACATATATATGAAAGACAATGGTTTCCATTCTAATCATGAATAGCATGTTATATTTCTAGTATAACACTATATCAAAAGTCATCATTTCCGTAACATATTATATTTCTTATCATAACATTTCATCAAGTAATCATCATCTCATGTAAACCATATCATTAGCCACGTAGCACAACAATTCATACAAGTGCTCGTAAAATAAACCACATAAGAGAGAAGATGATTTTCCTTTCCGTTTCCAGTGTGTAACTCCTGCGGAAACAAACGTGTCCTCGATAGCCCCATTCGTGGTATCGACGTCCCCGAACAATCCCCGCTCGGGTTCCATAGTAATCAGAGTCATGTTTACTTACTACAACTAAGATCAACTACTTCCCCACCGTGGCCATCGATGGAGGGGTGTGTGCAACCCGGCACGACGATCCATTGCAACCATGAATCCCACAATTCGTGAAGACAATGCATCGTCCTGCCAAAGACTCAAATCAAAAAGACGCCAGTTAGACTCAAATGCAAGCACAAGTAATCCATACTCAAATGCTCACAAAGGAAATGTACAACATCACGCACTAATCCAATCAAGTAGATATTTACTTCTAAACCACATAGTTATGCACTTCTATGCTAACTAACACATAAACATATTAGAGAAATATTATCAAGTCTCTAATACCCAAGTGTTCTTCATACACTTGAAAATGCTCGGAGGCTTAACCTCCATCAAAACTACACCAAATTCCGTAGGATCTCAATATGTGATTCACAATAATCATATTAGTCCAATAATCGACTTCGTTGAGTCATTTCTACTCTTTTCAAATTTGAAGGCATAGAAGCTATTTGCATCATAGCCCTCCTATTATCCATTAGCTATTATTCGTGGCTAAGTTCTTGAGGTTAACAACATTGTGGAACCCAATGTTCATACCTTCCCAACAACAACCCCAAAACATGGTTCCTAGGTCAACACTTAACATTTAAAGTCAACCATCACATTTCAAGCATGTATCTCAAGTTAGCATTTAATCAAACATGCTTTCATTCAAAATACCCATTTATCCAAACAAGATGTAAATTCATCTAGCATACTCATAATCAAGATATAAATTCATCTAGCATGCTCATAACCTTCAACTCATGAATTAGTGTTGACCAACATACTCTTATATGCATGCAAGTCAACTCAACCCAATAAAGTCAACATTACATTTTATTCATGTAGTCCATAATGACAATTCATTATACATGCTTACAACAAAAATTCATGAATTAAATAGCATCCGACTCTTATATGCATTAGAGTCAACTCTATTCTTAAAAGTCAAACAAAACATTCAAGCATGTAATCCATTGTGAAAATTCACCTATCATGCTCACAACCAAAATTAAAGGTTCAATGAGTATACTTCCAAACTCTCAAACATATATCCATTTATAATTCTAACAATTCATAATATCCAATAAAACTCCAAAAATCATGTACATCATCAATAGCTCATTTACTTCATCAACATATAATCGACCCTAGGTATTTAAGAAATCATATACTCATCATACCCAAGTCCAAAATTACCAACAAAGCTTAATAACATACTTCACAAATCATATGAATCAACCTATACATGATTCTTAGCAAGTTCACTCTTAACTTCAAAATAAAATCGCACAAAGCATGCATGTGTACTCATTGACCTCAAATAGAACCCTTGTTTTCCTTAGGGTTAATGAGCACAAAAATCATATAGGAGGAGTATAGTAGCTTACCTACAATCACCACTTCAAGCAACCAAAACAAACATGCAATCGGTGGAAGGGGTTCTCCTCATCCTCCTCTTCACTTCTATGGTTGGGATTTGTAAATGGAGTCTTCAAACTTTGGCCACCATTGAAGAACACTCAAGAACACTAAGAAGACTCTCTCAAACTCCCAAGAAATGTTCACCGCGTTTTTGGAGAAAGATAACAGAAAATGGAAGGCTTAGTGGGTGTATTGGCTTCCCCAAGGCATGAAAAGGTGAGTCGGGAGAGTGACCAATGCATGTTGATGTTCTCCCTTGCCAAGTGGCTTACAATCCCTTCAAAACTCCCAAAAGTTGCTTAGTACACATTAGTTGATAGTTAGGACGAACTAGAAGTGGTTTAGGATGGGTTTGGGTGGGGTTATGACAGCCAAAATGGAGCAACAACCAAAAGAAATCGTTTCAGGAAATGTTGACCATGCGGTCGCATGGTAAGCCCTAGCATGCGACCGCACGCTAGGCAGATCCAACTCCTCAAAAAACTGTTCAGCTTGCGGGGGCAAGGTCCAAACCACCTTGCGATATCAAGGTCTCCAGAGCTCAAAAGGTCTTAAATCAACCCTAAACAACCCCAAACTCAAGGAAAAAGATCCCTAGGCTCAATCCTCACTCAAAGATGGTCCATAACTCTCAAAGGACACCCACAACAACTCCCGAAAGAATTCAGATCGAAACCGGAACAAGGTGCAACAACTCGCTAACGAACCGACGAATGAACTAGCGATCGAACGAGCAATACCATGAGCCTTAAAGCAAGTCAAGAGGCTAATGAATAGGCTCAAATACTTCTAAGAAGTTAAACCATAGATAGGAGAATAAGGGCTCCTGAAGAAGAGACGATCATACGATTCAATCTCGAACTACGCGATAAGAACGATTGCTATCCTCGAAGCGTCAAAACATCGCTAGACTTAAGGAATTTTTTTGTTTTTTGTTGGGGAAGCAGGGCGGCACCTGTGAGATTTTATTAATAGAAGAATAATACAAACTTGAGGGGGACAACTAGCCTTACCCTTTGAACGGGGGGATAGAGGAGCCTTACCTCGAAAAGGAAATACACCAAGACACAATAACAAGAAACATCCCTAACCAAAAGACAAAGAAAAGAAGAGCCAAACTACCTACGAAAATTATGCAAACCCGACTTATCAAAATTAAACGCAAGTTGCACCGATTGAGGAAGCTCCCGAAATGAATTATAACTTTAAAAACCTTTATGGATGTGGGCTGAAGCTGTTAGTCTATCTGCGACAAAGTTTTGCTCCCGATAAATATGATGTAGCGTATAATCCCCCAACAAACGAATGCAATCTCTCAACTCGTATTCGTAGCGCCACTGACTATTATGAAGTCTAGAAATAGCTGAAACAGAAACTAAAGAGTCTGATTCTACCACCAGGTGATTGATGTTGAGATTTCGACACAATCTAAGACCATCCCGCAAAGCCATAATTTCTGCTCTCGTGTTGGTGCCCGGACCATAAAAAGCTGAGAAAGCAGTGAGAATTTGACCATCCGAATCACGAATTACTCCTCCACCCGTACACATACCATTCATTGATGACCCATCTGTGTTGAGTTTGTAACTACCACTTATAGGAGGGTACCACCGAACCCACTTGCCAACACGACGAGGTAAATTCACCAAACGAAGACCTAAACGCTCCATACCCAATCGACCCATCTGATAGGATTTAGTTTTAGGACTGAAAATAAAAAGAATATCATGGAGACTTGCTATAACGCGCTGAATAATACGGCTAGATTGTATGGGGATGTTTTCAAAAACTGCTTTGCATCTATCTTTCCAAATCTCCCAACATGAATACAGAACAATACCCAAGTAACACGCACCAAGTTGACTGCGCATAGAGGCCGAGGAACACCAAACTTTCAGCAAATGGTGGACAGAAGTATAAGAGCAGATCATATTAAAAGGACGCGCAAAGAAATTCCAGACCTGAGTCGCAACTTCAGAAAATTAAAAAAAGATGATGGATAGATTCCGAGTCTGAAGCTTGGCAGCATCTACACTTAGAGACAAAAGGAACATTTTTCTTTTGAAGCTGAACATCTACCGCAACAGCCCCATTAATAACCTTCCACATGAATCCACTGATTTTAAGAGGAATCCAAGGTTTCCAAATCCATGTAGCCCATTGAATATTTGGGAACCGAGGACGCACCAAATTCCTAAAATCAACAGCCCTCATCTGACTATAAGGCATGTGCGCAAAAACCAGCTTATCTAGAGCGTTAATGTCATAAGTAATTCTAGAGATTTCCTCGTGAAGATGCTGGGGAATCAAAGGAAGAAAGTGGTCAAGGTCTGGGAGTGCATCTTTTAAAGTAAGATTTGCATCAACAGGTTGAGGCCCAACCAGAATTTCTCCACACCAATTGTCAAGCCAGAAAGAGACATTACCCCGACCCACCACCCATCTACAAGATATATCAACCGTCGGAAGCTGCCGCATAATCGCCTTCCAATGAAAAGACGCTGCCACTGGACAAACAAACCCTTGAACACCAAAATATTTACTATGAACGAATCGAGCCCACAAACCTTTACCTTGAAGAGCACTCCAAGCCATCTTAGCATGCAAAGAATCCATCATTAGTTGGAGAGATTTGATTCCGAGGCCTCCTTCTTGAATAGGGCGACAAATTAAGTCCCAAGCAACCCAATGGACACGAGAGACGCCCATAGAATTCCACAGGAAATTAGCCATGTGAGCCTCAATGCGCTTCAAAACAGTGGCGGGAATCCGAATAGCGGACATGCAATGAATCGGCACACTACTGAGAACAGAATTCAGGAGAGTAATCTTTCCGCCCATAGAAAGTAACTGTGATTTCCATCCAGAAATACGCCTCAAGATATTGTGCTCAAGATCTTCAAAGTGACAACATTTAACTCGGCCCGACGAAATAGGAATGCCCAGATATCGAAGAGGGAAAGCCTTCGGGGTACAACCTGACCAAGAAGAAATTCTTCTCTTCTTAAGGGAGGAGATAGAAGAAGCAGTATAGAATCCACTCTTACTGAGATTTATCTTCTGACCCGATCCATTTTCATAGGCACCAAGAATATTTCTAAGCGCTAAAATGGATTTCTTGGAGGCATTACTGAACAATAGCATATCATCGGCATAGAACAGATGAGAGATAGGAAGGCCCCCCCTACCATGGGAATAGGGAATAATCACTTGATTTGCTATGGCACGATTCAGATTGATAGATAAAATCTCTTGAGCCAAGATAAACAGTAACGGAGATAAAGGATCCCCCTGCCTGACACCCCGAGAAGATTTAAAGAAGCCATGATTAACCCCATTTAAGCGGATAGAGTACCAAACACTGCTAATCAAAGCATAGATGCAATTGCAAAATCTATCCTGAAAACCAAGAGCAGATAAGGACCGAAGAAGAAAGTCCCACTCCAAACGATCATAGGCTTTGGACATGTCTAGCTTGAGAACTACGTTACCTCCCCTAACTTTGTTACCGATCTGATGAATCAGCTCTTGAGCCAACGCTATATTCTCCTGGATACTTCTGCCCCTCACAAAACCAGCTTGTTCCCCGGATATAACCTTAGAAAGGATGTTGGCAAGACGGGATGCAAAAATTTTGGAAATAATCTTGCTGGAAAAATTACATAAACTTATCGGGCGAAGATCAGAGAGATTGGAAGGGTTCGGAGTCGTAGGGATAAAACCAAAGTGGTGGCAATAAAACCGCGAGGCAAGATGAGACTGCGAAAAAATTCCTGAACAGCATCAATCACATCAGTCTTGATGGTACTCCAACAACCCTGATAAAACCACCCCGTAAAGCCATCTGGACCCGGAGCACTGTTAGGATTCAAATCCTTAATAGCAGTCCATATTTCCTCTTCCATCGGAGTACTGACTAACAGCTCATTATCTTGACGAGAAACCAATTTTGGAATGTTGGAGAATAGCCTGTCGTTTATATGATGAGGAATAGAACCAAATAAATCCGAAAAATACTCCACCGCAAGACCCCCAATTTTCTCTTGATCTGAACTCCAACACCCGTCCTCCAGTTTAAGACGAATAGAGTTCATCCTCACCCGTTCATGAAGGCTAGCATGAAAGAACGAGGAGTTTATATCACCATCTTTCAACCAAAGTTGCCGAGCCTTTTGTTGCAAAAGTTCATTATCCCAATTAAGAAACTTATGAACCTCCATTTTAACTTTTTCCAAGCTAGAAGCTGTATCGGCATTCCACTGTTGCTGTAACCGAAATTCAAGTTGCACAGCTTCCTCTTGTTTCATCCCCAACTGCCTTTGCACGTGACCAAAAATGTTCCAGTTCCAGTCTTTGAGAGACCGACGCAGCATCATCTAGACTTAAGTAATGCATCCAACTAGAAGTCTAATACTTATAAACATGTTAATCAATCATCATGTAAAGATATAGGACCAAACCGAGGTCACGAACACAACGCAAACATACTCTCAATCGCGTCGCATTCCTACTATCGTCGAGTAACGACTTGTGAGTTTAGCAAGTCAACAATTATATGACATCTCTTTTAAAAGTATTTTGGTCTTAATGTGGTCTATCATACACATCTAGACTCTTTCACAGACTAAACAAGCAATCGACCAAGGAAGAAATGCGACCATCGCACACAGTTCAAGCTAACCGGGAATCGGGGTATTACATAGTAAGCATCTAGTCAGCGTTTGTGTGTCACAAGAATGACGCCCACTCTCGGTAGTGGCGCGTGCAGCGCATTAGGGGTGCTACGACCGCCATTTTTTGTCCGCTCCAGACAGCCTAGACTAATTTGGGCCTTCTGAGTCCAATGGTGGCCTCTGTTTTGATCAATTCAGCTTGGAAGTAAGTGTTTTTGATTTTTTATAGCATAAAAGTATGTTTTTTGATTTATTAAAAATTCAAAAATATCTTACTGGGGCAGTTTTGTCATTTTTTGACCTTTTGGGACTGTTAGGTATTTTTTAAAAAATTCTTTGTGAATTTTAAATTATTTTTAATTCATTTTAGCATAATTAATTGTCATTTTGGGCTCTAAAATTGCGATTGAGACTATAGGAGACCCAATAATTTAATTTTTCAGTAGTTAAAATATTTATGTATATTATATGTGCTTGATGGTTTTGTTCTATCTTATTTCTTTTATTTAAATTATCATTTTATGAATATTATTATGTTATCCATACTTTGATTGTGATTACGAGCCTCGTGAATTTTTCCTCCTTACGTACATGATGTAATTATGTTTAGCAATTGATTTTTTAGAACAAAAGTGAATCAAAAAATATATATGCTAATGTCTTATTTTTTGCAATAAATTGTAGTGAAATGGCTTGTAAGAATATAATCGCTGACCTTAACAAGGGTGAGAAATTGGATGGCACCAACTACAGTATTTGGCAAAGAAAAATCATGTATTTGCTAAATGAGCAAAAGGTTCTTGACAACCTAGATACTGTGATGGTAGAACCAGAGATGGGCAATTTGACCATCACCCAACATCGCCAGAACATGCAGGAATTCCTTAAGTGGAAAAAGAAAGATCGATGTGCACGCTTTACTATGTTGAGTAGCATGCATAATGATCTTATTGGCGAGTTTGAGGATTGCCTGACTGCGAAACAAATGTGGGACGACATTAAGGTTATTTATGGGAATACTTCTGCTACAAAATTGAGGACTTTGACTTATAAGTTTGAAAGCTATAAGATTGACAGAAACGTAAAATTCTTGGACAACTACGCGAGATATCTGGAATGATTCGTGAGCTTAAGACTGTTGGTTCTATCTTATCTGATGAACATCAAGTTCAAGCAGTGATTCGTTCACTACCTGACTCTTGGAGTAGTTTGAGGCATATTCTGACTCATACGGACTCCATTTAGAATTTTGCAGATGTATCTCGCCATGTTGAGCTTGAGGCTGAGTGTCATGAAGCGAATCG
Organism: Codonopsis lanceolata; assembly: GCA_013146195.2. Classification (NCBI taxonomy): domain Eukaryota; kingdom Viridiplantae; phylum Streptophyta; class Magnoliopsida; order Asterales; family Campanulaceae; genus Codonopsis; species Codonopsis lanceolata. The sequence continues at coordinate 77,037,847 of CM028378.1, read as the reverse complement.
CACAATAAGTGCTACGACTCGTGATCTTGCTCTTGTTTCCCTGGAGGGTCTACGCAAGTCACATGAGCGACGCAAGAAACAAGCTAAAGGCAAGAATACTCAGAATTTGGGCCCCAAATGTGACAAGATTACTAAACACTGATCGAAGAGGCAAAAAGAATATCGCTAAGCAGAAGTGCTACAACTAAGGTACCTTGGGTCATTTTGCTCTGACATGTCCTGAGCCCAAGAATGTATCCCATAATCATATCTCCTTGTAAAGTTATGTTTGCTCTCATGTTTTACTAGTTGACTCTCTCCCTATGTGAATTGTAGACTCAAGCTCAACCAAACATGTGACGAGGGATCGAGAAGGATTTGTAGACTATCAAAAAGTTCCTGCGGGTACAAGAAGAATTTTCATGGGAAACCATTCGTCTGTTGAAGTCAAAGGAGTTGGCTCATACCAACTTCAATTGCGGAATGGACGCACATTGACTTTTCATGAAGTTCTTTATGCACTTGGAATTCGACATAATCTATTATCTGTAGTACAATTGCTAGGATATTGATATTATTTTAATTTTAGTGATGATCACTTGGATATTTGTTTTGGTGATGAGATTTTGGGATATGGTTTTTTGTTAGATAATTTCTTTAAATTAGATTTGTTGGATTCTCATAATTCCTTTATTAATTTTTCTTCTTGTATGGTTTATGATGATTCTAATTCCGAGTTGTGGAATGCTAGACTTGGACATATAGGAAAATATAGGATGACTAGATTGGCTAGAGAAGACCTACTGAGATCTCTCACCAAAGTCAACCTACCCTTGTGTGAATCTTGTTTGGCAGAAAAAGCTTGCCGAAAGCCTTTTGGTAAGGCAAAAAGAGCCACACGTCCATTAGAGTTAGTCCATTCATACATTTGCGGACAAATTAATGTTATAGCACATCATGGAGCTTCCTATTTTCTCACTTTTATCGAATACTACACACGCTATGGTTATGTTTACCTTATTTCTCACCGCGATGAAGCTCTTAAGTGTTTTAAGTGATTTCTCGCAGAGGTTGAGAATCAAAAGGATAAAAACTTAAAACTTCAACTGACCAGGGCCGTGAATATTTATCTGATCAATTTAAAGAATTGTGTGAGAAAAATGGAATACGCCGACAGTTGACAATTCCTAGAACTCCGTAAAAAAATGGTGTTGCAGAATGAAGGAATCGAACATTATCGAAAATGGTTAGTCGATGATGGCACAGGTCTCCTCCCAATTTCGTTTTGGGGGGATGCGTTAATGACTACCACCTACATACTTAACCGAGTGCCTTCTAAGTTAGTTCCCACAACCCCTTATGAAGTTTGGAAAGGTGAGAAGCCTAAACTGGGGCATCTTCATCCTTAGGGTTGTGCAGGTTATGTCCATAGTACCTCCAATAAGTTTGAGAAACTAGGCCCTAGAGGAAACAAGTGTGTTTTTATAAGGTATTCAGATACCTCAAAGGGTTATGTTATGTATGGTGGAAAACCTTATGTAGTAGGAATGACTGAAACGGAGTCGCGCAATGTTGATTTCATTGAGAATGATTTCCCACAGATCGGTGAAGTTAGGAAAGAGTTTGAACTTTTTGAGATGGAAGAAGAACATATGACATCTTTTGGCGAAAGTGGGGAATTGCCTCAACCTAATCCTACGGTACAACATGAGGTTGAGCGTAGGGAAGTCGCCAATGAGAGTCAAGGTGATCTTCATCTGAGTGGGAGTTCGATACTAGAGCGAAGAAGTAAATGTGGAAATATACCTCGTCATCGATTCGCGATCGAAGAGGAATCTCTCTTAACTACTTCTTACAATTCTAGTGAGCCTACATCGTTCAAAGAAGCTCTTTCTTTACCTACAAACAATGAATTTATGACTATAATGGAAGATGAAATTTCCTCTATTAAAAAGAATAAGGTTTGAGAGTTAGTTGATCTTCCATAAGGTCGCAAGACTATTGGAAACAAATGGGTTTTCAAAGTCAAGCAAAAGGCAGATGGATCAATCGACAAATATAAGGCACGTCTTGTGGCGAAAGGCTTTACCCAAAGAGAGGGTTTAGACTAGGAAGAGACATTCACCCTTGTGGTGAGATTTTCCTCTGTTCGCCTAATCCTAGCGATTGTAGCGCACATGGATCTAGAACTTTATTAGATGAATGTTAAAACTACTTTTCTCAATGGAGAACTAGATGAAGAGATCTATATGACTCAACCAGAGGGTTTTGAAGTCAAGGGACAAGAGCGCAAAGTGTGCCGACTTAAGCATTCCATCTATGGTCTCAAACAATCATCTAGAAAATGGTACATTCGCTTTCATCAAACGATAACCTCAATTGGCTTTGTGATGATTAAGGAAGACCACTGTGTGTATGTTAAACGATCCAAGAAAAAGATCTTGATTATGTCATTATATGTTGATGACATCCTACCAGCTGGGAATGACATGGAGATGATAATTTCCACTAAAGAGTGGTTGTTTGCACTTTTCGATATGACATACTTAGGTGAAGAAAACTATGTGCTTGGAGTTAAAGTCATTAGGGATCATTCGAAAAGATTTCTCGGTTTGTCTCAAGAGACTTACATTAAGAAAGTCATCGAACGATTCGGTATGACTAACTCAAAACCCATTGTCACTCCAATGGGAAAATGATGTGTCCTTAGTACAAACCAATGCCCTAAGAATGAAGAAGAAAAGAAGAGAATGTCTACGACTCCATATGCGAATGCGGTAGGAAGCCTGATGTATGCTATGGTGTGTACTCGGCCTGACCTATGCTTTGCAGTCGAGATATTGAGTCGATTCCAATATAATCCTGGACCTCAACACTGGATGGCAGTGAAAAGGGTCCTGCATGTTACTTGGTGGGAACCATAAATTTAACCATATGTTACCAAGGTGGGGATTTGAGCTTGAAAGGTTTCATTGACGTGGATTGGGCTGGAGATGTAGATGGTTATAATTCTACTTCGGGCTACGCTTTCCTCCTTAATGGTGGAGCTATCTCTTGGAGTAGCAAGCGACAGACTAGCACCGCCTTATCTATGATGGAGTCAGAGTACATGGCTTGCTTAGCTGCGGTTCAAGAAGCTGTGTGGTTGAGGAGTTTTCTTCAACATCTTGATGTCACGACGCATGTGGATCGTCTTGTTGTCATTTCTTGTGATAGCATGGTTGCTTTAGGTTACACTAAAGACCCCAAGTATCATGGGAAGAAGAAACACAGTAATATCAAGTATCATTTCACTAGAGACATGGTTGCAGAAAGGAAAGTTGTTCTAGAATATATTCCTACTAGAAGCATGTTGGCTAACCCTATGACTAAACTTCTAGCTAGAGAGATCTTTCAAGACTATATGTTGGGTCTAGGGCTTCACAGGATCTGATATTTATTTTGAGAACACTTTTGTTGAAATTTGATTATTATTTTCATTATCGTTTGAATAAATTGCAGTTTCATTTAATTCCTTTTATATGTTAATTGGATAGTTTTATGTGAAATTGCATCGCATATATATTTTGATTAAAAAGATGTCGTGGATATTGAATTGGCCCTCTCACACGGGTAATTCACCTTGTCGCTAGGTGGGCGAGCAAGTTGAGATAGTAAAAGTCTTTGGCACCAATGAAGAGGGGTACACAAATGACATTACATTTATCGTCTTGGCATACGGCCAAGATGAGACCTTTCATAAAGGTCGACTTTATATCCCAAGGAAAAGTCCGAATGTGAGATCTTAAAAGAGACACTAGAAGAGTGACTGCTTTTATGTACTCAGGTTAGACACCAGAAGGGCGGCTAGACTAGGGTTCGTATGGCGTTTGAGCATGACATGCCTACTTTGTGTGGGAGTTCCACCATCGCATACACATCATATTGTATGTGACTATAATGCGACTTAAGAAAGTGATTGAATGGTCCCTGCTTCATCACTATGTGAGTTCTAGTGATCAAATCTAGGTCACGATTATACCCTATGTAACTTAGAAGTATATCACGAACATGGACATTGATGATGCTACTTTGGCATGCCGACCAACAGGCTATGCACATACAACCCTACGGAGCATTACTGGGAAAACAGTTAATCAATAGTAATTGATATGAGTGTCTAACGAAGATAGTATGATATACATCTCCTTTTTTATTGTGTTTCAATGCCATGGCGATCATATTGAACATACGGTTCAAGAGATTGATCATGATACACAAACATGTTAAGGTATATATATATATATATATATATATATATATATACGGTCTGGGGTATAGACGAGTTTTGTTTTCTAACGAGGACGTTCTGTGCTGGTCAGATGGTGATTTGGTATAGCGCTCCATCCTTTATCTTTCTCGTCATGTCGCACGCTTCACTTCCAGTATGAAGAGGCAGTATTTAACGGGTTTTGATGATACGATGTGGTAAGAGAGGTGAGTCCATGTGTATGAGTGGGAGATGTTAGCAATTGGGCTTGTGGCCCGATTATTTACTTCCGCTCACAAGGAATATATTTATATTATTAAAGATTAATTAGTTTCTTAATCCGAAGGGGTTCGGGATTGACTTAGCTTAACCTACAAGAAATAGGGTTTCTTGTACAATAATATAAATAGGACAACTAAAGGGGTAAAACCCTTACACATTACACGCCTAGGAGAAGAACACGTCTTTCCCTCTTGGCCGCCCCTTTTTCTCTCATATATTCTATCTCACCAAAATACTCTCTCTAGTCTAACCATCAAGAGGCTTGAATTTGTGGTGTGAATCAGTATTGATATTCGTGCTACGTGATATCAATCCAACGAGAGAGACTTGCAGGATTGTTGATCGTGACATACGAAGATTGTAGTTCAAGCAGAAAGTCTTCCACTTCGCTTAAAATTCAAGTTCGCTCAAGGTAATTCATGATTACTCTTAGTTAACGAACTTGATTGGTATATATATATATATATATATATATATATATATATATATATATATATATATATATATTAATGATATATTAACGTTCATAAACCATATACACAACTTTTAGAGACACTTGCAAAGAAGCCATTAATTGTCAAGTATCTGTCAACTGCAAAACAACATTAGCAATGCACCAAAAACACCACCACCAATACTAGTATTCATGTAAGTCGTTTCTAAATGTAACTCAATGATAAAAAAATTCACTAGAATGAAATTATATGCTTAAACTATAGTACGATGGTGGCGCCCCTCACCTATTCAACGAACCACCTATACTGCGCTCACCCTGACATCCAAGCCATTTCAAACTCGAGAATGTCTAATTCAATTTTTTTTGATATGTAAGTGTGACCCCTTATTGGTATGAGGATTGAAACCAAAGACCTCAACGTCTTTGCCCGAGTGTCCTTGCCATCCAAGTCATTTCAAACTCAAAGATGTATAATTCAACTTATAAATAGTTGGATCTATAACTAATAACAAACCCATACACAAACTAAAATCCATAATCATTAACATTGTTCTCTTTTAACATTCCAATACCAATGCTTCTCTTATTTTATATGGATTCTGTTGGAGTGGCAGGATATCATAAATATTTGCTATAACTAACCTCAAAAATATCATAACTATACATTATAAGAAAGATTATATTTTATTATTTAACAAGAACTCATGACCAAATATTAACCCTCCCAATTTTCCAAATTCGCTAAAAGTTGAATCAGAAATTGGAGAAAAACGTATTTAATAACTTGAGTAAAGAGAAATTGTAATTTAATTTAATAAAAAGCACCATAAAGAGACCACGTAATTAAAAATAATGTTAATAATAATAGACACTCTGTAGGGCATAGGGTTTGTGAGGTACGTAGTGATGTTTTTCTCTTTCCTTTTCTTTAAAGCCCTAAATCCGAAATTGGAATTAAACAAAAACCTAGAAAGAGAGGTAGGGGGACGAGGAGAGAACAAATCGAAAAACAAGAACTAATCACTACAATATGACGATGAGAAGAGAGAATTGATTCCATACATCTCCGAAATCGATTTCCAGTAGTATGAACAGATGTGAGGGTTTGAACAAAATTTGGACTATGCCGATAGGGCTTTCAATGAGTAGTAGGAGTAGGTAGGGGCAAGGGTTTCAAGAAATTTTCAAGGGTTTAGACTGTGCTAAACTTGGAGGAGAGATCGAGGGTTTTGACTTTCCAATGTGAGAACGAGGAGGTATTGCGGGAAAATTAGGAGGGAGAGATTTTGGAAATGAAATTTTGGAAAATTTTATTTTGGCTTGTTGACCGGCAAGTATACAAAATTATTAGGGACACTAATAATGCCTTTAGTCCTAAAAAGCTAGTTGTTAGGGTCCACAGCTACATGCAACCTTAAAAGCAGGGTCCAAAAACATGATTTTTCTTGTAGTGTACAATATGGCCCACTTTCAGTATGATAATCTAATTGGATTTTAGTTGTACAAATCTCTGATAGGTCTCCCATCTTCGTATGAAAATCCACAACAATCTTCGTTTCACCAGTTGTATGAATCTTTCATAGCTCTACCTCATTCAATTTCCCCGCTTGCTTTTTCTAAACCCTAATTCCTAACTTTGACCAATGTGAATGTCCAATTACGTATGTGAATGCCCCACTACCATGGCCCATCAAGAAAAGACACAAATGTCCTTGATTTTGATCACACGACTCGCACATGTCCATTTAACCGTGAAACAAGTCACGACGTTTGAACACAAGACCAATGGTGAAAAGAAAAGACAAACTTTGGTCAGTGGTGAGACATCTTGATGTTCAGGGACGAACCGTTGACAAACCCAAAGTACGGGGACCAATGGTGCATTTGGCCCTATTTGTTTGGACCATCCGGTTTTAATTCCCTCCAATATCTCAAGAGACGTTTCTCCAAATTTAAATGGTTGAAAACTGTTAAGACTGCAACTTTTTTGTGTTATTAAATGTACATGGAACAATCCTTATTAATGCTTATCTTCATCAACATGGCATGTTCGAATATATGCAAAACTTGAAACTTGTGATACTTAAAATCATGCAAAAATTGTTAAGATAAGTGTAGAACTTGCCAATAGATATAGCTAAGAAACTATAGGTAATTCTGAATGTTGAATGTGTATTATTAGATAAATTTTGATATGAAAAAAACTAGGGAGAAGCTATTTCCGCTACGATTTTGCTTATCCACTACATTTAGTGTAAATAGACAAATTTATCCTTGATATTTTAATGAGTTTCTAACACACATTTACTATTCCAAAATTACCATTTAGTTGGTGCCAATTATCAATCATAATTAAATGCAATAAAAATCTAATTACAGGCGTGTAAAGAAATTAACGCTAACCCTATAGCATATTATGATCTAACATTCTACTACCTCCCTCTATTATTTCCTTCTATAGACTACCATCAACATCAATTCCCACAATTCGTGCTAGATTGTTGACACGATCATTCGATGGCTTAATCACTAACTTACTACGTAGCTAATTCAGTAAGTTTTCTTTATTTAGTTCATTATTTTTTTAAATGTCGTCTTTTTTCCCCTATCATTGTTATGACAAGGTAAATTAAGAATGATACATATAATATATTTTTCATAAGTTTGACATTCTTTATTGTTATTAAAAAATAATATTTTATACCGACCATCATTGTATGTACCGTACATGTAAATAAAATTACATATCAGCTTTTTTTTGTTATTTTTTTGTTAGAATTTATATTTTTAGGTTGTTATTAATTTGTTTTTGTGTTCATTTTCTAGTTGATAGCTAGAGACGATTCAAAATCATGTGAGAGAGCTTCTGATTGCATTTGGCCTTGGGATTCGATATGTTGCAAGACTATTCCTTTTACGTATTTTTTTCTTTCATTTTTGACCTTGTTCTTTTAAGTTTTTATGTTGTAAAAATCAGAACATTTTAGAAGATTGTTTCCAGCGTTTATTGTTACCGATGAAATGTCATCATTGACTATATTTTCTTACGCTTGAAGGAAAACAATAACGTAAAGGTTGATCGATGTAATATTTTTCACGACGAGATATGTGTAACTTGTAGTACTTTATTTCTATCGGTTCACCATATTTTGAGGTTTTAATAACATGCATTGCTTTAGTAGATGAGTTGCATAGCCATAGCTTATTGGGATGTTTATGTAGTCTTGTTGGTTAGTATTGTTTTTCTTTTTCTGCATCTTTTTCCGTTTTTAAATTTGAAACTTTATTTTTCAATTGTTGGTTTTGTTTTTACGATTCTAGTTAGTTTTGTAGTCATATATTTTTAACTGAATTTTATTTTTTATTTTTAGATATGTAGGGTAATTAGCTTAGTTGTTTATTTTCATTTGTTAAATCCGTTGTACTTAATAAAACAAAAACTAATATAAAATTGCACTAACCATAGTCGTATTTTACTCTAACAAAAAAATTTAAAAAAAAAGTTTGAAACATAATTTGGGCAATCTCTTTTGTTATTATAACTGTTATATAATTTTAGGGTAATTTTGTTCAAACAAAGAGTTAATCAAAAATTATTTTTAATGATGTAGTGGATAAGCATCCGTATAAATAAATAAAAAACTTGAAGGGTAATTTGGGCAATTTATTATGTTATTATAATTGGTAGGTAATCTTAGGGTAATTTTGTCCAAACAAAGAGTTTATTTAATGTTATTATTTATAATGTAGTGGATAAGCAAAAACCGTAGTGGAAATAGCCTCTCCCGAAAAATAAAGAAGAGTCTATTTGCACTAAAACTTTTACTTATCCACTACATTTATAATGATTATTAAATTAAATCAAATTTATTTTAATAATAATATAATTAGCAACTGCTTCAATGACAAAACACTCAAATATGTTACAATTGTTAAAACATCGTACACATTTTTAAAAAATAAACATCCATTAATGAATTTAACATTCAAGTTTATTTTTATTTTTTGTTGAAATTCAAAATTTGTAATTTTGTATTATATAACTCATTTCACCTCTTTGTCTAGTATATTATGTCATTTATACTTATTTCTTATTTGAAACAAAAGAACCCCACGACCTATGAATTTTTTTCCATATAGTTGTTTAATATTCATAATTTGATTTTTAGGATATAAAATCATAATGTTTTGCACATGATTAAACGTACAGTTTTTAGTTGAAAAGTTGAAAAAAGTAAAAGATTACTAAGGGAAAAAAATTAGTGATTGTTGTAATTTTTGAAAATGTGAATTTTTGACCACAATTTTTTTAAGACATTGATTTACTTAAAAGAATTTTAATGAATATAGCTGAAATAGGTCAATTGCTCACTCAATAAGTTAAAATGTGTAACTCCCCAAACTCGATACCGACACCGCGGTATCACAATTTGATCACGTCACATACAATTACCTCTTAAAATCATAAATGTTCCAAACTCAAAATTAATAAATCTTAAAACATCTTTAACTCAAGTCAAATAACCCAATATAATTTACTACAATCTCGATATTAAATAAAAGTCAATCATTCTTTAAAAATATCATTTTATTAAATAAAGTCTAGATTCAAAAAATAAATAAAAATCTCTCAGAACCGTCATCTTGTTTTATCCGAGACAAGTCTTCTCATAATTCTTACTCATTATATAAAGAAGGAGAATTTGAAAGAAAATGAGTGAGTGAACAATGCCCTATAAGATCATATGCAACTCATCCGGTTACTAAAGAAGAGTTGACCAGAATAAATCAGAGATGAATAATTTTCAATATTCCAATTTCACAGTTCAAGAATCGATAAGCTGAAACAATTTATCAAATTTTTAATTCTAAGTAAAAGGAAGTCAAATGAAGATTTAACAACAAAAACGACTCGAGTGATAAACCGTCATCAACCGCCTCATGCCGATTGAAGATAATAAATTACTCACAGAATCCCATAATCATATAACCATTTTTAAATACTTACTCGAAGAGTATTGATATGTACTTCAAATAATTACTCCGAAAAATATCGATAATTTGATCATGTTTGGTATATCCAGATAATCATATACCACTAACTAAGTGATATTCGATAAGTTCGATCATTCAATAATTATGCTTATAATTTAAGTGGCATTCGATAGTAATTCAATAATCATAAAAAAATCAATGTAATGATCATGGTAGAATTTCAAGAAAAACAATAATCAAATTTCACTATGCATCGTAACAATCATATATTTCATGTTGGAAGAATAACTAACATGAAATTCAATAATTAATTGAGGTTAAATGTGAATCAAATTCATGATTTTTGAAGAAATAAAAATCGACGGAATTCAAATCAATTACCGACCCAAGTCGGCGTATGTTTCAAAAGAATATCGATGTCAATAAAATAATTTGATGTCTAACGGAGAATGTTAAAAAAATATAGACTATAAGAGGTATAATCTCTTACCTGATTAGCATGCCCTCAAACCAAACAAGGTCACCGAGACACAAACGAAAGAGTAACTCTTCTCATCCAAATCTAAAATTCAAGGCATAATATTAATTGACCAAATTAATTATATCGTAGTAACCTAGTAGATTTAATCCAATCTTAATAATATTATCAACTTACAAATTTGGATCAAAACCACCTTAGACACTACTGTTTACTTATATTTATTCTTAGTAAAATAATTTTAGAAATGATATTTTAGAATTCCCTGGCCAGCTATTACTTTCAATGAACCCCATTATTTCTTTACACGTAAACCCCTGTTGCTATTGAAATCAATTAACAATGAAGTTTGCATTGCCCAGCACTTTTCTTCTGTTTAGATTTTCTTTGATTTTATGCAAGCAAGACAACCCATCACTTTCATCTCCCTCCTCTCTTATCTTTTTCTTTTCTTCTCTTTCTTTGCCCCAGTGCACACAGACACACCACAATTGCTCCTTGTTTCTAGTTAACTCCATTTCAAGCCTCAACCATTATTAATTCTCTTCTTCTAACACATCCAATATATACATAAAGGTCTATAACCCACTTCTACCCGCTAGTTCCTTTTTTTTTTTTCTCTCCCTCTGTTCTCCTTCTCTTTTCTTTTGTTCGTAACTTAGTTTATTTCTTTGTCTCAAAGACAGCCTTCTCTCCCCCAATTGATCGGATGAATATTTAACGCTAATTTCCATTATCATCCCAAATAAATCTTTTTTTTTAATTCTTTTAAACATGGAATCACTGTAAGATATATTTTTTGCAGGTTAAGAAAATATATATATATGGTCAATAAATGAGAATGATGGTTGATTTGGAATTACTAAATTACAATAAATTTTGGTTTGTAAAAAGGGTAAGTTTCATAAATAAACTCTACCTTGATGGACGGTTGAGATTAAAACTCTAATAGGAATTTGGTCCTCCCTTTGCCTATAAAAGAGATGTAATACTCATTATATTCATCTATTACGTTAAAATCAACTCATTAGGGTTTTAGCCCAAAAGGGAGAAACCATATCCTTCTCTGTTTCTCTATACAGCAGATTTCGGATCAAAGGACAAATCATAAGAAGCAACATGTCTTCATCAGGTATTTTAATTAAGAGTATTTTGTATCCCTTTGTGATTATCATTGAGTTCAAGATCCATGGCTTACGATTAATAACTTACAATTGGTATCAGAGCTTGTTTAAGAACTCATGATTATCCGTTGACGACACATGCAATATTACTGCTTTATTGATTTAAAATCTTTCGGCCACCTCCTGTTATTACTTATAAATAAATTGTTTACAAAGATGAGGAATTTCAAGTGCATTTAGTAGTCAATAAAATAATGGTGAGATGACGGTTTTGATCGAAGATCGAGATGTGAAGTCTGATTACATGTATAATGGATGAAACAATTTTTTTCTCTTTTTCTTCATCATCAGCACTATGCATGTATTGTTTTTTGTTTACTAACTAAATAACAATAATAATGAGTTTAGTAATTGTAGATAATGATGATTTCTTTGTTGGATGAAAATATGAGATATGAAAGCGACTATGGATTATTAGACAGTACGTGTATGTTTGTTTCGATTGCTCCCGAAGGCGTACGTGGGGTTTGAAATTACATGAATTGACAATGAAGTTGATTACAACATGATCCTATTTTGGCCTTCAAATTTATTTTTCTTCAAAATTTTATGAATTTATATTATTTTAAGAAAAATTAATTATGTTATTCCGCACTAACCGTTTTGATATGTATAAAAGTCTAATTGTGACCACATTGATAATTGATAATTAAATTGATGATATTTAATCCTAATGCTTATTGATGAGTTTTCTATGTTGTACATACATATTAGAACGGTAATCACCCACAGGTGATTCTAATCCACATGGTTGAACAACATTAAAATTAATGTGTTAGAGAAAAGAAAAATATCCACAGATATTTATCTTGTTCTTGTACACATTATTAAATTAGAATTATAACTCATATTTTTTTAGTGGAGGTTCTACCCACAGGAGATTCTTCTTTATGTATATTTAAACAATTTTTTTAACTCTTGTATATCTCTATTATATTTCAGCTCTTGTTCCCGTTAATTTGCACTCGCATTCTTCATCTGTACCCTCTCTCAATGGTACCAACTTCTCAGAATGGCGTGAGAACGTTTAATTTACTTTGGGCGTTTTTGATCTCGATCTTGCACTCCAAACTGAAAAACCTTCTGCATTAATTGCAGAAAGTACCAAAGAGGATAAGGATCTCCATAAACTGTGGGAGAAAAGTAACAGATTGAGCCTTATGTTCATGCGAATGACAATTGCTGCAAACATCAAGACATCTCTTCCTGAAACGAAATTGGCTAGGGAATTCATGGAATCCATTGCAGAACGCTTTAAGACTGCAGATAAGTCCCTTGCAGGGAAATTAATGTCAGAACTCACTACTATGAAGTTTGATGTTGCACGGTCAATGCACAATCATATTATTGAGATGCAAAATCTTGCAGCTAAGCTTCAGAACTTAGGAATGAAAGTGGATGAGAATTTTTTTGTCCAGTTTATCCTAAATTCTCTTCCTCCACAGTATGCCCTTTTTCAAGTGAACTATAATTCCATTAAGGAAAAGTGGACAGTGAATGAACTATCTAACATGCTAGTCTAAGAGGAAGCAAGGCTAACTCAACAAGGTGTTAATGTTGCGCATCCCACAATTCAAGGAGCAAATCATAAGTTTGGGAAAAAGTCTGGAAAAGGCCAGAAAAGAGCACCACCCAAAATAAATAATAACGTCCAACCCCCTCAAGTCAAGGCAAAGAAAGAAGAAGTTTGTCGTTTCTGCAAGAAATCTGGACATTTCCAGAAAGATTGTGAGAAACGTCGTAATTGGTTTGAAAGTAAAGGCAATCCTTTGGGATTTATAAGTTTTTCAGAATGTAACTTCTCTAATGTGCCTTCAAATTCATGGTGGTTGGATACAGGTGCTAATGTTCATGTTTCTAATTCGATGCATGGATACCTTACAACCCAAATCATAAACCCAACTGAAAACTTTTTATCTGTGGGAAACGGCAATAAAGCTCCTGCCGAAGCTATTGAAACATATCGTCTTGTTCTTGCAAAAGGACATTATTTAGATTTATTTCAAACTCTTTATGTTCCATCTATTTCTCGTAACTTAGTTTCAGTTTCAAAACTTGATTTACAAGGATTTATGTTTGATTTTGGTACTGGAAGTTTCAATTTATATAAAGATTCTATTAAATTTGGTTACTTTGTTTTCTCCATCCTTACCTGAAACCCAATTGACTCTACATCATAATGAAGGAACTATACATCATATAATGAAAAATGACTCTTCACTCTTGTGGCATCAGAAGTTGGGACATATATCCCGTAAACGACTTCAAAGATTAGTAAAAGATGGGATTTTTTACCGAACCTAGATTTTACTGATTATCAAAGTTGTGTTGATTGTATTAAAGGCAAAACAACAAAACACACAAAGAAAGGAGCCATAAGAAGTTCTCAGCTTCTTGAAATAATACATACAGACATTTGTGGACCTTTAGATGTTCCAACGTTTGGGGGAGAAACATACTTCATCACCTTTTGATAAGTGTGGGGAGGTCAAGAACTCAACAATGGAGGTAGGTTCAAGGGTACTCAATGAAAGTTACATCCATAGCGAGAGGGAAGAAGGCTAGGGGATTAAAACCGGGCTGGAAAAGAGGATAAAGGGGGGCGTGGGCTGGTGTGACAAGACTAAGTGGACTCAAGATAGTGTCGGGTTTGACAAATTGGGAATGCAAGTCGGCCTAGGGATGATCAAGAGAGGAAGGGATACATGGGACAAGGATAAATGGTTCATGCTTCGCAAAGGCACGAGACTGGTCGGGTTTGTAAAAAAGAATAATTACATGGAATACACACAATGGCTTAGAGTTGTGGTCGGGTTGGGCTCGTGGGAAGGAGGAACCAGCTTGGAGGCCCAAGGGTTTGCATGGCATGGGTTCAAGAGAGGCAACATTGGTGCAAGAGGAATCGGTTGACTCAATCCTTGAGACATAAGGATATTCTTGGATTAGTGCTCTAAAAAAAAAGCTGCTGGAATAGAGTCCAAGGAGGATTGTTTAATTAAGTCTTTTCTTTCTAGTAATTTAGGACTTCCTTTTCTAAATTAAAGTAGGTCTTTTAGTTTCCTAGTTTGTTAGGAGTTCCTTTTTATTTTGGTAAGTAAATTAGGGTGAATTCTTGTAGCCTTTATAAGGCATTTACTTTTATTGAATGGGACAGATTTTTTTGAACGCAAAGAAAACTTCAAAGAACAAGGTCGTTCTTCTCTAAAAACCGGATTAATCATACCAAGGTGAGTGAAGCCTAGGTTGGTTTCTTCGTGGGATTTCTTTACGTCGAGCGAGTGAAACTCGACTGGTGAGTCCGTTTATCCGTTTATTTTGTTGTCGTGTTAACTGTTTGATTAGGTTTTTAATCATTGTGGGAAGATTCACATCACCTTTATAGATGATTATTCACGTTACTGCTATCTCTATCTATTGCATAACAAATATCAATCTGTGAATTCATAACCGAGGTTGAGAGGCAATTAGAGAGAAAAGTGAAAATCATAAGGTCTGATAGAGGTGGAGAATTTTATGGCAGAATCAATATCTTTTTCTTGGATTGTTTAACATACAGATAATGGTCTTCCTCAATCATCACAAAGCCAATTGAGGTTATCGCTTGATAAAAGCGAATGTACCACTGTCTAGATGATTGTTTGAGACCATAGATATAACGTTTGAGTCGGTTCACTTTGTGCTCTTGTCCCTTGACTGCAAAACCCACTGGTTGACTCATATAGATCTCTTCATCTAGTTCTCCATTGAGAAAACAGTTTTAACATCCATCTGATAAAGTTCTAGATCCATGTGTGCTACTATCGCTAGGATTAGGCGAACAGAGGAAAATCTCACCACATGGGAGAATGTCTCCTCATAGTCTAAACTCTCTCTTTGGGTAAAGTCTTTCTCCACAAGACGTACCTTATATTTTGATTGATCCATCTGCCTTTCGTTTGACTTTGAAAACCCATTTTTTCCAATAGTCTTGCGACCTTGCAGAAGATCAACTAACACCCAAACCTGATTCTTTTTCATATAGGAAATGTCATCTTCCATTGCAGTCATCGATTCATTGTTTGAAGGTAAAGAAAGAGCATCTTTGAACGATGTAGACTCACTAGAATTATAAGAAGTAGTTAGGAAAGGATTCCTCTTCGATCGCGAATCGACGATGAGGTATATTTCCACGATTACTTTTTCGCTCTAGTATCAGACTCCCACTAGAATTTGTACTCCCACTCGAATGAAGATATCCTTGACTGTCATTGGCGACTTCCATAGGCTCAAACTCATGTTGTACCGTATGATTAGGTTGAGGCAATTCCCCACCTTCGCTAGAAGATTTCATATGTTCTTCTTCCATCTCAAAAAGTTCAAAGTCTTTCCTAACTTCACCTATTTGTGGGAAATCATTCCCTATGAAATGAATATTGCGTGACTCCGTTTCACTCATTCCTACGTCAGGTTGTCCACCGTACATAACATAACCCTTTAAGGTATCTGAATACCTTACGAAAACACACTTATTTCCTCTAGGGCCTAGTTTTCCAAAGTTATTGGAGGTACTATGGACATAACCTGTACAACCCCAAGGATGAAGATGCCCCAATTTAGGTTTCTCACCTTTCCAAAGTTCATAAGGGGTTGTGGGAACTGACTTAGAAGGCACTCGGTTAAGTATGTAGGTGGCAGTCATTAGCGCATCCCCCCAAAATGAAATTGGGAGGTTGGCATGTACCATCATTGACCTAACCATTTCCAACAATGTTCGATTCCTTCGTTCAACAACACCATTTTGTTGCGTAGTTCTAGGAATCGTCAACTGTCGGCGTATGCCATTTTTCTCACGTAATTCTTTAAATTGATGAGATAAATGTTCACGGCCCCAGTCAGTTCTAAAAGTTTTTAAGATTTTATCATTTTGATTCTCAACCTCTACGAGAAAATGCTCAAAACACTTACGAGCTTCATCGCGGTGAAAAATAAGGTAAACATAACCATAGCGTGTGTAGTCATCGATAAAAGTGAGAAAGTAGGAAGCTCCATGACGTGCCTTAACATTCATTGGTCCTCAAATATCTGAATAGACTAACTCTAATGGATGTGTAGCTCTTTTTGCCTTACCAAAAGGCTTTCGGCAAGCTTTTCCTGCCAAACAAGATTCACACAAGCGTAGGTTGACTTTGGTAAGAGACCCCAATAGGCCTTCTCTAGCCAATCTAGTCATCCTATCTTTTCCTATATGTCCAAGTCTAGCATGCCAAAACTCGGAATTAGAATCATCATAAACCATACAAGAAGAATTATTAGAATCCAACAAATCTAATTGAAAGAAATTATCAAACAAAAAACCATGTCCCAAAATCTCATCACCAAAACAAATATCCAAGTGATTATCAGTAAAATTAAAAGAATATCCATATCCTAGCAAGTGTGTACTACTGATAATAGATTGTGTCGAATTCCAGGTGCATAAAGAACTTCATGAAGAGTCAATGTGCGTCCATTCGGCAGTTGAAGTTGGTATGAGCCAACTCCTTTGACTTCAACAGATGAATTGTTTCCCATGAAAATTCTTCTTGTACCCGCAGAAACTTTTCGATAATCTACAAATCCTCCTCGATCCCTCATCACATGTTTGGTTGAGCATGAGTCTACAATCCACACAGGGAGCTAGAGAGTTAGCTAATAAAACATGAGAGCAAACAGAACTTTGCAAGGAGATAGGATTAAGGGATACCTTCTTGGGTTCAGGACAAGTCCGAGTAAAATGACCCAAGGTACCATAGTTGTAGCACTTCTGCTTATCAATATTCTTTTTATCTCTTCGGCGTTTAGCAATATTTTCACTTTTGGAGCCCAAATTCTGCGTTGCCCATATGGCTTGTGCGGACCCTCAAGGGAAACAAGAGCAAGATCATGAGTTGCAACACTTATCGCATGATTCGCTTCATGACACTCAGCCTCAAGTTCAACATGGCAAGATACATCTGCAAAATTCTTATTGGAGTCTGTATGAGTCAGAATACGCCTCAAACTACTCCAAGATTTAGGTAGTAAGCGAATCACTGCTTGAACTTGTTGTTCATCGGGTAAGATAGAAACAACAGCCTTATGCTCACGAATCATTTCGGACGTCTCGCATAGTTGTTCAAGAATGTTATGTTTTTTGTCAATCTTACAGCTTTCAAACATGTAAGTCAAAGTCCACAACATTGTAGCAGAAGTATTCCCATGAATAAGTTTAATGTCATCCCACATTTGTTTTGCAATTAGGCAATCCTCAAACTCGTCAATTAGATCATAATGCATGCTACTCAACATAGTAAAGCGTGCACATCGATCTTTCTTTTTCCACTAAAGGAATTCCTGCATTTGCTGGCGATGCTGGGTGATGGTCAAATTACCCATCTCTGGTTCTTCCATCACAGTATCTAGGTTGTCAAGAACCTCTTGCTCATTTAGCAAATACATGATTTTCCTTTACCAAACACTATAGTTGGTGCCATCCAATTTCTCACCCTTGTTAAGGTCAGCAATTACATTTTTAGAAGCTATTTCACTACAATTTATTGCAAGAAAAAAATAAGACATAAGCATATATATATATATATATATATATATATATCGATTGACTTTTGTTCCAAAAAATCAATTACTAAACATAATTACATCATACACGTAAGGAGGAAAAATCCACGAGGCTCGTAATCACAACCAAAGTAAGCACAATATAAAAACATTTATAAATTGATTATTTAAACAAAAGAAATAAGATAGAACAAATCCATCAAGCACATATCTTGTACATAATTATTTTCACTACTAAAAATAAAATTATTGGGTCTCGTATAGTCCCAATCGAAATTTTAGAGCCCAAAACGATAATTAATTATGCTAAAAATGACTTAAAAAAAGTTTAAAATTCACAAAGAATTTAAAAAATTATTGAACAGTCCCAAATAGCCCTAAACAGTCACAAAATGACAAAACAACCCCGGTTATTATTTTTTAATTTTTAACAATTCAAAAAACATGTTTTTATACATTGAAAATGCCAAAATAAATACTTGCAGGCTAAATTGACCAAAACAAAGGCCACCATTAGACTCAGAAGACCAAAATTAGTCCAGACGCACTGGCCGTTACAAAAACAGAGTCACAGAGCCGCCGCACACGCTCACACGTGTACCTACGCGTTTGGGCTTCTGGGAGGGCTGACTGGGCGTAGGGTTGACGTAACTGTTGATGTGGCAGCTGACGTAGTAGGGCTGACATCACGCTAAAGTCACTAATGACGTGCCAGGGCTAACGTCACGCTGGCATCACTGATGACGTCACCAAAACTGTGTCACTAAAGTGGGTCCCACTTTGCTGACGTGGCAGTCATGTCAGTAGTCAACTCTTTGAAATTGACCAATCAATCGTTGACTGGTCATCCTTGTAGCGTCTCACGTGCACATCCAGAGAATTTCATCCACACGCCGCCTTCCCGAACTCCGATGAGGTCGCAGACGGTGACGTTTGATTTGTATGGTTGCGTACTTTCCAGTCGTGTAATTTTTACACCGAAAGGAGTGCTACAAGAGGCATGTACATCGAGGCCAAGAGTGGGGAAAGCAGGACGCCTATTTGTCAATCCGAAAAATTGATTCGCGAACGTGATTCGTGAGCCAATTTCTCAAGGCCGTAAAACATTCATTTTAAGTCCAAATTAAGCATATAATATGTAGTTGGAAAGCCCTGATGGTGTACTACAAGTATAGACCATGAAACCACGGTTTTACATAATACATATAGGTCAAAATAGCATGAAAATTTTTGGAAAAAACCATTTTCAACAAAACTAGGGTTTGCGATATTTTGAAAAATACCTAACGAATTTCAATGAGAATTTAGTATGTTGTTCCCCTCATCATAGGGAACTCAGAAATATAAAATTTTCTCAAAAATAAAATTGTTTTACACATGAAATGATAAAACCCATTTGGTTAATTATCGGGTAAAACTTTTAAACAAACCCAAAACAAAAGGCATGCAGTTCATGGCATAACAAAACAAGCAATGAAGCATATAGGCTTTGATACCAATGAAGGTTATATATCAATATATACCAATCAAGTTCATTATCTTAGAGTAATCATGAGTTACCTCGTGCGAACTTGAACTTTGAGCGAAGAGGAAGACTTTCTGTTTGAGTTACGATCTTTGTATATCATGATCAACTATCCTGCAAGTCTCTCTCATCGAATTGATATCACGTAGCACGAATATCAATCTCTGGTTCACACCGCAAATTCAAGCCTCTTGATGGTTAGGCTAGAGGGAGTATTTTGGTGAGATAAAATATAGGAGAGAGAGAGGGGCGGCCAAGGGGAGATGTTTTCTCCTCCTAGGCTTGTTCTATCAGGTTAGGGTTTTATCCCTTTAGTTTCCCTTTTTATATTTTTGTATAAAAAACATATTTCTTGTAGGTTAAGTTAATTCAATCTCGCACCCCTTCGGATTAGGAAACTAATTAACCTTTAAAAATGTAAATACAGTCCATGTGAGCGGAAATAAATAATCGGGCCACAAGCCCAATTGCTAACAAAATCAAATGTTGATTTCTTATGGTTTTTCTCATTAATGTTATTGATTATAGCATTCTATCTTTATTTACTAATTTTGAAATTTATATTATTGTCTAATTAGCTTACTAGTGAGCGTTTGCGCCTAATCATGATGGTCCTAACCAGTACTATTCCCGTAAATAAACACGTGTTACTTTCGGTCATTGCAACCATCCAGACTCAACATAGTTTATTTGCATGTATCTTTGGGGAGGGGGGATCATATTCCTCCACCTTCACTTCTCCGAACCAGTAATTTCAACTATTCTCATAAATCAGCACCTATTGCTTGAGGTCATTGGAAGCCTATGGACTTAATTTAGGTTCTCTACATATGTTGCTTTGGGGATGGGGTAGGTGCACGACTCTACCGCAAGCACAACAACAAATCCACCATATTTGTAAAAGGAGTTCTATGCGAAGGTTTTGGTCAAAGGGCAGTAAGCACCTCTTCTTAACCAACTAAAATGAACAAATGGTCCTTCTATAACTTTTTAAACTCCTTTAGAGACTATTTTCATATCATCTAAAAGGTTCATACATTATTTTGACATTTTCTACTAATTTTTATCAAAACACGCACTCGAAAAGTAAAAGATCCCGCAGAAAAGTCATCTTCCTTCGTTTCTATTTGAGTTGTACCTTGGATGTAGGGAAGCAAAAGCCTGCATTTTGTTATCTTTTTCACTATCTTCTGATGTAAGCAACTAACTGATGTAGGCATTGACACTTATAAACATGGTCTCTAACTAGAAAAGTAACAAGGGGTCTCTAACTAGAAAAGTAACAGGAAATTATTTGGTTAGTCTAACCCATTATTCAGAGCTAAACCCTTTTTGTGGTAACGTAGTAGATAAAAAAATTAAAGTGGAGATAGCGTTTCCCATGTCTTAGAAACAACAAGAAATTAAACAGAAACATAGTTTAAAAAATGAAGAAGCAAAGTAGAAGTCAATTTAACCTAGAAAAATAAACTAGAAAAAGGAAAATGTTTCTTGAAGGCTCAGTAGTGTAAAGAGAATCAAAATAGAGAAAAAAAAAGGTGAAGAAAAGAAGTAGGAAAAAGTCTAATTTAGTCAAGAAGTTATGTAGAAACAACAAAATCTGTAGCTCTTACAGACAACAAGTTGAATAAACCAAAAAGATTGGTCCTTGATTGCAACATCGTATTGGCACGAAAAAATAACTTATGATTTAAATCAAATGACTTAATTATCGTAAGTTAGTTCACAGAATAGTTCATAACAAGATCCTAATGAGGGTATAGGGATGTGACAGCCGCAGCCGAAATATGTGCAAAGAGATAGGGGGAAGGACTACATCAGTGCTAGGTTCTTAACTTTATGGTACACCTAGTGTGAATCTCAATGGATAACAACGGATCTGTCACTGATTGGATCATTTTACTAGGAAAAGGCCTAAACCCTCTATAGATTGATTCCAAACCCCACAGTCTAACTAAGACTCACTTTTTCTGTAAAATCCACAAGGTTATATAGAAAAACATGTAGCTCTAAAGACATTATCAACATAGCCAACTAGTCATGTCATAGGCATAGCAGTATATGTATGCATCACTAATCTAATAGCAGAAATTAATGAGGATTGGAACATATGTAAGTACACAAAAAGAGAATATGATAAGTACAATTTCATAGTTAGACTTCCTACTAACCTTGTTGACTCAACATTTTTACATACAACAATACCTAAGTCCTCCTAGCCGAAGGATCATCAAGAGAGACGATTTCCCCATTGAACTCAAAATGCATGTTAATCCCCTATGTCTTTTCCTAATACTCCCCTAAACTAGAAGGTAGGCCCAGCAAAATGCCTTCACATGACGAAAAACGAACTCAAGAGTCTTGTAGCTCATTGTAAGGTATGTAACTTCTTCCTTTACGTCAAAAGTAGTGAGCAATTTCTACAGTTTCTTTATTTTCTTTTGCAGAACCTTCAGTTTTCATCCTCTGCGTGAATAATGTGGCTTAAGTTTTGACTTTGTTTATATAACGAATGACTTTATTCCTACTCTGTTGTGTATTAGCTATCCTAGCAATTCTCGTGTGAGTTCAATCCAGTTGTAGTTTTCATAACTTTTGGCAATTGTAGATTTAAGTCCATTAATATTTATAATATTTGTCATTTGTTTCCTTCTACTAATTTTAATTTGTATATTTGGTTGGTAACATCGTTGGATTTTGACGCAAGCAAGTTGCATCTCAAAATACTGAACATCGAGAAACTTCTTATATTAGTTAGGATGAATGACATATGATGTTTTATAAATGTGGTATATTAATTATTTTTGTTCATGTGATACAATGACTATACATGGTTAGTTTTAATTTAATATACTTAGATTATTGAACGACTTGGCCTGGACAATGTAATTAAAGTGTCGGTGACTAATATTATGATAGTTTTTTGATGATTACGTATGTGTGTTTGTTGTTGTACTCTTTACTATTTTTCATATATTTTTATAGATAAAATTGTAGTAGCATTAAAATAAATGGATGAGTAGGGATGTTATTACCTTTTAAGGGTTCTTTTTAGTTGTTTGAATATTACTAAATAAGGCCTTTTGAAGTGTCATAATAGCTAGTGTCAAAACAACCATTATATACTAGCTAACGAGGCACTTTGAAGCACCTTAATACCAAACTGTAGAACATCCTCTATAGATTAAGTAGTAAGGCACTTTTAGGTGTTGTTTTAATAGTCTTATTGAGGCATTTGATGGTACTTAATACAATTTGAATTTTTTAAAGTGACACTTGTAAGAGTCACAATAGTTAACTTTTCACATCTTGAATTACTTTACGGGACACTTGTAAGTGACATACTGAAAATATATTGAGGCTTTTACATGAACCTCAATATGTTGTAGTCTATTAAAGCACTTGAAAAAGCCTCAATAGTCTATTGAGGCTTCAAACCACGCAACACTTGGACCAAATGCCCCAAGTTCAAAAATCCTCAATAGGGTACCTATCGATGCACTTTTAAGAGCCTCTAAAGACATAATTTGTTGTAGTGTGCTAAATTTTTGACAAAATTCGGAACTCTTACTTAGGGCTACAAGGTTTGTATTTATACTAATAGTTACAGGGCTAGAATTAGGTTAAAACAGAAATTCTCGTCTTTGTGAAGTCGGCGGCTTGCGGTTTATGTGCTGACTTATAGGAGTTTCCACCTTAGTAGACAATAGCAAACTACATGGGTATCTTTGCAATTTCTACAAAGGTTGAGGCTAAGCTTTGAAATTGACTACTTTTTAAATCATAATGACAAATTCCTTAGATTCTCGGTAAATTTAAACAAAATGCTTAAAAAGGTAAAACGTTTTTCTTCAAAAACTGTTTATGAAAAGTTGTTTTGTCAAATCTCACTAAAAAGTTGATTTAACAAATCAAAAAACCTTTTTATCTTCTCAAGAAAGCTGATTTGTCTTTTCAATTTTCTTTTGAGCTTTCCAAGGAGAACAACTTACCGGATATCTAGGAATTGACTCTCTCTCACACGAGTCTTTGTGACTTTACAGTGAGCAGATGAAAGGACCCTTCACACTTTATTAGTTCACCTTTATGACCAGTCCTTAGTCTTGCCTCAGCAAGTATAAATAGAGACATCCATCCTTCTTCTCTATCACTTGCAAACTATCTCCAAACACTATGATAGACGCTGATACAAAACCATTTTCTTCCAAAATGTTACATAGGAGAATTATCAGAAGTAGATCAAGCCTCTCTCTTAACAACTTGGAATTATTCTTTCTATTCCCCAAAAGTTGTTTGGTTAGTTTCAAAGATTCCTTTTGTATGAAAAATTTCCTCAACAACCATTTAGCATGCCTCTCCCTGAACCCCTTGATCGTGCTCATGTAAGCCTATCCTTTTTAGCAATGTAGACTTTCTACATTTTCTCGTGCTGACATGATTCTCCCTAAAGATCAGCACAAATCATAGGCGGACTGTCTTAAGGTAGTCCAGCCGACTCGTGAAGATCATCTGGGTTCTAGAGCTAGCTGAAGGGAGAAGGAAGAGCAAGCAACTGGATCACACATCTACATTCTTCATAATGTAGAGATTCCATTTGGCTGCCTCTTTCGACATCAGGCCTCTTGATCTGGACCTATACTCCGTTTGCCAACCGGTTAAACGGATCTGGGTCCTTGGTCTTCATAGACATCTCCTCGTATCATTTTACCTTTAGAAATGTATCAGGTGTTTAGATTAGTTGTTTAAAAGGAATAGTTAAGTCATTGGAAGTTGTATTGAAACTTGTAATCTTTAGATCCTCTTTGTATTCGAGTATATATTGATCTAAATGAAAACTTGTTCAAAGCAACTTTACTTCATGTCTATCTACCTTTGCTTGTACATCTTTTGATAGCATGAACTTTTGTGTTTGACTATGAATTATGATCTTCATATAACAGTATTTATTTCGGATCCAAAACAGCAAGCATAACTCTGATGTTAACCCAATAGCAAACCAATCCTTAACCAAGTATCTTTATTCCACAAAACGACAATTCTGATGAGACAATTCCAGGATCTATTATTTAAATATTAGTCTTATAAATTTGGTGTACCATTTTTACATATGACTCAGATAGCACAGAAGACTTTAAACGTTTTATCAAAACTTCTAGTGCTCAAAAGACTAAGTTGATTTCTGGTTTAATGACAATCTTTGCTTTAACTGCTGTCATTACAACTAGAGCAATAGGTTTCTTTGATTCTTAAAAAGAACCTTATTCTGATTAAAAACTTCAATGATCAATGGTAGAGATCTCATCAGAAGAATCAATGATGGAATATAGATTATCTCAGTTATGGGTTTCTTAGAAAGGACTGCTTTCCTTGCAACTCCTTTCCAGGAATTGAAGATTTCACATTAACCCATGATGTTCTGGTGAATCTTCATTCTCATCCAAAATTCTGGTCTCAAAATTCCAACAGCAGACTCCATAAATTCTGTCGGAAGAATGACTTTCTAAGGAACTAGCAACCTCTTCTGTTTCTTACCTGCTGTTTCCTTTGTTCAAGACAACTCTGCTCAAAATATTCTCCTTCCCTTGTTGAGTCTTGAACAATTGACTTTCTTCCCCAAAAAGAGAGTCATCATCCTTAGTTGTTGATCTTGAAGTGACAGATATTTTTGTCTATCTTCAGTAAAGCTTAGTATAAGCCGCTTGTTTCTTTGTGATACAAGTACTTTAACTAAGGTGACTGTTGACTCCATGTCGTTTCCATTGCTCTACTCACATATCGGGATTTTGTTGAGGAGGAGCATGGTTATTAGCTAATCCATGCCGATGAAGCTTATGGTTTATCCTTCCAGAAGCCAAGGCACTCCAAAAGGATAACCTTTCTGAAACCTTGCTTATCCAATTGGTATTTGCAGATTTTCATATCTGCTGTATCACACTTATTCAGCAACCCTCTAGTTTGTTTAACTCCTAAAGTTACATTCTCCTTTAGCAGACTCCTTATCCTGCTGATCCGTCTTTATCAGCAGACTCTAAAACTCTGCTCTCAGCAGACTCAGAATTCTACTGATCACTTTCAATCAGCAGACCCTCATTTATGCCGACCTCCTTGTTATTCTTATCATTTGAAAACGACATATCTCAATCTTTGCTGATCAATCTTTATATCCTTTGACATCAACAAATCTTAGTCTACTGATCACCTATCGTTCAATATCAGTTTAAGTAGACTTCCATCATTCTTGAACACTATACCCTCCAACGAATTGGTATATGTTGGTATCATAGCAATTACATTGCTGACTTCTTAAAGTGTGTTCATAACAACTGATAATCATCCATCTCAAAGCTTCAGTATCAGCAGCTGCTTATCCCTGTTAGTCAGTCATAGGTTATCTATTGAACCAGCAGACTCAAAACTCTGCTGGTTGTCCCTAATCAGCAGGCTCAAAATTCTGCTAGTTATCCTTGAACAACAGACTTTCACTTCTTCTCTTCCTACTCTTGTATCAGCACCTATCACACTCTACTGAAACTAAACATCGAGATTGGTTTCAGACTTTATCTATGATGATCAACCTTGTGTAACGATATCTTTGACAATAAACGTTTAGGAATATTGATAGGATTTCAAAATTTTGTATTTCACAAATCTTTCTAAAAATGTGATTTCAAAACATATTTTCTGTTCTGGAATGTCTAGAAGACTCAGGAGATTACTGAAGACTGTGTGGATGACTCAGAAAGCCCTGAAAGTTTCTTCTGGTAAACACATAACAAAAAGATATCAACTATTTTGCAAAACATTTTCTTAAAAAGATACTTTCTAAATATTTTTGAAATTATTTATGTTTCAAAAATTCTATAGATTAGGGAGATTGCTGATGATTGTGTAGATGATTCAGAATGCCCCATAAACTATCTATTAGGACATTTGAAATTTTAAACCTATCATATTCCCTAAACTTATTTTGTATAAAATTTGCTATTTTATTTTTGCTCATTGATTTCAACACAACTCAATTTCAATACCCTCAGCCTTCAATATATATTTTTTATTTTTGGGTATTGAAATCATTGATTTAAGTCACATAGCTGTCCAAATTCATGCTCCCTAGAAGCGAATTAATATCGCAATCATGAATCGCCGCCTTTCCAAGAAACACGTCCACTCAAAATCGAGCTTTGAAATGATTACTTCGCCGTTTCTCATTTCAGTCATTTACTGCTCTACAGTGGATACTCAAATGACGGTTCTTGATAATCGTGTTCTTCCTGTACATTCTCAGAAAGTACTGAATATATAAATATGCTCATTGAAAATATTCTGATTTGTTATCTTTCTCAATCGTTATCCCTTGTTCTTCAACAATTGATACGATTGCTATCAGTGATTTATTTTCTTCCTCAGAAAATCTCCATGGCCGCATCTTCTTCCAATAGCGTCTCTAACCCTATTCCTCCTCCTGAATCTTCCTTCGTCACCAGAGTACGCCATCAATCCTCCATTCTTGGTCGCACGATTCAAAGAGAACAATTTCTCCTCGACAATACTATTGGAGCAAAAATTATAGATCTTTTCCACAGTTCTGGACTCATCTCCATCCTTTCTTGCCGCGAAGAATTCTTTAGCCTCCAACTGGTTGATGAATTCTACTCAAGGATGCAACTGACAAGAGATGGTAAGAGCCTCCATGGTCGCATTCGAGGTACTGATCTTGTCCTCAATGCCGAAAGCCTGTCAAGAGTCTTCGACCTTCCCTCTGTTCGCCCTGACTCCATTAATGATTCTGTTCTCAACGAATCATGGCTGCACCGTACCGGCTACCACTCTCGCGATGACTACAGTACATGGGGTATTATCAATTATCCATTGGACATGTACTGTGTTGGTGAAATTCTGAGCCAATGTCTTCTGTTTCACAAACCAGGCTTTGGAAGCGACACCAGAAGACTTCGAAACTTCACCGTTGCTGTTCTCGACTCTCATGTCATCAATAGGTCTGAAGTAGTCTTCTCTCCCATCTGTCGGTATGTTCTGCGAAGACGAGTGAATGGGTCTGGTATTCACAAGTACGCTAGGATTATCAACTACTTCCTATGCTCCTACCACACCATTCGTTCCATAATTCACAAGGACGAACGCCTTCCTATTACTGGAGACATGCTGATCACTAGAGAACTGTTCGGCAATAGAAGCTTTTTTGATCAGGATAGAAGTTATTCCTTAGACTCCAGCACAGGTAGTTTTGGAGATTCAAATTAAGATGTATCATTCAATATTAATAGTACTTTGTTGCACCTTTGTCATATTGTCCTTCTCTTTTGTTCACTATCCTTCCTCTCTCTTTGCTTGCAACCATTCTTCAAAATCCGTTCTTTGCTTGCAACCATTAAGGAGGAGAGTGTTTAAGGAGGAAAGTTACTCTTAAGAAGGAGAGTTTTAACTCACCTTAAGGAGGAGAGTCACAATTATGTGACATTGTTGTGACGTTGCCTGCACAATCTTAGGAGGAGAATTTGCACAACCTTATATCAAATGGAAGACACACAATGTGAACTTTTTCCCTGAACTGATTCTTTGTGAATCATGTTCTAGCCTTTGTGGCACTTCTATTGAAACATTCTTTTACACTAAAACATCTCTGCTGAGTCCTACCTTCAACAGAGATTCTACAGTGTTTCAACAGCAAAATCAAACATTTTCATCAAATATTTTTGATATAAATGTTTTATTTTTCAACAAAATTGGTATCAATAGCAGATCCTTAAAGTTTTCCAAATCTTCTATTAAGGAAAATTGGTATCAGCAGCAAACCTTAACAATTTTCAAAACAAAATTTTCAATTAAGGTCTTGCTATCCCTTCTTGCTAAAACAATTCTTATCCTTATGCAAGAAAGGAACTCAAAACCTTTTAGATCCTGCTTAAATATTATCAAAATCATTAAGTGATCTAAACTATTTTTCTTACTCTTGTTTTACCTATTACGTACTTTGATTTATCGAGTGCGTAATAGCGATAGTATAGACTATGCAAAGCCATCTCTCTTGTAATTATCAGCATAGGGCATGCCTAGGGATAAAATAATCATTCATTGTAGGCATGTTATTACTATGTCTTGATAAAATACTTAAGTGCTCTGCATATGTCATTTTGTAATGGTTCCAAGCAAATAGGAGGAGATTGTTGGAACATGCTTCTTGATAATCAAATTATCTGGATGCATATTCCTAATATTTTGATTTGCTTGTTCCCATTACCGTGTGTCATAACAAGTGGCTAAAAGGTCTGCGTGCCGATTAGTGTGGCAACTTGTTTGACAACACATAGGTCTAAGATTAGGTCGTCCTAGTCTAGTCCTAACCTCCTTATAAGATGATTAAACTGAACAGCACCTCAGATGCACAAAGCACCAGCAGACTTGCTGAAGTCTCAAAAGGCTCTTCGCAAAACTTCGTCTCAGCCAGACTTGTTGAATGCACTAAAGGACACCCTGAAGACTCGCCACCAGCAGACGTGCTATAGTGACAAAGTCTTAAAGGATTCTTCATCAGCAAACTTGTCAAGTGCATCTCGAAGACACCTTGAAGACCCACCAGCAGATCTGTTACAATTTGAATGTTCACATCAACGAACAGTAGTCTTTCTTTCAAGATAGACTCAACCTTGAACATCAGACCAGCAGACTTTATTCTGCAAGTGCTTCAAAGAACTCAAGACTACAGCAGATCAAGACAAAGACAAAAGTATTCAAGCTTCAAAAGCCATTCAAATCCTTGTGAAGCCTGACATCATTGATACTACAAGATCTTTTCTCTCTCTCCTAAGATATGTAAAATAATTTACTTTATTGGACAGATCATTCAGACAGTGCATCAGACGTCAGACTTACTTTTCAGGAACCTATCAATGACGGTCTGACAGGCAACCAGTTCAGAACCTTAATGATAAAGACTTTATCCATCGATCAAATGTCTAGCTGAACAACACATCTCTATCCAATGGATTTCAACATTCAACATCTCTAACGGATAGAAATTTCATCTTCAAAATCTCAACGATCATCTTGACAACGATGAATATATAAAAAGAAATATCTCTTCTACTCTCAAGAGAGTGACGATGAACAAGGAGACAATAAAAAGTCTCTGAACCTGCATCAAGAACTTCGAAGAAGAAAAGAGATCGACAACGAGATCGTCTTCACCAACGCATCTCAGATCTCTACATTCTAGTTGCAGTGACCATACCCAGACCTTAGCAACTCATCTTCTATGAATTGCTAGGAAGAATCACCTTGAAGAAGAGAAGAGATATCAGAGATCATCTACAGTTAAGATTCTCGTTTTGGTCAAGAATCCAGCTTTTGATTTGAGTTCTTCATCCTTCTTCGAAGAACTCAGCCTTTAGCTGAAGCTTCAGAAACCTATTTCTAAAGCTAAAGGTCAATTCGTTGATCAATTTGAAGATCAACCCAAATGTTGCCCAAGGAAGATGAAGAGTTGTCTATACATATTGCATTCATATCTTCATATTTACATTATGATACAAATGTTGTTGATTGTGTAATATTCATTCATCTTAGGAGGTCGAGTGCTTTGCACTCATTCGTTCAGATATTTATTATCTGAATGAATAACCATAGTATCTTCTCATTACTTTTTCTCATCTGGTGTCCTATTGTCCTTTGTACTTAAGAGTTTGTATAAACGATTAAGTACAAGATTTGGGGATTGATGAAGATGAGAACATAAATTTTTATAGAGAGTCTAGGTTGATGTAATCTGTAATTTATCCTTGAATAAATTAAGAATCTTTTTCAATTATTCATCTTCCAATCTTTCTCTCTATGTGGTTTTAATAAACTGTTTTATCTTTTGAAAAGCCATATTTCAATGACTTCCTAAAACTTGCATTTTGAAAGAAGAATTAAGTGTGTTGTTGTTCTGATCATATAATCGTGTATAGCTACTTAAGACTTCTCAAAACCTAAGCCTAAATATTTTCGCTGCTTAAACTCTTTCTAAAACAGGCTTTTGTTTTACTAACGGTTAACCAGCAGAGTTCATATCTCAAGCAGAGTTCATAACTCTGCTGAGAGCAAGTCTTTTGTTCTGTTATGTTCTAAACTAACATCAGACATGCTATATAAGTCAACCGTCTATACCACTGAAATCTATACTTCATGAATACCTAAAAGAAAAGTATTAATGTGGTATCATAGGTTATTAACCCCCCCTCTAGCCTATTTGAGATTTATTGCGGACCAACAAGTGACAATAGTTATTTTAAAATAGTTTTCGACCAAAGGTTTAAACTTGAGAAAAATGGTGGCGACCTCAAACTTGAGTCTGAACGGGTAAAGTCAAATATAATGGGTATAGTGATCAACAAAAATCACATAGTATTTGAAACCATCAATAGAGGGAAGGGGGAGGTCCAAACATTAGTATAAATGGTTTGTAAAGGGAGAGTAAACACAATAGTATTTTGATTAAAAGGAAATTTATGACTTTTATTAGAAAGACGATCATTAGAATTAATATGAAAAGTGCGAGTAGTGTTTAATGCTAAACCTAAGCTAGATAGTATCACGGGGCTAGACGGATGACCAAGGCGATGATGTCAATCTTAGTGAGAGACTTTGGAGCTAATACAAGCGAGGGCAAGGAGAGGGAGTTGTGGTCGGCCATTCATGCACACCATCCTTAGGCTGTCAGGTCAACAATATTCTCTATGTTAGTAATTTTTGTTAGCCATGGCGGAAAGTGGTTAGGGCGGCTAGAGGAAAAAGATGAAGGTTTAGGAGTAAAACTCTGATACCATGTAGAAACTAATAAAGTTTAAGAATTAACAGTATAACATTTTCATGGATTGAATCACCTATTTATAGGGAAAATTGCAATTATGGTTACACTTGTAATAGAGTACAAGAAGCTTTTACAAAGAAGGAAATAACTATACAAGGTAATTACTACTAAATAATAATTACATATAAACAAAAATAATTACAAAATATATTATTCTCTAATAAAAACGAGCAGTAGTGATCAAGTTGCTATTGAGGATGATAGTTTTTGCATCGATGCCTTCAAGTATGGAAATGTGGGGAGGTTCATTAACCACATTTGTTCTCCAAACTTGTATGCTCAAAATGTTCTTTACGACCACAGTGACAAGAGAATACCTCATATAATGCTTTTCTTTGCGGAGAATATACGGCCATTGCAGGAGTTGACCTACGACTACAATTTCGTGTAAATACTATCCATGATTCCTATGGAAACATTGCATGAGTTGACTAATCTGTATTATGCGCCCAGCTCTTAACTCGATTGCGGAGGCTCATCAATCCTAGCTTTGGACCTTTTCTTTTTCTTAGCTTGCGGTTTGACTTAAAATCCATGTGAGAAATCGTATATTGTCACCAAACACAATATGCAAGAAAATAAACACACCCACTACGGTTTCTACTTACTATGTGGGATTTCCACTCCATTTTAGTATGCCCATCGATGTCGGTAGATGGAGAATGGTCTCGGACATGCACAAATATGTGAATGAGGACAACAGCATCAAGAGCAACATATTCTAGTTGTACAATCATTTAAATTCAATGAGATGAGGAATATGTCAAGTCTTTGGAAACAAATGCTGATAGTTTGATTCTACAATTGACAATAACGGTGCAATCAAATAAGACTCTGAATCTCATACAATTGACCCGTTTCTCTAGAAACAAATGCTGATAAACAAGCCTTAGTAGCACATGTCGGGAGGTTCATTAACCAAACATGTATGCTCAAAATGCCCCGAACTTTGAAGGATTTCTTGAGTCTTTGAAAAGAGATGGATTAAGAATGAGTAAAATAGCCGACTGACCCAGATGAACTTAGGTTTTGTAAGCAGGGAGTACTAATATATGGCGGTGTCGATATATGCCAAAAAATAATTTTACATAATCAAAGTGTCTTTGAAAACAATCTTTGAAAAGGAGTCTTGTCCAAAATATGAAGGTTAGAATGGTGAAAAGTAGCTAAGACTTGGAATAGCATGACATAACATCCAAGTATAGTTGAGCACGCCAAAGATTTACTTAGAAATTAATTAATTTTTTATAGTTATATAGTTTTGAATTCAATAACCTACTTAGAAAAGAACAATGTCTAAACGTTTTGAGTGCAAATTTCTCTCTCTCTCTCTCTCTCTCTTTATATATATATATATATATATATATATATATATATATATATATTTAAAGTTAGTGAGGAGTCTTATGGTTGTATCACCTCACCATCCCTTTGATAAATCTTAATTTTAAGGCATCCATGTGGCAACTAGAGGACTTTTTATCTTCTAGTCATTAACTAATATTAATATGTATTAATAATCAACATAATAGGAGGTATTAACATGTACTTATATATAATAACAAATGTATTTACCTAAAGGCTTCTTATGAAGAGAACTCTAAGTAATAAGGGGTGAGGAGCCAGAAAGACAAATTTCATGGTGAATTCCAAAGAACCCTAAAATAATAAAATGAGAGCATTGTCACTAAGGTTTCTCGCTCTCTCTCCAATTGGTGTTCCTTCTCTCGTCTTCCAGGTTTTTTGCCTTTCGCTCTCTCTAACCAGAGCATCAACATCAACAACAATAAGCCTCAATATGGTTCCCATGGCTTTTGATCAGGTAAGGACGTCACTAGAGAATTCTTTCTTCTCGCCTTACTCCTCTTACCACAGTTAAAGATGACTCTTTTAAACTTTTTTCATGGGATTATAACCTTCTAGATTTATTTTAGGTTTCAATTATGTAGATTGTTTATGATTCCTGATTAAATTTTTTGTTATAATTAATTGTGTTTTTTTTTATTTTGGCTTTGATATTTGTTTTTTGATTTTTAATTTTTGATTTTTCATTTTTGAGTTTTGAGTTTTGAGTTTTGAGTTTTGATTTTTGATTTTTGATTTTTGATTTTGATTTTTGATTTTTGATTTTGTATTTTCCTTATGCTTGGGTTATGGTATAGTGTTTTTAATTGATTGTGATCTTTGTTTTAACATTGATTTTAGTTTTAGTTTTGATTTTGTATATGTTTTTATAGTATTGGTTTTTATTTACCCCTCCCATTATTTAACTTATTAAAAATAGATTAAAAAGCAATTATCCAATTTTAAGTGGGATTACAAATTATTTTATCGGATTAAATATTATTTAACCTACTATAAATGTGATTATATATTATTTAATGTATCAAAAAAAAAAGGAAATTACAAATCATTTAGAGAAAAAAAGGTTAGATTCATAATTAATTAAAAAATGAAAGTATTGAAGTATTCAAATATGCAATGTCATATTTACCCACTTTCTTTGTGATTGATCATCATAACAATCCCACAATCATAATAATAGAAGATATTAATCATTTTGGCAGCATATAAATTGGTTTTTATTTTTTTCATGATTTTAGCATTTTATTTAATTTTGGTATCAAATTTCTTGAAATGAGCTTCTCCATGGCTCTTTGGTAACCGTGTGTAGAGGTAGAATCAGATATTGAACAACAAAAGTAAAAAAAACAAATATAAAATAGGATTTCTAAGGACATAGAATACAGACCAAAAACTCTCATTAACAGAAAAACATAAACTTCCGGCGTGTGAAAAGGAAATGTAAAGGGTTTTTAGAGAGGAGGAAGAGGAGGAGAGAAAGAGAAACAATAATTTGGTTTTAATTATGTTATTAATGTGACATTAAAATGATCATCAGTATTGAGTATGTACCATTTAAAAGGAAACCTTAACAATTCTACTAATTAACTCATGTAATTCTATTATAAAAATCATTTAATTTTTATTTGAGTAATAATAGTATAATAAAACTAGATTGTGTGCCCGTGCCTATGGCACGACGTTAGTACGTGAGCAGATTATTAAATAAAATTCAACAAAAATATTGAGAAATATGAGTAGGGGAGTTGGAGAGAGAGAGATAGGTAGTTGTACAACCGCCTTCGCACATGTGAAAGCAGGTTTTAATTGTCACAGTAAGATTTCGATAAAAAATAAATTTCAACCTTTAAATATCTTTTGTCAATTGAACATGTGTGAGTATGAGCTATATTATAGATGAACATAATCAATTATTTTTTTAATTGACCAACCTTTTAAACTTTATTTACAAATTTGGAAGATTTTCGCAATTCAGTTTATAATTAAATAATATTAAAATACCATTTTATTTTTACATTTATATCATGTAATAGTATTTTATAAAATAAGAATGTACAAAAAATCTATCCTTGCAGAGCATGGGTTAGATACTAGTATTTATAGTAATATAGTAACATCTATGTATAGTTGAGTGCCAGTTCTTGTTTGTCTTGAGAGCTATTTCTAATGTTTGCCAGTTTGATTTGATCCTTTTAAAACACGAAGCTCAAGCGATTACTCAACCGAATAGATATTTGGTAATTGCTACAAGGCCTGACAATTACAAACCAAAACCTACTAATCCAACCAACCCAATTTGAAAATTACCCGACCCATTATTTTTTTTGGTCGAAATGGCTATGGGTTACCCATTTTGACTCAAAAAAATTAACGTGTCGATTTGAGTTCGCCGTGTTAAAACGGGTCGAACCCATTATCCATTTTAACTCGTTATTTTTTGCTAGATAAACATAAGTTTTTTATGAAAAATTGTGGGTCAAAACTGGTCACCCCGTTCTAACCCATTACACATTTCGACCCGTTTAATTTTGGGTGGTTATAAGTTATAACAGGTCACGATCCATTTCAATCCAACCCACCCAATCGCCAGCCCTAATTGCTACTAGTGGTGGTCTAAACCAACAAAGAACTAGGGTAAGTCTCTCTATGCTCATTGGTGATTTGAGTTCATGAGTTTATGTTACGTATTATAAATCTTATTGCAGTTAGATCCTTGTTTGTTGTTTTAAGCAAGTCCTGATATGTGCTCATTCTCCATGCAGGCTATTCAACTGAGCAAGTTTGATTATTGACTTGCAAACAAATTGTAAACAGACTTGCAAAAGCTAAGATGTTGAGTAAATTACCACGCCTTAAAGTTCACTTAGCCTATAGTTGAAATGGATGAAAATTTGGCCCAGCGGATAGGACAATTATAACTATTACATAAAAAACATAGAAATTACAATTGTTCTCTACGTGTTTTCATACAGAGCTGACAATTTTCGTTTAAAAAATCTCTTCGTATTCCCTAAATAGTAAAAAAAAAAAAAAACTTTAACCATGTTGAAGAGACAAAGTCTTACATTAAAAAACCATTAAACCGAACAGACACACACAACTGCACATTACAATTTAAACAACTAAATATGTAACAATAGCTCAAAAACCATTAAATCGAACAAATATTCAAACAACAAATTCACAATTTGCACCCAACTAAATATGTAAATAAAAAAAGCCCTAATTTCAAGAAAGTGACAATTAACAAACACAAACCAAGTACCCAACAAGGCAACAATTAAATTAATTTCATGTCTCTTTCGTTATGAATGAGTAACGCTGGTCCATGATTTTTCTACTCAAGTCATGTATGCATATGGTTTGGCTAAGTTGTAAGCTAGTGCCAACCAATTGAACTTGACATAGGCATCTAATAATCCTTCCTGCTGATTCTAGTCATCTTGTCTAACCAAAAAATCTCTCTTCCCCTCCATTTTCGTATATTCCCTCCCACTCCCACTCTCACTCCCACTCCCACCCCCGTAAACAAACTCATACCACCGATCTGAGCAGGTGCAACATGGGCCTTCGCACAGGGCCCAAAATTTTAGAGGGCCTAATTTTAAAGAAGTGTAGGCCAGATTTTTAAAATATATTATATACCACGTAATTTAGATGCATGATTATCTTCTTGGCTCAATGGAAATTGTTGGGTAATTAGAATACATAGGTCATGAGTTCAAGTCACAACCAAGCCTTTTATTTTATTCATTTTAGATTCACTCTCTTTTTGTCAAGCTAATTTCCTGCCCATCCATCTCTCATAGCTTAATTATTACTTTTCAAGCAAAAAGCAAATTTTTTGTTGTTGCTATTTGACTCATTTTTATTGCTTATGTTTCTTTAATTCTTAACTTTATTAGTGATTGTGTCTTTTTTTTAACTTGAATTTTTAGTACAAACATGTTATCAAGAAAATATCTATCCAGAAGTCAAAAAATAAAAGGATTGATGGGGTATATCATTTTTGTCATAAATTGTTTAAATCGATGCAAAATAGTAGTTTTCAATCAAATTTTAATGCTTATTTTTCTTATACATTTATAGGTGTTGTACATTTTCAATACTATGAACGATAAAAAGTAAAAAAAAATTATTCGTCTAAAAATTCTTTTTTTATATATTTTTAGGGGGCCTTTTCTTTTCTTTTCCCCCTGGGCCCCCAAAAGTTCAGGACCGGCCCTGAGGACAATTATAACTATTACATAAAAAACATAGAAATTACAATTGTTCTCTACGTGTTTTCATACAGAGCTGACAATTTTCGTTTAAAAAATCTCTTCGTATTCCCTAAATAGTAAAAAAAAAAAAACTTTAACCATGTTGAAGAGACAAAGTCTTACATTAAAAAACCATTAAACCGAACAGACACACACAACTGCACATTACAATTTAAACAACTAAATATGTAACAATAGCTCAAAAACCATTAAACCGAACAAATATTCAAACAACAAATTCACAATTTGCACCCAACTAAATATGTAAATAAAAAAAGCCCTAATTTCAAGAAAGTGACAATTAAAAAACACAAACCAAGTACCCAACAAGGCAACAATTAAATTAATTTCATGTCTCTTTCGTTATGAATGAGTAACGCTGGTCCATGATTTTTCTACTCAAGTCATGTATGCATATGGTTTGGCTAAGTTGTAAGCTAGTGCCAACCAATTGA
This sequence comes from Codonopsis lanceolata, assembly GCA_013146195.2. Taxonomy (NCBI): domain Eukaryota; kingdom Viridiplantae; phylum Streptophyta; class Magnoliopsida; order Asterales; family Campanulaceae; genus Codonopsis; species Codonopsis lanceolata. Next base: position 77,000,174 of record CM028378.1, on the reverse strand, counting down.
ACTTGACATAGGCATCTAATAATCCTTCCTGCTGATTCTAGTCATCTTGTCTAACCAAAAAATCTCTCTTCCCCTCCATTTTCGTATATTCCCTCCCACTCCCACTCCCACCCCCATCCCCACCCCCGTAAACAAACTCATACCACCGATATCTCTCTCTCTCTCTCTCTCTCTCTTTGTGTACACGTATCATGTATGTATTGTGTGATTGTGTACAATATACACGTACATGATCAAAACCTCTCTCACTCTAATTGTAACTGTATGTATTCAATGTAGAGCTGTCAAAGTGGGTTGGCGGGGCGGGCCTACCCGCAACCCGCTATAACCCGCCATTTGGCGGGGCGGGGCGGGCCAACCCACCAAATGTGGCTGGCCGTGAAATTACCAACCCAACCCAACCCATCTTGGGTTGTGGGTTAGGCGGGCCAACCCACCAACTTTTTTCCCAATTAATCTAGATAATAAAAATAATCATAAATAATACAAAAAAATCTAACAATTCATTAAAAAAATTATATTTCTACTATTATATTTTTAATAGTGTTTTCTAACAATTTTCTCTAATGTTAATAGTATAAAATGAGAAAAAAATATAAGTAAGAAACTATTTTATCATTACTCTTTTTGTATGTTCTTATAATCATCTTTCTATAAATATTGCGGTTAATATACCTTATTCTGACATTTTTAGTTGCTATAAGTGTCACTTTTTTAACGAATTCAAAATCATTTACTAATATTTCAGTTATAAAAAATAATCTTACATGTTGAGTAAAAATTATTTAAACTAATATATGGCGGGTCAACCCGCCCCAACCCACCTCAACCCGCAACCCGCCGCGGGCTCAACCCGTTTGACCCACCTCTTAATGGGTTCATATTTTTCCAACCCAACCCACCTTTTTTAAATGGCGGGACGGGCCAACCCAACGGGCCCAACCCATTTTGGCAGCTCTAATTCAATGTATTGATAGCCTTAGTTTAATTAGGTAACTATAGGTATTCAATATATTAGTGTAACTTAGGGGTAAAAACCATGTATATATGTTAGTACTCAGTATGGAATAAATGGTGAAATAAAGTTCTTTCATTCCTTCTCCTCCTACATTTCCTTTTGTCTTATAATTCCTTATGAGAATACGACCCTTTTCCCCAACTACTGTCCATCAGTTCTACTACTGCTACAAAATTATTCCCTTTCTCACTCTCATAGAATGGACACCTTCCCCATTATCACCACTACCATCACCACCAGCACCCAGCGCCGCCACCACAACCAACACAAGATTGTCGTCATCATGGGCCCCACCGGGTCCGGCAAATCTCGTCTCTCCATCGACCTTGCCACCCGCTTCTTTTCCACTTCCGAAATTATCAACTCCGACAAGATTCAGCTCTACAGCGGCCTCCCAATCACCACCAACAAAATCCCAATGCCCGACCGTCAAGGTGTTCCTCACCACCTCCTCGGCGAAGTTCGATCCTCCGATCCCCACCATGTCATCCCCTCCGATTTCGGGAGGATCGCAGCCTTCGATTTCCGACATTATATCTCGCCGAAAGCTACCTTTGATTGTCGGCGGTTCCAAACATTGATTCACGCCTCCTCACAAAACAGTTCGACCCGACTCGATGTCTTTGATGGGTCGGACCCGATAAGCACCGAGCTCGCTACAACCGTTGTTTCTTGTGGTTGGACGTATCCTTGCATCTTGAATCATTATTTATCAACACGAGTCGACGAGATGCCGGACCTCGGAATGTTCGAGGAGTTATCGAGTTCTTCGACTCGGCGAGTTCGATTCGCTGAACGGCCGGGTTGGGAAGGCAATCGGAGTGCCCGAATTCGAAAGGTATTTCAAGACTTTCGGTTGCGGTACGACATTGAATAATAGTGGTGCCACGAACCTAAAGAAGGAGGTGATGCACCAAGAGGCGATAAGTACGATCAAGGACAACACGTGTCAACTTGCTAAGAGGCAAGTAGGGAAACTCCTCACGAAGGACGCCGGGTGGAACCTACATAAAATAGATGCCACGGAGGCATTCAGGGCAGCGATGATGACGATGTCGTCGTCGGATTCCAGAGGTGACAGGGTATCGGAAATTTGGGAGAAGCAAGTGGTAGAACCAAGCGTGAAGATTGTGAATCGGTTCTTGGAGGAATAGGCTTTCCAGCTATTTCCAGCTCGTAATAATTTTAATTTTTTTGTCTGATTTTTTTTTATTTGGGGATGGGAGGGTTAATTTTATTTTGGTGTAAAAGTTTTACCGCAAAAAACATTGATGGATGGGGTGGAGTTTCTGAAAAATAGTTTGTGTCTGAAAGATTATACGGAAACCTACCTCAAAAGAAATACCATGAACAAATAAAAATATTCTAATTTAATTTTTTTAAAAGCCTTTAGCGACGGAAATTTTAAATCGCTGAAATTAAAATTTAATTATTTTTAAAAGCCTTCAGTGACGGAAATTTCCGTCGCTAAAGGTTGAATTAGAGTAACGGAAAATTATGTCGCTAAAAATAAACCTTTAGTGACGGAAATTGGTCTGTCGGACATCTGCGACACGTGATCACCGACGGGCCAGCGACGGAAAAATTCCGTCCGGCGAGAGACATTAGCGGCGGAATTCGCGCTTTAGCGACGGAAATTTTCGTTGCTAAAGGTAATTTTTCTAGTAGTGTTGGGTCAAATGGGTAACCCATTTCAACCCAAAAAAATTAAACGGGTCGGTTGGGTCAGGTAATTTTCAAGTCGTGTTGGGTGGGTTAACGGGTTTTGGGTTATAATTACGAGGGCTACTCCTATGGGTGGCTAAATTTTAGAAAAAATTGCCGGCGGCTCTGCTTTTTCAAATATTTATTCGCTAAAGTATTGTATTTTCATCTGAAAAAAATCACTTTTTAACGGGAAAAGACTACATAACCCTTAATGAGCACGAGATGCATGTAACAAATAACTAACCTCTGAACCACGGTTCATAGTTGTATATACCACGGTGCAAAACATATACTTCAAATTTAATTTGTACCGCTATATATAAAAATTAATGTTGCACCGCGATATAAATACTTGTTTACTTACGTTTCTCTATTCAAATACTGAGTAAATTACTATTTTTGCATTACGGTGTATAATTTTTATATATCGCGGTGCAAAACCTATATATAAAAATTATGAGCTGCGATATATAAAAAGTTGTAACACAATACAAATATCTATTTACTTCAATTTTTCTATTAAAATATAAATAATGTAAAAAATTAATAAATATTAATTGATATGAACACTGGTTAACAACATATGTTCACCGTGGTGCAAGAATATGTAAAATTAATTGATGAAGAAAACTTTGTACCGTGATAAATAAATTTGCACTTTATAAACTTTGCACCGCGACATATAAACTTGTTGTAAAAAATATCTAAAAATGAATCTTTAAATCGCGGTGTAAAAATATGTAAAATTAATTGATGAAAGAAACTTTACACCGCGATATAAATTAGCACTTTATAAACTTTGCACCACTATATATCAGTGTTCTAAAACTCCCCGCCTAGGCGCTAGGCCCTTCTCTACCGCCGCGACTTTCTTAGTCGCCGCCTAATCGACCAAGTCGGTGTCTACGCCAAACCTCGATGACCTTAATTTATTTTTGTAGCTTTGATTTTGTGGCATGCGGTGACCGGAGAAGGAAGGGGGAGTGGTAATGGTGAGGCAGAGAGGGAGGTAATGGGGGGCGAACTAGAGTAATATCTTTTTTGTTTTTAGTTCTAAAATTGGCTGGTTTATTGCTTTAGGGTTGTTGAGAATTGAGATTAATGGTAGGTTTGTATATATTTGTTCATTTTACAAATATAGATAAGTGTTTGATAAAATGACAAATATAAAAAATATTAAATTTGTAACCAATGTGTTTGATCTTTGATGTAAATTATTAAAAAAATGGTAATTATGTCTTAATTCTAGGCCCCGCCTAGGCCCCGATTACGCCCCGACTAGTCCCCTAGGCGCTAGGCCCTAGTGTGCCGCCTAGCGGCCGCCTAACGATTTTTAGAACCTTGCTATATATAAGCTTAACGTAGCGCGCTTATTGCTCATTAAGGATATCGTAGTCTTTTCGCGTCCAAAGGTGATTTTTTCTGGTTAAAAAAATATATACTTTAACGATTAGAAATTTGGAAAAGTGGACCGGCCCGAAATTTTTCCCAAAATTTTATCCAATCTATTGGATTTGCTTGTTTTGTTTTGTATTTCTTTTATAGTTGGGAGACCCGAATGGCCCTAATTACACCTACAATACCACAGCACGCTACACCAATTCTATTGCTCCAAGGATATGCCATATATGATATCCTTGAAGGTTTGAGAAGACTATCACACTAAAAGAAAACAGGGGCAAGCCGCAATGAATATAACAACGAAATTAAAATTGGTTGCATCTCAAAAAAGGGTTCAAAAATTTGCAATTGATATAGGGCATAATTAGGTTGCAAGCGATATTACAATTGAAAATTATTTCATCCACATTTTTTGGGGGAAAATTGGAGGGAAGGATCGTGCCTAAATTTGAAACAGACTGAAAGTTTGAGACCGAAAGAAATCGGTTTGAATTTTTTCGGTTTCATTTTCAGTTGAAGTACATTAATAAATAGATTTTTGATTAGTATGATTTAAAAATATATCAAAATGGCGTCGTTTTTGTTAATTTTTTGCAACGGTTTTTTAATTATTTGAAAATCGGGACATAAACTAAAGCTAGTAAAATCCCCAATAGCAAAATAACCCTCGGCCTTTTCCCGTCGTCATTCTCTCTCCTCCAATCTAAACTCTCTTCTCACAATCCGGCCTTGAAGCCTTATGACACGATCTATCCACCATTGGTAGCTCCTTCCGACAAAAAGGTCGTCGAACTCATTCTCACGCAGATTTGAATCCTCTGTCGCTCCAAAGTTTTGGTCCATTAGTGTTTGCTGAAAGTATACGCAGTATATATCACAAAAATTTTCTCCCTTGCCTCCCCTCGCACACAATGACACCGAATTGTCCCATTCTCTCCCTCTCGAGCAATTGGTCAGGTAGCTTTCTCTCTCTCTCTCTCTCTCTCTCTATCTATCTATCTATCTATCTCGCCATCTTTTTCTCTATTGATTATACTTTTTCTGTGACAGCCCGACCCGGACCCCAATGCGAGATCCCGAATCGCGCCGTCCAAATAATCAAGTTAAACACATAAGCATGCACAAGTAGGATTATAAAATTCATGTGGCGCAACATTGCATACAAATAACAACTTCGGCTACACTTGGCCGGAAAACAACTTAAATTAAACAAGTCATCGGCGGCGTTACGGTAGGAACCCAACAACTACTCCTACAATTAACACATGCTTATAACAACTCAACGGCCACAACATGCCGGAGACAATAACAACAATAATACCTTAACAAGCTTTAGCGGAAGAAACTGTGATGAACCATACACATATGAACAAGCTCGACATATAAGTCGGCATACCAAAAGATTACAAGTATCAAATATTTAAGTTACTACAACAACAAAACCCCAAGCCAAGTCTACATGACTTGCTTCCCAACGTCCTTTCCAAAATAAAAGATTAACCAGTTAAAGTCCAAAAGAGCAACCTCGCTCACAACGTCCAAGCGAATACGTGAATCTAGCGTGGGACGTCTCCTCGGCTTTGATTTAAGGAAAACAAAGCAAACAAATAGGGTAAGTCGAAAGACTTAGTAAGTTACCAAAATATGCATGTTCATGTTATAGCATGACATTTATCACAATTATGGCATATTATCATCATTTAACACTTAGCACCTTATTCACATAAGTGCGTAAAGTAAATCATACAAGTAGGATATGATAGTCACGCCGCCGTAGCTCTGCCGCAAAACATTACATTCTTGGTTCGTGCCATCGATGTTATGTGAATTCATCGACTATCGTCCGAGTACTACTCGATCTCATTAGCAAGCCAATGCGGCACTTAACGTACGGCAAAGGGGCTACTTCCCCTGCGGCCCACGGTGGAGGTGTGTGGAGTCCTGCGGCGATCCATAGCGAGCACGAATCCCATAATTCGTGAAGGCGTGCATCGTCCCACCACGACTTGATAAACAAACCATTTAATGCCAGCTGGACTCAATGCAATGCACAAGTAGATATTTACTTGACTTAAACCAATTAAGGACCGAATTCGACAAGAGCGAATTCGACCAACCAAGTAGGGGTTAATCTCTACCGTAAACATATCAAGGCAATAGATTGCACAAATACCAACCTTTCATAACAACTTGTTAAAATCAATTAAATCAAACTCATACTTGAGTAAACCAAATCAAACGGTGTTCAAACTTCGTAGGGATTGAAATTAGAGCTTAACATGTTCAATTCTTCCCTAGAGTCGACTCCGTTGAGTCTTTTCTCTAAATTCCCAATTTCGGGGAAATTGAAGCTATATGCTTCATAACCCAACCTAGGTCACTTCTAAGTTCAACAAGGATATATATTCACCCAAAACAATTTAATGTAATTCATGTTCTTCATGTAGTCCAATAATGAGGATACAACACATAACAATTTTTATATATATCACAAAGGCATAATTTAGGGCATTCCCAAATAATGACAATACTTCCATCAACAAACATAACACATATTTCTAACATGTTCAAGACCTCAATTAACATAATAAAAGAGTAATTTAAACTCCCAAAGGCAAGAAATTCACCTAGACATGCTCCTAGCAAAATCATACATTTAAAATTTCAAATGGAAAGCATAGGAAGCAATTATGTGTCCTCATTGACCTCACACATCATAAACTTTGTTTCCTTAGGGTCAATGAGAACTAAAATGAAGAAGAGTAACTTACCTAGCTTGGATAAAAACTCAAGAGAATCCAAATCTAAACGGTGAAGTCGTTCCTTTGTTGCACCGTCGAGAATCCGAAGTTTGGCGATCGAGCGGTGGAATCCTTGAAGATCGAAGGAAGAAGAAGAAGCTAGGGCTCAAAACTCAAGCCCCCAACTCTCTCTCTCTCTAACTTGTAAGAATAGGATGAACAAATGAAGGATTTACTGAAAATTTGGTCAAGGTTGGGTATTTATACCTCCCAAATAAGAAGGGTACAAGAGGTATTTCTCACTTGCAATTAGTAGAGATTAGGAAGTTAACAAGCACTAATCCAACCTAGATTAACCTCTAATTAGTGTTAGGACTTGATTAGGACTAAGTGTGGGTATTTAGGAAGGGTTTAGAGGGGGTTTAAAGGGGGTAGGATTAGGCATTTCACGACTAACTCAAAAACAGGGGAAGAAAAATCCCGTAACAGATCTGCAGGTGAGGCGGGCGCCTCACCCAAGGCCATGCGGCCGCCTCAACCACTGAGACCACTCCCAAGTTCAGTCCACTTTTCAATTGCTCCCTGCATTTGAGGCGGGCGCCTCACCAGCTCCCATGCGGCCGCCTCGGCTCCAGAACCTCTAAAACTTGATCTAAACTTGATCTAAATGGTCCCAAACTTTTGGGCAACCATTCTAAGGTCTAACCCTACTCAAAACGAGTCGGAAACACACCCGAACAACAACCGGAACAAGGTAGAACAAGGCGCGAACCACGCGACGAATGAACAACGAATCAAACTACAATCAAACACCATTCAAACTAGGATAACTTGGACATGAAAGAGACTTGTTTCAACATGATTAAGACCTGAATATAAAGCCAAGAACTCAACGAACACTTCGTACGTCGAAATAGAAGCAAATACGAGCAACGAGAGGAATCGCTAAGGCCAACTTCAACGCGATTAAACCGGCGATTCAACAAACAAGTTTATATGATTCTAAGCATGTTATGGACTTCTAGAATGATCTATGAATGATTCTAAGACGTTTATATATATAAGTAAACAAGCTCACAATCAACCAAGAAAGTATAAAAACAAGCATAGAATGCACATGCAAGATTATGGGGCGTTACACTCTCCCCTCCTTTAGGAATTTAGTCCCTAAATTCTTACCAAGTTCATCAAACAAATGTGGATGCTTCTCGCGCATCTCGCTTCCGCTTCCCAAGTCGCTTCTTCAATGTTGTGGTTCCTCCAAAGAACTTTAACTAAGGGAATCTTCTTGGTTCGTAGAACTTGCTCTTTGGTATCCAAAATCTTCACGGGCTTTTCAACGTATGACATATCCGGCTCAAACGTGATCTCTTCATACTCAAGTACATGGGTATCATCCTTCAAATACTTTCGCAACATGGAAACATGGAATACATTATGAGTCTCCGAAAGTGACGGTGGCAATGCAATGCGATACGCTAAAGACCCAACTCTCTCAAGAATCTCGAATGGGCCAATGTACCTCGGTGTAAGCTTCCCTTTCTTGCCAAATCTCTTCGTACCTCTCCTCGGTGTCACCTTCAAGAACACGTAGTCACCCACTTGGAACTCAAGATCTCGTCTTCGATTGTCGCGTAACTCTTTTGTCGACTTTGAGGCGGTGCGCAAGCGATCTCTAATCAACTTCACGCTCTCAGCCATTGTTGCACTAACTTCGGAACCCCAAAGTTTCGCCTCTCCAACTTCATCCCAACAAATTGGCGATCTACACTTACGCCCATACAAAGCTTCATACGGCGCCATCTTGATACTCGTTGGTAGGCTGTTATTATACATAAACTTCGGCTAAAGGTAAGTGAGAATCGGCTTCCCTTGAAATCCACGGCACAAGCTCGAAGCATGTCCTCCAAAATCGAATCAATCGCTCGGTGACCATCCGTTTGCGGATGAAAAACATCTTGAAGTCTAATTTGGTCCCCAAGCTTCACGCGTTTGCCAAAATCGGATGTGAACCTCGGATCTCTATCGGACACAATACTACCGATGCGCCATGAAGTCTCACGATCTCACGGATGTACAAAGGCGCTAAGCGAGTCAACGAATAAGTGATAGCTATCGGAATAAAGTGTGCGGAGACTTAGTCAATCATCGACTATAACCCAAAGCTGCATTAAAACCTCTCGCGTCTTGCGCGGTAACCTGTCACAAAATCCATAGTAATGAACTCCCATTTCCACTCGGGAATCTCAGTGGTTGTAGAAGTCCCGAGGCCTCGATGCTCGGCTTTAACCTGGCGACAAGTCAAACACCTTTGACACATACTCATAATTTCCCTCTTCATGCCTTTCCACCAAAATTGTCTTTTCAAGTCTAAGTACATCTTCGTGCTCCCCGGGTGAATGGTATACCTCGATTTATGAGCCTCATCAAGAACCAACCTCTTCAAGTCATCATTAGAAGGAACACAAATTCGACCTCGAAATGTCAAAGCACCCTCACTATTAATCACAAAATCAGGCGATACATTCTCAGCCAACCCATCAAAAATTTTCTTCAATTAGGATCATTCCTTTGCGCTTCTTTAATCTTTCCAAACAAAGCGGTGTAGCACGAACATTCGCGAAAATCACACCTTTATCAAAACACTAGGACCCCAATCTCGCAAGTCCTCGACATCTTCCATTCTCTAACCATCATACGACATGTGAACCTTCCTGCTCAAGGCATCCGCTACTACATTTGCCTTCCCCGGATGATATAAAATAGTGCAATCGTGGTCTTTTAGTTTCTCCATCCATCTTCTTTGCCTCATGTTCAACTCCTTTTGGGAAAACAAGTACTTCAAACTTTTGTGGTCGGTGAAGATCTCAAATTTAGCCCCATACAAGTAATGTTTCCATTTATGCATGAAAATAATCGCAGCCAACTCCATATCGTGTGTCGGGTAATTACGCTCGTGAATAGACAACTTCCTCGGCATGGCGATAACTCTACCATTACGCATCAACACACAACCCAAACCTTCCTTAGAAGCATCACTATAAATCACAAAATTATCTCCTCCACTAGGCAAAGCCAAAATAGGTGCCGGCGTCAACCGCTTCTTAAGCTCTTGAAACTAACTTCACATTTCTCGCTCCAAACAAAAGGCACATTCTTTTGCGTCAATTTCGTCATAGGAGTCACGATCAGAAAATCCCTCAATAAATCTCGGTAATAACCCGCTAGACCCAAGAAACTCGAATCTCGTGGCAGAACTAGGTCTCTTCCAATTCGTCACCGCTTCAACCTTAGAAGGATCAGCGGCTACTCGGCGCTAGAAATGATATGCCCCAAAGGACACTTCCTCAAGCCAAAAGGCACATTTACTAAACTTCGCATAAAGGCTGTTTCTCTCGAGAAGAATAGACAAGACAATCCTCAAGTGTTTCTCATGCTCCTCAGAGATTTCGAATACACTAAGATATCATCAATGAAGACTACCACGAAACAATCAAGATAACTATGAAAGACACGGTTCATCAAGTCCATAAATACCGGTGCGCGTCATTCGTCAACAAGCGGCATCACCACGAATTCAAAATGCCCATATCTAGTGCGGCGTCTTGAATGTCTTCCTCTCTAACCTTCAATTGATAGTAACCCCATCGCAAATCAAGCTTAGAATAGACGATAGACCCTTGCAATTGGTCAAAAGATCATCAATGTGGGGTAGAGGATACTTATTCTTAATGGTCACCTTATTCAATTCGCGATAATCTATGCATAACATAACTCCCATCTTTCTTCCTCACAAATAGGACCGGTGCGCCCCAGGCGACACACTTGGTTTAATAAAACCAATCTCTAGGAGTTCACACAGGCGAGTTTTCAACTCTCTAAGCTCATGAGCGCCATCTATCTGGTGCCTTAGAAATCGGTGAAGTCCAGGAATAAGCTCAATACAAAATTCTAGTTCTCTATCGGGCGGCATAGCATGATCGGTAGAAAACACATCGGGAAACTCACATACTACAGGAACCTCCTCTAAATTCGGCGAAGACCTCTTCTTATCAACAACGAGGCAAGATAACCCGTACACCCTTGAGACAACAATTTTCTAGCCCTTAGTGCGAGAAATGAAATGCAAGTCACTCGGCGGCTTGATCACCCACAAAAGTAAATTCGAGGCACACCGGCATATAAAAAGTAACCCTCTTCCTATGGCAGTCAACTATTGCATGATAAGCACATAACCAGTCCATGCCAAGAATCACATCAAAATCACGTATGGGTAGAACTACCAAGTCCGCATGCAAAGTGTGGTCACCCACCAAAACATCACAAGATCTAAACACTTGAGGGCGAGCATATATTCCCCGGCGGGGTAGACACTTCAAGCAAGTATGGCAAAGATTGAGGCAATACGCAAAGATTCTCAACAAAGTGCGAGAAGCAACATAAGAATCACGAAGACCACGGATCTATGAGAATTCGAGCCTTATGATCGAATATAGAAAGAGTACCTCCTATCACTGCCGTAGACCCCTGAACCTCGCGATCAAGCGCAAACACTGACCACTGAACCTTCGGTTTACCATCCCCATCTCTCTTAGCCCAGTTGTTGGCGCTACGATTGATTGGCCTTAACTTCGGACAATCTCTCTTCATGTGAGTCCCGTCTCCACAAATGTAACACTTCCCAGTCTTTGCCCAGCACCTATCGGTGTGTGCCCGGACTTACGGCGAGCGAACAAATCATAGTCTCATTCACGAGACCCTTGCTTGCCCAGTAGAAGAAGTGTTGTTGCCTTGCTTCCACATGCGTGGCCTACCTTGGCCTCCACCTCTCTATCACGGTTTCCTTGGTATCCCCTTACGCTACTGAATTATTTCACGATTAGTGTTAAGTAGCACATCGTGCATTACAGAATTACTCTTGACTCGGTGCTCCTCGATATCTTGCTCAACCTCATAAGCTCTATCAAGCTGCGGTCAGATAATCGGTGAGCTTAAGTGCTAGAATCTGCTTCCTAAATTCAGGTCCTCAACCCTTTAACAAACTTATGTGTTCTCAGAGCCTCAGTAGGAATCAAATACGTGCAATAACGGCTCGGCTCGGTGAACTTCGCGAGAATACTCGCCCACGTCATGGTACCTTGCTCAAGATTATAGAATTCTTTCTCCCTTTGGTTGCGAACCACATCCGATGCGTATTCCTCCTTAAATTCCCTCACGAAAATTAGCCCAGTGATAGGGACTTGTTGCATCTCCCAACTTTCCTTCAATACATTCCACCAATGTTCGGCTCCCTTAAACTTAAACGTCGCTAGTCGACTCTCTCCTCATCGGTACACTCCAACATAGATAAGATTTTGATCATCTCTTCCATCCACAACTCGGCCTCCCTCGGGTTTGGCTCCCAAAAAATGCACTAGGCTTCAACTTAAGGAATCTCTCTAGGAGAGTGTTGTCGATCCTCGGTCTCGGTGGTGGTGCAACTTCCTCTGTCGAGGTGGTGGTGGTACTCCCCGGCTTGACCTCACTGGCCTGCCCTGCCGAGAAAAGCCATCAACCTACGGTGTAACTTACGCCATATCCGGACCCACCGGATTACTGCGGGCGGTACCTCAACTTGAGTTCGTAGGACCTCTCACAGGGCCTACCTCTCAGCGGCCATTTCCATTCCTAGGATTATCCATCGAACTCCTACAAGAATTCACTCGGCGTTAGAATCATCACACAAATAACCAACCCACCTAGGCCATGGAACCTATCACGGCCGAAGCTGGCTAACTATAGCTCGATACCAAGCTGTGACGGCCCGCCCGGACCCCAATGCGAGATCGAATCGCGCCGTCCAAATAATCAAGTTAAACACACAAGCATGCACAAGTAGGTTTCTAAAATTCATGTGGCGCAACATTGCATACGAATAACAACTCGGCTACACTTGGCGGAAAAACAACCTAATTTAAACAAGTCATCGGCGGCGTTACAGTAGGAACAACAACTACTCCTACAATTAACACATGCTTATAAAACCTCAGCGGCCACAACATGCAGGAGACAACAACAATAATAACACTTTAAACAAGCTTTAGCGGAAGAAGCGTGATGAACCATACACATATGAACAAGCTCGACATATAAGTCGGCATACCAAAAGATTACAAGTATCAAATATTTAAGTTACTACAACAACAAAACCCCAAGCCAAGTCTACATGACTTGCTTCCCAACGTCCTTTCCAAAATAAAAGATTAATCGTTAAAGTCCAAAGAGCAACCTCGCTCACAGCGTCCAAGCGAATACGTGAATCTAGCGTGGGACGTCTCCTCGGCTTTGATCTAAGGAAAACAAAGCAAACAAATAGGGTAAGTCGAAAGACTTAGTAAGTTACCAAAATATGCATGTTCATGTTATAGCATGACATTTATCACAATTATGGCATATTATCATCATTTTAACACTTAGCACCTTATTCACATAAGTGCGTAAAGTAAATCATACAAGTAGGATATGATAGTCACGGCCGCCGTAGCTCTGCCAAAACATTCATTCTTGGTTCGTGCCATCGATGTTATGTGAATTCATCGACTATCGTCGAGTGCTACTCGATCTCATTAGCAAGCCAATGCGGCACTTAACTGATACGGCAAAGGGGCTACTTCCCCACTGCGGCCCACAGTGGAGGGGTGTGTGGAGTCCCGGGTGCGGCGATCCATAGCGAGCACGAATCCCATAATTCGTGAAGGCGTGCATCGTCCCACCACGACTTGATAAACAAACCATTTAATGCCCATGGACTCAATGCAATGCAGTAGTAGATATTTACTTGACTTAAACCAATTAAGGACCGAATTCGACAAGAAGCGAATTCGACCAACAAAGTGGGGTTAATCTCTACCATAAACATATCAAGGCAATAGATTGCACAAATACCAACCTTTCATAACAACTTGTTAAATCAATTAAACCAAACTCATACTTGGTAAACCAAATCAAGCGATTGTTCAAACTTCGTAGGGATTGAAATTAGACTTAACATGTTCAATTCTTCCTAAGAGTCGACTCCGTTGAGTCTTTCTAAATTCCCAATTTAGGGAAATTGAAGCTATATGCTTCATAACAACCTAGGTCACTTCTAAGTTCAACAAGG
>CM028378.1:76933933-76986066 GCA_013146195.2 Codonopsis lanceolata | reverse complement strand
GACTTATATTCATCAAAATATGGCTACTACAGTTCAGAAGTACAGAGCTGATTTCTGAAAATAGTATTCTGGCACAGCCGTAAGTCAAGACCTAATTTAGGTACTTAGACACCTTGGAAAAATACCATATTTTACAGGGAGTAACCTAACATATGTAGGTAAAACATACTAAATTTTTTAAAATTCTCTTTTAGTATATTGGTACCAGAATTTAAAGTTCGCCCAAAACCGGACTGAATCTGTGAAGTAATATGTTGGTCATCTAATTTCCAAATGCAACAAGTCTATGAACAATGATTATGCAAGCATGGGAAATACTAGTACATGGTTTAGAACTCAAATGAACTTCGCAAGTTGAAAACACAAACAATACAAGCAACGAAGGCAATCGAGAAACCTAAGGCTCAAACAAGCAACAATGCTTCTAAACTCTCAACCAAGCATACAACAACTAAGATGAACATTGCAAATCTTATATGCAAGGTACTAAGACTCCAATGAGACCTAGTTAAGTGCTAACATGCTAAAGGCAACACTCAACGCATTAACAACAAAGCATGCAACACGAGAAAGTCAAATACGAAGGTTCGGGTCTTACATCAACTACTTAAATTATTGGTAAAAAAAACTGAAAAGAACATTTGTTTAGAGATTAACATTAACAGTTTTAGAGAGAGAGATGCGGTTCCCAAATGTGCCTACAAAAACATTAGTGGTGACTAGTTGTTTGCCCTTATATATTAATCCATTTATTAATGACAAATGATATTAAAATTAGAGCTTCTGGTATTATTATGAGCTTTTGTGTTAGATTCGTTAGAGGGTTAAGTTGGTAATTATTTGGAATGTTTATATCATTATTTAAAAATAGCATATTTGATCAAAATGTGTAGATATTTAAGTATATTTAATATAATGACACCAACAACACTAAAACTTGTATTCCATCGGTTTTCAAAATATTGTCTACTTTGATCCAAGCATACTATTTAAGAAAAAACAATTACTTGTATTATAAATATTTATAAAATGTGTGGATTTCATTTAATACCATTGATTATGTGACCATAATTAAAGTATATAGAAAAGTAAAGGTAAAATGATAAAAAATATTTTCTTAAAAAAGAAAGTTTTAAAAGATGGACAACAATTTAAAAACAGACGAAAAATAAAAAGTGAATAGTACTTTAAAAATTAAGTGAGTAATAAACTAATAATGTCATAAATTTATACGTCATTATTAATTCATCCGGGAGAAAGTGTGTGTAACCTTCAAGTGAGACATTCAATGTTCCCCATTTTGGAAACCTGTTAGTAGAAAATGGGTACGCTGTTACTCACAATATTGTATAAACAAACACAAAAAGAAAAAAAATGAATAATTAGCACAAGTAAGAAAAAATCATAAGACTGGAGCCAAATAATTAAAGCACATGTTTAGTTGGGTCGTAACTATTTCTATTAAGTCCTCCTCCGCCCCAAAAAAAAAAAAATAGACACACATTTTGCAACCGTTGTAATGATTTACACATATAAAAAAAACGTTGTAATATTTTACACAATCAAAAATAGAGTTTACAGATAAGGCCATACTTGAATGTTCTGGCTGAGACCTTTGGCACAGGTCCACTGAGATTGTTGTATGACAAGTCGCTGATCAAAAAAGAGGTTTCACAAATCAGAAGCCATTATGATAAAAACAATTGGAGGGTCATTTAATTTTTATTTAATAAAACAGTGAAATCAGTAATACTACTAACAAGCAAAGTAATATTCAAGCGCTCGCATTATGATAAAAACAACCACAATTTACAGGACAGTATGAAGCAATATTGTTTTAATAACAATAAGTAATCATATCATGAAACTGAATAGACAAGGATCCTTGTTGATGGAACTATTGCTGATACGTACAGTCATTAACAAAATTTCAAGAACTCTTTACTAAGATGCATTTATGGATTCTTCCGTTTTTGTTGTTCGGAATCATGACACTTTCTAAGATGTTGACGACTATGAGTAATGTCCTGCGACCCTCAGTACCTATCCAAGGTTAGGCTTAACGCACAAAATTGCCACCTCTAATTAAGATTGACCGTAGAGAATTACTAAAAATATAGGACAAGGGACATTTAACACATGAATAAGAAAAAAACTTTAAAATGGCAAAAACAAATGGATGGGTATCAACAAAATTACAGCAAAATATTTTATGCCTTAAATCAGCCTTAATCGATCAAAAAAGAATTGAACTCTACCATAAATGTTGAATGATTAGAGACAAAATTGAGCAAAATTTCATGTAATGCCTTTGTATATCACATACCTTACAATAAAAACTTAGGGCTGAAATTTAATCCCTTTCTCAACTGGTATACATATCAAGAGGAAAAAGTATAATCAATAGAGAAAAAGATGGCGAGATAGATAGATAGATAGATAGAGAGAGAGAGAGAGAGAGAAAGCTACCTGACCAATTGCTCGAGAGGGAGAGAATGGGACAATTCGGCGTCATTGTGTGCGAGGGGAGGCAAGGGAGAAAATTTTTGTGATATATACTGCGTATACTTTCAGCAAACACTAATGGACCAAAACTTTGTTGGAGCGACAGAGGATTCAAATCTGCATGAGAATGAGTTCGACGACCTTTTTTGTCGGAAGGAGCTACCAATGGTGGATAGATCTGTCATAAGGCTTCAACTGGCCGGATTGTGAGAAGAGAGTTTAGATTGGAGGAGAGAGAATGACGACGGGAAAAGGCCAGAGGGTTATTTTGCTATTGGGGATTTTACTAGCTTTAGTTTATGTCCTGATTTTCAAATAATTAAAAACCAGTTGCAAAAAATTAACAAAAACGACGCCATTTTGATATATTTTTAAATCAAACTAATCAAAAATCTATTTATTAATGTACTTCAACTAAAAATGAAACCGAAAAAATTCAAACTGATTCCTTTCAGTCTCAAACACTGTTTCAAATTTAGGCACGATCCTTCCCTCAATTATTCCCCCAAAAAATGTGGTGAAATAATTTTCAATTGTAATATCAGTTGCAACCTAATTATGCCCTATATCAATTGCAAATTTCGCTGAACCCTTTTTTGAGATGCAACCGATTTTAATTTCGTTGTTATATTCTGTTGCAGTTGCCCTGTTTTCTTTTAGTGTGATAGTCTTCTCAAACCTTCAAGGATATCATATATGGCATATCCTTGGAGCAATAGAATTGGTGTAGCGTGCTGTGGTATTGTAGGTGTAATTAGGGCCATTCGGGTCTCCCAACTATAAAAGAAATACAAAACAAAACAAGCAAATCCAATAGATTGGATAAAATTTTGGGAAAAATTTCGGGCGGTCCACTTTCCCAAGTTTCTAATCGTTAAAGTATATATATTTTTAACCAGAAAAAATCACCTTTGGACGCGAAAAGACTACGATATCCTTAATGAGCAATAAGCGCGCTACGTTAAGCTTATTTATAGTGGTGCAAAGTTTATAAAGTGCTAATTTATATCGCGGTGCAAAGTTTCTTTCATCAATTAATTTTACATATTTTTACACCGCGATTCAAAGATTCATTTTTAGATATTTTTTACAACAAGTTTATATGTCGCGGTGCAAAGTTTATAAAGTGCAAATTTATTTATCACGGTACAAAGTTTTCTTCATCAATTAATTTTACATATTCTTGCACCACGGTGCACATATGTTGTTAACCGTGTTCATATCAATTAATATTTATTAATTTTTTACATTATTTATATTTTAATAGAAAAATTGAAGTAAATAGATATTTGTATTATGCTACAACTTTTTATATATCGCAGCTCATAATTTTTATATATAGGTTTTGCACCGCGATATATAAAAAGTATACGCCGTAATGCAAAAATAGTAATTTACTCAGTATTTGAATAGAGAAACGTAAGTAAAAAAGTATTTATATCGCGGTGCAACATTAATTTTTATATATAGCGGTACAAATTAAATTTGAAGTATATGTTTTGCACCGTGGTATATACAACTATGAACCGTGGTTCAGAGGTTAGTTATTTGTTACATGCATCTCGTGCTCATTAAGGGTTATGTAGTCTTTTCCCGTTAAAAAGTGACTTTTTCGCTTGAAAATACAATACTTTAGCGAATAAATATTTGAAAAGCGAGCCGCCGGCAATTTTTTCTAAAATTTAGCCACCCATAGGAGTAGCCCTCGTAATTATAACCCAAAACCCGTTAACCCACGCAACACGACTTGAAAATTACCTGACCCAACCGACCCGTTTAATTTTTTTGGGTTGAAATGGGTTACCCATTTGACCCAACACTACTAGAAAAATTACCTTTAGCAACGAAAATTTCCGTCGCTAAAGGCAGAATTCCGTCGCTAATGTCTTCTGCGAATTTTTGTCGGCCCGTCGGTGATCACGTGTCGCAGATGTCCGACAGACCAATTTCCGTCACTAAAGGTTTATTTTTAGCGACGGAAATTTCCGTCGCTAAAGGCTTTTAAAAAAATTAAATTAGAATATTTTTATTTGTTCATGGCATTTCTTTTGAGGTAGGTTTCCGTATAATCTTTCGAGACACAAACTATTTTTCTATTTTTGAAACTCCACCCCATCCATCAATTTTTTTGCGGTAAAACTTTTTCACCAAAATAAAATTAACCCTCCCATCCCCAAATAAAAAAATTAGACAAAAAATTAAAATTATTACGAATGGAAATAGTTTGGAAAGCCTATTCCTCCAAGAACCGATTCACAATCTTCACGCTTGGTTCTACCACTTGCTTCTCCCAAATTTCCGATACCTGTCACCTCACGGAATCCGACGACGGCATCGTCATCATCGCTGCCCTGAATGCCTCCGTGGCATCTATTTTATGTAGGTTCCACCCGGCGTCCTTCAGGCTGAGGAGTTTCCCTACTTGCCTCTTAGCAAGTTGACACGTGTTGTCCTTGATCGTACTTATCGCCTCTTGGTGCATCACCTCCTTCTTTAGGTTCGTGGCACCACTATTATTCAATGTCGTACCGCAACCGAAAGTCTTGAAATACCTTTCGAATTCGGGCACTCCGATTGCCTTCCCCAACCCGGCCCGTTCATTTGAATCGAACTCGCCTGAGTCGAAGAACTCGATAACTCCTCGAACATTCCGAGGTCCGGCATCTCGTCGACTCGTGTTGATAAATACCGATTCGATGCAGTAAGGATACGTCCAACCACAAGAAACAACGGTTGTAGCGGGCTCGGTGCTTATCGGGTCCACCCATCAAAGACATCGAGTCCGGTCGAACTGCTTTTGTGAGGAGGCGTGAATCAATGAGCTGGAACCGCCGACGATCAAAGGTAGCTTTCGGCGAGATATAATGTCGGAAATTCTGAAGGCCGCGATCCTCCTGAAATCAGAGGGGGTGACATGGTGGGGATCAGAGGGATCGAACTCGCCGAGGAGGTGGTGAGGAACACCTTGACGGTCGGGCATTGGGATTTTGTTGGTGGTGATTGGGAGGCCGATGTAGAGCTGAATCTTGTCGGAGTTGATAATTTCGGAAGTGGAAAAGAAGCGGGTGGCAAGGTCGATGGAGAGACGAGATTTGCCGGACCCGGTGGGGCCCATGATGACGACAATCTTGTGTTGGTTGTGGTGGCGGCGCTGGGTGTTGGTGGTGATGGTAGTGGTGATTATGGGGAAGGTGTCCATTCTATGAGAGTGAGAAATGGAATAATTTTGTAGCGATAGTAGAAGCGATGGATAGTAGTTGGGGAAAAGGGTCGTATTCTCATAAGGAATTATAAGACAAAAGGAAATGTAGGAGGAGAAGGAATGAAAGAACTTTATTTCACCATTTATTCCATACTGAGTACTAACATATATACATGGTTTTTACCCCTAAGTTACACTAATATATTGAATACCTAGAGTTACCTAATTAAACTAAGGCTATCAATACATTGAATTAGAGCTGTCAAAATGGGTTGGGCTCGTTGGGTTGGCCCGTCCCGCCACTTAAAAAAGGTGGGTTGGGTTGGAAAAATATGAACCCATTAAGAGGTGGGTCAAACGGGTTGAGCCCGCGGCGGGTTGCGGGTTGAGGTGGGTTGGGGCGGGTTGACCCGCCATATACTAGTTTCAAATAAGCAATTCATAAGTTTGAAATAATTAGTTTAAATAATTTTTGCTCAACATGTAAGATTATTTTTTATATCTGAAATATTAGTAAATGATTTTGAATTCGTTAAAAAAGTGACACTTATAGCAACTAAAAATGTCAGAATAAGGTATATTAACCGCAATATTTATAGAAAGATGATTATAAGAACATACAAAAAGAGTAATGATAAAATAGTTTCTTACTTATATTTTTACTCATTTTATACTATTAACATTAGAAAAAATTGTTAGAAAACACTATTAAAAATATAATAGTAGAAAATATAAATTTTTTAATGAATTGTGACATTTTTTTGTATTATTTATGATTATTTTTATTATCTAGATTAATTGGGAAAAAAGTTGGTGGGTTGGCCCGCCTAACCCACAACCCAAGATGGGTTCGGTTGGGTTGGTAATTTCCCGGCCCGTCACATTTGGTGGGTTGGCCCGTCCCGCCCCGCCAAATGGCGGGTTATAGCGGGTTGCGGGTAGGCCCGCCCCGCCAACCCACTTTGACAGCTCTACATTGAATTACATACAGTTACAATTAGAGTGAGAGAGGTTTTGATCATGTACGTGTATATTGTACACAATCACACAATACATACATGATACGTGTACACAAAGAGAGAGAGAGAGAGAGATATCGGTGGTATGAGTTTGTTTACGGGGGTGGGGATGGGGGTGGGAGTGGGAGTGGGAGGGAATATACGAAAATGGAGGGGAAGAGAGATTTTTTGGTTAGACAAGATGACTAGAATCAGCAGGAAGGATTATTAGATGCCTATGTCAAGTTCAATTGGTTGGCACTAGCTTACAACTTAGCCAAACCATATGCTTACATGACTTGAGTAGAAAAATCATGGACCAGCGTTACTCATTCATAACGAAAGAGACATGAAATTAATTTAATTGTTGCCTTGTTGGGTACTTGGTTTGTGTTTGTTAATTGTCACTTTCTTGAAATTAGAGCTTTTTTTATTTACATATTTAGTTTGGTGCAAATTATGAATTTGTTGTTTGAATATTTGTTCGGTTTAATGGTTTTTGAGCTATTGTTACATATTTAGTTGTTTAAATTGTAATGTGCAGTTGTGTGTGTCTGTTCTATTTTTAATGTAAGACTTTGTCTCTTCAACATGGTTAAAGTTTTTTTTATTTTTACTATTTAGGGAATACGAAGAGATTTTTTAAACGAAAATTGTCAGCTCTGTATGAAAACACGTAGAGAACAATTGTAATTTTTATGTTTTTTATGTAATAGTTATAATTGTCCTATCCGCTGGACCAAATTTTCATCCATTTCAACTATAGGCTAAGTGAACTTTAAGGCGTGGTAGTTTACTCAA
This sequence comes from Codonopsis lanceolata, assembly GCA_013146195.2. Taxonomy (NCBI): domain Eukaryota; kingdom Viridiplantae; phylum Streptophyta; class Magnoliopsida; order Asterales; family Campanulaceae; genus Codonopsis; species Codonopsis lanceolata. The sequence goes on along the minus strand of CM028378.1, from coordinate 76,978,560 downwards.
CATCTTAGCTTTTGCAAGTCTGTTTACAATTTGTTTGCAAGTCGATAATCAAACTTGCTCAGTTGAACAGCCTGCAAGGAGAATGAGCACATATCAGGACTAGCTTAAAACAACAAACAAGGATCTAATTGCAATAAGATTTATAATACGTAACATAAACTCATGAACTCAAATCACCAATGAGCATAAAGAGACTTACCCTAGTTCTTTGTTGGTTTAGACCACCACTAGTAGCAATTAGGGCTGGCGATTGGGTGGGTTGGGTCGAAATGGATCGTGACCTGTTATAACTTATAACCACCCAAAATTAAACGGGTCCAAATGTGTAATTGGTTAGAACGGGGTGACCAGTTTTGACCCACAATTTTTCATAAAAAACTTATGTTTATCTAGCAAAAAATAACGAGTTAAAATGGATAATGGGTTCGACCCGTTTTAACACGGCCAACTCTGTAATGCCCCGATAATTTTAATTAAAATATTAAAAAATTTTTTATTTAATATTACGGTCGTTTTGGACCTATAAAATTAATGTTATAATTAATTGTATTAGATTAATGCTTTGAACATATTAAGTAACTAATTAAATTGGTTTGGGCTTGGCCCACTTATGACTAGGATTAATTACTATTCATTAATAATATCACCCAATTAAAAGATAGGTCTTGACCCATTTAATATTAGGGTTAGGAAACCTAATAGGGTTTCGGTATAAATAAATATTAAAGGAGGAGAAAACCATTTATCGATTAACGGAGTACAAAAAAAAACAAGAAGAGAGAGGGAGAGAGCCGCCGGGCAGCAGTAGAGGAGGTACACAAAAAATTTTTTTTTCTTTCTTCTTTCTCTATTGATTTATGAATGTATAAACATAATATATATATATATATATATATATATATATATATATATATATATATATATATATATATATATATATATAATGCATAACAATGTGTGTTTTTAAGGTGTAGTGTGTGTGTGCTATTCGTGTGTGTGCTATTCAGTGTGTGGGCAGTGTGTGTGCAAAGCCATGATTATGTTGATTAGATTAGTTAAAAAAAAAAAGTCCAATCGGGGTGCTGTACTTAATTAATTTGGGAAGTGTGTGTCAATATGTGTGCGTTGCGTTTTGCGATTAAAAAAAAAAAAAAACCAAATCGGTGTTGTACTATTTGGAATGGCAGTGAGCAGCAGTTGATGGTTTGATTAGTATCTTTTAGATCCCTAAATTAATATATAGGTGTAAAGATTTTTGACTTTTACAAATTGTGTGTTTAGTGTGTGTGTGTTTAGTGCGTGTTCTGTGTGTGTTTGAGTTAAAAATTAAATAATCACAATAATAAATAAAATAAGATAATAATAATAACAATAAATTATTTAATAAAGTATTATTATATTTGTTGTTATTTAATTAATAGGTTTTGGTTAGTATATTTTTAGTTTAGTGATTGTGTTATATTTTAATTAGATTTGGACAAGATGAATTAAGGCCTCAATTTGCGGTTCGAGACTTTTGTTGTGAGCACTTCGAGGTAAGGGATTATACCTCATTTAGGTCTTTTGAATTTTTCGTTTCATACTGTTAGGCTTCCGTTATTTCTTTGATAAATGTCGTTCCTTGAAAACGTGTGCCGATTTTGTATCGGTATTTGATTTTGAACTCCGTCGATTTCGTTCATTTGATTACTCATAATTATGCTCCTTCGTTTAATCTCACATACCTATCATGTTTTATGTGAGATATCTATTTGATACATAAATGTGTTTGTAATTCATTTTATAAAATGTATTTGATCATTTAAAAGTTTTTACCTTGATCACTAAGTCAAACAACCTAGTCACGGGTAAATGTGACCTTTTGATATACCTAGTCACGGGTAAATGTGACCTTTTGATTTACCTAGTCACGGGTAAATGTGACATTTTGATTTACCTAGTCACGGGTTAATGTGACCTTTCGATTTACCTAGTCACGGGTTAATGTGACCTTTCGAAACCCTTTAACCACTAGACACGTGGTTAGTTATCCGGATATACCCTTTTGAAACCTTTACCCTTATGGGTCTTTAGAATTTTTGAAACATTGTTCGAACAGGTCTTTGACCGCTTATGTGATCTTGGTATCTGTGAGTCGTCCGTTGTCGCCAGCTGGTATGGGACGGTTGGTGACAATTGGACTACTTGAGTCATCCTTTGCATTATTATCTTTCTTTTGGAATTCTAAATATTTATCTGTGAGTCGTCCGTTGTCGCCAGCTGGTATGGGACGGTTGGTGACAATTGGATTACTCGAGTCGTTTGTTGTATCCTTATCCTTCACTTGGAATCCTGAAAATATATTTGAAAATTTGAATATTTGAATTTTGATTATTTGACTTTTGCATTATGGATATTGGAACTTTCGATTTTGATTCCTTGATTTATTTCGGTCAACTCCTCCTTAGTAACCGGAGGGGTTGTATATGAACTTACTGAGCATTGTTCGCTCACCCTTTCATATTCTTTCTCTTCCAGGTGACATTTTGTTTGGCTAGATGAATTTTTCCGAGTAGATGAATGAAGATGATCAAAGAAGTTTTAGACATTTTTAGTTAATTTGTACTTTGGAAGTTTAATTAACTTTGATCAGTTTTATTTTGGATTTCGTTTCGGATATTTTGTGGTTGTATTTTAGTTACATTTGGAGGATATTAAATTTATTAATTATTACCTTTGGGAGTTATTATGAATTTTAGGTATTGATTGTTGGTGACGTGGCCAAATTGTGGGTCAAAATTGGCGGACCCGAGTTTGGGGCGTTACAGAGTGGTATCAGAGCTTAGGCTTCAGATCCTGATGGTTTTAGGATTTAGGAATTAATAGAATTAGGAATTGATTGTAGTGTAAGGTTATGATTTTGTTTATACCATTAGTTACCTAATAGCTTTAAGTGTACGGTTGTAGTTCTAAGTTTACGATTATAGCTTTAAGTTATGATTTCCTTTATTTTGATTGGGACTGATACACTATTGGTTACTCGTAAGAATATGTTCTATTTTAGTTTATTAGACTTGGAATACACGAGGTGTATCCAATTTTTGAGACATTGGAATAAAGTTTGATATTGAATAAATTTTGAGGAAATTTTTGTATTCGTTAGACATTCATTTCGAACTATATATCGTGTTGGTGTATTTCGAGTGCATAAGATTATAAGATAAGCTTTGGAAGAATGTTACTTAACAAGTTTGTAGATTGTTTCCATTTACATCACGCTAATTAGCGAGCACCATTTTAGTGTGATAAAATTTTAGGCATCATTTGATACTTGCTCGTTTTTGTATCAGTATCAAATGGCACGTAGAGGTGGACGTACCGCTAACCGAGGCCGTGGTCGTGGCCGAGGAAACAGGGGAGGAAGAGCAGTAGAGGACTCTGTTTTCGAGAGTGTGGGGGAACAATCTGGAAGCCAACTTAACGTGAATAACGAAAACCCTGCCCCTGAAGCGTCTCAGCCAAACGCAGCAAATCCCGCCCTAGTAGACCCCGTGCTTATGATGAACCTTCTACAGAATTTGACACGAGCAATAGATAGAATTGGTCAGATTGTTCAACCTCAACCACAACCTCAGCCTGAGGCACCGCAACCTCAGCCTGAAGCACCGCAACCTCAGCCTGCTGTATTGCAACCTCAGCCTGCAGTTCCTCAACCTCGACCAGTGGCAAAGGACCCACTTGACATCTTCCAAAAGAGAAGCCCTAAGCCCTTCTCAGGCACACCAAACACCATTAAGCCGGAAGAATGGATTGAGAGTATGAAGAAGATCTTTAGAACTATGACCCTCACGAGTGAACAGAAAGTCAACCTCGCCACGTTCAAGTTCGAAGGAGAGGCTGATGAGTGGTGGCATTCCGAGATGAGGATTGTTGAAGCAAATGGGGCGGCAGAGTACACCTGGGAGACTTTTCTCGAAGTCTTCAATAAGAAATATTTTCCTAAGAGCGCACAAGACAGTAAGCTGGTTGAATTTCTCAATCTAGATCAAGGAAATATGACGGTAGATGAGTATGCTGTCAAGTTCACGGAACTATCAAAGTATGCTCCAGGTCTCATTGAGAATGACAAACAAAAGGCTAGGATGTTTGAAAGAGGCCTCGATGGAAAGATTAGTCATCGATTGATAGCCTTACAGTTGAAGACTTATGCTGAAGTTGTTGACCGAGCCAGAATACTTGAACGAGTGTCAGCAAACTACCGGAAGAAGAAGGAAGAGAAAAAGAGAGGTTTTGAGAGTCTTGGAAGTAGTTCTCGAGATCAGTCGGGCTATCAAGGAGGAAGTTATAGTGGAAATAAGAAGAGAACCATAGAGGACAATCGGTCCAAGGGATCAAATCAGTGGCGGAATCAGAATCAAGGTCAGCAGCATACTTAGAATAATGACCCTGAGTGTAATAAGTGTGGTGGAAAACATAGGACGGATACTTGTTACTGGACTACGGGAGCCTATTTTAATTGTGGAAAGATAGGGCATAGGATCAAGGATTGCTCGGAACCATTGAAGGAAAACTTTGCGCGAGGAACAGGCAGCGGCGATAAACCTAAACCAAATGCACATGGAAGAATTTACGCGATGGCTGCTCGAGACGAATGATATGGAAACATGTATAGTTCATCCTTATATACCTTCGCAACGTTAAACTTTTATTCATTCTAGTCGTTCTTAATCGATCACATTGCCACACTTATACGACCTATCAAATTTTTACATGAGAACTTAGACGTCGATTAATTAACACAACGACCCAGAGATCCATTTTTGTTACCTAAGTATTTATATCTTGTCTTTTGAGTTCAATTAGGTGTTGATAATTTTGACATATGGGTTGGTCATCTGCTTGTTGGATAAAGTATGGGCATTAGGAGTTTTACATGTGACGTTTGGACTAATGGATTGCCTCAATTACATTTAAGGATTGAATGCATAGGATCTACTAAAATTATTCTTCATTATCATTGTGTCTATTGGGAGTAACTTGATTTATTCTAAATTTGAAGAGGAACATCTTGAGCCCTTTGTAAAACTTGGTGTGTTAAGTTTAGGGACTAAACTTCTTTTAAGGGGGTGAGAGTGTAATGTCCCGATAATTTTAATTAAAATATTAAAAAAAATTATTTAATATTACGATTCGTTTTGGACCTATAAAATTAATGTTATAATTAATTGTATTAGATTAATGCTTTGAACATATTAAGTAACTAATTAAATTGGTTTGGGCTTGGCCCACTTGTGACTAGGATTAATTACTATTCATTAATAATAGGAATAATTACAAGTCGGTACATTTTTTAAAACATTTTTTCAAATCAATCCAGCCATTTTTTAGACATATCTTTTAGGTACATTTTTGGGGTAAAAATACATCACTACCCCCAATTACCAAGATCTGATGAATAGCTGTGAGGTCTCTTGGGAACCCCAAAATCTGCAGAGATCGCCACTTAGACTTAGTCCTTATCCTTGCCTCATGAAATACTGGACCTTGTTAGATAGAATTTTCCTTAGAGATGGAAATATCTTAATAGTTAAAAAAGATCCAACCCCAACCGACAGCAAGGTGGCATGCTAGTCTTCCTCAACAGCAAGAGCTAGTCTTCCTATTAGTAGCTAGACCCGGTATTATGAGAGCTTGTGCTATTCCTTCAGTGGACGAATCAAAGTCAGGTTTTTCTCTTGCTCTCTTCTTCTGTGCTCTCCTTCGGTATACAGGATGGAAAAAAGGAGGGGAATTTCTCCGGCGGTACGGTAGCCTCACGTACTGGATCTAGACTCCCCATCTTTGTAGCCTCTTCGTTTGTTGATTGTTGCAGCAATTCCATACTTGATTTTGCTGCTGCAGTTCCACATCAAAGACAACTTAACTGGAATTCTACGGTCCCAATCTGCAACTCATGGGTTGGCATCACTTGCAATGAAAATGGAACTAGAGTTATTGTTGTTCATCTCCCTGCTGTTCGTTGTGTTGTGCAATGAAGATGAAGAGAGATTGCATAATGCTGTGAAATTCATCTGATGCCAAGGCTTGGCATCAGAGTTTTTGGCATCAGCAATAATGGTGGGCATCAACATTTTGGCATCAGCAATCTGATGCCAAAACTTGGCATCAGAGTTTTTGGCATCAGCAATAACGGTGGGCATCGGCATTTTGGCATCAACAATATTTTTGGCATCAGCAATAATTGTAGGCATCAGCATTTCACCTGATGCCAAGATTTGACATCAGAGTTTTTGAATTAATGATCCTGATGCCAAGGCTTGGCATCATCATTTTTCAATTAAATTTGGTCAGGTAAAATAATGTGAAATCTATCCTAATGCCAAGATTTGGCATCAGCATTTTTGGCATCAACAATATTTTTGGCATCAGAGTCCTGATGCCTGGAATTAATCATTCTGATGCCAAGGCTTGGCATCAGAGTTTTCATTAATGACATTTTTGTCATTTGGCAAGTAATTTGTAGTTTTATGAAATGTGCAAAAAATTAATGGTTCTAGATGAAAACATGTTTTAAAAATTGTACCTACTTGAAATTTCCCCTTAATAATATCACCCAATTAAAAGATAGGTCTTGGCCCATTTAATATTAGGGTTAGGAAACCTAATAGGGTTTCGGTATAAATAAATATTAAAGGAGGAGAAAACCCTTTAACGATTAACGGAGTACAAAAAAAAACAAGAAGGGAGAGGGAGAGAGCCGCCCGACAGCAGTAGAGGAGGTACACAAATTTTTTTTTTCTTTCTTCCTTCTCTATTGATTTATGAATGTATAAACATAATATATATATATATATATATATATATATATATATATATATATATATATATATATATATATATATAATGCATAACAATGTGTGTTTTTAAGGTGTAGTGTGTGTGTGCTATTCAGTGTGTGGGCAGTGTGTGTGCAAAGCCATGATTATGTTGATTAGATTAGTTAAAAAAAAATAAAACCAAATCGGTGCTGTACTATTTGGAATGGCAGTGAGCAGCAGTTGATGGTTTGATTAGTATCTTTTAGATCCCTAAATTAATATATAGGTGTAAAGATTTTTGACTTTTACAAATTGTGTGTTTAGTGTGTGTGTGTTTAGTGCGTGTTCTATGTGTGTTTGAGTTAAAAATTAAATAATCACAATAATAAATAAAATAAGATAATAATAATAACAATAAATTATTTAATAAAGTATTATTATATTTGTTGTTATTTAATTAATAGGTTTTGGTTAGTACATTTTTAGTTTAGTGATTGTGTTATATTTTAATTAGATTTGGACAAGACAAATTAAGGCCTCAATTTGTGGTTCGAGACTTTTGTTGTGAGCACTTCGAGGTAAGGGATTATACCTCATTTAGGTCTTTTGAATTTTTCGTTTCATACTGTTAGGCTTCCGTTATTTCTTTGATAAATGTCGTTCCTTGAAAACGTGTGCCGATTTTGTATCGGTATTTGATTTTGAACTCCGTCGATTTCGTTCATTTGATTACTCATAATTATGCTCCTTCGTTTAATCTCACATACCTATCATGTTTTATGTGAGATATCTATTTGATACATAAATGTGTTTGTAATTCATTTTATAAAATGTATTTGATCATTTAAAAGTTTTTACCTTGATCACTAAGTCAAACAACCTAGTCACGGGTAAATGTGACCTTTTGATATACCTAGTCACGGGTAAATGTGACCTTTTGATTTACCTAGTCACGGGTAAATGTGACCTTTTGATTTACCTAGTCACGGGTTAATGTGACCTTTCGATTTACCTAGTCACGGGTTAATGTGACCTTTCGAAACCCTTTAACCACTAGACACGTGGTTAGTTATCCGGATATACCCTTTTGAAACCTTTACCCTTATGGGTCTTTAGAATTTTTGAAACATTGTTCGAACAGGTCTTTGACCGCTTATGTGATCTTGGTATCTGTGAGTCGTCCGTTGTCGCCAGCTGGTATGGGACGGTTGGTGACAATTGGACTACTTGAGTCATCCTTTGCATTATTATCTTTCTTTTGGAATTCTAAATATTTATCTGTGAGTCGTCGTTGTCGCCGGTATGGGGACGGTTGGTGACAATTGGATTACTCGAGTCGTTTGTTGTATCCTTATACTTCACTTGGAATCCTGAAAATATATTTGAAAATTTGAATATTTGAATTTTGATTATTTGACTTTTGCATTATGGATATTGGAACTTTCGATTTTGATTCCTTGATTTATTTCGGTCAACTCCTCCTTAGTAACCGGAGGGGTTGTATATGAACTTACTGAGCATTGTTCGCTCACCCTTTCATATTCTTTCTCTTCCAGGTGACATTTTGTTTGACTAGATGAATTGTTCCGAGTAGATGAATGAAGATGATCAAAGAAGTTTTAGACATTTTTAGTTAATTTGTACTTTGGAAGTTTAATTAACTTTGATCAGTTTTATTTTGGATTTCGTTTCGGATATTTTGTGGTTGTATTTTAGTTACATTTGGAGGATATTAAATTTATTAATTATTACCTTTGGGAGTTATTATGAATTTTAGGTATTGATTGTTGGTGACGTGGCCAAATTGTGGGATCAAAATTGACGGACCCGAGTTTGGGGCGTTACAAACTCAAATCGACACGTTAATTTTTTTGAGGTCAAAATGGGTAACCCATAGCCATTTCGACCAAAAAAAATAATGGGTCGGGTAATTTTCAAATTGGGTTGGTTGGATTAGTAGGTTTTGGTTTGTAATTGTCAGGCCTTGTAGCAATTACCAAATATCTATTCGGTTGAGTAATCGCTTGAGCTTCTGTGTTTTAAAAAGGATCAAATCAAACTGGCAAACATTAGAAATAGCTCTCAAGACAAATAAGAACTGGCACTCAACTATACATAGATGTTACTATATTACTATAAATACTAGTATCTAATCCATGCTCTGCAAGGATAGATTTTTTGTACATTCTTATTTTATAAAATACTATTACATGATATAAATGTAAAAATAAATGGTATTTTAATATTATTTAATTATAAACTGAATTGCGAAAATCTTCCAAATTTGTAAATAAAGTTTAAAAGGTTGGTCAATTAAAAAAATAATTGATTATGTTCATCTATAATATAGCTCATACTCGCACATGTTCAATTGACAAAAGATATTTAAAGGTTGAAATTTATTTTTTATCGAAATCTTCTTTGTGACAATTAAAACACCTTTCACATGTGCGGCGGTTGTACAACTACCTATCTCTCTCTCTCTCCAACTCCCCTACTCATATTTCTCAATATTTTTGTTGAATTTTATTTAATAATCTACTCACGTACTAACGTCGTGTCATAGGCACGGGCACACAATCTAGTTTTATTATACTATTATTACTCAAATAAAAATTAAATGATTTTTATAATAGAATTACATGAGTTAATTAGTAGAATTGTTAAGGTTTCCTTTTAAATGGTACATACTCAATACTGATGATCATTTTAATGTCACATTAATAACATAATTAAAACCAAATTATTGTTTCTCTTTCTCTCCTCCTCTTCCTCCTCTCTAAAACCCTTTACATTTCCTTTTCACACGGGAAGTTTATGTTTTTCTGTTAATGAGAGTTTTTGGTCTGTATTCTATGTCCTTAGAAATCCTATTTTATATTTGTTTTTTTTACTTTTGTTGTTCAATATCTGATTCTACCTCTACACACGGTTACCAAAGAGCCATGGAGAAGCTCATTTCAAGAAATTTGATACCAAAATTAAATAAAATGCTAAAATCATGAAAAAAATAAAAACCAATTTATATGCTGCCAAAATGATTAATATCTTCTATTATTATGATTGTGGGATTGTTATGATGATCAATCACAAAGAAAGTGGGTAAATATGACATTGCATATTTGAATACTTCAATACTTTCATTTTTAATTAATTATGAATCTAACCTTTTTTCTCTAAATGATTTGTAATTTCCTTTTTTTTGATACATTAAATAATATATAATCACATTTATAGTAGGTTAAATAATATTTAATCCGATAAAATAATTTGTAATCCCACTTAAAATTGGATAATTGCTTTTTAATCTATTTTTAATAAGTTAAATAATGGGAGGGGTAAATAAAAACCAATACTATAAAAACATATACAAAATCAAAACTAAAACTAAAATCAATGTTAAAACAAAGATCACAATCAATTAAAAACACTATACCATAACCCAAGCATAAGGAAAATACAAAATCAAAAATCAAAAATCAAAAATCAAAAATCAAAAATCAAAACTCAAAACTCAAAACTCAAAACTCAAAACTCAAAACTCAAAAATGAAAAATCAAAAATTAAAAATCAAAAAACAAATATCAAAGCCAAAATAAAAAAACACAATTAATTATAACAAAAAATTTAATCAGGAATCATAAACAATCTACATAATTGAAACCTAAAATAAATCTAGAAGGTTATAATCCCATGAAAAAAGTTTAAAAGAGTCATCTTTAACTGTGGTAAGAGGAGTAAGGCGAGAAGAAAGAATTCTCTAGTGGCGTCCTTACCTGATCAAAAGCCATGGGAACCATATTGAGGCTTATTGTTGTTGATGTTGATGCTCTGGTTAGAGAGAGCGAAAGGCAAAAAACCTGGAAGACGAGAGAAGGAACACCAATTGGATAGAGAGAGCGAGAAACCTTAGTGACAATGCTCTCATTTTATTATTTTAGGGTTCTTTGGAATTCACCATGAAATTTGTCTTTCTGGCTCCTCACCCCTTATTACTTAGAGTTCTCTTCATAAGAAGCCTTTAGGTAAATACATTTGTTATTATATATAAGTACATGTTAATACCTCCTATTATGTTGATTATTAATACATATTAATATTAGTTAATGACTAGAAGATAAAAAGTCCTCTAGTTGCCACATGGATGCCTTAAAATTAAGATTTATCAAAGGGATGGTGAGGTGATACAACCATAAGACTCCTCACTAACTTTAAATATATATATATATATATATATATATATATATATATATATATATATAGAGAGAGAGAGAGAGAGAGAGAAATTTGCACTCAAAACGTTTAGACATTGTTCTTTTCTAAGTAGGTTATTGAATTCAAAACTATATAACTATAAAAAATTAATTAATTTCTAAGTAAATCTTTGGCGTGCTCAACTATACTTGGATGTTATGTCATGCTATTCCAAGTCTTAGCTACTTTTCAGTCATTCTAACCTTCATATTTTGGACAAGACTCCTTTTCAGCATTGTTTTCAAAGACACTTTGATTATGTAAAATTATTTTTTGGCATATATCAGATTACCTGCCATATATTAGTACTCCCTGTTTACAAAACCTAAGTTCATCGGGCTGTCGGCTATTTTACTCATTCTTAATCCATCTCTTTTTCAGCACTCAGTAAATCCTTCAAAGTTCTGGGGGCATTTTGAGCATACATGTTTGGTTAATGAACCTCCCGACATGTGCTACTAAGGCTTGTTTATCAGCATTTGTTTCTAGAGAAACGGGTCAATTGTATGAGATTCAGAGTCTTATTTGATTGCACCGTTATTGTCAATTGTAGAATCAAACTATCAGCATTTGTTTCCAAAGACTTGACATATTCCTCATCTCATTGAATTTAAATGATTGTACAACTAGAATATGTTGCTCTTGATGCTGTTGTCCTCATTCACATATTTGTGCATGTCCGAGACCATTCTCCATCTACTGATACTGATGGGCATACTAAAATGGAGTGGAAATCCCACATAGTAAGTAGAAACTGTAGTGGGTGTGTTTATTTTCTTGCATATTGTGTTTGGTGACAATATACAGATTTCTCACATGGACAGCCCCCAGAAGTCAAAACTGCAAGCTAAGAAAAAGAAAAGGTCCAAAGCTAGGATTGATGAGCCTCTCAATCGAGTTAAGAGCTGGGCGCATAATACGATTAGTCAACTCATGCAATGTTTCCATAGGAATCATGGATAGTATTTACGAAATTGTAGTCGTAGGTCAACTCCTGCAATGGCCGTATATTCTCCGCAAAGAAAAGCATTATATGAGGTATTCTCTTGTCACTGTGGTCGTAAAGAACATTTTGAGCATACAAGTTTGGAGAACAAATGTGGTTAATGAACCTCCCCACATTTCCATACTTGAAGGCATCGATGCAAAAACTATCATCCTCAATAGCAACTTGATCACTACTGCTCGTTTTTATTAGAGAATAATATATTTTGTAATTATTTTTGTTTATATGTAATTATTATTTAGTAGTAATTACCTTGTATAGTTATTTCCTTCTTTGTAAAAGCTTCTTGTACTCTATTACAAGTGTAACCATAATTGCAATTTTCCCTATAAATAGGTGATTCAATCCATGAAAATGTTATACTGTTAATTCTTAAACTTTATTAGTTTCTACATGGTATCAGAGTTTTACTCCTAAACCTTCATCTTTTTCCTCTAGCCGCCCTAACCACTTTCCGCCATGGCTAACAAAAATTACTAACATAGAGAATATTGTTGACCGGACAGTCTAAGGATGGTGTGCATGAATGGCCGACCACAACTCCCTCTCCTTGCCCTGCTTGTATTAGCTCCAAAGTCTCTCACTAAGATTGACATCATCGCCTTGGTCATCCGTCTAGCCCCGTGATACTATCTAGCTTAGGTTTAGCATTAAACACTGCTCGCACTTTTCATATTAATTCTAATGATCGTCTTTCTAATAAAAGTCATAAATTTCCTTTTAATCAAAATACTATTGTGTTTACTCTCCCTTTACAAACCATTTATACTAATGTTTGGACCTCCCCCTTCCCTCTATTGATGGTTTCAAATACTATGTGATTTTTGTTGATCACTATACCCATTATATTTGACTTTACCCGTTCAGACTCAAGTTTGAGGTCGCCACCATTTTTCTCAAGTTTAAACCTTTGGTCGAAAACTATTTTAAAATAACTATTGTCACTTGTTGGTCCGCAATAAAGCTCAAATAGGCTAGAGGGGGGGTTAATAACCTATGATACCACATTAATACTTTTCTTTTAGGTATTCATGAAGTATAGATTTCAGTGGTATAGACGGTTGACTTATAGAGCATGTCTGCTGTTAGTTTAGAACATAACAGAACAAAAGACTTGCTCTCGGCAGAGTTATGAACTCTGCTTGAGATATGAACTCTGCTGGTTAACCGTTAGTAAAACAAAAGCCTGTTTTAGAAAGAGTTTAAGCAGCGAAAATATTTAGGCTTAGGTTTTGAGAAGTCTTAAGTAGCTATACACGATTATATGATCAGAACAACAACACACTTAATTCTTCTTTCAAAATGCAAGTTTTAGGAAGTCATTGAAATATGGCTTTTCAAAAGATAAAACAGTTTATTAAAACCACATAGAGAGAAAGATTGGAAGATGAATAATTGAAAAAGATTCTTAATTTATTCAAGGATAAATTACAGATTACATCAACCTAGACTCTCTATAAAAATTTATGTTCTCATCTTCATCAATCCCCAAATCTTGTACTTAATCGTTTATACAAACTCTTAAGTACAAAGGACAATAGGACACCAGATGAGAAAAAGTAATGAGAAGATACTATGGTTATTCATTCAGATAATAAATATCTGAACGAATGAGTGCAAAGCACTCGACCTCCTAAGATGAATGAATATTACACAATCAACAACATTTGTATCATAATGTAAATCTGAAGATATGAATGCAATATGTACAGACATCTCTTCATCTTCCTTGGGAAACATTTGGGTTGATCTTCAAATTGATCAACGAATTGACCTTTAGCTTTAGAAATAGGTTTCTGAAGCTTCAACTAAAGGCTGAGTTCTTCGAAGAAGGATGAAGAACTCAAATCAAAAGCTGGATTCTTGACCAAAACGAGAATCTTAACTGTAGATGATCTCTGATATCTCTTCTCTTCTTCAAGGTGATTCTTCCTAGCAATTCATAGAAGATGAGTTGCTAAGGTCTGGGTATGGTCACTGCAACTAGAATGTAGAGATCTGAGATGCGTTGGTGAAGACGATCTCGTTGTCGATCTCTTTTCTTCTTCGAAGTTCTTGATGCAGGTTCAGAGACTTTTTATTGTCTCCTTGTTCATCGTCACTCTCTTGAGAGTAGAAGAGATATTTCTTTTTATATATTCATCGTTGTCAAGATGATCGTTGAGATTTTGAAGATGAAATTTCTATCCGTTAGAGATGTTGAATGTTGAAATCCATTGGATAGAGATGTGTTGTTCAGCTAGACATTTGATCGATGGATAAAGTCTTTATCATTAAGGTTCTGAACTGGTTGCCTGTCAGACCGTCATTGATAGGTTCCTGAAAAGTAAGTCTGACGTCTGATGCACTGTCTGAATGATCTGTCCAATAAAGTAAATTATTTTACATATCTTAGGAGAGAGAGAAAAGATCTTGTAGTATCAATGATGTCAGGCTTCACAAGGATTTGAATGGCTTTTGAAGCTTGAATACTTTTGTCTTTGTCTTGATCTGCTGTAGTCTTGAGTTCTCTGAAGCACTTGCAGAATAAAGTCTGCTGGTCTGATGTTCAAGGTTGAGTCTATCTTGAAAGAAAGACTACTGTTCGTTGATGTGAACATTCAAATTGTAACAGATCTGCTGGTGGGTCTTCAAGGTGTCTTCGAGATGCACTTGACAGGTTTGCTGATGAAGAATCCTTTAAGACTTTGTCACTATAGCACGTCTGCTGGTGGCGAGTCTTCAGGGTGTCCTTTAGTGCATTCAACAAGTCTGCTGGAGACGAGTTTTGCGAAGAGCCTTTTGAGACTTCAGCAAGTCTGCTGGTGCTTTGTGCATCTGAGGTGCTGTTCAGTTTAATCATCTTATAAGGAGGTTAGGACTAGACTAGGACGACCTAATCTTAGACCTATGTGTTGTCAAACAAGTTGCCACACTAATCGGCACGCAGACCTTTTAGCCACTTGTTATGACACACGGTAATGGGAACAAGCAAATCAAAATATTAGGAATATGCATCCAGATAATTTGATTATCAAGAAGCATGTTCCAACAATCTCCTCCTATTTGCTTGGAACCATTACAAAATGACATATGCAGAGCACTTAAGTATTTTATCAAGACATAGTAATAACATGCCTACAATGAATGATTATTTTATCCCTAGGCATGCCCTATGCTGATAATTACAAGAGAGATGGCTTTGCATAGTCTATACTACTGCTATTACAGACTCGATAAATCAAAGTACAGAATAGGTAAAACAGTAGTAAGAAAAATAGTTTAGATCACTTAATGATTTTGATAATATTTAAGCAGGATCTAAAAGGTTTTGAGTTCCTTTCTTGCATAAGGATAAGAATTGTTTTAGCAAGAAGGGATAGCAAGACCTTAATTGAAAATTTTGTTTTGAAAATTGTTAAGGTTTGCTGCTGATACCAATTTTCCTTAATAGAAGATTTGGAAAACTTTAAGGATCTGCTATTGATACCAATTTTGTTGAAAAATAAAACATTTATATCAAAAATATTTGATGAAAATGTTTGATTTTGCTGTTGAAACACTGTAGAATCTCTGTTGAAGGTAGGACTCAGCAGAGATGTTTTAGTGTAAAAGAATGTTTCAATAGAAGTGCCACAAAGGCTAGAACATGATTCACAAAGAATCAGTTCAGGGAAAAAGTTCACATTGTGTGTCTTCCATTTGATATAAGGTTGTGCAAATTCTCCTCCTAAGATTGTGCAGGCAACGTCACAACAATGTCACATAATTGTGACTCTCCTCCTTAAGGTGAGTTAAAACTCTCCTTCTTAAGAGTAACTCTCCTCCTTAAACACTCTCCTCCTTAATGGTTGCAAGCAAAGAACGGATTTTGAAGAATGGTTGCAAGCAAAGAGAGAGGAAGGATAGTGAACAAAAGAGAAGGACAATATGACAAAGGTGCAACAAAGTACTATTAATATTGAATGATACATCTTAATTTGAATCTCCAAAACTACCTGTGCTGGAGTCTAAGGAATAACTTCTATCCTGATCAAAAAAGCTTCTATTGCCGAACAGTTCTCTAGTGATCAGCATGTCTCCAGTAATAGGAAGGCGTTCGTCCTTGTGAATTATGGAACGAATGGTGTGGTAGGAGCATAGGAAGTAGTTGATAATCCTAGCGTACTTGTGAATACCAGACCCATTCACTCGTCTTCGCAGAACATACCGACAGATGGGAGAGAAGACTACTTCAGACCTATTGATGACATGAGAGTCGGAACAGTAACGGTGAAGTTTCGAAGTCTTCTGGTGTCGCTTCCAAAGCCTGGTTTGTGAAACAGAAGACATTGGCTCAGAATTTCACCAACACAGTACATGTCCAATGGATAATTGATAATACCCCATGTACTGTAGTCATCGCGAGAGTGGTAGCCGGTACGGTGCAGCCATGATTCGTTGAGAACAGAATCATTAATGGAGTCAGGGCGAACAGAGGGAAGGTCGAAGACTCTTGACAGGCTTTCAGCATTGAGGACAAGATCAGTACCTCGAATGCGACTGTGGAGGCTCTTACCATCTCTTGTCAGTTGCATCCTTGAGTAGAATTCATCAACCAGTTGGAGGCTAAAGAATTCTTCGCGGCAAGAAAGGATGGAGATGAGTCCAAAACTGTGGAAAAGATCTATAATTTTTGCTCCAATAGTATTGTCGAGGAGAAATTGTTCTCTTTGAATCGTGCGACCAAGAATGGAGGATTGATGGCGTACTCTGGTGACGAAGGAAGATTCAGGAGGAGGAATAGGGTTAGAGACGCTATTGGAAGAAGATGCGGCCATGGAGATTTTCTGAGGAAGAAAATAAATCACTGATAGCAATCGTATCAATTGTTGAAGAACAAGGGATAACGATTGAGAAAGATAACAAATCAGAATATTTTCAATGAGCATATTTATATATTCAGTACTTTCTGAGAATGTACAGGAAGAACACGATTATCAAGAACCGTCATTTGAGTATCCACCGTAGAGCGATAAAAGAAATGACCGAAATGAGAAAGCAAGTAATCATTTCAAAGCTCGATTTTGGGTGGACGTGTTTCTTGGAAAGGCGGCGATTCATGATTGCGATATTAATTCGCTTCTAGGGAGCATGAATTTGGACAGCTATGTGACTTAAATCAATGATTTCAATACCCAAAAATAAAAAAAATATATTGAAGGCTGAGGGTATTGAAACTGAGTTGTGTTGAAATCAATGAGCAAAAATAAAATAGCAAATTTTATACAAAATAAGTTTAGGGAATATGATAGGTTTAAAATTTCAAATGTCCTAATAGATAGTTTATGGGGCATTCTGAATCATCTACACAATCATCAGCAATCTCCCTAATCTATAGAATTTTTGAAACATAAATAATTTCAAAAATATTTAGAAAGTATCTTTTTAAGAAAATGTTTTGCAAAATAGTTGATATCTTTTTGTTATGTGTTTACCAGAAGAAACTTTCAGGGCTTTCTGAGTCATCCACACAGTCTTCAGTAATCTCCTGACTCTTCTAGACATTCCAGAACAGAAAATATGTTTTGAAATCACATTTTTAGAAAGATTTGTGAAATACAAATTTTTGAAATCCTATCAATATTCCTAAACGTTTATTGTCAAAGATATCGTTGATCATCATAGATAAAGTCTGAAACCAATCTCGATGTTTAGTTTCAGTAGAGTGTGATAGGTGCTGATACAAGAGTAGGAAGAGAAGAAGTGAAAGTCTGTTGTTCAAGGATAACTAGCAGAATTTTGAGCCTGCTGATTAGGGACAACCAGCAGAGTTTTGAGTCTGCTGGTTCAATAGATAACCTATGACTGACTAACAGGGATAAGAAGCTACTGATACTGAAGCTTTGAGATGGATGATTATCAGTTGTTATGAACACACTTTAAGAAGTCAGCAATGTAATTGCTATGATACCAACATATACCAATTCGTTGGAGGGTATAGTGTTCAAGAATGATGGAAGTCTACTTAAACTGATATTGAACGATAGGTGATCAGTAGACTAAGATTTGTTGATGTCAAAGGATATAAAGATTGATCAGCAAAGATTGAGATATGTCGTTTTCAAATGATAAGAATAACAAGGAGGTCGGCATAAATGAGGGTCTGGCCGATTGAAAGTGATCATTCGAGTCCGCCGAGAGCGAGTTTTAGAGTCTGGCCGATAAAGACGGATCAGCAGGATAAGGAGTCTGCTAAAGGAGAATGTAACTTTAGGAGTTAAACAAACTAGAGGGTTGCTGAATAAGTGTGATACAACAGATATGAAAATCTGCAAATACCAATTGGATAAGCAAGTTTTCAGAAAGGTTATCCTTTTGGAGTGCCTTGGCTTCTGGAAAGATAAACCATAAGCTTCATCGACATGGATTAGCTAATAACCATGCTCCTCCTCAACAAAATCCCGATATGTGAGTAGAGCAATGGAAACGACATGGAGTCAACAAATACCTTAGTTAAAGTACTTGTATCACAAAGAAACAAGCGGCTTATACTAAGCTTTCGAAGATAGACAAAAATATCTGTCACTTCAAGATCAACAACTAAGGATGATGACTCTCTTTTTGGGGAAGAAAGTCAATTGTTCAAGACTCAACAAGGGAAGGAGAATATTTTGAGCAGAGTTGTCTTGAACAAAGGAAACAGCAGTAAGAAACGTAAGAGGTTGCTAGTTCCTTAGAAAGTCATTCTTCCGACGAATTTATGGAGTCTGTTGGAATTTTGAGACCAGAATTTTGGATGAGAATGAAGATTCACCAGAACATCATGGGTTAATGTGAAATCTTCAATTCCTGGAAAGGAGTTGCAAGGAAAGCAGTCCTTTCTAAGAAACCCATAACTGAGATAATCTATATTCCATCATTGATTCTTCTGATGAGATCTCTACCATTGATCATTGAAGTTTTTAATCAGAATAAGGTTCTTTTTAAGAATCAAAGAAACCTATTGCTCTAGTTGTAATGACAGCAGTTAAAGCAAAGATTGTCATTAAACCAGAAATCAACTTAGTCTTTTGAGCACTAGAAGTTTTGATAAAACGTTTAAAGTCTTCTGTGCTATCTGAGTCATATGTAAAAATGGTACACCAAATTTATAAGACTAATATTTAAATAATAGATCCTGGAATTGTCTCATCAGAATTGTCGTTTTGTGGAATAAAGATACTTGGTTAAGGATTGGTTTGCTATTGGGTTAACATCAGAGTTATGCTTGCTGTTTTGGATCCGAAATAAATACTGTTATATGAAGATCATAATTCATAGGCAAACACAAAAGTTCATGCTATCAAAAGATGTACAAGCAAAGGTAGATAGACATGAAGTAAAGTTGCTTTGAACAAGTTTTCATTTAGATCAATATATACTCGAATACAAAGAGGATCTAAAGATTACAAGTTTCAATACAACTTCCAATGACTTAACTATTCCTTTTAAACAACTAATCTAAACACCTGATACATTTCTAAAGGTAAAATGATACGAGGAGATGTCTATGAAGACCAAGGACCCAGATCCGTTTAACCGGTTGGCAAACGGAGTATAGGTCCAGATCAAGAGGCCTGATGTCGAAAGAGGCAGCCAAATGGAATCTCTACATTATGAAGAATGTAGATGTGTGATCCAGTTGCTTGCTCTTCCTTCTCCCTTCAGCTAGCTCTAGAACCTAGATGATCTTCACGAGTAGGCTGGACTACCTTAAGACAGTCCGCCTATGATTTGTGTTGATCTTTAGGGAGAATCATGTCAGCACGAGAAAATGTAGAAAGTCTACATTGCTAAAAAGGACATGCTTACATGAGCACGATCAAGGGGTTCAGGGAGAGGCATGCTAAATGGTTGTTGAGGAAATTTTTCATACAAAAGGAATCTTTGAAACTAACCAAATAACTTTTGGGGAATAGAAAGAATAATTCCATGACTTGGGCTTAGACTTTGTGGAGTGCACGTGTCCCGCTTGTGACTAGAAAAAGTGTGCTAATCACGTGACTAGTGCCAGTGCCTATTGGGCCTAGGTAGCTCGCTGGCCCCCTGCTCCTTGTCTAGTGAGTATATATGCTCAGAGCGAGGAGCAGAACAGGCTGGAACTTTCTGGGAGTCTGGTCGTTTGTAAGACTTGATTCATTTTGATCATTTTTTCTCTGTTATTTCATAATTATAATTTTTAATATTTTCCGGTTATTAAAAATTATGCCATTTTTGAACTTGTTTTTATAACAGGACATGCACACGAGCTATTCTTTATGCCAATATTTCTTATATATTCATTAATTTCCTTTAATTTATGTTCCAGTCCAACAAAACCATTATTTAAGAGGGAAAGATTATAACTTTTGTAATTTACTAAAAAAAGAAATCAAATGTCAACTATAACGACCTGACCCGGATTCTAACACGAAATCCCAAGGTCGTGCCGCTGGAACTAACTTAATAAGAGGACAAGCACTTGAGAAATAGTAGTGCTAGTCAAACAGTCAAGCAAACTCGCTCTAAACATGAACATAACGCTGCACTAAAATACGGTATTTCAAAAATCGAATCAGCGGAAGCAATATAAGAAAGAAGTCCCAAGCTATGAAGCTCGAAACCAACGACAATGAAACCAAGAGAGACATTATCTCTCAAAGGAGGAAAAATAAAACTCGCGTGCCGCAACATTGCAGACGCTAATCAAACCATCGGCACTCCAGTCTGGCGTTTCAACAAAGAACCAACCTGATATAACAAATCCCCAACGGCTAAAGCATACCGGGGTCAACCAACAACTATAAAAATTAGAATAAGGAAATTCCCCAAATTCCCCAAAGCTCACAATGAGACAAGAAATAAATACTAAAACCACAAACAAGGCACGACACTACATGTCGGCCCAAGAAATAACCAATACAAATACCCAAGTATTCTACCCGATTGTAAAGTCTAAATAACTTTACAAAATGTCGATCTCACAGGAATAGCAAAGTACATGAAATCAATGACAATGCTAAAAGGAACAATACTCCACAAGCTGCTACTCGGGAAAGTTGGCTGCTACAAACACGAACCACACGATCTAACCTCGATCTATCGACCGCGCCGCTACCACGATCTACTCGACCTCGGTGCGGCTATCGATTCGCAACTAAAAACAAGTACGAGATGAGTCATAATGACCCAGTACGCTACTACAATATATATGCAACATATAATTATGTAACATAAACATAACCAGGGTGTCATTTTATATATGATAGAAAAACCCATGAAGAGGCGTCGTATCGTTTCGATACTCCACAAGATATCCACTCCTTCTTACTTACTAAACCGTCTAAATGAACCAGGGTGTAATTCTCTGTTCATACACAAATCAAATGAATTAGAAGGTAGTTCCCACAAAACATCATATGCAAGTATACATATCATTATATATACGAATCAAGCTATTCACACTGTTACCACGTGTAAGGGTGCATGTTTATATATATACACCTATATCAGTATCACTACAACAAAAATAACTTTTTACAACGTTTTTTACACAACGTTTTGTTGAAAACGTTGTCTAAAGTACATATAAAACAACGTTTATAGAGAAAATGTTGTGGTTAACTTAAAGTACAACGTTTTGGAACAAAACGCTGTATTTTCCCTTTAATACACAACGTTTTATCTTCCAAACACTGTCTTTTCCCTTTGATACACAACGTTTGATTTTCCAAACGTTGTCTTTGCCCATTAATAATAAATTCCTCCGAAAAAAGCGCGGTATTATTTCCCCCCCACCCCGCGCTCTAATTTCACAATCAGGGCTCTAATTTCACAATCTCTCAAAACGTATACTCAACAGAAAGAAAGTCTTTGTCTCTCCCTGCTCGTCTTCGCTCTCTCTTAATCTGTAGCAGCTACAAGGTACATCTCCTTGGTCGATCTTTCTCTCACGCTCTCTCTCTCTTAATCTATAGCAGCTACAAGGTAAATCTCAAGGTAATATTTCAATCCAAACTCTCCCAACAACACTCATACTAACTTCTCCCTTTATCTTCCCCTTTCACGCAGATTTCTTAGACAAATTAACTTTGGGGTTTTAATCTGCGATTGGGGATTGGTTCGTTCATTGTTGATCAAATTTAATCTGGTAAGCACCTCTATCTCTTTCCTTACCTAATGTGTGCCCTAAACTCTTCTTATGTAACTATATGCCTTAATATATACATAACATGTGCCCAAGTATGAAATATTTCATACAGCCTACAAGATGTTTGATGTTTGGCCTCTAAGAAAATTCAGCATTGCTGATATGTTTAAGGGAGAGAATTCTTGCGCACGAGAGAGAACACTTTGAAGACAGGGTAAGATGTGTTCTTTGACAACCAAATACAGGGACTTTAATGTTACTACATATCTCTTATCATTAGACTTTTCAACATGAACTTTTTTAGTAGAACGGAATGTATGAAAAATTTCATGGTAGACTTGCTCACTTATTGCTTCATGGGAATTAAGTTGATCCCTGTCACATTGTTTCAAATAGATTGCGAAGTAGAATTACCATCGTATGGATGATAGGCCCATAGCTGCAAGTGAGATAGTTAAGGAATGGATTGGCACTGGATTAGCAAGGTAGGTGGGCATTTTGAGAGAGAGAAGGGGGGGTGAGAAGGCTGTAATCAAATTTCTCTTATGAACCCTCAAAAAGCCTCAAATTGGTATATAGCAATGGAAGTCGGTAGCAGCCCGGAGACCCTGTACTGGGAGCTGGAACCATTGAACTGAGTTGCCTGGCTAGCTTGTTATTGAGCTTTCTCGATCCTAGCCGTACCAGACTTCACTTTCTTGTGTTCTTTTGCAATTTGTTTGCCATATTTTGAAGCCTGTTTTGTTTTCTTGGAGTTCGTTTGCCTGTTCTTGTCTCTGTTTGTTTATTGTTCTTTTATTTTACTATTGATATATGTCTGGCCTGTCTTATTCTATGTTCCAGTTGTTTGAATATTGTTTATGGAGTAAGTGTTGAGACATCAAACCCACACCAATTTTATTTGTGGCATCAAAGTTGTTTATGGCTGCTATAATTTGTCTATAGGTGAATGAACCTGTTTGCAAATCTAATCCCCTCAGATCTGTAGATAGTAAAGTTATAGACATATCAGATTACACTATAACAAACATATACTGAGAAATAGGTTAGCACCTTCATTGCTCTACTATTTTTTCTTTCAAAATAAAAGTCATTAATAGCCCAACAAGCATTTAATGTTTCTTCGTTTTCAACTGACACGAAAGTATATTGTAGCACCTTTATCTACTGAAATCCACTGCCCACTACTCACTAAAATCCAATTAATCTACTCTTTAGAGCTGTCTCTCACAACCAAACTGGACTGGTTTGGTTCCACTGCACGACCTCCCCCTCGTACGAGCGATCTCGACCATTTGTCCCATCCATTGTAGCACGTGTCGTGTGTCGCCCAGCCACCAATGATTTGATCATGAAACATGCATATTGATGCGTATGCGGATGCTTGAAATTATCAATTCTGTCCCAGCCTATATATTCAGTCCCTTGGCTGAATATTGCTTCCCAAAACAGCCCCCAAACAGATTGTTTTTAAAAGGTTTTCCCTTACAATTATAGCTAACCAATTGACAAATAAACTCCTCTCAAGAATCAACCAATCTGCCTAACTAATTCGGTCCAGCTCTTGGCCGAGTTAACCCTCCCAAAACAGTCCCACAAACCCGTCAATAGCCTTCTAAAAATATGTGCAACCAATTAAAAGTGTCTCCTTTACAGGTTAACCCAACCCCCTACCTTATTGAACAATTAAACTAGGCTAAAATCTGCCCAAAACATTTAATTAAAATATTCTACCCAAATTACCTCTTTAGGACGAGAACTCTAGCAAGAATTCCCTAGACAACAGCCCTGCCCGTAGACGTGCCAAAGCTGCCCTGAACCTTGCGTCTCACCCTTCTTGAAGATGCCCAAACTGTCCAAAACGTGCTGCCTTGGGTCGTGACTTGGAAGACTTCACATCAGCCCTATAAGTTGCAACTCCCGCGAACAATAACAAAATAAGAAGGATAAATTTGGCTTCACCGGACAAGCTTCACTCACTTGTCGTAAAGAACGCCGTTGATCCAACCACCAAGGCTTCACTCACCTTAGGAAGAAGAGTCGAAAGAAGAACGAACTCGTTCTTTGCTCAATGTTTTTCACACCAAAAAAATGCCATTTCATTAAATTAAATTGCCTTAAAAAGGCTTACAAAAAAAATCCTACTTCTAATTGAAAAGGAACTCCAAAACTTGGAGGAAAAGAAACTCTATACTAATTAAAACTAACTACTTCCTAACCAACTAAAACAAGAATAGGAAACTAATCTCAATGGGAAACTAATGGCAGATTAGTTTCAAGGTTGGGCAGCCTAGGCGTGCAGCTTGGGCAGTGTACAGGCTGTTCGAAATTGGTGTTTCAAGGTTAGATTAAGGGCTGTTTTAGCAAGGGTTTTTGAGTAGATTTTGTGGCTGAATTGGAGGATTAATTGGGCGGCTTGGGCAGTCCAAAAGCTGGGACTAATTGGTTAGTTTACAAACATTTTTTGGTAGGTTTGAGTCGTGTTTCGGGGCTGTTCAAATTGCTGGAACAGATTTGTTGGTTCTAGCCTTTTACTCCGTATCACATATGGAAGTAGATATTTTAGTAGAAATTAAGCTAGCACGCTAACGCTAACGCTAGTGCCCCCTGAGAGCATCATAGAGTTTTATCAGGTGCTACTATACAGACAGAGATGGAGTATATGATTTTCTGGTGTCATTGAATTAATACCCCTTTCAAGACAATGTACTGTCCAGTTAAAAGCTGTGTACGTTGTTTCCATTTCATGCTAATACACACATAAATAATTGGCGTGAATTGAAATTGCATAGCATTTTAAATAACTACCGAGTATACATTGCCTCGTGCCGAAGTTCAAATCATGTTTAGATAGTATTTGATCCCACCATATTTATCTTCTAGGATAGTCACCTTTGAAAGCCTAGAAAAATAGGGGAAAAATGAAAGATGCACTGTAAACGAACATGTTTCAGCGTCAATATCAACAATGGTGGCCGTGGGCTGTGGTGGTGCAAAAGATAGTTAAGGTTCTTGTGTTGCTTGTCATGATTTGATTTGATTCAGAAAGGATAGTGAAGGGTATAGCATTGCTCTTGACCATGGCTGACATCACTTCCCCTGGCGGCAAGTTTGAACTTGGGCTGGGGCTGCCTGAGAAGGGAGCAGGGGGCATACCCAGGTGAGTTTGTAGAGAGAGCACACCCATCAAGTGTAACTGATTGATGGTGAATACTCTTTCTTGCAATCAAGACGCATCAAGTAAGTACTGTCAAAAATTTATCAAAGGTTCAGCCAAGTGAACTGGTAATAGTATAATTTCCACCCAATTATTAAAATCATCAATTTAACTTAACATAATAAAGAAACATGTGAAAAACCAACCTCCCAGAGAGGGCATTTATATATCACGTGAATGACTTCACATATAATGAACTGTGTCCCTTAGAAGTCTAGAACATAAGTCAGAATTTGCTGTTAAATTAGTTGCATTTGAATTATCATGAATTCAGAAAACTCCTAGGTATATAGTGCACATAGCATATAGATATAAGATGGATTCACAATGAAATGCTCAGAACTTTCTATTGGATTGGTGGTATATGAGGAAAAAATAATTTTTTAGTTAAAACAAAATGAAACGATTAAGCAGCTTTCAGTTTAAGAAAAAGGATATCTGTAATAATCCCAATCAACCGGACCAGTAGCAATTTTACTGAATTCAACTACACTCCCCTCAATGCTTTGAAATATGTAACCATTGCTCTTGTCAATCAGCTTCACAAGATTCCCTACACTCTCTTTGTTCTATAAAGGAGTCAAACAAGTGAAAATGAATTTCAAGCACACAACAACATCAACTAACTGAAGTAAGCAAAGAATTACTGAATTGAAAGGGAAGTCACATGCCTGAATATCTAAGGTGGTGAAGTTGACCAGACCATAGTTTTCTACAACTTCACACAGTTCCTTGGTGAGTTTCCTGCAATCAGAGAAGTGGAGCGGCAAATACATTCATTATGTGCATTCTCTCAACTAATAATCCCAACTCCCAAGTATAAAAGTACATAGAACAGGCGACTTCTCAAGGATGTATTGTAAATTGTTAGTAGACACTAGGATCCCAATAGCAAAAAATCTTTACTCTGTAATACTTTGTTCTCATGCATCCAACTTTGCAGGCCTATGTAAGTGAATATCAGAAGAAAATGTTAATCTTAATCGAATAATCTTGCTTAAAAGGTTAATGAGCAACCCACCTGTATTTAGCAAAGCGAGGATCTTGATCCAGGTGATATTGTAAGTAAGATAAATCTCCGACATCTGTATAAAATTCAAGATTGAAAGCTGCAGTACAAGGATCAAGAAGGGTAGTTAATGGGAGATCATGGTTTAAATATAATGCAAAAGAAAGCTTCTCCCGTACCTAATTTTCCGTAGCTCTCAATTAGATCAATCTTGGATAAAACGTTGACATGGGGCAGTTCCATATGCAACATTGCCGATAGGGATAGGAGCAATGCACTAACATATTTCCCAGGGTCATTACATAGGTGGGCATCTACTAAGTGCACTGCAGTTAACTGTAGCACCAATTTAAATTGCAATGGTCTTGCAGGAAAGTAACCAATCCACAAACTTTCCACATTTGAATAATTGAATAGGCAACAAACAAGAATCACGTACCCTAACATCCAAAAATTTTTATAAGCTTTGTAATAACATTCTTGGCATTTGAATGAAGGAAAAATAGTTCTACTTGGCCAGGGAAATCAAAGAGAAGATAGTGATCTGCACAAGAAATTTTAAGTATGTCAGCTTAAAAAATTACTGCTGCATATAATAGCTTGACAGCAATAGTACCACTCCTATCTAATTTAAACATTAGTTTGATTGGATACAACAGATACAGAGAAAGACTAAAAATCAATTGGCAACTATGGAATTAAACAAGTGAAGAATAAAATGACAAAATTCTTTATGAACAAGAACACTATTATAATCAAAGTAAAGGTAATTATTTCGAGGAAGTAAGGCAGAGTTTTAAAGGATACGGCAATGAATCATTCGCAGGATCCAAGTTAATAACAACTACTTTTCTGCATTGAAAACAATTACTTGTACTACATTAGCACCATGTTTTAATTTGACATATCCTTCATTGATCTCGAGGTATACCATTGAATTGATGTGTGAATGGCCAATATTACTGTTTGATATCTTATTATGTCGCAAAATTTGCTCACTTCCAAAGCTTCAGTGTATAAAACAGTCCATTGAGCAACCTTAAACTAACAAAAATTGAGACTGTTTCAGTGGAGTTATGGACTAAATTGATAGTGTTACTTTGCTATGTTTTGTAGTGTTATCATTTTGTTAGATCTATCTGTTCTGCTTGGCATACAGGTTGGCGTGAACATCCTGATGGCACAAGTTGGTTCCTTTGTTCCTTGTGATAAAGCCAGCATTTCTGTTCCGGACTGTATTTTTGCTCGTGTTGGTTCTGGTGACTGCCAGGTGAGCTCCGTTATTCATGGATTTATTGGATACGACTTGTGCAGTTGTTTTGTTCTACCATTTGTGATAATTAGGGATTCAAGTAACGAGGCTGAAGTGCTGAGACATACTTTGAGTTACTGCTAGAAGAATTTGAAATTGTGGACATGTGGACAGTTTCATTCTTTGAGTTACTAGCAGTTCTCTTTTGTTGGTGGCTAGATCAGAGGCTAAGCAATCACAAAGGAAATCTGGGAAAGTGGCAAGAACTAACAGTAATTGTTCTAAACAATCACGGGTAGCACAAATGGAAGTTTCTTCAAGTGTAACTGGGATTGTTGATGTGAATGGTTTACCTAAGGAGCTAGGATCTTGTCCTACAAAGTGCAACAACATTGCAGGTAATATATTTTCTGCATGGTTACATATTAGAGAGGCTTTTATATTAGAAGCCACTGTTATTATGTTAATAGGCTGCATAATCGAACCAGTAATTGGTTTTAATGAACTAAGGTGATGTTAAATCACCATAACCTCAAACAAAATGATCACTTTCCTCAAATTATGTGTGGAAAAAGGACAGGTGGAGTATTATACCCTTATGGCCTTGGTCAGCTTATGGTACCTATTTCAGATAAGTTAAGCTTGAGAGCAAGTTCAGGCGAAAGTTCAGGTTCAGAGAGTAATAATTTCAAACACAAATCAGACCTTCAAGAATGATTATAGATCTGATTGTGAGACGTATTTTTTTATAGCTTCTAGCAAGTTTAAATGTAACAAGGCATATATAATTTCAAATTCTTCATAGCTACTTGAATGCAGAATTTGAAAGTGAAGAGAGTTCCAAAAATAAGAAGAGATGTGCTATGCGACTTCCACTTCTCTGCTAGGTATAGAATACACCAAAACAAATGTAAAGCTACTGCAAATGCTGGCACAAGGTTTTGAATTAGATGTTAGTGGGAAGAGTTGGTAGTGTGCAGTTATATATAATGGTTTTGCAATTGGAAACTGAGTAAGATTACCAAGAGAACTAGCTCATGTAGAGCTTGTTTTGCCGATGATGATCTTGAGAGCAGACCATTGCGTGACAGGTCATGAAGAAAATCATATGGTGCTTGTTATGAGAAGGCTCTTTTTAAGCTTACTTTGAGGGGTGATATACAAGGTGACCATGTGGTTGATGCATAGGAAGTAGGTCAAAAAAAGTATTGGTCTTGGCTTTTCATTCTCTCCCCCTCTAAAATTTGTGAGCAGGGTATTATACCATAGATGGGAATGGAAGTGCAGGTTATGTTGGTACTCCTCCCATGACTTCTTGTGCCGTCAAAATGGTAGGATCCTCTTTCAGCCTATTGATACTCGTAGATATTACTTATAACCCTATTACCTGGTATTGCTTTTTTAGCATTAGCACCCATTCTATGTAATATATCTTTTTGCTGATTTTGTTTCATCTGCCATATTGAACATTCCAGATAAAATGGAAACAGCCAAGGCAAAGACCATTGTAGCTGGCAAGCGTGGTGATAAAAGAAATGGTAAAACTCCTAAGAGTAAATGTGATTCTTTTTCTGTGAAGGCTGGCTTGTTAAGCTTCAGTTCTGCTGCTGGTGGAAATAACATCCTTGGTATGTCGCCATTTGGAAGAAAAGTTTCTCGTGGTTTTGAATTCTCTTTTGGTAATTTTTGTGATGACTCCATCTTGTTGCTACTTTGATCTTGTCCTTCTCTTCTTAATGAGGCTTTTAATGCATGGTACGAGTTATATGTGCATAAACGTTTCCAACTGCATTGACTATTTCTAAGGTGTTACAGAAGTGTTATATATTATGATTGATGTAGCAAAATTTGCTGCTTCAATTTAACAGTTACTATATTGTTGCAACATAACAAGTTCCCATGGGAATGAGTTCTTCCATGCTTTACTTTCTCTGCCTTTACTTTGAAGTAAGACAAAAGGAGATAGTATTGCACTTATAACAGTTATCCTAGTATGTGTGTGTGTGTGTGTCTATATATATTGGGATTTGTATGACGTTGGCGTGACAGAGTTGTGTTCTTGTTAAAGTTATATATGCTTTGTCTACACGTGCTAGACACGAATGCTGTTCATGTCTGATCTTTGGGAATTTGGGCAGATAACTTTTGATATCTATATTAATAAAAAAAGTTATTGCATGTTTTTTATTTGCTCTTTCTATCAGTAGTAATTTTAGCTGTATGCAGAGCACCTTATTTGTGCCTCTGGGTATGTCCAAAGCCAAAGGTGTTGTATTCAGTTATTTTGGTGTCTTGATCTTCAGATAATTGGTCTTTTCCATGTCAACATGTGAATTTTTAAAAATTGTATTAACAAACTATATGAATTTTCATGCGCTTTCTTTTCAGGAGTATATGGCTCGAAACCAGAAATTTCTGATTTCACAAAGCATTTAGATGAGCTGTTATTGAAGGAGCTCCTTGATAGCAGTTGCAAATGTCCTAGTTTCGACAAAGACAAAGGAAAGAAAGCGGCAAATGCAAATGGAAATATTCTGCAGTTTGTTAGATATGGGTTGCCTATACATGTAGTGCCCTTGGATGGCTATGCTCTTTATACGTTTTTTTGTGGCCTGCGCCTATAAGTAGCGCCGTGACAGGTTGGGGGGGTTCAAAATTGGAACAAACTTGCTATTTATTTTTTTTTTGAAAAATAGATTTTACAACGTTTTTTAAACGTTGTAATAGAGTCTATTACAACGTTTTTAAAACGTTGTAATAGACTCTATTACAACGTTTTTAAAACGTTGTAATAGAGTCTATTACAACATTTAAAAAACGTTGTAATAGACTCTATTACAACGTTTTAAAAACGTTGTAATAGAGCCTATTACAACTTTTTTAAAACGTTGTAATAGAGTCTTTTACAACGTTTAAAAAACGTTGTAAAAGAGTCTATTACAACGTTTTAAAAACGTTGTAAAAAAGGAGGGCCTATTACAACGTTGCCTAATACAACGTTTTACAAAACGTTGTAAAAGCTCTATTACAACGTTTTAAAAACGTTGTTAAAGGCCTTTTTTGTTGTAGTGTATGTATATCTCTAAATATACATATCAAATCTCCCATAAAATCACCATGCATAAGTGTGCATATCTATATATATACACATCAAGTCTTTCATATATATCTCATATACAAGTATGCATATATCTATATATACATATGAAATCTCTCATATATCATCAGCCAATACAAACATGGTCAATAAGATCTCATGTTCAACTAACACTTTGTTATCACATAAGTGCCCATAGTAAGCCACATAAAGGATAGAGAAGATATCAAATCACTTCCGTCGTATTGCTCCTCGCAATCACAACCGTTAATCAAATCGTGCGGTGATACCGTGTTCAGTATCAAAGTACCGAGCTCTCTTCTCGGTCCAGAGCTCTTTACTCGGGAAAATAGCACTAGCCAATGCGCTCTTTTGGTTACGGCAAAGGGGGCTACATCCCCATTGTAGCTAGCAGTGGAGGTGTGTGTGAAACCCGAATCTGGTACGGCGATACATTGCAACCACGAATCTCATAATTCGTGAAGACAATGCATCGTCCCACCATCATCATCAAAACTCAAGTAATGCCAGCTGGACTTATATGCAATGCACAAGTAGATGTTTACTTACTAATTCTCAAGTAGATATAATGACCTACTAAACTCATACGATTATGCACATTGTTACATAAATCACAAAACCACAATAGGAACTCATTTGAGTCTCTAAATCATAAGTGCCAAGTTTGTTCACTCTATTCAATTCAAGTCCCAAAAGCTAGTAATCTAGTCAACTGGAATATAATTGTCATAGGATCTCACCATGATCCTCGTAAGGTTCAATTGTTCCTTAACTCGACTCCGCTGAGTCTTTACTACAATTCCAACCAAATAGAGTTTGAACACTATATGTGTCCCAAGACTCTTTTCTATGTTCTCGTTTGAGGCATAGCAAGGTTCTCATTCCGTGTAGGAATTTAATTCAAAGTCCCAAGTCAATTATATAAGGAAGCCTAAGTTGATTATTGTGAAATCAAGCTTAGTTAAATTTTTGATTCATAATTCCACTTAATAGTAGAATCCAAGTTCACCACAATTCATTAACTGTAGAACAGCTCAGGCACGAAGGCAAACATATTCAATATGCTCATATGTCATATCATAGAAACACATAGAAGAATCAATTCTTGACAAGGTAGGAAATCATGCATTTAGTCATAATATAAAATATACACAGTATTCCATATTCACCTATGAAATTCAACAGAGTCACAACTTAACCATCAGTCCATTAAGTACTATCCAAGACTACTCTGTTAGTCTCGGATCATGAAGCCATTTACTAAACTCTTCCTAGAGTAGTAACTCATTCAATAACACAAAAGTCGATGGTAGTCAAAGACTTAAGCAACACTAGAGCGGTAATAACTCGTAAGGTCAAACCATACCGGTGAGTCTTAGATAACAACATGGTAATCCTTGCGACTTATACAAGTAGACTCCATGTATAGAGTACTAAGAAAGCCCCAATCCAAATCTTCTCATAGAATAGTCCTCAAAATCATTATTCAACAAGTAGGTGTTTTTACTCATTAAAGAATCAAGTAGGAATTCGACAAGAGCGAATTCAACCTGTCAAGTAGATACATCATTCTACAACATGCTCTCAATTGTGCATTTGCTTCACACAATCACATAAACCACATAAGAACTCGATTGAGTCTTATAATCACTCATATCAAACATGCCCTTCAATCCATCCCAAAGTCACGTAGGCTAATATATTAGTCTAACGCACTACAAACATCGTAGGGATTGAATGTGGAGTCGGTATTGTTCAATAACTCCCTAATCTCAACTCCGGTGAGTTTTACTAAAATTCAACCAAATAGAGCATTGATAATATATGCATTACATTGCCCTTTCCTAAGTTCTCCTTTCATTTAGAACTCGATAACTAGGTCGTTCATGATCTTAAACTAGCCTTAAACACAATCCCGAGTTTCAAACCCTAGTTTCGGTGATTTTGTTAAACCTTGAATTGAAACATATTCTTTCACAAGAGTTATTCCTAAGCTCATTATAAACAACATTCATGCTTTACAAAATGTCAAAATCACAACTTCATAGAGAATTCATAAAATCCTACACATATTTCAAAGGTTGAATTGGAGGATTTGTCTTCACAAAAGATGTTCATAATCATCAATAGAGCAACTATAATGAAGGGGTCATGTCATTTTATTGAACATGAAAATTTCAGGGATTTCTCAACGCACCTTAGTCCTAAGATTAATGGAGGAAAGGTTGATTAGAGTAAGGATTGTTGTAGAGGAGATCGAGAGCTTCGATTTGGCGGTCTCGGTTCGACGATCGGACCACCGGATCTCCGGGAAATGGTCTCTCAAGTTTGTGTGACCTCCATAGACGAAATTTGGAGCTTAGTC
The DNA here is from genome assembly GCA_013146195.2 of Codonopsis lanceolata. NCBI lineage: Eukaryota > Viridiplantae > Streptophyta > Magnoliopsida > Asterales > Campanulaceae > Codonopsis > Codonopsis lanceolata. The sequence continues at coordinate 76,945,413 of CM028378.1, read as the reverse complement.
TCTGAATCTCTGGTTATGGATGAACACAAATGGCTGGAAAGGCTGAATTTTGAGTTTATATACTTCCCAAGAAGTCCCCAATCCAAGTGATGGTGTTAAGAGGCTTCTAATTGGCCAAGGAAGGGTGACCATTGATAAGAAATGATCAAAGGGTTCACAAGGGTTGTTGAAGAGTCAACAAAGGTGGCTTTGAGTCACAATGGACGTCCAAGGGCAAGGGTGCAAGAGTCAATAGCCAAAACCCACTCAAAACTCACAAATGCATAAAATAGACCAATTTCCAGATTTGTTGTTACTGGACAGTCGATCTTGTAAAATCGACCATAAATAGATCACACCTCCAAATGAGGTGATTATTGATTTTTGTGAAACTAGACTCTTTAAAATATAGTTTAGCCTTTTAAATTACTCAATTTGGACTTATATTCATCAAAATATGGCTACTACAAGTTCAAGTACAGAAGCTGATTTCCTGAAAATAGAATTCTGGCACAGCCGTAAGTCAAGACCTAAATTAGGTACTTAGACACCTTGGAAAAATACCATATTTTACAGGGAGTAACCTAACATATGTAGGTAAAACATACTAAATTTTTAGAAAATTCTCTTTAGTAGATTGGTACCAGAATTTTCCCGAAGTTCGCCCAAAACCGGACTGAATCTGTGAAGTAATATGTTGGTCATCTAATTTCCAAATGCAACAAGTCTATGAACAATGATTATGCAAGCATGGGAAATACTAGTACACATGGTTTAGAACTCAAATGAACTTCTCGCAAGTTGAAAACACAAACAATACAAGCAACGAAGGCAATCCCGAGAAACCCTAAGGCTCAAACAAAGCAACAATGCTTCTAAACTCTCAACCAAGCATACAACAACTAAGATGAACATTGTAAATCTTATATGCAAGGTACTAAGACTCCAATGAGACCTAGTTAAGTGCTAACATGCTAAGACGAACACTCAACGCATTAACAACAAAGCATGCAACACGAGAAAGTCAAATACACGAAGGTTCGGGGTCTTACATCAACTACTTAAATTATTGGTAAAAAAAACTGAAAAAGAACATTTGTTTAGAGATTAACATTAACATATTTTAGAGAGAGAAAGATGCGGTTCCCAAATGTGCCTACAAAAACATTAGTGGTGACTAGTTGTTTGCCCTTATATATTAATCCATTTATTAATGACAAATGATATTAAAATTAGAGCTTCTGGTATTATTATGAGCTTTTGTGTTAGATTCGTTAGAGGGTTAAGTTGGTAATTATTTGGAATGTTTATATCATTATTTAAAATATAGCATATTTGATCAAAATGTGTAGATATTTAAGTATATTTAATATAATGACACCAACAACACTCAAACTTGTATTCCATCGGTTTTCAAAATATTGTCTACTTTGATCCGGCATACTATTTAAGAAAAAAACAATTGACTGTATTATAAATATTTATAAAATGTGTGGATTTCATTTAATACCATTGATTATGTGACCATAATTAAAGTATATAGAAAAAGTAAAGGTAAAATGATAAAAATATTTTCTTAAAAAAGAAAGTTTTAAAAGATGGACAACAATTTAAAAACAGACGAAAAATAAAAAGTGAATAGTACTTTAAAAATTAAGTGAGTAATAAACTAATAATGTCATAAATTTATACGTCATTATTAATTCATCCGGGAGAAAGTGTGTGTAACCTTCAAGTGAGACATTCAATGTTCCCCATTTTGGAAACCTGTTAGTAGAAAATGGGTACGCTGTTACTCACAATATTGTATAAACAAACACAAAAAGAAAAAAAATGAATAATTAGCACAAGTAAGAAAAAATCATAAGACTGGAGCCAAATAATTAAAGCACATGTTTAGTTGGGTCGTAACTATTTCTATTAAGTCCTCCTCCGCCCCAAAAAAAAAAAAAATAGACACACATTTTGCAACCGTTGTAATGATTTACACATATAAAAAAAACGTTGTAATATTTTACACAATCAAAAATAGAGTTTACAGATAAGGCCATACTTGAATGTTCTGGCTGAGACCTTTGGCACAGGTCCACTGAGATTGTTGTATGACAAGTCGCTGATCAAAAAAGAGGTTTCACAAATCAGAAGCCATTATGATAAAAACAATTGGAGGGTCATTTAATTTTTATTTAATAAAACAGTGAAATCAGTAATACTACTAACAAGCAAAGTAATATTCAAGCGCTCGCATTATGATAAAAACAACCACAATTTACAGGACAGTATGAAGCAATATTGTTTTAATAACAATAAGTAATCATATCATGAAACTGAATAGACAAGGATCCTTGTTGATGGAACTATTGCTGATACGTACCAGTCATTAACAAAATTTCAAGAACTCTTTACTAAGATGCATTTATGGATTCTTCCCAGTTTTTTGTTGTTCCGGAATCATGACACTTTCTAAGATGTTGACGACTATGAGTAATGTCCTGCGACCCTCAGTACCTATCCAAGGTTAGGCTTAACGCACAAAATTGCCACCTCTAAGATTGACCGTAGAGAATTACTAAAAATATAGGACAAGGGACATTTAACACATGAATAAGAAAAAAACTTTAAAATGGCAAAAACAAATGGATGGGTATCAACAAAATTACAGCAAAATATTTTATGCCTTAAATCAGCCTTAATCGATCAAAAAAGAATTGAACTCTACCATAAATGTTGAATGATTAGAGACAAAATTGAGCAAAATTTTATGTAATGCCTTTATATATCACATACCTTAGAATAAAAACTTAGGGCTGAAATTTAATCCCTTTCTCAACTGGTATACATATCAAGAGGAAAAAGTATAATCAATAGAGAAAAAGATGGCGAGATAGATAGATAGATAGATAGAGAGAGAGAGAGAGAGAAAGCTACCTGACCAATTGCTCGAGAGGGAGAGAATGGGACAATTCGGCGTCATTGTGTGCGAGGGGAGGCAAGGGAGAAAATTTTTGTGATATATACTGCGTATACTTTCAGCAAACACTAATGGACCAAAACTTTGTTGGAGCGACAGAGGATTCAAATCTGCATGAGAATGAGTTCGACGACCTTTTTTGTCGGAAGGAGCTACCAATGGTGGATAGATCTGTCATAAGGCTTCAACTGGCCGGATTGTGAGAAGAGAGTTTAGATTGGAGGAGAGAGAATGACGACGGGAAAAGGCCAGAGGGTTATTTTGCTATTGGGGATTTTACTAGCTTTAGTTTATGTCCTGATTTTCAAATAATTAAAAACCAGTTGCAAAAAATTAACAAAAACGACGCCATTTTGATATATTTTTAAATCATACTAATCAAAAATCTATTTATTAATGTACTTCAACTAAAAATGAAACCGAAAAAATTCAAACTGATTCCTTTCAGTCTCAAACACTGTTTCAAATTTAGGCACGATCCTTCCCTCCAATTATTCCCCCCAAAAAAATGTGACTGAAATAATTTTCAATTGTAATATCAGTTGCAACCTAATTATGCCCTATATCAATTGCAAATTTCGCTGAACCCTTTTTTGAGATGCAACCGATTTTAATTTCGTTGTTATATTTTGTTGCAGTTGTCCTGTTTTCTTGTAGTGTGATAGTCTTCTCAAACCTTCAAGGATATCATATGGCATATCCTTGGAGCAATAGAATTGGTGTAGCGTGTTGTGGTATTGTAGGTGTAATTAGGGCCATTCGGGTCTCCCAACTATAAAAGAAATACAAAACAAAACAAGCAAATCCAATAGATTGGATAAAATTTTGGGAAAAATTTCGGGCGGTCCACTTTCCCAAGTTTCTAATCGTTAAAGTATATATATTTTTAACCAGAAAAAATCACCTTTGGGCCTTGAAAAGACTACGATATCCTTAATGAGCAATAAGCGCGCTATGTTAAGCTTATATATAGTGGTGCAAAGTTTATAAAGTGCTAATTTATATCGTGGTGCAAAGTTTATAAAGTGCTAATTTATATCGCGGTGCAAAGTTTCTTTCATCAATTAATTTTACATATTTTTACACCGCGATTCAAAGATTCATTTTTAGATATTTTTTACAACAAGTTTATATGTCGCGGTGCAAAGTTTATAAAGTGCAAATTTATTTATCACGGTACAAAGTTTTCTTCATCAATTAATTTTACATATTCTTGCACCACGGTGCACATATGTTGTTAACCAGTGTTCATATCAATTAATATTTATTAATTTTTTACATTATTTATATTTTAATAGAAAAATTGAAGTAAATAGATATTTGTATTGTGCTACAACTTTTTATATATCGCAGCTCATAATTTTTATATATAGGTTTTGCACCGCGATATATAAAAAGTATACGCCGTAATGCAAAAATAGTAATTTACTCAGTATTTGAATAGAGAAACGTAAGTAAAAAAGTATTTATATCGCGGTGCAACATTAATTTTTATATATAGCGGTACAAATTAAATTTGAAGTATATGTTTTGCACCGTGGTATATACAACTATGAACCGTGGTTCAGAGGTTAGTTATTTGTTACATGCATCTCGTGCTCATTAAGGGTTATGTAGTCTTTTCCCGTTAAAAAGTGACTTTTTTCAGTTGAAAATACAATACTTTAGCGAATAAATATTTGAAAAAGCAGAGCCGCCGGCAATTTTTTCTAAAATTTAGCCACCCATAGGAGTAGCCCTCGTAATTATAACCCAAAACCCGTTAACCCACGCAACACGACTTGAAAATTACCTGACCCAACCGACCCGTTTAATTTTTTTGGGTTGAAATGGGTTACCCATTTGACCCAACACTACTAGAAAAATTACCTTTAGCAACGAAAATTTCCGTCGCTAAAGGCAGAATTTAGTCGCTAATGTCTCCTCAGCGACGGAATTTTTCCGTCGCTGGCCCGTCGGTGATCACGTGTCGCAGATGTCCGACAGACCAATTTCCGTCACTAAAGGTTTATTTTTAGCGACAGAATTTTCCGTTACTGTAATTCAACCTTTAGCGACGGAAATTTCCGTCACTGAAGGCTTTTAAAAATAATTAAATTTTAATTTCAGCGACGGAAATTTCCGTCGCTAAAGGCTTTTAAAAAAATTAAATTAGAATATTTTTATTTGTTCATGGTATTTCTTTTGAGGTAGGTTTCCGTATAATCTTTCAGACACAAACTATTTTTCAGAAACTCCACCCCATCCATCAATTTTTTTTGCGGTAAAACTTTTTCACCAAAATAAAATTAACCCTCCCATCCCCAAATAAAAAAATTAGACAAAAAAATTAAAATTATTACGAAATGAAATAGCTGGAAAGCCTATTCCTCCAAGAACCGATTCACAATCTTCACGCTTGGTTCTACCACTTGCTTCTCCCAAATTTCCGATACCCTGTCACCTCTGGAATCCGACGACGGCATCGTCATCATCGCTGCCCTGAATGCCTCCGTGGCATCTATTTTATGTAGGTTCCACCCGGCGTCCTTCAGGCTGAGGAGTTTCCCTACTTGCCTCTTAGCAAGTTGACACGTGTTGTCCTTGATCGTACTTATCGCCTCTTGGTGCATCACCTCCTTCTTTAGGTTCGTGGCACCACTATTATTCAATGTCGTACCGCAACCGAAAGTCTTGAAATACCTTTCGAATTCGGGCACTCGATTGCCTTCCCAACCCCCGTTCACCGAATCGAACTCGCCGAGTCGAAGAACTCGATAACTCCTCGAACATTCCGAGGTCCAGCATCTCGTCGACTCGTGTTGATAAATACCGATTCAAGATGAGGTAAGGATACGTCCAACCACAAGAAACAACGGTTGTAACGAGCTCGGTGCTTATCGGGTCCACCCATCAAAGACATCGAGTCCGGTCGAACTGTTTTGTGAGGAGGCGTGAATCAATGACTGGAACCGCCGACGATCAAAGGTAGCTTTCGGCGAGATATAATGTCGGAAATTCGAAGGCCGCGATCCTCCCGAAATCGAGGGGTGACATGGTGGGGATCGAGAGGATCGAACTCACGAGGAGGTGGTGAGGAACACCTTGACGGTCGGGCATTGGGATTTTGTTGGTGGTGATTGGGAGGCCGATGTAGAGCTGAATCTTGTCGGAGTTGATAATTTCGGAAGTGGAAAAGCGGGTGGCAAGGTCGATGGAGAGACGAGATTTGCCGGACCCGGTGGGGCCCATGATGACGACAATCTTGTGTTGGTTGTGGTGGCGGCGCTGGGTGTTGGTGGTGATGGTAGTGGTGATTATGGGGAAGGTGTCCATTCTATGAGAGTGAGAAAGGGAATAATTTTGTAGCAGTAGTAGAACTGATGGATAGTAGTTGGGGAAAAGGGTCGTATTCTCATAAGGAATTATAAGACAAAAGGAAATGTAGGAGGAGAAGGAATGAAAGAACTTTATTTCACCATTTATTCCATACTGAGTACTAACATATATACATGGTTTTACCCAAGTTACACTAATATATTGAATACCTATAGTTACCTAATTAAACTAAGGCTATCAATACATTGAATTAGAGCTGTCAAAATGGGTTGGGCTCGTTGGGTTGGCCCGTCCCGCCACTTAAAAAAGGTGGGTTGGGTTGGAAAAATATGAACCCATTAAGAGGTGGGTCAAACGGGTTGAGCCCGCGGCGGGTTGCGGGTTGAGGTGGGTTGGGGCGGGTTGACCCGCCATATACTAGTTTCAAATAAGCAATTCATAAGTTTGAAATAATTAGTTTAAATAATTTTTGCTCAACATGTAAGATTATTTTTTATATCTGAAATATTAGTAAATGATTTTGAATTCGTTAAAAAGTGACACTTATAGCAACTAAAAATGTCAGAATAAGGTATATTAACCGCAATATTTATAGAAAGATGATTATAAGAACATACAAAAAGAGTAATGATAAAATAGTTTCTTACTTATATTTTTTTCTCATTTTATACTATTAACATTAGAAAAAATTGTTAGAAAACACTATTAAAAATATAATAGTAGAAAATATAAATTTTTTAATGAATTGTGACATTTTTTGTATTATTTATGATTATTTTTATTATCTAGATTAATTGGGAAAAAAGTTGGTGGGTTGGCCCGCCTAACCCACAACCCAAGATGGGTTGGGTTGGGTTGGTAATTTCCCGGCCCGTCACATTTGGTGGGTTGGCCCGCCCCGCCAAATGGCGGGTTATAGCGGGTTGCGGGTAGGCCCGCCCCGCCAACGCACTTTGACAGCTCTACATTGAATACATACAGTTACAATTAGAGTGAGAGAGGTTTTGATCATGTACGTGTATATTGTACACAATCACACAATACATACATGATACGTGTACACAAAGAGAGAGAGAGAGAGATATCGGTGGTATGAGTTTGCTTACGGGGGTGGGGATGGGGGTGGGAGTGGGAGTGGGAGGGAATATACGAAAATGGAGGGGAAGAGAGATTTTTTGGTTAGACAAGATGACTAGAATCAGCAGGAAGGATTATTAGATGCCTATGTCAAGTTCAATTGGTTGGCACTAGCTTACAACTTAGCCAAACCATATGCTTACATGACTTGAGTAGAAAAATCATGGACCAGCGTTACTCATTCATAACGAAAGAGACATGAAATTAATTTAATTGTTGCCTTGTTGGGTACTTGGTTTGTGTTTGTTAATTGTCACTTTCTTGAAATTAGAGCTTTTTTTATTTACATATTTAGTTGGGTGCAAATTATGAATTTGTTGTTTGAATATTTGTTCGGTTTAATGGTTTTTGAGCTATTGTTACATATTTAGTTGTTTAAATTGTAATGTGCAGTTGTGTGTGTCTGTTCTATTTTTAATGTAAGACTTTGTCTCTTCAACATGGTTAAAGTTTTTTTTTTTTTTTATTTAGGGAATACGAAGAGATTTTTTAAGCGAAAATTGTCGGCTCTGTATGAAAACACGTAGAGAACAATTGTAATTTTTATGTTTTTTATGTAATAGTTATAATTGTCCTATCCGCTGGACCAAATTTTCATCCATTTCAACTATAGGCTAAGTGAACTTTAAGGCGTGGTAGTTTACTCAACATCTTAGCTTTTGCAAGTCTGTTTACAATTTGTTTGCAAGTCGATAATCAAACTTGCTCAGTTGAACAGCCTGCAAGGAGAATGAGCACATATCAGGACTAGCTTAAAACAACAAACAAGGATCTAACTGCAATAAGATTTATAATACGTAACATAAACTCATGAACTCAAATCACCAATGAGCATAGAGAGACTTACCCTAGTTCTTTGTTGGTTTAGACCACCACTAGTAGCAATTAGGGCTGGCGATTGGGTGGGTTGGGTCGAAATGGATCGTGACTGTTATAACTTATAACCACCCAAAATTAAACGGGTCCAAATGTAATGGTTAGAACGGGTGACCAGTTTTGACCCACAATTTTTCATAAAAACTTATGTTTATCTAGCAAAAATAACGAGTTAAAATGGATAATGGGTTCAATTCGCTTTTAACACCCGCCAACTCGTAATGCCCGATAATTTTAATTAAAATATTAAAAAAAATTTATTTAATATTACGGTCGTTTTGGACCTATAAAATTAATGCTATAATTAATTGTATTAGATTAATGCTTTGAACATATTAAGTAACTAATTAAATTGGTTTGAGCTTGGCCCACTTATGACTAGATTAATTATTATTCATTAATAATATCACCCATTTAAAGATAGGTCTTGACCCATTTAATATTAGGGTTAGGAAACCTAATAGGGTTTCGGTATAAATAAATATTAAAGGAGGAAACCATTTATCGATTAACGGAGTACAAAAAAACAAGAAGAGAGAGGGAGAGAGCCGGGCAGCAGTAGAGGAGGTACATAAAAAAATTTTTTCTTTCTTCTTTCTCTATTGATTTATGAATGTATAAACATAATATATATATATATATATATATATATATATATAATGCATAACAATGTGTGTTTTTAAGGTGTAGTGTGTGTGTGCTATTCGTGTGTGTGCTATTCAGTGTGTGGGCAGTGTGTGTGCAAAGCCATGATTATGTTGATTAGATTAGTTAAAAAAAAAGTCAATCGGGGTGCTGTATTAATTAATTTGGGAAGTGTGTGTAATATGTGTGCGTTGCGTTTTGCGATTAAAAAAAACCAAATCGGTGTTGTACTATTTGGAATGGCAGTGAGCAGCAGTTGATGGTTTGATTAGTATCTTTAGATCCCTAAATTAATATATAGGTGTAAAGATTTTTGACTTTTACAAATTGTGTGTTTAGTGTGTGTGTGTTTAGTACGTGTTCTGTGTGTGTTTGAGTTAAAATTAAATAATCACAATAATAAATAAAATAAGATAATAATAATAACAATAAATTATTTAATAAAGTATTATTATATTTGTTGTTATTTAATTAATATGTTTTGGTTAGTATATTTTTAGTTTAGTGATTGTGTTATATTTTAATTAGATTTGGACAAGACGAATTAAGGCCTCAATTTGCGGTTCGAGACTTTGTTGTGAGCACTTCGAGGTAAGGGATTATACCTCATTTAGGTCTTTTGAATTTTTCGTTTCATACCGTTAGGCTTCCGTTATTTCTTTGATAAATGTCGTTCTTTGAAACGTGCCGATTTTGTATCGTATTTGATTTTGAACTCCGCCGATTTCGTTCATTTGATTACTCATAATTATGCTCCTTTCGTTTAATCTCACATACCTATCATGTTTTATGTGAGATATCTATTTGATACATAAATGTGTTTGTAATTCATTTTATAAAATGTATTTGATCATTTAAAAGTTTTTACCTTGATCACTAAGTCAAACAACCTAGTCACGGGTAAATGTGACCTTTTGATATACCTAGTCACGGGTAAATGTGACCTTTTGATTTACCTAGTCACGGGTAAATGTGATCTTTTGATTTACCTAGTCACGGGTTAATGTGACCTTTGATTTACCTAGTCACGGGTTAATGTGACCTTCGAAACCCTTTAACCACTAGACACGTGGTTAGTTATCGGGATATACCCTTTTGAAACCTTTACCCTTATGGGTCTTTAGAATTTTTGAAACATTGTTCGAGCAGTCTTTGACCGCTTATGTGATCTTGGTATCGTGAGTCGTCGTTGTCGCCAGTGGTATGGGACGGTTGGTGACAATTGGACTACTTGAGTCATCCTTTGCATTATTATCTTTCTTTTGGAATTCTAAATATTTATCTGTGAGTCGTCCGTTGTCGCCAGCTGGTATGGGACGGTTGGTGACAATTGGATTACTCGAGTCGTTTGTTGTATCCTTATACTTCACTTGGAATCCTGAAAATATATTTGAAAATTTGAATATTTGAATTTTGATTATTTGACTTTTGCATTATGGATATTGGAACTTTCGATTTTGATTCCTTGATTTATTTCGTCAACTCCTCCTTAATACTTAGGAGGGGTTGTATATGAACTTTTGAGCATTGTTCGCTCACCCTTTCATATTCTTTCTCTTCGGGTGACATTTTGTTTGGCTAGATGAATTTTTCGAGTAGATGAATGAAGATGATCAAAGAAGTTTTAGACATTTTTAGTTAATTTGTACTTTGGAAGTTTAATTAACTTTGATCAGTTTTATTTTGGATTTCGTTTCGGATATTTTGTGGTTGTATTTTAGTTACATTTGGAGGATATTAAATTTATTAATTATTACCTTTGGGAGTTATTATGAATTTTAGGTATTGATTGTTGGTGACGTGGCCAAATTGTGGGTCAAAATTGGCGGACCGAGTTTGGGCGTTGGTATCGAGAGCTTAGGCTTGAGATCGATGGTTTTAGGATTTAGGAATTAATAGAATTAGGAATTGATTGTAGTGTAAGGTTATGATTTTGTTTATACCATTAGTTACCTAATAGCTTTAAGTTATGCGGTTGTAGTTCTAAGTTTACGATTATAGCTTTAAGTTATGATTTCCTTTATTTTGATTGGGACGATACACTATTGGTTACTCGTAAGAATATGTTCTATTTTAGTTTATTAGACTTGGAATACACGAGGTGTATCCAATTTTTGAGACATTGGAATAAAGTTTGATATTGAATAAATTTTGAGGAAATTTTTGTATTCGTTAGACATTCATTTCGAACTATATATCGTGTTGGTGTATTTCGAGTGCATAAGATTATAAGATAAGCTTTGGAAGAATGTTACTTAACAAGTTTGTAGATTGTTTCCATTTACATCACGCTAATTAGCGAGCACCATTTTAGTGTGATAAAATTTTAGGCATCATTTGATACTTGCTCGTTTTTGTATCAGTATCAAATGGCACGTAGAGGTGGACGTACCGCTAACCGAGGCCGTGGTCGTGGCCGAGGAAAAGGAGGAAGAGCGTAGAGGACTCTGTTTTCGAGTGTGGGGGAACAATCTCGAAGCGGCAAACCGCCTGAGCGTCTCGGTAGCCAGCGGCAAATCCCGCCTAGTAGACCCGTGCTTATAGATGAACCAAC
>CM028378.1:76868165-76933833 GCA_013146195.2 Codonopsis lanceolata | reverse complement strand
AGCCCGCCTCAAAAGCCGAGAGCAATTCAAAATCAGTCCAAGCCTCAGATCTGGAGGCGCCCGCCTCAACATCAGAGACCATCTACGGGATTTTTCCCATGTTTTGCTGTTGAACGATTTATACACCCAAACCCCTATCCAAACCTTTTCTAAACCTCACTTAAACCTTCCTAACCCTCCTTACTTATACCCTAACATCTCTAACTAGTTTTAAGGTTGGATTAAAGAGCTTGTTGATCATTTAAACCACAAAATCAGATTTTTAAAGAGACCACAACATCATGACACTTGTCCCACTCAATTTCTAGACCAATATAAGCCATATCTTCAGATTTTGACTCTCATTCTCACCTTCACTCTCTAAAACGAAATTCATCTTCTTCTCAAGCTCTCCCATGGCTTCTTGAAGCTAACCTCTTGGTCCTCCATGATCCTTCCCTCATTTGCTCAAGCCACCTTCACAAGAAGTGTAGAACTGGAAGAGTAAATCATTTCCTTCCGAATGCTTTTCATTTGCTTTCTTTGGTGTAGAATACAAGTAAGTTACTTCTTCTCTCTTGATTTTGTACTCATTGATCCTAAGGAAAACAAACTCTATGCTATTTGAGGTCAATGAGTACACATACTTGCTTTGTGTGATTTTTAACTTGTGATTTGAGCATGTGAACTTGTTAAGAGCATATGTAGGATGACTTCTATGATTATTGAAGTATATTGTTACCCTTCATCTTATGTTTCTAGGATTGCAAGCATGCTAGAAGTCATGTTTACATTCTATTTGGGTTTATTATGAAAGTATGCCTAAGTTTGGGGCCTTGGGTGTGTGATCTCACTAGATAATATGAGTATGACCATTTAATTGAGATTATGTGAATTATAAGATGGGTATATGATTATGTTGAGTTTCATGAATTTTAGGGCTTGATAATCAAGCCCGAATTATTGGAGAAATTGTTGTTAATTAAAGTGGGTATTAATGTGTAGGATGATTTGGATGATGTTGTGTGTTGGGAGAAATTGGTTATCCCTTTGTTAAGGATTTTATGAATTTTGGGCTTCGCTTGGGAATCAAGCCCGAATTATTTTGGAATTTGTCATAAGTTGAAGAGGATGATAATGTTGGGATTTATGGAATGTGTAAATAATGAAACTTAATAGTAAGACTCAACGGAGTCGTTACAAGTTCAATAACATACTAATAACCGTTGGGATGAATTCCTACGATGTTCGGGTTTTGGTTGGTTATGATGGTGAGCACCCGAGCATCTCGATTTGTGTCCAATTGAGACACCTACGTTATAGAGATTTATTAGGGATTTATTTGGAAGCGTGCTGGGAGAGCACGGTACATTAAAGACCAACCTATGGTCTCGAGTATGGTTGAAAATAATTATTGAGTGAGTTCTCACTTTTGGGAAATGATCGGTTGTGCATGAACGTATTTATGGGTTATGACTACGGTGTAGTCTTTGGTTTGATTTCAAGTAGAGGTCCATTATAGACCTCATAATATGATTCTCGGTGGGTTTATACTATTCTTGATTTAATTGGTGACTTGAGATCTTTTAAGATTAATTGGTTGTGAGCAATGTATTTGCCTTGACTTGATTTATGGTAGAGAATAATAACCTATTTGGTTGGATGAGTTCGCTCTTGTCGAATTCATTCCTTATTTGTTTATATTGAGTAAATACATACTTGAGCATTTGTTCGGACGGGTTCGCTCTTGTCGAATCTGATCCTTATTTGGTCTTTACGAGTAAACATCTACTTGTGCATTGCATTAAGTCCAGCTGGCACTATTTGGTTTGATTTTTATGTCAGGGTGGGACGATACATCGCCTATACGAATCGTCAGATTCGTATTCGCTATGGATCGCCGCACTGAGGCTCACACACCCCTCCATTGTAGGCCGCAATGGGGAGTAGCCCCTTGCCGTAACAATACGCGGCGAACAAGTGCTAGCCCCTTAACAACAAATTTGCTATCGGCCGGCGAGTTCGGTATATCGATGCGAACGAGCACAAACCCGTATAACAAAACCCGTATAACAGTGTTTTTCTTGCAGGAGCTACGTAGCGGCCGGGCCCATAACATATCCTATTGTGATGTTTAATACTCGCACTTATGTGAATAACGTGCTAAGTGCAAATTTGTGATCATTGAGGGTTGGACCCATGTTGTGATCATTTGAGGGTTGGACCCATGGTTTTATTATTAAGGACTAGGCCCATATTCTGGTTGTACATGATTTATTGTTGGTATACTATTAAGATGCCTTGATTTTGTACATGCTTGTGCATTATGCCATGTCACGCCATGCTATGCCATACAATTGCATTTAGTAACTTAATGGGTCATTATGACTCATTTAGTGTGTTTGTTTTCCTTAGTTTTGCAGTAAGCTCGTTAGTGCGCGTTGCAGCTTCGGGTGCTTGTTGGATAGCAGGTGGTCTTCCGGGCAATAGCTTGGTGTTATTATTATTATTGTATTTATTATCTTGTGAGATACGGATGTAAAGTTATGTAAACTTTACTTGGGTAGTTATGTTAGCTTTTTATTATCGTATTATTTTGGGAGCCGACTTGTTTGGTTGAGCTATTGTATTTATTAGAGGTTATTCTGTTGTCTTTCCGAGCAAGGTTTTAGCTCGCAAGTTCTAGTATTATGTTATTGTTATTTCCGTCTCCGACAACTTTAGTCGAGAGACATTGGTTTAGTTGTTAGTATTTAATATCTTCTTCGTTTAGTTGATTTGTCCCTCCGGCATGTGGTAGCCGTTGAGTGGTTGTTTATCAGGTTGGTATTCTGTTGATTCGCCGGCCTTAGGTTGCCGATGGGTTGTTGTACGTGCGCAATGTTGCGTCACGCGAGTCGTAGATTTGTCGAGAGATAGTCGTCTCTCAGCCTTGTATTCCTTAGTTTATAATTATAAGTTTGGGTTCCACTTATGATTTGCTTCCGCAGATTTTAGTTTTTGGGTTATTCGGTTTTGCCGTTATGGCTTTACATTCCTGTTTAGAGTTTGTTGGTTCAACTCTTCACTCGCACCACTACGCTTAGCGGGTGCTTGTCAGTCTTTTAGCTTGTCTTGACGGCACGACCTTCGGATTTCGCATTGGAGTCCGGGTCGAGCTGCCACAAATGTAACAATGACAGGTCAAGAAGGTGAAGGGCACAAAATCAACAAAGAGGATGAATAAATCCAATTTAAACAGACTATGAAGAAATCAAAGATGACTTTACAAAGGTAGCTAACTAATAACCACCTGAAACCAGAAACAGGAGTATAAAAGACAAAAGAAAGATAAAAAATTAACCACTCATAACCGCTAATAAGGATGGTCCTACAACTATAGTTACTAAAAAGTCAAAGATACATAAACCAATCATTATCAACCAATGGCTTTAATGCACCATGCTTCTACAGAGAATAAAGATCACTCGCATAGTCAAAAAAGAAAACAAAAACAAATGCACATGAATAATTAAATTAGGCAACCACCAGTCACCAAGGGAATATCAAATGAATGGCACTCAAAAAAAAAATCCCACAAGAACCAATATGGACCACCTAATCATTGAATGAAGCCAACAACCATCAAGATCCTCAACCATACTTCATTTGTAAAGCAAGTGGGAAAATTCAATTTAGAATGAAATAAGGTGCAGACTGGATTTAAAAATAATTATTGCATGCAAATGCAATGACTGAATCATGGGATTAGAAAAACTAATTCATAGAAACAAAACAACAAACATATGTCTTAGTGCAAAAACTAAGTCTAACTAAAAGAAATCACCTCTACAAAAGAAATAGAAAATCCAATACCTTTGAGCACCCCTCAGCAATCTACCAAGTGCAATGAGCGCAGAGTGGTGTTTTTGCCACTCTGGAGCAGCCAACTATGCTGGCAACTACTCTGATGCAACATGAACAATTGTATTCCCACCCAATGCAATTGTAAATGATCCAAACACTCCTGACCAACACTGTAATTACTTGACTCGCCCGCATCGTCCTCATTCTCTGCACTGTGTCACGCTGGGTAATCCTCGATATCCAGCAACATTTTCATTAAAATTGCCATTAAAATTGCAAATAACCTGCTGATAAACTGAGGTAACTTCCCCATTATCCCAGGTGCTCGTTCTCTAGCCTCTGCCAAGGTAATTACAAACTCAATTGCAAGATGCCTCGTTCCTTCTTCCAGTGCTTCAGCCTCTGCTATCTGCAACATAGACCCCACTACTTCCACTAATTGCCTCCTCAAGAATATTGGCTCTAACCCAGCTAATTCGATCAACAAAAACAATTAATAATTATCTAATCGCATAAAAGTAACATTCACAACAGCAGGAATTCAACTAGTTTACTCATTAGTCCTACCCAACAAACCAAAGGAAATCAAGAAGTAAATGGAGAAGGAGGCGATGTGCCTGGTACTGCCTGTGTAAGTGAATGTGTGTGATTGTGATGGTGTCACAAAATTCTCAGCCTATTTATCCTCCACCAAACCCATTTTATGAGTATAGACCCAAAATATAAATGAAGGAAGTTGAGCAACAAACCTCAACCAAGGTGGTATAGATAGAAGAACCAATCCAACATATATTGGATTGCCGCCGATATTGCACGTACTGATGCTAGTAAATATCCAAACGGATCAGCTGCATGAACATTGATATCAGATCTTAACACAACATCCAAGGCGTTCTTCAAATTGAAAGGAAATCAAACTCGTTGTGATGTAATTGTGAGTCAAAAGGTACTCATCAAGCTTCTTAGCAGAACGTGTTTCCATTTAAGATTTTCTTACATTAAAAGAAACTAGTAAGTGATGCACAAGATTTTCTTACATTTAAAATTCGATGCTTTAAGCAAGTTGTAGTTTTACAGCGTGTAGAACTCCAAAAAGTTGTTTAAATGAGCTGCAAGAAAATTTAAAGGATTTGTTTTGCATCTAAGCAATAGCCAAAATGAAAAAAAAATGTTGAAATCAGAACAGAAGCAAGTACAAGACAGTTAAATATGTTGAAATGCAGAGGTGAGTTCTTAAAGTGATTCATGTTCAGGTTCTGCCTATTTTTTAGTGATGACTACCTTTTTTTTTTTTTTGTCCTGGATGATTTATGGGAGGGGAACAAAGCTTCTTGACTTGATCTCTTTAATGGGTCTATTTGACTTAGTTTCCTTTGCAGTGAGAAGGAACGAACACAAACTGTATCTGTCACCTTTAAGGATCTACAGGGTGCTGAGATTGCAGTTCTTCTCTCGGTATTGTACTAAAACTTCTTTTTGAGTTTTCTCTTTAATGCATTGTTTTGGGGGCAGACATCAACTTATTTACTAGAAAATGTTCTTATTTTTCTACTGGTAGAATGAGTCATTACTATAATGCTTTGCTGTGCTGCATCTACTTTTTAGTTTAATGATTCTATACTTTAATCTCGGTTGTTTCAAGGAGCTACCATTGTTGACCAGTCTGTTACTATAGCTCTGGCACCAGATTACAAGCTCCCACTTAGTGATTCAGCATCCCCTTTAGTATGATTTCTTCTCAAGTTTAATATTAGATCTTCACTTTACTTGCTAGGAAGATAACACTAACATGTATCTTCAACTTGTTTCAGGGTGCAGAGAACCAAAATGCAGCTAGTGCTGGATCTACTGTCCAAAAGGCTGAGAGCTTATGAAAAACAGGATTAGCAGCACCAACACCCAAATGATTCTTTTTCACATAACCTGCCATAATTGGATCTGCAATGCCACTCCTTGAACTCCCAAGTCCCTCACCTGTAGTACGGACATAAGCAAACAACTTCATAATCAAATGATACTACTTTGAAGCAAGAACACTTATACAACAACTTTGTATAACACCTCTAAGAAGTATCAATCAAGAGCCATATTGGCTGATTGCAAATTTCTTTAATCTGATTCTAACACACTGTGAGGTTCCAGGACGTGCCCCCGCGCCCCGCGCGCCCTTGGATAGGGGGGTGCGTACGTGCGGATGCAGTGACACCACTGCTCTCGTTCCACCCTCCCTTGTTTAGGGGAAGACGAAATCAAAAGTGCGAGAGGAGTGCTGTCTATGTTAGCACGTTGGAATGTGCCTCGGTTACCTTTAGTGGATTTTGTATCCAATATGAGAACTTATAGTTTCCCGCATCAAATTATCCCTTTCTTAGGGGATACCAGGATATTGGAATGCATTACCCTTTCATTCTCATTTTCCTTTTTTAGGGGAAAACGGAAAAGTGCAAAAAAGGATATTGCGACGCCCCCACTATGGATTTTATTAAAAATAGCCTTATGGCCCGTTCAGATTACTATGGGAGATTTAGGTTTCCCGCATCAAGTTATCCATTTTTTAGGGGATACCAGGATATGAGAATACATCACCCTTCCATTCTCATTCTCCTTTTTTAGGGGAGAACGGAAAAGTGCAAAGAAGGAGTGTTGCGAGGCCCCACTGAATCTGAAAGTTTTAGAGTCGCCATCTTTATTTTAAGGCAAATAAAGCAAAACCAAAGAAAATAAAAATAAACCAGAGAAAAAGAAAACGGGTTCGGAGGCTAAGTTACGAGTTGGAAAGGTGCTAGGCACCCAACTTGCCCTTTTGGTCTCAAAAATGGTTTTTGGCTGAAGTATGCTTATTGTTATATTTATTTAGCAATTAAATAAAGTATTAAAAGACAGGAAATAAAAACAGATACATCCGTGGCTACATTATTTACGGACTTGCAGCCATTTCCTTACAATAATTACAGACATATTTAAGAATATTTGGCCATTATAACGGCTCTTTTACATACTATTTCCTATTCTAATCCGGGCAGCAAAACGGCTTATATTGGCTACACTATGCCGGATTTAAATAACAACTTTAAAATAAATAAAAGACAGAAAAGTAAATAAATAAAATAAACAGCTCCCTTAAAGGCTTTACCTTTTAGAGCGGTGGTGTGCTCGCTCTGTCCTTCAGGGAGAGGGAGTCTTTTTTGTTGTTTGTTGTGTGGTTGTTGTTTTGATTTGGGCAGAGTGACTGCTTATTTCTGAGACTTTGGGCTTGTCAACTCGGGCAGAGTGACAGCTTATTTTGGTAGGTTTTGGCCTTTTTCGTTGGGCGGAACCACGACTTAGTTTTTTAGTTTTTCAGCTCGTAACGTTACTCGGGCAGAGTAACGGCTTACTTTGGGATTTTTGGGCCGGGGAAGTGAGGTGGATACCTAACAACTAGGATAGGGATCACTTATAACCTATGGGTATTTATTTTGGCAGAGTTTGGACGGGGTTTGGAGATTTAGGGGCTTCCACTCACGTATCTCGCACCTCTCGTACTAATATTATCGAAGGAACGGAGAGGCAGAACTTCGTTGCGATTTTTATCACGGAGACTGAGAACCAGGGATCCATCGGGAATTCATGAGATTGTTCATCCTGCATTGATTAGTTGTACCGCGAGCTTCAAGGGTTGTACAATTTGATCTTTGAGACAGTTACAGTGAATGGGCATGGTGCGGCCAAGACACGCCTTGGTGCGGCACCAGCATGATGATGTGGTGGCACCAAGGGCCTTGGTGCGGCACCATGGGCACTATTCAACCTTTCCCTCTGATCCAGGGTTGTATGCCCCTTAAAGGAAAGTTTTCCAACACAGCTATTGATGCATAGAAAATGGGTAAAATACTTACCTTTTCTTACCTTGGCTTTGCCTTTGCGACTTTTGTCTCTACTGTTTTTGTTGTACTTGTTGTTTTTATTGCACATGCTGGGGATTTTTGTTGCAGTTCCAGCTTTTGCTGGAATTTTTTTTTATTATTATGTTTTAAAAAAAAAACTTTTGAATGTGCATATGTACCATCTGTTTCTTAAACATGTTAAGACAGGATAAGGCAAGGTGATGGAAATGCAGTATGAAAGCTTGAGATGTGACTTTTAGTTGGCTTTGGAGGGTTATGTGTATGGGAGTTGATGGTGATATTTGAAATGGAGGCGAATGATGTGTTGGGTCAGTTTTCAGTCTTTTGACTATTGCATCATTCAAAAAAAGGAATTCAACCGGGACTAGTGAGCCCTACTAATCAATGCCTTGGAGGAACCTTTTTTTTTTCTTTTTTTCCTTTTTTTTTTCTTGTTGTTGTTTTTTTTCTTTTCTTTTTTTTGTTTGTGCTCTAACTTTTGCCTAGGCCGCCCTTTCGGGTTTTCAACCTAGCGAGCTTTTACCTTATAGGAAGCCAATCCTTCGATGCATGCGAAGATGAGTTGCTTATTCTTGAGGGATCATGGTTTTTGTAGTCTCTTCGCTTCTTCAGGTAGAGATGACAGCTGCCTCTGGAGATGATGAGCCTTCGTGTATCCAATGAGTTTGGCGAGAGAAGTCCCAGGATGAATTTAATCAACCAAATTTTGTAAGATGGGATAGGCAAATCTCTGAAGAGATTAACTAGAGACAGCCCCAGAAAAACTCGATTGAGAAAGACTTTTATGGGAGACAGGAATGAGTATGCTCACAGAAAGTGGATGACTCTAATGGACAAAAAGAAGAGTCATGATCCAGAGTTTATCGCCGCGTATCACAGGTTTTATGGACCCTACTTAACATTTATCTTTTGATAATTTTATGTGTCTTTAGCAAGGAGTTCTGTCCTGGACCCAGATCGCGTTGCATCCGATTGAAACAGAGCTATAGGTGGTGACTAGGTTATATGGCATAGTGTTCAAGCATTTAAGATGATTTATCTTTAGGATTGAGGATCTGATCGGCCTCTTGCTCAAAGGTATTTTCGGCCATGGGTTTGGTTATTTTAGGAAAGGCGATTGCAGGACGATTATTGGGTGGCCTTTTAGGTTGTGGGTTTGGATAGAAAGTTGGTTTTTTGGACCTGGTTGTGGATATGGTTGGGAGGTCGGCTTTTGGCTTTGGTTGTGGGTTATGGGGTGGTCCAAGAGTGATTGATGTGTTTCTTTTGTTGCGAGAGAAATATTTTGAAGAAATTGCTCAGGAGAGGCTTTTCTCTCTTTTTTTTTCTTTTTCTTTCTTTCTTTCTTTTTTTTTTTTGTGTGAGGGAAATTCCCCCTTTTTTTTTTTTTTTGACCTCTTGGAGAAAATTGAGAGAGTGCCTGAAAAGATACGTGTTTTCTCTCTCTTGGGATAAAAGAAGATTATCACTCTTGGTGGATATATATATAAGGGTGGAGCAGCCCCAGTTTTGAGAAGCTGGGTTTTAGAGATGGTTAGGCTTTGGAAATTGGTGGGTTTGTTCAGGCATTTAGAAGGGGTTGGGTGTATTTGTGGGAGTCCATAGTGTACCGTTTAATAGCTCGGCCGCAATGGGTTGAAGATGACCTTTCACCAAGACAGAAGATTGCTTTATCGGACTTACATTTTAATGGTTTGCGGGTCCATATTCTTGAAATGACTCATCACCAACTCGTGCAGTTTTATCATGTTTTTACATGAGTTGACTCGTCATTTTTTTTTACAAATACTTTGGCGATATGTGCTCAAAGATCAAGAAGAAGACTCGACAAGCTAATAAGAATTTATCAGATTCGAATATAGATAGATACCTTTGCAAAGCTCGATCTGAGGACATGGTTGGACTTTTGAAATAACGGAGACCAAATGGATTCATGAGCATACTCTGCAAGGATGGGCTGTAGGCATCAATATGGGCAAAAGAGACATCCCCGGGGTTTGAAAGCCCCTAGTCCTGAATTGCTGCGCATGATCCTGGAGTCGGCCTTTTTTGGATTTCTCAGCTTTCCAGACTTTTCTGCTTTCTTGGCTGTCCCAGTTTTTCCAACTTTCTTTTCTTTTCTGGCTTCCTATCGACCCTTCTTCTTTTTTCTCATTTCTTTTTTTTTCATCATTTTTCATCATTTTTCTCTTTTTCTCTTTTCTTGTTGTTTGCTTTTTTTTTTTTTGCTCTTTTTTTTGTGGTGGTAGACCTTGACATCTCAAAGTAGGACTTGCTAGATTTTTTTTTGAATCAAGAATGGCTGATGCACTTATCAACTGGTGATGGCGATTGAAAATAATGGTGAGGGGGGAATTTCCTGTCTTTACATGTTTTCGGAAACATAAGACAACATATAGAAAAAAGACTTTCTCTCCCTTTTTTTAAGACTCCCTTTTTTTTCTTTTTTTTTTAGAGAGAACGAAATCTCCCCCTTTTTTTTTCTTTGTTTTTTTTAATAATCAATTTTTTTATGAGATGTAATGATTACGTACCTCCGGACAGTCCTCTCAAAGAGTAAATGACAGTAGTCAACCCCTTTTTTTTAGCCCATGTAAAATTGTTAGTGGTACCAAAAAACAACAAGGGTTCCAAAATTGACAATGTGTTGAAAAGAGTTGTTTTTTCGGAGATTTTATTTGACAGAAGAACATTCGAAGGTGCAAAGAGTCTTTGGAGGTATATATACAAGGGTATTCTAGGGTACTTTCTACTTTTACTAAAGACAATCATGGGTGCGGCTTTTCAATGATTTGGCCATCAATAAGATCTTGGATGGCACTTCTGAGCTTATAACACTTATCAGTGGGATGGCCACTGCTACGATGATACTCGCAATACTGAGAGTGGTCCCATGTGTCTGATAGCTTTGGTGGAGGCCGGTAGTTTTCCATAGGTTTCAAAACCCCTTGTGCCATTAGGCCTTGGAAAATCAGGGATATTGGGGCATTCAGTTCATCGTAATGCCTTCTTTTTGCTCGGTAGGGTCCTATGAGGTTCTTGTTGGCATTACTGCTTCCTTCAACAGAGTTGGCAGATTCATATGACCATGGCACACTACTATATTTACCAAGTGGAATTCTTTCAACCACATTGACTTCTTCCGAAGACTCTTCGTCTGATTCAGAGTCACATAGTGAAATTGGGGGTGTATGTGTATCAATCTCTAGGGATCCCATACGTACTTCTTCGTCAATACGGACTCCTATCTCTACTATTTCTTTAAAATTGCTATAAGGGAGATACCGCATGCGTTCTAGGTAAATGGGCTGGAGGTTTTTGATGAACATTCTGCATGATTCAGCCGGATAGGGTCTGTCCAGAGTCTGGGCAACTTTATCCTTCCATTTGGCTGCAAATTCTGCGAATGTTTCATTTTCTTTTTGGGTGCATGCCTCAAGTTCCCTTTTATTTTCAGTGGTGGTATTGTCTTTGTACCTTTCCAGGAACCCTTCAGCTATTTGGTCCCAAGTGCCCATGGTGCTATCATCTGCTAGCATTAACCATTGCTTAGCAGCCCCTATTAAGGTGAGGTGAAAATTGGAGGCCATGGCTTCGAAGCTAGCCCCTCTTGACTGCATGCCAGTAGAGTAAGATTTTAGGTGAGAGATAGGGCATCCAGTCCCATCGAATTTTTCTATGTCGGGCATTTTGAAATTTGGGGGTAGTATGGCTGAAGGTTTTGGCGTTAATGCCTTTGTAGAAAATTTTTCTTTGTCCAGAGCTTCGAGCATCATACTTTTCAAGTTCTCCATGTCTGCCTCCATTTTGGTGGGAGGGGGAGTTGGATTTTGGTATATGCTGGTAGGACTAGGAAAGGCTGGATTAGTTTCTGGCTGTGGTATTTTATAAGGATTTTGAGGAGGCGTTTGGTGAGGGTTTTGGTAAGGATTTTGATTTCGGGTAGGATTTGGGTCTTGGACAGGATAAGGATTTTGGGTTGGATAGGGATTTTGAGTTGGATATGGATTTTGGGTTGGATATGGATTTTGAGTTGGATATGGATTTTGAGTTGGATATGGATTTTGGGTTGGACATGGATTTTGGGTTGTGATAATATTTGGCGGGTTAGTGTTTGGCTGAGAAATTTGGTTTGGAAGAACATGGGAGGTTGATGCTTTTTTAGGGACTGCAGGGGAAGAGTTCATCTTACCACTGGATTTCAAACTTTGCACCATGCTAGCTATTTGGCTCATCGCTGCACCCAACTTTTGGTCTAGCCATTCTCGCATTGCCGAGTCGAGCATCTCCCCAAGCCCCCGGATCTGCACTCCATGGCGCGCTTACTTTCAGCTACCATTCTGCTAAAATCTGTATCTTATACTGCCTCTTTTCTGACCTGAAACTGATATCCTCTTATCCGATTTTTGCACTACTTTCCCGTATCAACCAGCCAGTACTATCTCTGTCTTTCCAAATTCGGGCCAGGTTTCTGAGGAAAATGGGGTTTTGGAGGTATCGAAGGTCGGCCGAGGTCGTTTGGCTTGGAGTACTTTTATTAGTATATTTTATTATTATTATTATTATTATTATTATTATTATTATTATTATTATTATTATTATTATTATTGTTCCCTACAATTGATCGGATAAGCACCCACTTTATTTTGACAGTCTCAGACTTTTCTGAACAAGGGATTCTTTCTCCGCAGTATAGGACCAACGTATTCCACCCGCCTTTCGACTCCCCAGATCGGACGGTGCTGCGAAGGGCCTATACTCTTTCCAAGATCCACTATCCGAAATGGTCTAGGTCGAGCATCTGAGAATTATAAATCAGCCCATGTTTATTATTTATATTTATATTTATATTATTTTTTTTGTGTGCACTTATATATACATTTTTTTTATATATATATATATATATATATATATATATATATTTATTTATTTATTTTTTTTTTTTTTTGATGAATTTTTTTGACAGAGGCTGGCTCATAACCCAGAGATGCAAAAACCGGTCGGTCTGTGAAGTGTCCTGAGAAACTATATGCATTCTAACGTTGGCTCATGCAGGGGGTAGGCTGGCCGTGGAGTAGGGTAACAGTTCGGAATATTCCTATATGTGTGCACGTGTGTGCGGTATCTAGAAAGCAGTAAAGTCTTTATTTATTTACAGATATATGAACAGAAAAATAAAGCAGATATGACATGTCTTGCTGTTATGTGTGGATTTTCTCGGCTTTTTATTTTTGAGCGCAAGCAAGCAAGCACACCATTTTAAGAAATAGAAAGAAAAGTGGGGAAGCTATCTATCCCTATTAATTACAGATTTTGGTCCTACGTCCCCAAAATAAAATGACAGAATGAATGTAAATATGTATAAATGTACAGAATAAAATGAAAAAGAAAATAAACTGAAAGAAATAATAATACAGAGCCGGAAGTAAAATAAAGCCCCGGCTCTTTTGTTGTGCTGCTCGGAATTTATTTGTAAAATATATAATATATACATATTTTTTTTTTGTGACTTTTCGAAAAAAAAATTTATATATATATTTTTTTGAATTTTTTTTAATATTCTTAAACACACCTATAATAGTTATCGGAACGAAACTGCTGCAAGATGGAGGATCATATCCACAAATATAGACACGAATGTATAGGAACACTATATTCAAATGCGTAAATTAATAAAACAAGCATACTGCAGTCAGAAACAAATAAAAACAAAAAAAGTTTTATTTTATGAGTCTAGCCCTCCATTTTATTTAAAATAAAACAACTCCCCAGCAGAGTCGCCACTGTGAGGTTCCCGGGGTGCGACCCGCGCCCCGCGCGCCCTTGGATAGGGGTGCGCGTACGTGCGGATGCGGGATACCACTGCTCTCGTTCCACCCTCCCTTGTTTAGGGGAAGACGAAATCAAAAGTGTGAGAGGAGTGCTGTCTATATTAGCACGTTGGAATGTGCCTCGGTTGCCTTTAGTGGATTTTGTATCCAATATGGGAACTTATGGTTTCCCGCATCAAGTTATCCCTTTTTTAGGGGATATCAGGATATGGGAATGCATTACCCTTTAATTCCCATTTTCCCTTTTTTAGGAGAGAACGGAAAAGTGCAAAAAAGGATATTGCGACGCCCCCACTATGGATTTTATTAAAACGAGGCTTATGGCCCGTTCAGATTACTATGGGAGCTTTGGGTTTCCCGCATCAAGTTATCCCTTGTTTAGGGGATACCAGGATATAGGAATACATCACCCTTCCATTCTCATTCTCCCTTTTTTAGGAGAGAACGGAAAAGCGCAAAGGAGTGTTGCGAGGCCCCACTGAATCTGAAAGTTTTAGAGTCGCCATCTTTATTTTAAGGCAAAATAAAGCATAACCAAAGAAAAGAAAAATAAACCAGAGAAAAAGAAAACGGGTTCGGAGGCTAAGTTACGAGTTGGGAAGGTGCTAGGCACCCAACTCGCCCTTTCGGTCTCAAAAGTGGTTTTTGGCTGAAGTATGCTGATTGTTATATTTATTTAGCAAATAAATAAAGTATTAAAAGATAGGAAATTAAAACAAATACATCCATTGCTACATTATTTACGGACTCGCAGCCATTTCCTTACAGTAATTACAGACATATTTAAGAATATTTGGCCATTATAACGGCTCTTTTACATAATATTTCCTATTCTAATCCGGGCAGTACAACGGCTTATATTGGCTACATTGTGCCGGATTTAAATAACAACTTTAAAAATAAATAAAAGACAGAAAAATAAAATAAATGAAATAAACAACGCCCTTAAAGGCTTTAACTTTTAGAGCGGTGGTGTGCTCGCTCTGTCCTTCAGGGAGAGGGAGTCTTTTTTGTTGTTTGTTGTGTGGTTGTTGTTTTGATTTGGGCAGAGTGACTGCTTATTTCTGAGACTTTGGGCTTGTCAACTCGGGTAGAGTGACAGCTTTATTTTGGTAGGTTTTGGCCTTTTTGGTTGGATGGAATAACGGCTTAGTTTTTTGACTTTTCAGCTCGTTACTCGGGCAGAGTAACGGCTTACTTTGGGATTTTTGGGCCGGGGAAGTGAGGTGGATACCTAACAACTAGGCTAGGGATCACTTATAACCTATGGGTATTTATTTTGGTGGAGTTTGGACGGGGTTTGGAGACTTTAGGGGCTTCCACTCACCTATCTCGCACCTCTCGTACTAATATTATCGAAGGAAACACAGAGAGAGTTTCGTTGCGATTCTTGATCGCGGAAACTGAGCAACTGAAATGAGGAGGCCGGGGCTTCTATTTATAGTTGAGAAGAAGGATCCATCGGTCATTTCTGACTTTCTTTAGCCTGCTTCAATGAGTTGTACCGTGAGCATCAAGCCTTGTACCATTTCATTCTCTGAGAGAGCTATAGTAACTTGCATGGTGCGGCCAAGGAGACCCTTGGTGCAGCACCAAGGGGCCTTGGTGCGGCACCATGAGCACTATTCCAGTTTGATTTTTTGCACTTTCACCCTCTGCAGTTCACTGTTTCGCGCATCATGCTTTGCCTTTCGCATTTTTAACTCCTATAACTTGACATTTGTTAAGTTTTGACAGTTCTTGATATTTTATGTCAGTCACATACCAGGGGTACGAAATTGGGGTGTCTACAGCCAGGAGGATAAAGATTTTTCTGGAGCAGATTTAAGATGTCAGCATACCATGTCCCGTGATCTGCTTCAGGTGTTGCGTTGATTTCGAAACAGTATGCCGGAGTGACCTTCTTCCCGACTATAAATGGCTGAACTTTAGTTTCGGCGAGAATCTGGACTAGTGATGCCAGAGTGGCCAGGGCATCAGCGAATTGATTCCTATCTCGTGACAGATAATGGAACGAGATAGAACCAAATCGGGCGGCGACTGTTATTAACTTGGCATGATAGAGCTGCAGCTGAGGATCCTGGGTCCTCCATCTTCCTTCGACTTGATTTATGATCAGGGCCGAGTCTCCGTAGACTTCGAGATTTTTAGCTCCCCTTTGGAGAGCTTCTTCTAGGCCAGCAATACAAGCTTCATACTCCGCCGTGTTATTTGAACATTTGAACTCCAAGCTTATAGCCAGCGGAGTATGAGAGTCAGCCGGATCAATTAACATGATTCTTATGCCAAAGCCTCTTTTGTTCGCAGCTCCGTCAAAGAACATCTACCAACAGGTGTCCTGGTCAGTGATTTCAGGACACCTTCATCTGGGAAACCGGGCTCAGTTGCATCTTTGGCCTTCAGAGGTAGATCAGCTAAGTGGTCTACAATGACGCTCCCGTTGATAGACTTGAGAGTGACATAAGTTATGTCAAACTCATTAAGAAGAAATGACCACTTGGCTAGTCTGCTAGACAGTGATGGTTTACCGAAGATGTATTTGATGGGGTCCATCCTGGATATGAGCTTGATGGATCTTCCTTGGAGATAGGTTTTGAGCCTCTAAGTGGCCCAGACTAGGCCGGTGCAGCTTTTTTCCAGAGCCAAATAGTTTAGCTCGCTTCCTTGTAGCTTCCTACTTATGAAATATATGGCATTTTCAATGTAGGAATCTTCTTTTTCTTGGGCGAGTATAGCCCCTACTGAAGTGTCTGTGACGGTTAAGTATATGAGGAGAGGTTTATGTGTATGGGGTGGAGCTAGCACAGGGGGATTGGTAAGGTAGGCTTTTATTTTCTCGAAGGCTAGCTGGCACTTCGCGTCCCAGACTTGGTCGGTATTCTTTTTTTAGGAGTTTAAAGAGGGGCTCACAGGTGGTAGTTAGCTGTCTGATGAAACGGCTGATTTACTGCAACCGGCCTAGTAAGCCTTTGACTTCGGTGGGAGTTTTTGGCTGTGGCATTTCTAGGATGGCTTTGATCTTGGATGGCTCGATCTCGATGCCTTGCTCAATTACTAAGAATCCCAGGACCTTGCCTCTGGTAACCCCAAATGTGCATTTGGTGGGGTTAAGCTTCATTTGGTGCTTTCTGAGTCTTTCGAAGAACTTCCGAAGATCTTTAATGTGAGCACCGTAGGCGTCGCTGGAATGCACGATCATATCATCAACATAGACCTCCATCTCTTTATGGATCATGTCATGGAAGAGGGTGGTGGCAGCCCTCTGGTAAGTGGCTCCGGCATTCTTTAGTCCGAATGGCATGACAGTGTAACAACAAGTTCCCCAAGGAGTAGTGAATGAGGTCTTCTCCTGGTCTTCTGCTAGCATTTTGATTTGGTTATAGCCCAGCATGCCGTCGACGAAGGATCAAACTTTGTGAGCTACGACGACATCTACCATAATGTCAATGTTGGGCAGGGGGAAGTCATCTTTGGGCGACGCTTTGTTGAGGTCGCGGAAGTCTACACAGATTTTGACTTTCCCGTTGGGCTTGGGAACGGTCACTATATTGGACAGCCAGGTCGGGTATTCAACTACCTGAATGAACTTGAAGCGCAGCTGGTACATGATTTCTTCTTTGACTTGTAGTGACCATTCTGGATTGATGCGGTGGAGATTTTGTTTGACTGGGCGAGCATCCGGATATGTGGGAATCCGGTGCTCGACTATAGCTGGATCTAGGGCGGGCATGTCTTCGTAGGACCAGGCAAAGATGTCTACGAACTCTTTGAGGAGATCGATGAGTGGCTTTCTTTCAGGACCTTGGAGGTAACTGCCGATTCTGATCTCTTTGACTTCATTGTCCAGCCCCAAGTTGATTGCAGACATGTCTTCAGTATCTGCTGATGAATGGCCCTGTTCCTGGTACTCGACTAACTTTGCAAGCTCAAGCAGATAATTTTTATCTTTTGGGTCCATTTTATTAAATGACTCATTATCATAATTATTATCTTTTAATGCGTCTTTTAAAGTAGGTGCAACGAAGGAATAAGCAAAGACGTTTATATTATTATTAAAAGCATACTGTACAGGGGTTATTACATTGTTGAGGACCTGGGGTTTGAGATCCTCAACTATAGGTAGCGGATTGGTAGATGACCAATCCGTAAAGCTAGGGAAAGGATTGAGGATAGTATATCCGAAGCGGTCTACTAAGTCTGCGGGTGTCAAGAGCGCACCGGTCGTGGTGTACCAATTCTGCAGAGGCTTATTAGAAATAGACTCGAACTCAACAGGAGCTTTTCATAATCAGCCCCTCTGTCTATTATACCCAGAAAGCTGTTTCCTCCGAACACTTATTGGGAAACTCCCTTATTGATCAACATATTTTACAGCACCTTTATTCATACTTAATTTAGGCTAACTTTCTTTTCTTAGACCTCCTTGGCTTGACTTGTTTCAAAGAATTTCGTGCCTGCCACCGTAATGTCCTTGTTGTCAATGAGATCCTGAATGGCGTCTCTAAGCATGTAGCACTGATCGGTAAGATGACCGCTGCATTGATGATACTCACAAAACTGGGCATGGTTCCAGGTGATGGGCAAAGGTTTGGGTGGATGGTAATTATCCATGGGTTTCAGTATCCCATGGGCACACAGTGTTTGGAGTATTTCTGATCGTGGGGCGGGCAAGTCATCGTAATGTCTTTCTTTTCGACTTCTTGGCTTTGATATATGGCTAGGTCGGGTTTAGGTCAGGCAGCTGAGCGGGGTTTTCTTTTTTGGATATAGTTGGAGCGAAATTGGCTTGCCTGGACCTGGGCCCAATAGGGATTCTTTTTCTGGTATGCAAATGATTCTTTTTAAGTTCCCCGGGATCATGTGGAAATAGGTATCTGAAGGATCAAAAGGGGAATGATTCTCTTGGTCGTGGTGATAGGCATTCAGGTGGGGAGGATCAAGGCTGATTTCTGGAGAATATGGGTTAGAGCTATGAGCATTAGAAATCATATTTCCTTGAGCAAGGAAGTCATCACCGGGTTGGTAGCTGGCATTTGATGGTTTTTTGGAAGCTTGGAAAAGGATATTTTCTGTGGTATCAGGGGAGTTTATTTCTGGAGAGTGGGAAGTATTAGGAGCACATTCTGGAATCTTGGCCTTTTGTGAGAAAATGGCAAGAGTTTCTAAAAAACTGGCCAAAAGGTCACTTATCACCTGATCCATTATTCTTTTTGCATGGGTGTCCAGTTCCTTTCTTAACCAAGCCTCAAGCCCAGGAGGAGGTGCATACGCATGAGTTTCCCCTTCTAATTCACAGCTGTTCCAGTTGTCGCTATTCCCTGTCATAATTTGCTTATTCTTGGCTGCCATACTGCTCGGATCTGTGCCCTCTGAACTGGTTCTGCCCTTGTCTGATCTGAAACTGATACCTTTTGATCTGATTTCTGCACTACTTTCCCGTATCAACCGGCCAGTATTATCTCTGCCTTTCCAAATTCGGGCCAGGTTTCTGAGGAAAATGGGGTTTTGGAGGTATCAGAAGGCTGGCTGGAGGCTGTCTGGGCTTGGAGTATAGCGTACCTTTTTATTAGTATATTTTATTATTATTTTTTTGTTCCCTACAATTGACCAGATAAGCACCCGTTTTATTTTGACAGTCTCAGGACTGTTCCTGGAACAGTGAATTCTTTCTCCAAAGTATAGGACCAACGTATTCCACCAGCCTTTCGACTTCCCAGGACTGGACTGGTTCCAGGCGAAGGGCCTATACTCTTTCCAGGATCCACCATCCGAAATGGTCTAGGTCGAGCATCTGAGAATTATAAGTCAGCCCCTGTTTGTTATTTATATTTATATTCTTATTTTTTTTCTTTTTGTTTGTGCACACTTATTATATATATATTTTTAACTTGCGCATTATATATATATATATATATATATATATATATATATATATATATATATATATATATATATATATTTTTTTTTTTTTTTTTTTTTTTTTTTTGACAGGGGCTGGCTCATAACCCAGAGATGCAAAAACTGGTTGGTCTGTGAAGTGTCCTGATAAACTATATGCATTCTAACGTTGGCTTATGCAGGAGGTAGGCTGGTTATGGTGTAGGGTAACAGTTCGGAATATATTTATATGCGTGCACGTGTGTGCGGTATCTAGAAAGCATTAAAGTCTTTATTTATTTACAGATATATGAACAGAAAAATAAAACAAATATGGTCTGTCTTGCTGTTATGTGTGGATTTCCTCAGCTTTTTATTTTTCAGCGCAAGTAAGCAAGCACACCATTTTAAGAAATAGAAAGAAAAGTGGGGAAACTATCTATCCCTATTAATTAGAAATTTTGGTCCTATGTCCCCAAAATAAAATGACAGAATGAATGCAGATATGTATAAATGTACAGAATAAAATGAAAATGAAAAAAAACTGAATGAAATAATAATATAGAGCCGGAAATAAAATAAAGTCCCAACTCTTTTTGTTGTGCTGCCCATAATTTATTTGATAAATATAATATATATATTTTTTTGCTTTTTCGAATTTTTTCTTTTGTATATTTTTTTTGAAGTTTTTTTTTTAATTCTTAAACACACCTGTAACAGTTATCGGAACGAAACTGCTGCAAGATGGAGGATCATATCCACAAATATAGACACGGATGTATAGGAACACTATATTCAAATGTGTAAATTAATATAACAAGCATACTGCAGTCTGAAACAAATAAAAACAAAAAGTTTTATTTTACGAGTCTAGACCTCCATTTTATTTAAAATAAAACAACTCCCCAGCAGAGTCGCCACTGTGAGGTTCCCGGGATGTGCCCCCGCGCCCAGCGCGCCCTTGAATAGGGGTGCGCGTACGTGCGGATGCGGTGACACCACTGCTTTCGTTCCACCCTCCCTTGTTTAGGGGAAGACGAAATCAAAAGTGCGAGAGGAGTGCTGTCTATGTTAGCACGTTGGAATGTGCCTCGGTTGCCATTAGTGGATTTTGTATCCAATATGGGAACTTATGGTTTCCCGCATCAAGTTATCCCTTTCTTAGGGGATACCAGGATATGAGAATGCATTACCCTTTCATTCTCATTTTCCCTTTTTTAGGGGAAAACGGAAAAGTGCAAAAAAGGATATTGCAACGCCCCCACTATGGATTTTATTAAAAATAGCCTTATGGCCCGTTCAGATTACTATGGGAGCTTTGGGTTTCCCACATCAAGTTATCCCTTTTTTAGGGGATACCAGGATATGGGAATACATCACCCTTCCATTCTCATTCTCCCTTTTTTAGGGGAGAACGGAAAAGTGCAAAGAAGGAGTGTTGCGAGGCCCCACTGAATCTGAAAGTTTTAGAGTCGACATCTTTATTTTAAGGCAAATAAAGCAAAACCAAAGAAAAGAAAAATAAACCAGAGAAAAAGAAAATGGGTTCGGAGGCTAAGTTACGAGTTGGGAAGGTGCTAGGCACCCAACTCGCCCTTTCGGTCTCAAAAATGATTTTTGGCTGAAGTATGCTTATTGTTATATTTATTTAGCAAATAAATAAAGTATTAAAAGACAGGAAATAAAAACAGATACATCCGTGGCTACATTATTTACGGACTTGCAGCCATTTCCTTACAATAATTACAGACATATTTAAGAATATTTGGCCATTATAACGGCTCTTTTACATACTATTTCCTATTCTAATCCGGGCAGCACAACGGCTTATATTGGCTACACTGTGCCAGATTTAAATAACAACTTTAAAATAAATAAAAGATAGAAAATTAAATAAATAAAATAAACAACGCCCTTAAAGGCTTTACCTTTTAGAGCGGTGGTGTGCTCGCTCTGTCCTTCAGGGAGAGGGAGTCTTTTTTGTTGTTTGTTGTGTGGTTGTTGTTTTGATTTGGGCAGAGTGACTGCTTATTTCTGAGACTTTGGGCTTGTCAACTCGGGCAGAGTGACAGCTTATTTTGGTAGGTTTTGGCCTTTTTCGTTGGGCGGAACCACGGCTTAGTTTTTTGGTTTTTCAGCTCGTTACTCGGGCAGAGTAACGGCTTACTTTGGAATTTTTGGACCGGGGAAGTGAGGTGGATACCTAACAACTAGGCTAGGGATCACTTATAACCTATGGGTATTTATTTTGGCGGAGTTTGGACGGGGTTTGGAGACTTTAGGGGCTTCCACTCACCTATCTCGCACCTCTCGTACTAATATTATCGAAGGAACGGAGAGGCAGAACTTAGTTGCGATTTTTATCGCGGAGACTGAGCATCTTAAATGAGGAGGTCGGGGTCTCTATTTATAGTTAAGAACCAGGGATCCATCGGGAATTCTTGAGTTTGTTCATCCTGCATTGATCAGTTGTACCGCGAGCTTCAAGGGTTGTACAATTTGATCTCTGAGACAACTACAGTGAATGGGCATGGTGCGGCCAAGACACCCCTTGGTGCGGCACCAACATGATGATGTGGTGGCAGCAAGGGCCGTGGTCCGGCACCATGGGCACTATTCAAGTTTGTTTTTTCGCACTTTCACCCCCTGCAGTTCACTGTTTCGCGCATCCTGCTTTGCCTTTCGCATTTTTTACTCCTGTAACTTGACATTTGTTAAGTTTTGACAGTTCTTGATATTTTATATCAGTCACATACCATGGGTACGAAATTGGGGTGTCTACACACACAGCTTTTCATTTTTGTGGAAAAATGGTGTATTAAAGAGATTAAATGCACATCAAAAATAATTTGGCGGAACTTATGCTAAGAACTAAAATATGGTTTCAGCGGAACATGAAGAAGACACATGTAAGCATCTGGAAACTCGAACACCTACACCACCGAGATCAAGGTAAGCTTGGAAGAGAAAAATGACCCCCATGTCCTATGAAAAGAGTCCAACTTTCCATGCTTGTTGTCCCCAAAAAAGAGTAACATTTATAAATTTATGCTATATTTTCTTTTCTTACTTTTTAAAAAACTAATGTTGCTCTTACCAGTCATGCAAAAGAAGATCGATATAATTTTAGTACAATCAAGAGGAAATGTAGGAAAGTGAAAGCACATTATTTAAAGGTTTGACTTTGTAATAGGAGGGATTTTATTTTCTGGGACAAAGGGAGTAATTATCACAAGACAAATGATTCGTACACGGACACGCACACACGTGCACACACACACACAAAAGCAAGCCGGAGCACCTTCTTTCCAACCCATTTTGGACAAAAGTCCATGCCCTATGTTGTCAGCCTGGATTTTTGCTCTTTATGTAGCCTCCTTGGCTGCTTTCTGCCCTGCAACGTCATTATAGTTGGCCATGAACTTGTCAAGCTCTTCCTGGGGAATATAATCACCCATATAATGACCCCTTTTACTAGGAGCTGCCATGATAAAATTAAATGAGAAAGAAGGAAACAAAACAACACTAAGGAACTTGAAAATTGAGATGATTGGTAACAAGAAAAAAAAGACCAAAAAGCAATCATGAATTCAAAGGAACAAAATTATCCTTTGAAGGGAAGTAGGGGGAGGCATCTCATCTTTAGATTGTTTAGGCTGTCTCTTCCTCTCTTCTTGTGCAACCTTCTTCAGGTAAAATTCCATCATTGCTATTGGATCTGCAGCTGTTGAGCCACTAGCTTCACCTACAAGAAAAGAAGCCTTTCACATATGACCAGGAAATAATATATGAAAATTGTTATAAAACAAGATGTATTTGAGATTCATGTATCACTGTTTGTAATTGTATTTGAGATCCATGTATCAGTATAACATAGATGTGTCGGCTTTAAAAATCAGTCATTTCTTCGTGGGTGGCCTTCCCTTAGTTTTTATGTTCATTTGTGAATTGCATTGCTGACCAATAAAATTATCTGGAAAAGTTAGAAATGGAAAAGTTTGCAATTGAACTTGTATAATGATGTTATTTTGTCAGACATCTAGATAAAAATCGAATATATAGGTCGTCAGTCTACTATATGCATGTTATCATTCATGTAAAAGGATGCCTGCATCCTAACTTTGGTATGTATAATTGTTAATTGTATGTGTTCTGTTTGTAGATCTAGAACCTAGTCAGGAGACACTTGATTGGAGCACAAGACTAAAGGTTGCAGTTGGTGCAGCTCGTGGTCTTGAGTATCTACATTGCAAAGCTAATCCGCTTGTAATCTACCGTGATTTGAAATCTTCAAATATATTACTGGATAATGAATTCAATCTGAAGCTCTCAGATTTCAGGCTTGCTAAACTTGGACTGGTTGGTGATAACACTCATGTCTCGACACGAGTTATGGGTACCTACGGTTACTGCGCCCCTGATTACGCCATGAGTGGAAAACTTACACTAAAATCTGATATCTATAGCTTTGGGGTAGTTCTGTTGGAACTCTTCTTTGGTCGCAAGGCGATTGATTGCAGTAGAAAGCCTGGAGATCAGAATTTAGTTGCTTGGGTGACTACTTGAAAAGCTTTTCTTGATCTTTTGGTAGTAATACTTCATATAATGTATTTCATTATTTTCTGATCTGGTACATAGAATGGAAATTAGGAGGGTTTGCAAGAAACATGGACACGAGTGGATTATGCTTTGAGTTTAGTATTTTTTGTTTGTTTGTTTGTTTGTTTTTTTTTTTTGGTCATTGAATCTAATGCTATTGCATTACGACACATTGCTAAGTACAAAGGAGAAAACATGCTGCTTGAGAGCAGCATGTGTATTAGAGAAATTCAACAGTATCGAGAAGTTCTCATTGATGCAATAAATTGTCTTTCTTCTAATCAACAGAGAAGTTACATTTGATGCTGAGTGAGGAAGGGGCCATCAGAGCACTCTTAGGAATGGTTAGAACTGGAAATAGTGATGTTGTTGCTCAGGTTGCCAGAGGAATTGCTAATTTTGCTAAATGTGAATCTCGATAAATAATTCAAGGTTCTTGAAGATCTTTAGAAAATTCACTTGCTTGGATATGATTCTACTCAGACATGGGACTTAAATAGTTTTACCCATTTCAGGACACAGGAGAGGTCGTTCCCTTCTAATAGACGATGGGCTACTTACATGGCTGCTTTCAAACTCAAGTACTACTTCAGCTTCAACTCGGCGTCACATCGAGCTTGTACTTTGTCACTTGGCACAAAATGGTAATATTTGTCAAATGGATTGCATTGCATCATGCATGTGATAATATTTATATACCAAGTCCTTTCTAGCTCTAGAAATGTGGACGATATTCTGAATGACTGGGCTCAATATTTCAGTTTTCTTTAGTATCCCATATAACTAGTCATCTTCTACAGCTAAGGATACTCTTCTCAAGACAGTTGAATGTATGTCTTTGAGGATTCACTCGATTCTTATTATCTATTACCTTAATGCAGAGAACAATAGCAGGGCTTTCATAACTAGTGGAGGAGCAAAAGAACTCACCAGAATATCGATTGAGTCCAACAGAGAAGATATCCGGAACTTGGCAAAGAAGACACTGAAATTTAATCGAACATTTCAAGTCAAGGGGTATGTAGAATAAATCTAGATCATGCACCTCCAATGAATTTTACGAGACTTTTTTGTCAAGTAGGCCGTTAGATTCTGGATTGCAACATACATTTGTCATCGATGCGAACCACAGTCACATTCAAGGTTTTGAAGAACATAGATACCCTATATGATTATTTAGTTAGAAAATGTGATATTTGTTCCTCACTTTGAGGTTAGTATAGGAATGGATAGTTGGGGAATAATGGAAAATAGGTGTGAGCAGTTCTATCCAAAAATCTTTTCCAATGGAATGGTTTCGTGTGGAATCGCTAGTCCTGACACACCCCTATGAAGGAATTTCCATTTCTCGACTTAGGAATCATCATCCCATCTGTAATAATCATTGCATCCAGTTTAGCTAACCTGGCCGAACAAGAAATCAATGGCAACACCATTGGGGCCCGATTTCCACTTACCAAACACAACCTTAGAATAACAATATGAGATATTAACCAACACTAAATCTGAAAACCCTACATAATAAGATTAACTAAAAAATTGCAAACACCCAATAACAATAAATGATTTATAGATTCAAGCATAACGACAAATCAATCCACAAAATTGAGCCCTAATTAAATAATTTGAATTATAAGTAAATCAAAACCCTAGAATATTATAATAGCAAGCACAATCAAACAAAATTTTCTGTTCATATCACTGTAAAACCCTAAATTATAGGTTTGGATGACGAAAGTTTTACCTTAAAATAGATTATGAGACAACCAAACTTCTTCAAAGTCAAGTTTCTTCAACCAATCTTCCTCCTTCGATTGCGTTTCACCTTCTCGCAAACCTAGAGACTGAATTTTTTGATGTGTGCGGCTGAGGACAAGGGAGAAAGGGCGATTGTTTTTTAGAGAGAAAGAGAGATGGATCCTATGTCTTCCGGAGCCACAAAAAGTTCGTGGGAAATTTGGGGGAAGGGATTGGGGAAATTTTTATTTTTCCGGGTAAAGTACAAAAAAAAGTATTAAGGACTCAAATAATGCTTTAGGTCCCAAAAAAATTAGGTATTAGGGTCATTTGTTACATGAGACCTAAAAAGTAGGGTCCCTAAAACTACTTTTTTTTTTGTAGTGCAAAGAGGATTCCGTTAGTGGAGGTCTTGTGGAAGAATCATGATATTGAGGAAGCCACGTGGGAGACCGAGCTTGATATGAGAGAGAGATACCCTTTCCTATTTGATGACTCCGGTAAGAATTTAGGGACTAAATTCCTTTAAGTGGGGGAGGATGTGAGAACCCAAACCCATTACTTGTATAATATCATTATAACATGTTTAATGTATGTCTTAACATGTTAGAGACTTCATTGTTCATATCATGCTTGCATTAGAGTTGTTATGTTCATAGTCGCTTGAATGTCTTCTATGCGTTGCATACCTTGCCGTTTATGCTTCGAGTATTCGCCTTAGCATGTTAGAACTTAACCAAGTCTTGTTGGAGTCTTAGTAACTTTCAAATATGACTTAGAACATTAATCTTAATCATAGTAACCTTGGTTGGAAGTTTAGAAGCTTTGTTGCTTCGTTTGGGTCTTAGCGATTTCCCTTGTTGCTCGTATTGCTTGTATTTCATCTTGCGAAATGTTCGTTGAGTTCTAGGCCATGTATTCAGGTCATAACCATGTTTAAACAAGCCTTGTTCATGCCCAAGTTATTCTAGTTTGATTTGTGTTTGATTCGTGTTTGATTCGTTGGCCATTCGTCTCATGATTCGAGCCTTGTTTTAACTTGTTTCTGATGATGTTCGGGTGTGTTTCCTACTTGTTTTGAGTTGGGTTAGACCTTAGAATGGTTTCCCATGAGTTTGGGACCATTTAGGATAAGTTTAG
Source organism: Codonopsis lanceolata (assembly GCA_013146195.2). Classification (NCBI taxonomy): domain Eukaryota; kingdom Viridiplantae; phylum Streptophyta; class Magnoliopsida; order Asterales; family Campanulaceae; genus Codonopsis; species Codonopsis lanceolata. The sequence goes on along the minus strand of CM028378.1, from coordinate 76,906,937 downwards.
ACCATGTTCAAGGGCTGAACCTCGTGCTCGCATCGATTTTTGGTCATTGGCTCGTGGAACAATGTTGAGAGCATGCAAAAAAGGGACTTGGGCAGAGTACAGGACCATGCACTCGCATGGTCCATATACCATGCGACCGCATCATGGCCATTTTCACACCTACGGGATTTTTGTTGTCCAATCTGATTTGTAACCATTTGACCCCTTAACCCCATCCTAATTGACCCTAAACCATCCTATTAGACCCTAAATGAGTTGGATTAAGCTTAACCTCAATCATCCTCCACTTGACAAGTGGATTTCCATGCCTTCTCCTTGTGACATGTGGAGTTCCACTCACAATTGCATGCCACATATAAACCTCCCAATTTGTGATCAGCCATTAAACCCACCATATTTGAAAATTCTCTCTCTCTTTTCCCAAGCTTTTGTGTGTGAATGGTGAGGGGAGATTAGTGTGTGTTTCTTCCATAGCTTGAGCTCCTGACCTCCGATTGCCAAACCGAGACCACCAAAGTGAAGCTATCGACGAGGAACACGATTCCATCTGATTAGTTTGTGTTCATTCCATCTTTTTCTTTGGTGTAAGGTAAGCTATTGATTCCCCTTAGGATGTATGCTAGAAATGCCATGTCCCCTCTTCTTATGATTCCCATGCTCCTACCATGTCCATGCCATGTTTGAAGATGATTTGAGTTTATGAGATTTTTGAATGATATGTTCATCTTGTTGATTTAGTCCTAAGCCTAGAATTAAAAGTGTTCTATGCCTCCTTAGGAATAACTATTGTTCTTGGACTAATGACTTTTGACAACTCTTAGAGATTGTGATTTTAGGATTCCATAAACTATGAATTGTTTATCCTATTGATTTGGTCCTAAGCTTAGAATTAAAAGTGTTCTATGCCTCCTTAGGAGAAACTATTTGTTATTGGACCATTGACTTTTAATAACTTTTAGAAATAATGATTCTAAGGTTCCATGAATTATGAATTAATGATAATTCTTGACTATGGTTGTTAAGTGGATTAATGACCTAGTCTATCCTATACGAGAACTTAGAAAAGGGTTTAGAATGCATTTAGCGTTTAAACTCTATTGGATGAATTTATAGAGACGACTCAACGGAGTCAAATTTAGTGAGCCATTGAATAATACCGGTTCAATGATCAATCCCTACGACGTTCTAAACACGTTTCTCTAAGAATAATAATTCTAGACTCTTGAATTTGGATGATTACCATGCTTGATTTTAGATGTCATATAATAGAATGCCTATTTGACATGTTGAGTTCGCTCTTGTCGAACTCAATCCTACTGTGGGTTCCCGGGACTGTGCGTCCGCGCCCCACGTGCCCTTGGATAGGGGTGCGCGTACGTGCGGAAGCGGGACATCCACTGCTCTCATTCCACCCTCCCTTGTTTAAGGGAAGACGAAATAAAAAGTGCGAGAGGAGTGCTGTCAAAATAGCGCGTTTGAATGCGCCTCGGTAACTTGAGTGAATTTTTGGTCCAATATGGGAGCTTTGGTTTTTCTACATCAAGTTATCCCTTTTTTTAAGGGATACCAGGATATAGGAATACATCACCCTTTCATTCTCATTCTCCTTTTTTTAGGGGAAAACGGGAAAGTGCAAGAAAGGAGTGTTGCGAGGCCCCACTATGGATTTTATAAAAATAGCCTTATGGTCTATTTCGGATCACTATGGGTGCTTTGGGTTTTCTATATCAAGTTATCCCTTTTTTAGGGGATACCAGGATATAGGAATACATCACCTTTTCATTCACATTCTCCCTTTTTTAGGGGAAAGCGGAAAAATGCAAGAAAAGATGTTGCGAGGCCCCACTGGATCCAAAATGTTTTATAGAGTCGCCACCTTTATTTTGAGGAAGAAATAAAGAAAAACCAAAAAAAAAAAAACCAGAGATTGTAAAAACGGGTTCGGAGGCTAAGTTACGAGTTCGGAAGGTGCTAGGCACCCAACTCGCCCTTTCGGTCTCAAAAATGGTTTTTGGCTAAAGTATGCTTTTTGTTATATTTATTTAGCAAATAAATAAATCATTAGTTACCTACAAATACGTCCATGACTACATTATTTACGGACTTGCAGCCGTCTCTTTACAAATACTTACAAATATACTTAAAAATATTTGGCCATAATAATGGCTCTTTTTAGTGCTATTTCCTACCTAAATCCGGGCAGCACAACTGCTTATATTTCTACATTGGGCTGGATGAAAAGTAGCACTTTTACAAATAAAAACTTAAAACTTACCTACTAGCGGACTAGGGTGTACTCGCTCTGTCCTTCAGGGAGAGGGAGTCTTTTTTTTATGAAGTGGTGTGGGGATTCGGGCAGAATGACTGCTTCCGAAAGTTACTTTTGGCCTCGGGATTTGGCGGAGTAAGTGCTTAGGATTGGTTGATTAATTGCTTGAGGGAGGCGGAAATCGGGTAGAATAATGGCTTATTTCTAGCTGATTTGGCCTTTTAACTTGGGCAGAGAAATTGCTTTTTCCGAGATTTTTGGACCGGGGAAATATGGTGGAAACCTAGCTGGGGGGCTAAGGCTTACTTTGACCGGTTGGTTTTGAGTTTGGAGGAGATTTGGCAGGGTTTCGAGGCTTTGGAGAAGGATCGCTCACTATCTCACTTCGCTCTTTATTTCTTCAGCGTAACAAGGACGCGGAAAGCTTTGGGGAAGAAAAGGTATCTTGTAGGCGAACCCCGAAGGCTTTATTTATAGCCTGAGAAGAGGACTTATCCAGGATTACATTTTCTCTCTTCAGGCTTCAAATGTTTGTACAGAACGCCGGATGATTTGCACATTACGCGAACTGTAGCTGTCCTGTAGCCGTTTGGGATTCCCTGTAGCACAAACCATGCGCCACCCATAAGTAAACTGGGCGCCACCCCCACTTTGAGTGTGGGTGGCGCCAGCTTTGGCTTTCCTGTTTCTTTTTTGGCACTTTAGTCCCTGCATTTCAATGTTTTTCGCATCCTGCTTTGTCTTTTGCATCTTTGAACCCTGTAACTTGACATTTGTTAAGTTTTAACATGTCTTGATATTTCATGTCATGTTACATATCAGGGGTACGAAATTGGGGTGTCTACAAAGCCCCTCAACGATGGAGTCTACGGGTAACCCGCAGCTTACTTAGTAGACGAAACATCGTTGATAAGAAATAGACTCTCCAATTTTGCGCAATTAATACGGGGGAGAGATGCAACATATAGCAGCTATAATGCAGCAGTTTATAATGCTAATCAAACCTCCATATCCTAGATATTTTTAGTCGGTTATAAGCAGGTTATCATAGTTTTTAAGCAGATATACAAATTAAATGCTCTGATGGTCGGACCTATTAATGTAGGTTGCCTACGTATCCCTTAATAAAAGGAATCAAACCAAACGTTGTTCGGCCTCAAGTAGGACGAACAACCAACGAGGATGTCATGCCTTTTGGGTCAAAACCCATCCGAGAACACAACGGAAAAAGATTTTCATGTTTTTCGAAAAAATCGTATTCAACCGGTCAAAACCCGTCGTTGAATATGGCATGAAGATTTTTAAGTTTTTCGAAAACCGTATTTCAACCGGTCAAAACCCGTCGTTGAGTACATTAGGAGAAATTTTTGAAAACTGTATTCAACCGGTCAATGCCCGTTGTTGAACACAATAAGAAAACTTTCAAATTTTTCGAAAACTGTATTCAACCGGTCAAAACCCGTCGTTGAATACGAAAAAAATGATTTTCTTCAAATTTTTCGAAAACTGTATTCAACCGGTCAAAACTCATCGTTGAATACGAAAAAAAGATTTTTCTTTTTCCTTCCTCTCTTCTTTTTTTGTTTTTTTTTTATTCATCTTTTTTATAGGGTGGATGGAATGGGAATACTTTACCTTTCCTTACCTTTTTTCATGCTTTGGCTGCTGCTGTTGATTCAACTGATTTTGCTATTTCTGCAACTCTCGCTTCTTCATGTTGGGGATTTTTTTTCTTCTTTTCTCCCTTTTTTTTTTTGCATTTTTTTTTTCATTTTCTTTTCTTTCTCTTTATTTTTACAAAATTTTTACCTTTGCTGCCGATTTTTTTTTTGCTTTTCTGCTTATCTTGCGGCTGACTTGCTGGGGATATGACTTTTTCCTTGCTCTTGGATTGATGGCCATCGAATATGGTTAAAAAATTACTTTTGTTAACTTTCCGTTAAGTCCTAGGGCCACTTTGCAATTTTGGAAATTCGAGGACTTAAGTGTTGAACTTGATTTGTTTGGAGGGGGAAAAGTGAAAATTTCAGTTTTCATTCTTCATACCTTACGAGAATGAAGGCAGAAGCCTTCATTTCTCTTCATCCTTTGGGAGCTTTCCTCCATTGCCGACGAAGGAGACAATTTTTCCATTTTCTTCCATTTCTTCTCATTTTCTCAATTTTCTTCCGCCAAATTGTTTGTTTTTCTGCATAGATGGCTTCTTCTTCGAGATCTAGGAAGGGAAAGGCGCCAATGCACCCATATTCGGGTGAAGAGAGAAGGGAACTTCCTCCTTTAAACCGGAATCACGTTGAATATTTCCACTCAACGGATGACTGGGGCAATTTGGTCCATGATTGGCATACACATGTCTCGAATCTTCAAAATCCTGATGTAAGTATACTCTTTCACCAACCCATTTGGTTGATTTCTTCAGATCTGCTCAATTCCTGTAATGCTTTGGACTTTTGGAGTATATATATGCTTCTTATGATGCTTATGCATGCAATTTATGAGCTAAAATGATGCAATTTTGGTAATGATGCATGAAATTTATGTAATTTATTTTTGCGATGCATAATTGAACTAGTGGTCACTATTTGACCCTGCAATGCATGATTTATATTATTAATACAATTTGAGCTATATGGTGCATGTTTTATGCCTAAAAATATTTTTATATGCTATATGTCTATGAAATGAACTTTTCGGAACATAATGCAAATTTTTTCGGGCATATTTTCGGACGCATTTTCGGATACATGCAGGACAAAAAAGATATATTTTATGCACCAGAATTCACTTTTTATACATACCTATGTTGCAGGGATATAATAAATGTCAGTGAGATATTTTCTTTTCATGATTGGTGATACTTTATTCTCTTTTTGCTAATGCTATAATGCAGCTTATTGGACAATAAATGTAAATGATAAGTGCATATATCACCCCCTTTTTTTTTTTGATGCAATTGCAATGCAGAAAAATTTATGAGATGCTTTTTAATATGATGCATGGGCAATTTATTTTATTACGGATGCAAAAATGTAAAATGTGGTATATACTTTTAAATGCATAACACACATTTTTATGATGCCTAAAATGTCAAAATACATATTTGAATGCAAAAAGACATATTTTTATTATTTTTTTTATGCATGAAAAATTTTAAATGTACGAATGCATTTTTATTTTTATGATGACGCCAATGATGCACTTAAAATTTTCAAATGCAATACATATATGTTTTTTTTTTACAAAAATTTTCATATGCAAAAATAGAAAATTTTGAATGCTAAGGGGCGAATGGATGAAAATCCTATCTCATTTCATTTTCTTTTAAATGACATGATAATAAAAAAATTTAGAGCAAAAATTTTCATATAAAAAAAATTCATGTGCATAAAAATGCAAAATAGGAAATTTTATTAAACGTATGCTAAGATGCAAATATGGTAATGAGGAGCATACAACATTTTTTTTTAGTTTTAGATTTTTTTTTAGATGATACAATGATGATCGATATACATTTTATTTATGCAAGAATGCAAATGAAAATCCTTAAATACATGTTAAAATGCAAATTCATGAATGGAAAGCATACATTTATTTTTATTTTATGATGATGATGATTTTTTTTATATGCAAAAACACATACTTTATATTATTTTTTTCTTTTTTTATTAAAAAAATATTGTTTAATGTAATGATTATGTAAGAAAAATGGTTTATGAGAATCTTACCTTTTCTCCCTTCCTCTTTTTTTTTTTTTTTTTAGCACAATACCTTGACCCGGGTTCGAGCAAGTTGTGACATGGTGACGGACATTTTTCGTTTGATGCCCGAGCCGGCCCGGGTATTGGTGGAGGATACAGGGCTTGGGGTATTTTTGGGGGCATTCTGTCCCTTCCACAGCTACATGGCTATATTCGATGTATTGAGGAACTATTGGTGGGACACTACCCACACCTTCCACTTCAGCTAGGGAGAGGCCACCATGACCCCGAGCGATTTTGTTGCTATCACGGGTATCTCTACCGGCATCGGTCGGACTTTAGAGCCAGATTACACTCTCCGTCATCATCATGACGTGGTGGAGGATCTTTTGGGCTTCGTGCCCGATTATAAAACTACAGATGAGATCAAAATTGGTAGCGTTAAAAGATGGCTTTTGGCGAATGCTGGGACAGTCAATGCCGGGGATAGCATAGCTGTAGCTCGCGTCGCCAGAGCATTTCTATTTTTCTTTCTGGGGATGTCGCTTTTTGCCAATTCATCCACCTCCTTGAGAGTTTCCCTCCTGGGCTGCCTTCGGGAATTGGACCACGTGATTGACTATGATTGGGGGCAAGCAGGCCTGGCTGAGCTTTATGCTTCCACGGATAGGGCGAGCCAGAATGATTCACCGGTTATGGCTGGCTTTGCTCCTGCTTGGGAGGTATATTTCTTCTCCTCTTATTCTCAAAACTTTTCTGTCAGCATTTTTCTTTATATATATATATAGCTGACTTTCCTTCTTCTCCCTTTTTTTAGGTGTGGGCTTACTCTGTCTTTGTGACGACCCGACCCGGATCCCGAGAAGGAATCGCGAGTCAAGCTGTCCAAATAAGGACTACAATTCATGCAAGGACTCAATTAAAGAAAATGGCGTGACGCAACATTTCAAATGAAGCGCAACTCGGCATTAAAAGGCTGGAACATTTTAAAACTTTTAAAACCTGATGTAACAGTTTAAAACAAGTATACCAATTCATCGGCGACTTTACAACCGGAACCCAACACTAACAGTTTATAACAAGAGCTAATCAATTGCTCAGCGGAAGACTTTTAAACAAGGTGAACCAACAACAAAACTATACAAGGCACGGCGTACAAGCGCCGGCACACAAAAGATTACAATAGCCACAAGTTACAAACGTAATGATAACAAGTATTCAAGTTCCCAAAGCGAAGTCTATATGACTTGCTAAAAACCCAACGTCCATTCCAAAAGAGAACAAAGAAGGACAACTCTACAACCTTGTCGTGAATGAACTCAGACAATCGCGAACTCAGCAACACTTCAGCGAGAAGGACCTGGACGGCTCGGAGCTAAAGCAGTAAAAGGGAGGGGGTAAGTCATAAAGACTTTGTAAGCTAACAATTATGCATGTCATGGCATTATGCAACAATCATAGCAAGATATCATCATATACCTCAAGTATTCAAGCAATCAGGCAACCAGTCAATCGATCAATCAAGGCATTCATTCAAATAGCATTTAGTTCACATAACCATGGTAGCACATTGTTTCACATAAGTGCTAGAATGTAAATCACATATAAGGAGGATATATTATGGAACTGGGGCCGCTTCATAGCTCCTGCAATACAAGCGTTATCTTGAGTAAATTTGTCATGCTTGATACATAGACCACGATAGAATTGTTCCAAGCGCCCTTTGGTTACGACAAGGTACTCTTCCCCACTGTGATCAGTAGTTAAGGGTGTATGTAGTATTTGGGTGCCGCGACCCATCACTACCACAAATCTCACAATTTGTGACGGTGATGCGTCGTTTACCCACGAGACAATTCACGTATGCCAGCTGGACTTAAGGTATGCCAAGTAGATGTTTACTTGCCACTAGAAATCACATATAAGGAGCGAGCTCGACAAGAGCGAACCCGTCCATCAAGTAGAAATTTACTCAATCAATAATCCAAGTAAGGAGCAAGCTCGACAAAAGCGAACTCGTCCAATCATGTAGGCATGTTACACAATGATATACAATTCAAGCATGAATATCAATCACGTTTAAGAATCTTGAAAGTTAAACTATAACCCAAACAAACTCTAATCGTCGTAGGGATCAAATGTGGAGTCGGTATTGTTCAATAACTCCCTTATCTCAACTCAAATGAGTCATTGCTAATAGTGCAACCAATTAGAGCATGGACAATATATGCATTTTGAAGGCCCTCTTCTATGTTTTCGAGTTGATTCAAGCTAGATTACCAAGTCTAATAGCAATCCTATCAAGCAAGTACACAATTTCACCCTTGGATGAAACCCTAGGTTGATCACCACTTAGAAGTTGACAATCACAACAAGTTCATTCACAAGACTTGTTCCAAATGATGTTTTGGACAGCATTAAAACTCAACACAAAACCAAATACTCAAGTTTAGGTTCATGACCTAGAATTTACAGATTTTCAAGATGGATTAAAAGATGTTTTTAACATGATAGAAGTGTTCCCTTCCATGGCATAGACAACTTTAATGAAGCTAGCATGCAAAGCAACCTAGCATACAATTTTTCTAGGCTTACCTAAGCCGCAAGGATTACAAGACAAACAAAGCAAGGATGACAAGACTCGATGATATCCATTCGGTGGTCTCGGAAAACATCAAAACACACACTTCTCACTTTGAATCACCCACACAAGAGCTCACAATGGAATCTTGAAATTAAGGCATGAGGATTTAGGACTAAACTCATAATTAGTATTAATACATGTTGAATCGTCCACCCCAGCCAAAGGTAACACTCCCAAAATCAAGATGTTCAGTTCCTAGGGCGAACACTCCCCACAATGTTCGGTTGGCAAAATGGAACCAGTCCTCAGGTCACATGCAAGGTCAAATTGGTCCAGAATTGAAGGTATAACACACATAAGGCATATACACTCAAAGAAGCATAAGAATGTGTACTAAAGATCATGTAACATTGATTAAAGGACTCTCATAGACTTAGCTAAGTCCATAAAGGTCAAAACACGAATCAAAGTAAGCAAAACGAGAGCATACAATGCATAGGAGTTGCATACAACAAGTTTAGACTCAACCAAGGAACGCAACCATGTCAAACATGCTAGACACATCTCTATCATGTTAAGTAAGCATTATAAACATATATAGCAAGTAGGGTTTGGGTTCTCATAGTCTTTGCTTTTACGTCGGGCCCATTGCGCAGCAGTGCTTACAGACCACCTTATTTGGCTAAGTTTGTAAATGCGAACCGGAAGAAGAAGGAAAGGGACGGCCATTTTCTGGAACAACTTAGGCTGCGTGAAAGTATAGCCTAGCTCAACCTCAGGCTCAGTGCATTTAGTCCCTTGGCAGAATTTGGTAGGGCCATATGAGGTTGCCCTGACATTGAGTCGTTGTCGGATTCTCATGGTGTCGATCATGAATGATTCCTTATACACGGGTGAGCGAGTTAACCGTCAACATGTCCAGTATTCGACGTTTCCAGTGGTGCCTCCTGCACCTCTCCCTTGGGTGATCGTTCCAGATCTTCTGCCGAACAGGTATCTTTACCGGTCAAAATTTGTCATGCCACCCTGCGATTATCCAGTCATGCCATATGAGGAGTTTTTGAGGACGATGCTCCATCCTGCCCCTCCTGCCCCTGCGGTTGCCAGGCGTGCATCCGTTGCATGTGATAGGCCAGGGTCCTCTCACCCAGCTCCTGATGCGCAATCAGAGTTTTTTTATGCCTGACGATGCCTTCTCGACCTTCCGATATCGGCGAGATGGAAGACTTATAGAGCAAGTCTTGCCTGATGCGGACATTCCTGAGGAGTACCGTGTCCCTGATCATGCTCGCACGTACCGTGTCCCTGATCATGCTCGCACGGTATATATATATCGTCACTCATTTTATTTATTTATTTTAAGCATCATCATCATTTTATTTTATTTTATCCTTTTTTTTTACTGATGCATTTCTTTTTGCTGCTTCAACACCTTTTTTTTTTTTTTCGGGTTAAGGTGTCCACATACAAGAGGCTGCTGTGGGGCTTCGTTAGCATCAACAAACTTTACCAGCAACTTATAGATGACTTTTCCTGCCTGGGAGATGATGCTATACGGCAGACCAGGCGTCACGATGATGATAAAGACGAAGCTGGCGGGTCGACTCGTCCTCGGGTGAGAGGTAGAGGTCACAGGCTTGGTGGCGGCACGGGCCCTCGGGTTATGGGAAGCGGTTTTGATTGAGGCAGAGCGTCCTGCGATTATTAGCTCCTTTTACCTACACACATTAGTTTTTTTTTCTTTTCTACTTTTTTTTTATTTGCACCTAAAATATGTACAAACATTTATTATGTAATGCAATATAATTTTATATAACGTGTGAAAATAAAATGCAGACTCAAAATGCATGCAGAAAATAAAGCTATACCGATATATAATGGTAATGACACGCTGTATCCTAGAAACGGATTTTAAAAGAATAGACCTTCTGGCTCGGGCGGGCTTTTTCTTGTGATATGCGGGGAGGAAGAGGCAGCCGCCTCCTCCTGTGCTCATGCATATAATTGTAACCAAGATATTTATCATAGCCTATGTTTCATAGCTTCTCTAATTTCCTTCGTGATCAGACAAGGGCGGTAGTCGACGGTCGGGGCAGAAAACCGGGATACCAGGCTGTTTCAGGGGGCTGGAATAACAAAGCTGGTGCCACCCATGCATAAAGTGGGCACCGAGCCTGGTTTGAGCATGGGTGGCGCCCAGATCCTTCCATGTGCAGTCTCCTTCAGTCACTGTTTGCAAACTATGCGAAGAATTTGTCCGTTTCTTTGAGTTTGTGTATAAAACGGAGGCCGGGGCAGCATAATTTTTGGGAGCCAGCGGAAGTTATCCCTCCTTATCAGACTGCATGGGGCACTGCCATTAGGAATGATGGGGCCTGTCCAAGTAATAAAGTTGTTCAGGAGAATGGGGATGCTGATGACGAGGAAGAAGATACTTCCGGGGGCTCTCATGCGGATGAGACTAGAGCTTCTTCTGCGCCTCGCAGAAGGGGAATATGGGCCCGGCTGGGCGGATGCCGCAGGCGCTGTGCCTGGCTTCAGGAATTCACACACGAAAGGTCGAGAAAAATTCTCACTTTCAGCGTTGTTGTTACGCTGAGAAAATTACGAGCGATCGTGAGATAGTGAGAGATCCCCCTTCCTATAAAGCCTCGAAGCTCTGCCAAATCTCCTCCAAACACAAAACCAACCGGTCAAAGTTAGCCTTAGCCCCCCAGCTAGGTTTCCACCCTATTTCCCCAGTCCAAAAATCCCAAAAAGAGCAGTTGCTCTGCCCAAATCTAAAGGCCAAATCCGCCAGAAGCAAGCAGTTGCTCTGCTCGATTTCCGCTAGCAGCAAGCAAACAACAACAAAAAAAGAAGCAGTTGCTCCGCCCGTTTGACGGCGCCCAGAAGCAACTTTCGGAAGCAGTTATTCTGCCCAAACCGCAGCAGCAGCAAAAAGACTCCCTCTCCCGGAAGGACAGAGCGAGCGCACCTAACGCTCTTAAAGGTGAGCCTTTAAGGGTTTTATTTATAAAATTGATATTTTTATCCGGCCCAATGTAAAAAATATAAGTTGTTGTGCTGCTCAGATTTATGTAGAAAATATCATTAAAAAGAGCCATTATTATGGCCAAATATTTTTAAATGTATTTGTAATTACTGGAAGGAGATGGCTGCAAGTCTGTAAATAATGTAGACCCGGATATATTTGCTTTTTAATGATTTATTTATTTGCTCGAAAAATATAACAAAAAGCATAATTTAGCCAAAAACTGTTTTAAGACCGAAATGGCGAGTTGGGTGCTTAGCACCGTCCCAACTCGTAACTTAGCCTCCGAACCCTTTTTTACAAACTATGGTTTATTTTTGGTTTTTCTTTGTTTCTCCTTAAAATAAAGATAGAGACTCTGTTAAAACATTTTGGATCACGGCGAGGCCCGCAACATCCTTTCTTGCACTTTTCCGTTTTCCCCTAAACAAGGGAGAATGAGAATGAAAGGGTGATGCATTTCCTGCATCTTGTTTTCCCCTAAACAAGGGAGGATGAGATAAGGGGAGCCCAAAGCACTCATAGGGATCCAAAATAAACCTAAGGTCATGGTGAGGCTCGTAACATCCATTTTTTGCCCTTTCCCATTTTTCCCTAAACAAGAGACGATGGGAATGAAAAGGGTGATACATTTTATGTGCCTTGTCTTCCCCTAAACAAGGGAGGGTGGGATACGGAAAAACCCTAGGCACTCATAATGACCTAAGGCAATTTTCAAAAAGTCCATAGTGAGGCAGGGCGGTGTTCCTACGCGCTCTCGCAACATCCTTTCTTGTACTTTTTCGTTTTCCCCTAAACAAGGGAGAATAGGAATGAAAGGGTGATGCATTCTCTGTTCCTTGTCTTCCCCTAAACAAGGGAGGGTGAGATACGGAGAAATCCAAAGCTCTCATAATGGACCAAAACTCACTCGGTGACCGAGGCATATTTAACGCGCTTTTTGACAACATCCTTTTCGTATTTTTAATTTCATCTTCCCCTAAACAAGTGAGGGCGAAATGGAAAGCGTGATTTCCTTTCCGCATGCCGCGTTCCCCTAGAAAAGGGAGTGCGGGATCCGGGAGATCCCGGGGCACCCACAGTAGGGTGGGGCATGCGGGGTAAGTTCTCTTCGACCTTCGCTCCTGCCTCCCTCACCTTCTCGGTTTTCTCTACAGCCTTTTCCACCTTCTCTTGTTTGTTTTGGTTCGACGCTTCTTCTTCATCGCCACGGTTAGGATTGCCATAATACCAATCATTGTTGTAGCTAGTTTCCACTCATGGTAGAAATGAGAGTTGAACAAGGGGATGAGATAACGATTGAAATGAGAGAGAGTTGAAGAAGGAGATGGGATAAGGAAAGATGAAATGGTTTAGTATATATAGAGGGTTGAGTAGTATATGTGGTGAAAAAATATTGCACAACTCTTTAGAGGGCATAGAGAGTATGCATATGTATCCATCTTGGGAGCTTATAAGAGGTAACTGATAGTCCTAATCTAGCCCTGACTTCTCTTATTTAGTTAGATGAGGATTTCTTTCATATAAGACTGGCTGACTGTCTAATTTAATGAAAAATGAAGTTTAAGGGCGTAAATTGTCAGTTTTGAAATTGATGCACTAGTAGAAATCAAAAAGTTGACGACTCTTCTGGCGGTAATGCATAAAATGTTGTTTAAGCATTGTTTTGGGCTTCGAATTAAGTTTTGCGATTTCCAAATTTGAGCGAGGATTTTTGCTTTGCGATGCCCAAATTTGGATAGACTTCAATTGTGCATTGCGATGCCTAATTTTTGCATCACTTTTTCACCGTCGTATAAATTGGGGAAATCCAATTTGACCAACAATGTTTCATAACGACTAAATTAACCAATCAACTTTTAATTTGTGTCGTCCTCGTTTTGTAAAGACCAAATTAACCAACCAACTTCTATTAATATCTTCCTTCTATGGTAATTTCTTGGCCCGATATTAACAGAAGTTGGTTGATTAATTTGGTCGTTATGAAATGGCGAGGACGACATTGCAACCAAATTAACAGTTGGTTGGTTAATTTGGTCGTTATAAAACGTCGTTGGTCAAATTGAATTTCCCTAATTTGTACGGTGGTAAAAAATGTGGCATTCTCCAAATGATCTCATTTTCCATTTTTAAATCTATTTAACACTTTTTATTATTATCAATGTCTATCACATTTTTACTAGGGAAATTTTTTTCTCTGTTATTTCATAATTATAATTTTTAATATTTTCCGGTTATTAAAAATTATGCCATTTTTGAACTTGTTTTTATAACAGCACATGCACACGAGCTATTCTTTATGCCAATATTTCTAATATATTCATTAATTTCCAACATAACCATTATTTAAGAGGGAAAGCTTATAACTTTTGTAATTTACTAAAAAAAAATCAAATGTCAAGTACTTAAATTATTGGTAAAAAAACTGAAAAAGAACATTTGTTTAGAGATTAACATTAACATTAGCGGTGACTAGTTGTTTGCCCTTATATATTAATCCATTTATTAATGACAAATGATATTAAAATTAGAGCTTGTGGTATTATTACGAGCTTTTGTGTTAGATTCGTTAGAGGGTTAAGTTGGTAATTTTTTGGAATGTTTATATCATTATTTAAAAAATAGCATATTTGATCAAAATGTGTAGATATTTAAGTATATTTAATATAATGACACCACCAACACTAAAACTTGTATTCCCTCGGTTTTCAAAATATTGTCTACTTTGATTCAGCATACTGTTTAAGAAAAAAAACAATTGACTATATTATAAATATTTATAAAATGTGTGGATTTCATTTAATACCCTTGATTTTGTGACCATAATTAAATTATATAGAAAAAGTAAAGGTAAAATGAGAAAAATATTTTCTTAAAAAAGAAAGTTTTAAAAGATGGACAATAATTTAAAAATAGAAGAAAAATAAAAAGTGAATCGAATTTTAAAAATTAAGTGAGTAATAAACTAATAATATCATAAATTTATACGTCATTATTAATTCATCCGGGAGAAAGTGTGTGTAACCTTCAAGTGAGACATTCAATGTTCCCCATTTTGGAAACCTGTTAGTACAAAATGGGTACGCTGTTACTCACAATGTTGTAGAAACAAACACAAAAAGAAAAAAATGAATAATTAGCACAAGTAAGAAAAAATCATAAGACTGGAGCCAAATAATTAAAGCACTTGTTTAGTTGGGTCGTAATTATTTCTATTAATTCCTCCTCCGCCCCAAAAAAATAAAAATAGACACACATTTTGCAACCGTTGTAATAATTTACACATAAAAAAACGTTGTAATATTTTACACAATCAAAAACAGAGTTTACAGATAAGGCCATACTTGAATGTTATGGCTGAGACCTTTGGCACATGTCCAGGCTGAGACCTTTGGCACAAGTCCACTGAGATTGTTGTATGACAAGTCGCTGATAAAAAAAGAGGTTTCACAAATCAGAAGCCATTATGATAAAAACAATTGGAGGGTCATTTAATTTTTATTTAATAAAACAGTGAAATCAGTAATACTACTAACAAGCAAAGTAATATTCAAGCGCTCGCAGTATGATAAAAACAACCACAATTTACAGGACAGAATGAAGCAATATTGTTTTAATAACAATAAGTAATCATATCATGAAACTGAATAGACAAGGATCCTTGTTGATGGAACTATTGCTTATACGTACCAGTCATTAACAAAATTTCAAGAACTATTTACTAAGATGCATTTATGGATTCTTCCCCTGTTTTTTGTTGTTCCGGAATCATGACACTTTCTAAGATGTTGACGACTATGGTTGAAGTAATGTCCTGCGACCCTCAGTACCTATCCAAGGTTAGGCTTAACGCACAAAATTGCCACCTCTAAGATAGACCGTAGAGAATTACTAAAAATATAGGACAAGGGAGATTTAACACATGAATAAGAAAAAACTTTAAAATGGCAAAAACAAAAGGAGGGGTATCAACAAAATTACAGCAAAATATTTTATGCCTTAAATCAGCCTTAATCGATCAAAAAAGAATTGAACTCTAACATAAATGTTGAATGATTAGAGACAAAATTGAGCACAATTTCATGTAATGCCTTTGTAATCACATACCTTACAATGAAAACTTAGGGCTGAAATTTAATCCCTTTCTCAACTGGTATTCATATCAAGAGGAAAAAGTATAATCAATAGAGAAAAAGATAGTGAGAGAGAGAGAGAGAGAAAAGCCACCTGACCAATTGCTCGAGAGGGAGAGAATGGGACAATTCGGCATCATTGTGTGCGAGGGGAGGCAAGGGAGAAAATTTTTATGATATATACTGCGTATACTTTCAGCAAACACTAATGGACCAAAACTTTGCTGGAGCGACGGAGGATTCAAATCTGTGTGAGAATGAGTTCGACGACCTTTTTTGTCGGAAGGAGCTACCAATGGTGGATAGATCCACCATAAGGCTTCAACTGGCCGGATTGTGAGAAGAGAGTTTAGATTGGAGGAGAGAGAATGACGACGGGAAAAGGCCAGAGGGTTATTTTGCTATTGGGGATTTTACTTTAGTTTAGGTCCTGATTTTCAACTAATAAAAAACCAGTTGCAAAAAATTAACAAAAACTATGCCTTTTTGATATATTTTTAAATCATACTAATCAAAAATCTATTTATTAATGTACTGCAACTGAAAATGAAACCGAAAAAATTCAAACCGATTCCTTTCAGTCTCAAACACTGTTTCAAATTTAGGCACAATCCTTCCCTCAAATTATTCCCCCCAAAAAAATGTGACTGAAATAATTTTCAATTGTAATATCAGTTGCAACCTAATTATGCCCTATATCAATTGCAAATTTCGCTGAACCCTTTTTTGAGATGCAACCAATTTTAATTTCGTTGTTATATTCTGTTGCAGTTGCCCTGTTTTCTTTTAGTGTGATAGTCTTCTCAAACCTTCAAGGATATCATATATGGCATATCCTTGGAGCAATAGAATTGGTGTAGCGTGCTGTGGTATTGTAGGTGTAATTAGGGCCATTCGGGTCTCCCAACTATAAAAGAAATACAAAACAAAACAAGCAAATCCAATAGATTGGATAAAATTTTGGGAAAAATTTCGGGCGGTCCACTTTCCCAAGTTTCTAATCGTTAAAGTATATATTTTTTTAACCAGAAAAAATCACCTTTGGACGCGAAAAGACTACGATATCCTTAATGAGCAATAAGCGCGCTACGTTAAGCTTATATATAGTGGTGCAAAGTTTATAAAGTGCTAATTTATATCGCGGTGCAAAGTTTCTTTCATCAATTAATTTTACATATTTTTACACCGCGATTCAAAGATTCATTTTTAGATATTTTTTACAACAAGTTTATATGTCGCGGTGCAAAGTTTATAAAGTGCAAATTTATTTATCACGGTACAAAGTTTTCTTCATCAATTAATTTTACATATTCTTGCACCACGGTGCACATATGTTGTTAACCAATGTTCATATCAATTAATATTTATTAATTTTTTACATTATTTATATTTTAATAGAAAAATTGAAGTAAATAGATATTTGTATTGTGTTACAACTTTTTATATATCGCAGCTCATAATTTTTATATATAGGTTTTGCACCGCGATATATAAAAAGTATACACCGTAATGCAAAAATAGTAATTTACTCAATATTTGAATAGAGAAACGTAAGTAAACAAGTATTTATATCGCGGTGCAACATTAATTTTTATATATAGCGGTACAAATTAAATTTGAAGTATATGTTTTGCACCGTGGTATATACAACTATGAACCGTGGTTCAGAGGTTAGTTATTTACATGTATCTCGTGCTGATTAAGGGTTATGTAGTCTTTTCACGTTAAAAAGTGACTTTTTTCAGTTGAAAATACAATACTTTAGCGAATAAATATTTGAAAAAGCAGAGCCGCCGGCAATTTTTTCTAAAATTTAGCCACCCATAGGAGTAGCCCTCGTAATTATAACCCAAAACCCGTTAACCCACCCAACACGACTTGAAAATTACCTGACCCAACCGACCCGTTTAATTTTTTTGGGTTGAAATGGGTTACCCATTTGACCCAACACTACTAGAAAAATTACCTTTAGCAACGAAAATTTCCGTCGCTAAAGGCAGAATTCCGTCGCTAATGACTCCTCAGCGACGGAATTTTTCCGTCGCTGGCCCGTCGGTGATCACGTGTCGCAGATGTCCGACAGACCAATTTCCGTCACTAAAGGTTTATTTTTAGCGACAGAATTTTCCGTTACTGTAATTCAACCTTTAGCGACGGAAATTTTCGTCACTGAAGGCTTTTAAAAATAATTAAATTTTAATTTCAGCGACGAAAATTTCCGTCGCTAAAGGCTTTTTAAAAAATTAAATTAGAATATTTTTATTTGTTCATGGTATTTCTTTTGAGGTAGATTTCCGTATAATCTTTCAGACACAAACTATTTTTCAGAAACTCCACCCCATCCATCAATTTTTTTTGCGGTAAAACTTTTACACCAAAATAAAATTAACCCTCCCATCCCCAAATAAAAAAAAAATTAGACAAAAAAATTAAAATTATTACGAGCTGGAAATAGCTGGAAAGCCTATTCCTCCAAGAACCGATTCACAATCTTCACGCTTGGTTCTACCACTTGCTTCTCCCAAATTTCCGATACCCTGTCACCTCTGGAATCCGACGACGGCATCGTCATCATCGCTGCCCTGAATGCCTCCGTGGCATCTATTTTATGTAGGTTCCACCCGGCGTCCTTCAGGCTGAGGAGTTTCCCTACTTGCCTCTTAGCAAGTTGACACGTGTTGTCCTTGATCGTACTTATCGCCTCTTGGTGCATCACCTCCTTCTTTAGGTTCGTGGCACCACTATTATTCAATGTCGTACCGCAACCGAAAGTCTTGAAATACCTTTCGAATTCGGGCACTCGATTGCCTTCCCCAACCCAGCCCGCTCATCGAATCGAACTCGCCGAGTCGAAGAACTCGATAACTCCTCGAACATTCCGAGGTCCAAAGATCTCGTCCGACTCGTGTTGATAAATACCGATTCAAGATGTAAGGATACGTCCAACCACAAGAAACAACAGTTGTAACGAGCTCGGTGCTTATCGGGTCCGACCCATCAAAGACATCGAGTTCGGCTTTTGTGAGGAGGCGTGAATCAATGAGCTGGAACCGCCGACGATCAAAGGTAGCTTTCGGCGAGATATAATGTCGGAAATTCGAAGGCCGCGATCCTCCCGAAATCGAGGGGTGACATGGTGGGGATCGAGGGATCGAACTCGCCGAGGAGGTGGTGAGGAACACCTTGACGGTCGGGCATTGGGATTTTGTTGGTGGTGATTGGGAGGCCGCTGTAGAGCTGAATCTTGTCGGAGTTGATAATTTCGGAAGTGGAAAAGAAGCGGGTGGCAAGGTCGATGGAGAGACGAGATTTGCCGGACCCGGTGGGGCCCATGATGACGACAATCTTGTGTTGGTTGTGGTGGCGGCGCTGGGTGCTGGTGGTGATGGTAGTGGTGATTATGGGGAAGGTGTCCATTCTATGAGAGTGAGAAAGGGAATAATTTTGTAGCAGTAGTAGAACTGATGGATAGTAGTTGGGGAAAAGGGTCGTATTCTCATAAGGAATTATAAGACAAAAGGAAATGTAGGAGGAGAAGGAATGAAAGAACTTTATTTCACCATTTATTCCATACTGAGTACTAACATATATATACATGGTTTTTACCCCTAAGTTACACTAATATATTGAATACCTATAGTTACCTAATTAAACTAAGGCTATCAATACATTGAATTAGAGCTGTCAAAATGGGTTGGGCCCGTTGGGTTGGCCCGTCCCGCCACTTAAAAAAGGTGGGTTGGGTTGGAAAAATATGAACCCATTAAGAGGTGGGTCAAACGGGTTGAGCCCGCGGCGGGTTACGGGTTGGGGCGGGTTGCCATATACTAGTTTCAAATAAGCAATTCATAAGTTTGAAATAATTAGTTTAAATAATTTTTGCTCAACATGTAAGATTATTTTTTATATCTGAAATATTAGTAAATGATTTTGAATTCGTTAAAAAAGTGACACTTATAGCAACTAAAAATGTCAGAATAAGGTATATTAACCGCAATATTTATAGAAAGATGATTATAAGAACATACAAAAAGAGTAATGATAAAATAGTTTCTTACTTATATTTTTTTCTCATTTTATACTATTAACATTAGAGAAAATTGTTAGAAAACACTATTAAAAATATAATAGTAGAAAATATAAATTTTTTAATGAATTGTGAGATTTTTTTGTATTATTTATGATTATTTTTATTATCTAGATTAATTGGGAAAAAAGTTGGTGGGTTGGCCCGCCTAACCCACAACCCAAGATGGGTTGGGTTGGGTTGGTAATTTCACGACCCGCCACATTTGGTGGGTTGGCCCACCCCGCCCCGCCAAATGGCGGGTTATAGCGGGTTGCGGGTAGGCCCGCCCCGCCAACCCACTTTGACAGCTCTACATTGAATACATACAGTTATAATTAGAGTGAGAGAGGTTTTGATCATGTACGTGTATATTGTACACAATCACACAATACATACATGATACGTGTACACAAAGAGAGAGAGAGATATATCGGTGGTATGAGTTTGTTTACGGGGGTGGGGATGGGGGTGGGAGTGGGAGTGGGAGGGAATATACAAAAATGGAGGGGAAGAGAGATTTTTTGGTTAGACAAGATGACTAGAATCAGCAGGAAGGATTATTAGATGCCTATGTCAAGTTCAATTGGTTGGCACTAGCTTACAACTTAGCCAAACCATATGCATACATGACTTGAGTAGAAAAATCATGGACCAGCGTTACTCATTCATAACGAAAGAGACATGAAATTAATTTAATTGTTGCCTTGTTGGGTACTTGGTTTGTGTTTGTTAATTGTCACTTTCTTGAAATTAGGGCTTTTTTTATTTACATATTTAGTTTGGTGCAAATTGTGAATTTGTTGTTTGAATATTTGTTCGGTTTAATGGTTTTTGAGCTATTGTTACATATTTAATTGTTTAAATTGTAATGTGCAGTTGTGTGTGTCTGTTCGGTTTAATGGTTTTTTAATGTAAGACTTTGTCTCTTCAACATGGTTAAAGTTTTTTTTTTTTTTACTATTTAGGGAATACAAAGAGATTTTTAAACGAAAATTGTCAGCTCTGTATGAAAACACGTAGAGAACAATTGTAATTTCTATGTTTTTTATGTAATAGTTATAATTGTCCTATCCGCTGGACCAAATTTTCATCCATTTCAACTATAGGCTAAGTGAACTTTAAGGCGTGGTAGTTTACTCAACATCTTAGCTTTTGCAAGTCTGTTTACAATTTGTTTGCAAGTCGATAATCAAACTTGCTCAGCTGAACAGCCTGCAAGGAGAATGAGCACATATCAGGACTAGCTTAAAACAACAAACAAGGATCTAACTGCAATAAGATTTATAATACGTAACATAAACTCATGAACTCAAATCACCAATGAGCATAGAGAGACTTACCCTAGTTCTTTGTTGGTTTAGACCATCACTAGTAGCAATTAGGGCTGGCGATTAGGTGGGTTGGGTCGAAATGGATCGTGACCTGTTATAACTTATAACCACCCAAAATTAAACGGGTCGAAATGTGTAATGGGTTAGAACGGGGTGACCAGTTTTGACCCACAATTTTTCATAAAAAACTTATGTTTATCTAGCAAAAAATAACGAGTTAAAATGGATAATGGGTTCGACCCGTTTTAACATGGCCAACTCAAATCGACACGTTAATTTTTTTGAGTCAAAATGGGTAACCCATAGCCATTTCGACCAAAAAAAAAAATGGGTCGGGTAATTTTCAAATTGGGTTGGTTGGATTAGTAGGTTTTGGTTTGTAATTGTCAGGCCTTGTAGCAATTACCAAATATCTATTCGGTTGAGTAATCGCTTGAGCTTCTGTGTTTTAAAAAGGATCAAATCAAACTGGCAAACATTAGAAATAGCTCTCAAGACAAACAAGAACTGGCACTCAACTATACATAGATGTTACTATATTACTATAAATACTAGTATCTAACCCATGCTTTGCACGGATAGATTTTTTGTACATTCTAATTTTATAAAATACTATTACATGATATAAATGTAAAAATAAAATGGTATTTTAATATTATTTAATTATAAACTGAATTGCGAAAATCTTCCAAATTTGTAAATAAAGTTTAAAAGGTTGGTCAATTAAAAAAATAATTGATTATGTTCATCTATAATATAGCTCATACTCGCACATGTTCAATTGACAAAAGATATTTAAAGGTTGAAATTTATTTTTTATCGAAATCTTACTGTGACAATTAAAACCTGCTTTCACATGTGCGAAGGCGGTTGTACAACTACCTATCTCTGTCTCTCCAACTCCCCTACTCATATTTCTCAATATTTTTGTTGAATTTTATTTAATAATCTGCTCACGTACTAACGTCGTGCCATAGGCACAGGCACACAATCTAGTTTTATTATACTATTATTACTCAAATAAAAATTAAATGATTTTTATAATAGAATTACATGAGTTAATTAGTAGAATTGTTAAGGTTTCCTTTTAAATGGTACATACTCAATACTGATGATCATTTTAATGTCACATTAATAACATAATTAAAACCAAATTATTGTTTCTCTTTCTCTCCTCCTCTTCCTCCTCTCTAAAAACCCTTTACATTTCCTTTTCACACGCCGGAAGTTTATGTTTTTCTGTTAATGAGAGTTTTTGGTCTGTATTCTATGTCCTTAGAAATCTTATTTTATATTTGTTTTTTTTACTTTTGTTGTTCAATATCTGATTCTACCTCTACACACGGTTACCAAAGAGCCATGGAGAAGCTCATTTCAAGAAATTTGATACCAAAATTAAATAAAATGCTAAAATCATGAAAAAAAATAAAAACCAATTTATATGTTGCCAAAATGATTAATATCTTCTACTATTATGATTGTGGGATTGTTATGATGATCAATCACAAAGAAAGTGGGTAAATATGACATTGCATATTTGAATACTTCAATACTTTCATTTTTTAATTAATTATGAATCTAACCTTTTTTTCTCTAAATGATTTGTAATTTCCTTTTTTTTGATACATTAAATAATATATAATCACATTTATAGTAGGTTAAATAATATTTAATCCGATAAAATAATTTGTAATCCCACTTAAAATTGGATAATTGCTTTTTAATCTATTTTTAATAAGTTAAATAATGGGAGGGGTAAATAAAAACCAATACTATAAAAACATATACAAAAATCAAAACTAAAACTAAAATCAATGTTAAAACAAAGATCACAATCAATTAAAAACACTATACCATAACCCAAGCATAAGGAAAATACAAAATCAAAAATCAAAAATCAAAAATCAAAAATCAAAAATCAAAAATCAAAACTCAAAACTCAAAACTCAAAACTCAAAACTCAAAACTCAAAACTCAAAAATGAAAAATCAAAAATTAAAAATCAAAAAACAAATATCAAAGCCAAAATAAAAAAAACACAATTAATTATAACAAAAATTTTAATCAGGAATCTTAAACAATCTACATAATTGAAACCTAAAATAAATCTAGAAGGTTATAATCCCATGAAAAAAGTTTAAAAGAGTCATCTTTAACTGTGGTAAGAGGAGTAAGGGGAGAAGAAAGAATTCTCTACTGACGTCCTTACCTGATCAAAAGCCATGGGAACCATATTGAGGCTTATTGTTGTTGATGTTGATGCTCTGGTTAGAGAGAGCGAAAGGCAAAAAACCTGGAAGACGAGAGAAGGAACACCAATTGGAGAGAGAGAGAGAGAAACCTTAGTGACAATGCTCTCATTTTATTATTTTAGGGTTCTTTGGAATTCACCATGAAATTTGTCTTTTTGGCTCCTCACCCCTTATTACTTAGAGTTCTCTTCATAAGAAGCCTTTAGGTAAATACATTTGTTATTATATATAAGTACATGTTAATACCTCCTATTATGTTGATTATTAATACATATTAATATTAGTTAATGACTAGAAGATAAAAAGTCCTCTAGTTGCCACATGGATGCCTTAAAATTAAGATTTATCAAAGGGATGGTGAGGTGATACAACCATAAGACTCCTCACTAACTTTATATATATATATATATAAAGAGAGAGAGAGAGAGAGAGAGAGAGAGAAATTTGCACTCAAAACGTTTAGACATTGTTCTTTTCTAAGTAGGTTATTGAATTCAAAACTATATAACTATAAAAATTAATTAATTTCTAAGTAAATCTTTGGCGTGCTCAACTATACTTGGATGTTATGTCATGCTATTCCAAGTCTTAGCTACTTTTCAGTCATTCTAACCTTCATATTTTGGACAAGACTCCTTTTCAGCATTGTTTTCAAAGACACTTTGATTATGTAAAATTATTTTTTGGCATATATCAGATTACCTGCCATATATTAGTACTCCCTGTTACAAAACCTAAGTTCATCGGGCTGTCGGCTATTTTACTCATTCTTAATCCATCTCTTTTTCAGCACTCAGTAAATCCTTCAAAGTTCTGGGGGCATTTTGAGCATACATGTTTGGTTAATGAACCTCCCGACATGTGCTACTAAGGCTTGTTTATCAGCATTTGTTTCTAGAGAAACGGGTCAATTGTATGAGATTCAGAGTCTTATTTGATTGCACCGTTATTGTCAATTGTAGAATCAAACTATCAACATTTGTTTCCAAAGACTTGACATATTCCTCATCTCATTGAATTTAAATGATTGTACAACTAGAATATGTTGCTCTAGATGCTGTTGTCCTCATTCACATATTTGTGCATGTCCGAGACCATTCTCCATCTACTGATACTGATGGGCATACTAAAATGGAGTGGAAATCCCACATAGTAAGTAGAAACTGTAGTGGGTGTGTTTATTTTCTTGCATATTGTGTTTGGTGACAATATACAGATTTCTCACATGGACAGCCCCCAGAAGTCAAAACTGCAAGCTAAGAAAAAGAAAAGGTCCAAAGCTAGGATTGATGAGCCTCCGCAATCGAGTTAAGAGTTGGGCGCATAATACAGATTAGTCAACTCATGCAATGTTTCCATAGGAATCATGGATAGTATTTACACGAAATTGTAGTCGTAGGTCAACTCCTGCAATGGCCGTATATTCTCCGCAAAGAAAAGCATTATATGAGGTATTCTCTTGTCACTGTGGTTGTAAAGAACATTTTGAGCATACAAGTTTGGAGAACAAATGTGGTTAATGAACCTCCCCACATTTCCATACTTGAAGGCATCGATGCAAAAACTATCATCCTCAACAGCAACTTGATCACTACTGCTCGTTTTTATTAGAGAATAATATATTTTTTAATTATTTTTGTTTATATGTAATTATTATTTAGTAGTAATTACCTTGTATAGTTATTTCCTTCTTTGTAAAAGCTTCTTGTAGTCTATTACAAGTGTAACCATAATTGCAATTTTCCCTATAAATAGGTGATTCAATCCATGAAAATGCTATACTGTTAATTCTTAAACTTTATTAGTTTCTACATGGTATCAGAGTTTTACTCCTAAACCTTCATCTTTTTCCTCTAGCCGCCCTAACCACTTTCCGCCATGGCTAACGAAAATTACTAACATAGAGAATATTGTTGACCGGACAGTCTAAGGATGGTGTGCATGAATGGCCGACCACAACTCCCTCTCCTTGCCCTGCTTGTATTAGCTCCAAAGTCTCTCACTAAGATTGACATCATCGCCTTGGTCATCCGTCTAGCCCCGTGATACTATCTAGCTTAGGTTTAGCATTAAACACTGCTCGCACTTTTCATATTAATTCTAATGATCGTCTTTCTAATAAAAGTCATAAATTTCCTTTTAATCAAAATACTATTGTGTTTACTCTCCCATTACAAACCATTTATACTAATGTTTGGACCTCCCCCTTCCCTCTATTGATGGTTTCAAATACTATGTGATTTTTGTTGATCACTATACCCATTATATTTGACTTTACCCGTTCAGACTCAAGTTTGAGGTCGCCACCATTTTTCTCAAGTTTAAACCTTTGGTCGAAAACTATTTTAAAATAACTATTGTCACTTGTTGGTCCGCAATAAAGCTCAAATAGGCTAGAGGGGGGGTTAATAACCTATAATACCACATTAAAACTTTTCTTTTAGGTATTCATGAAGTATAGATTTCAGTGGTATAGACGGTTGACTTATAGAGCATGTCTGCTTGTTATTTTAGAACATAACAGAACAAAAGACTTGCTCTCAGCAGAGTTATGAACTCTGCTGGTTAACCGTTAGTAAAACAAAAGCCTGTTTTAGAAAGAGTTTAAGCAGCGAAAATATTTAGGCTTAGGTTTTGAGAAGTCTTAAGTAGCTATACACGATTATATGATCAGAACAACAACACACTTAATTCTTCTTTCAAAATGCAAGTTTTAGGAAGTCATTGAAATATGGCTTTTCAAAAGATAAAACAGTTTATTAAAACCACATAGAGAGAAAGATTGGAAGATGAATAATTGAAAAAGATTCTTAATTTATTCAAGGATAAATTACAGATTACATCAACCTAGACTCTCTATAAAAATTTATTTTCTCATCTTCATCAATCCCCAAATCTTGTACTTAATCGTTTATACAAACTCTTAAGTACAAAGGACAATAGAACACCAGATGAGAAAAAGTAATGAGAAAATATTATGGTTATTCGTTCAGATAATAAATATCTGAACGAATGAGTGCAAAGCACTCGACCTCCTAAGATGTATAAATATTACACAATCAACAACATTTGTATCATAATGTAAATCTGAAGATATGAATGCAATATGTACAGACAACTCTTCATCTTCCTTGGGCAACATTTGGGTTGATCTTCAAATTGATCAACGACTTGACCTTTAGCTTTAGAAATAGGTTTCTGAAGCTTCAGCTAAAGGCTGAGTTCTTCGAAGAAGGATGAAGAACTCAAATCAAAAGCTGGATTCTTGACCAAAACGAGAATCTTAACTGTAGATGATCTCTGATATCTCTTCTCTTCTTCAAGGTGATTCTTCCTAGCAATTCATAGAAGATGAGTTGCTAAGGTCTGGGTAGGGTCACTGCAACTAGAATGTAGAGATCTGAGATGCGTTGGTGAAGACGATCTCGTTGTCGATCTCTTTTCTTCTTCGAAGTTCTTGATGCAGGTTCAGAGACTTTTTATTAACTATATACTTTGGGGTTCAGAGTTTGATTCTCCAACACAATATTTTTTTAAAAAGAAAAGAGTCAAAAATTCTAGAAACGACATAAGTAATTAAAGTCTTCAACAACAATGTGTTTATCTAACATAGTAAGTTTGAATTGTTTACAATTTACACACCGATAAAAATGAATGAATTTATGTTTGATATTAAAAAAAGATTTAAAAATAATCAACACAAAACACAAATGTGTAGGATAAGTTGCTATACAATGACTAAAATCATAAATTATAAATGACAGAAAAACAAAGTATCAGAAATGCTAAACACACAACAACATAATTTATAAGTCTCAAAAACTATAAATATTAAAACACACAAAAATATAATAATTAAAAGTCAACAAAAAAATGAAGGAACTCACAAATCACTTTTAAAAAAATCATTAACACAACGTGCAACATACGTAAACCTTACTAGTATTATAAAATAGCTCAGATTATATCTGGCGGTCCTGATCGAATTGTGTATCAAGTATGTGAGTTATATATGAACCCCATTTATGAGTTTTATTTGAATTACATCCTCCACAATTACATATAAAACCTTCAGTTGTGGGTTTGTTTGAATTACTCCCTCAGTTATGAGATTTGTTTATCCTAAACATCAATTGAACCGATCTCATACCGACATAGTGACATCGTGCCTATGGCATGGGCATAGATACTAGTACTACATAATAAGAAGGCAAAAATTTGTGTAAAATAGTTTTATGGATATTTTTTGTAAGATTGATCCATCGTGTATTGATGGGTTGAAATGTGAAAGAGTGGAACTCCGTCTTACAAATTAAGATCCGTAAACGATCTTACTGAAGATCCACTCTAATAAGAAAATGTACATTGGCTTTGGAGCACCGATTGTTTTTAAGTAAGTCAATAGTACGTACCTAATAACAACCAACTCCAATATATGTTAAATTTGAGACTTCTTTTTGTCTTCCTATAAGGATGGTCAAGTCATTTGACTTTATCAAAACAAAAAACAAAAGAGCATCACCAATGCAACCATGGATTTGATCCTACGTGACCGTGGTTCATTCACATCCTTAATCATATGTGTCAATTTTTCTCTTTACATTTATATTCAATCAAAATGAATCTCTCCAATGCTAATGTGTATGTGAAAGCGTTTAGATGCCACCTAGGATTTGCACCATTTTTGAAAGAAAAAACCTCTCAAATACAAATGTGAACGATGAGTGTGGATATGATGTGACAATCAAATTTGTTCACATTGTGGATAGCAATATCAAACTTTCACATTTTATTTGAGGGTGTGGATACATCCGTCAATTTTTTAAAAACACTTTCTATTGTTGTTCTCTTTTCTTTTCTATTTTATTTTTTAAAACATAAGATTAAATCAACTTTTGCATTGAAGAGATCCATTTTGATTGAATGTGAATGTACAGAGAAAAAATGACTCATAGAATTGAGGGTGCCAATTACTTACGACCACGTAGGATGAAATCCACTGTTGCATTGGTGATGCTCTAATGTTCCTGAACCACTACGAGACGTCAATCAATAGGAATAAAATGTTGAAAACAGATTTAAAATGAGGGGTGACAATTGAATTAAATCTAAACTGCGAGGGTAATAGTGGACTCTTAAGATAATGGAAATACCCTAGTACGTAGCAGATATCTACCTTTCTCGAACTATAAATTTATCGCCTTCCTACCGTTCAGCACACACCCAGCAGTTCTTATTTTCACTCTCACTTCGTGCCGTCGCCGTTCCAAAGCAATCATCAGTTCTTCTTCGCTCAATGAAGTTCTTGAACGGTTCTTATACTTTTATATTATTTGGATCTTATTATAGCTATATTTAGACGAAATTTTTTCAGAGATTTTCTATGTTGTGCTTCTTTTAATGTAATTTTAATGATTCCAATTTGGAAAAAAAACTTGATTTTATATACTTAATTATACAGATCAGCTTGGATTTATTTTAAAAACATGATTTTAATTCCAGTTTGTGATTGATTTGTGATTGATTGACACTATGGTATGTTCTTATATTAATGGTTTCATATAAAAAATTGGTTCCAATTCGCTTCTAATTTTGATTCTTTATGTGGATTTAATTCTTATGAAGGAACTGATTTTTTATTTTGCTTGGTTCCTACTTCTTTTCTGATGTAGTGTTGCGTGAGTGGAACACTTGCATGTAATGGAAATTTCTTCTAACTATGTTGTTTCCTTTTAAAAAAACTACTTCCCCCGTCCTTAAATTATCGTCCTAGTTGACCCGGCGCACGGATTAATAAAAAAATAATTGATTTGATTATTTATATTGGTTTAATGTGTAGTTTCATTTAAAGTCCATGTATATGTGGCTAATAATGAAAGTATGGTGAAAAAGTAAGGGTAAAGTGGTAAAAATGATGTTCTAAAATGATAAGTTTCAAACTGGACAATTATTTTAAGACAGACACAAAATAAAAGGAGAATGATAATTTAAGCATGGAGGGAGTATTACCACAACACTTTCTCCAATAAACAAAAGATGCCTAACATAACTCTTTTCATGCTTTCTCCGCTACCCTTCTACAGTCCAATTTCCTTCTCTCACTCTCTCTTCGGTAACCAGTCTTCGGCAATTCGTTTCACCTGAAAATTTATCCGACAATAATCCTCTCTTCTCTACTTGCTTTTTCCTCCATTGTTTTTGTTGTTGCGATTTTTAGATTAAAAGAAAAGGAAAATAGATTCGGATCTTTTTTTTATGACCATAATTTTTGGGCATCGCAGGCACATGAACTGCTGGTAAAGATATAAATCATTGTATGAAATTGAAAAATGAGGGGAGACAATTGGAGTAAATATAAACTAGGAACGAACATTAATATATGAAACTAGATCTTTGTGTTCATACCTATGACACGGTGTCAGTATATCTGATTTCGTTAATTGAAACGTTAACGTCTAAATAGAATGTGCGATTTTTTAAAAAATGTTACAATTGCGGGGTACATTACTTCAAGTGGTAGTCGAGAGGCGTTATTCGAACTTGACCCATAGTTGAGGGGGTTATTTGTAAGGAGTTATATGTAACAGACTTATGAACGTTTGATTTTGTGACAGAATCAACCCCCATGCCAGATAGTCTTAGTCAATCAATTGAGCTCTATTGTGAGATTATATTAATGTAAGGTTGATGTTTTGTAAGGGGTAATTGTTTAGAAGATTAATCTCTGAGTGTGACTGCTCATAATATTAATTGTAGGGGTGACTTTGTAACAGGGTGAGAGAAAATAGAGAGTTAAAAGTGGATAACTATTCTCACACATGTGAATGTGAGAGTGAATCTCAACCATTAATTTTTTAAAGATAATTTAATCTCAACTTCTAAATAACTTTAGTCAATTGCACATGTGTGAAAATGAACTTTATTGTAATATAGATACTAGGAAAATACACCCCGAAAAGTACTATGAAAATGATAAAATTAAATCGAATCTATATTATAAAATAACTCAAGGTATAATCGGCGGTCCTGATCGAATTGCGTCAAACACAATTGGTGGTCCAGATTGATCTGTGAGTTTGTGAGTTATATATGAACCCTATTTATGAGTTTTGTTTGAATTACCTTTTCTATAATATATATATATATATATATATATATATATATATATATATATAACATTCAGCATGAGTTTTATTTGAATTACCCCTTTAGTTATAAGATTTATTAATTTTAAATATCAATTTAACCGATCTCATACTGACACGGTGACACCGTGCCTATGGCACAGGTACATATATTAGTACTACATAATAAGAAGGCAAAAACTTGTGTAACAATCTTACGGATATTTTTTTAATAAAATGGATATTTTTTATCTACCCATCATATATTAATGGATTGAGTTGTACGAGAATGTGACTCCGTCTTATAAATTAAAATTCGTAATATGGTCTTACGAAAACCTACTCTAATAAGAAAATGTACATTGGCTTTGGAGCACTAACTGTTTTTAAGGAAGTCAATACTACGTACCTAATAACAACCAGCTCCAATATATGTTAAATTTGAGACTTCTTTTTGTCTTCCATAAGGATGGTCAATTCATTTGACATTTTCAAAACAAAAAAACGTAAGGGCATCACCAATGCAATCATAGATTTTTTTCTTTACATTCATATTCAATCAAAATGAATCTCTCAAATGTTAATGTGAATGTGAAAGAATTTACATAATTTTTGAAAGAAAAAACCTCTGAAATACAATTGTGAATGATAAGTGTGGACATGACGTGACAATCAAATTTGTTCACATTGTAGATGATAAGGTCAAACTTTCATATTCTACTTGAGGGTGTGAATACATCCGTCAATTTTTTAAAAACACTTTCTATTGTTGTTCTCTTTTCTTTTCCATTTTATTTTTTTGTTAAATATTATTTTAGTGGTGTGATGCATGCCACATAAGATTAAATCAACTTTTACATTGGAGGGATCCATTTTGATTGAATGTGAATGAAGAGAGAAAAAATGACACATATGATTGAGGGTGTGAATTACTTCACGGCCACGTAGGATGAAATCCACGGTTGCATTGGTGATGCTCTAATGTTCCTGAACCCCTACGAGACGTCAATCAATAGGAATAAAATGTTGAAACAGATTTAAAATGAGGGGTGACAATTGAATTAAATCTAAACTGCGAGGGTAATAGTGGACTCTTAAGATAATGGAAAAACCCTAGTACGTAGCAGACATCTACCTTTCTCGAACTATAAATTTATCGCATTCCTACCCTTCAGCGCACACCCAGCAGTTCATATTTTCACTCTCACTGCGTGCCGTCGCCGTTCCAAAGCAATCATCAGTTCTCCTTCGCTCTATGAAGTTCTTGAACGGTTCTTATACTTTTATATTATTTGGATTGGATCTTATTATAGCTAGAAATTTTTGCAGAGATTTTCTATGTTGTGCTTCTTTTAATGTAATTTTAATGATTCCAATTTGGAAAAAAAACTTGATTTTATATACTTAATTATACAGATCAGCTTTGATTTATCTTAAAAACATGATTTTAATTCCAGTTTGTGATTGATTTGTGATTGATTGACACTATGGTATGTTCTTATATTAATGGTTTCATATAAAAAATTGGTTCCAATTCGCTTCTAATTTTGATTCTTTATGTGGATTTAATTCTTATGAAGGAACTGATTTTTTATTTTGCTTGGTTCCTACTTCTTTTCTGATGTAGTGTTGCGTGAGTGGAACACTTGCATGTAATGGAAATTATTGAAATGGTAAAAGACCAGTTCGTTATTTTTGGCATTTCATTATCCAAGGTAGGTTTCATTATTTATGTAATCTTTGAGATAAGCCTCTTAAGCTAATTCCCTTACAATTAATGGTTAATTAATCATATTTTTAACAGTTTCAGCAGTTGAATCACTCAAGAGCTTCAAAATTGATGAGGATGAACTTCTATGATTTGATTTCCTACCTTTTTCGAGCTCTACCTAAACCTGACCTTTTCTACTACGCCCTCACGCCTTTGAGTAACCCCTATAAAGCCAGTGCTTCTGTTTCCGTCTCATTAAGAAGTTTAAGCATTGGGCGAGTAATGTCAACAGTGTTTGTCGTTGTAGTGGTGGTGGCAGTCTCGTAAGCCGAAGTGAAAATGGGAACAGGAGGAAGCGAGGCTGAAGGAGGAATGGTTTGCCGAGATTTCATGGTACTGTCCTGGCATTTAACTTCAGGGGAGTGAAGAGTAATCCCTCATATCTTATGATAAGAACCATTTCTCACATGGTTAAAATGTTAATATTCTCACAAGTTCATTGTACCCAGAGAATGTATTAGACTGTAGTTGGTTAGTTTTTCTAAACTACAATAATGTATATACAGTGTATCATAGGGTCCTAGTGATGTATAAATATGTGAAAATAAGCATGCCAACAGCAAGTTGGGTTTTCTCTCATCCTCTCGGTTTATACAACTCTCTCTCTATATTTCGTTTATCTCTTTTGATGACTATATCAACTGCATAGTCTAACTCTCCTCTTTTCCCTTTTCTATTCTCCTGAACTTACAGGTTGGTTGGTCGTCTAACAAGTTACACTTACCATTGCGACTTCTTTTTTGATGAGTTTTGCCTTCTTTTTATAGCACATTCTTTGTATATTTGAGACCATTTGCTTTCGATTTCCATACTTCCATCAATTTCTTCCTTGAATGGAAAATACAGGGATTTTTTGTCTTTAAATTCTTCTTTTATGGTCTCCTTTACTTCATGAACTGTTTCATATATAAACCCAAGTTGCTGCCCATCAGTGTCAGCCTTGTTTATCAGTCAAGAAGTGGCTGCGGCTTTGAGAACAATTGAATCTCCACTCTCAAAAAACGATTGATTCACAAAAAATCATTCATATCAATAGTCGTAAAAGTATTCAATTTTGTAAAAACTTACGTCATGATTGATTCACTATCATTTGCAGTTTTGATTTTTCTTTTATTTATAATTTTAATTTCCTTTTCCCCTTTTACAGATACGCGTGATTCAAGCAGCAATATCATTTGCGACTCAGATCATCGACCAACATTCAATAAAAAATTTCATGCCAATTAAACAATTAAGCGTGGGAAATTTTCTGTGTTCTAATTTTCACATTTATTTTACTTCACATTCTTTAGTTGCACTTTCTAATATTTTTTCTCTCCAACCAAACGAAGCCTAGGGGTTCCATGAAACTTCTAAAACATGTGTTGTTGATGATTTAAGTCCAATCATTGACTATTTCGTGTAATCGGGGTTTTTTTATTTCAAAGATGGGTGAGCTCGAGAATATTATATTGTCTATCTAAGGGTGTAGTGCAGAGTGCACATACACATAAGTATCTACGAGTTTGCGGGTGTAAATAATCAAGTATTTTGTTTCCTTTTGATTTATTGTTTCGCGATGAATAACTCTGGCAGGGGTTCAGTGGGAACGCTCCCGAAACTTTCGGTGTGACGGGTTTTTGCTATTAGAATTTGTTTATGACAGTGGTTTCCTAGCAGCTATTTTTTGTGACTGCTCGAAAAGACGCAACTATTTGAAAGGAAACTTGATTATCTGCAAGCAATGCACGTATACTCCGATATAGTTCCATCATCTTCAATTGTGTCACAGAATATAATACTCCAAAAGTAGTCTCATTCTTCAGTGCTATAAAAGGAGGGCAATTGTAGTCTTATCCCACAAGAATATCCATGCAACCTTGGGCATGAAATAAGGTTAGAATTCCTCTAAACTATATATGATGGGGTAAATAAATACTTCTCTGATGATAGTTGAAAGATTCAAACTAAAATTTAGAATTCCTCTAAACTATTTGTAATTATCTTCCTCTTTTTCTGTTAGCCGCTGATGTGGCCAAAACCTACTATTAACAAATTCACTAGTTTCAAGTAATATAGTGTAAGAATTTACGGATTATAACCCAAGGAACTGGCTATGAAAATGAACTATTATTTCCGTTAATCTAAAGAACGAAAGTTTTGAGATTTTTAAACTAAAACTAAATAAACTACTAAAAGCGGGTAAATCACAATTATGCGATAACAATGAGAGAGGAACGCTAGGGATAGGTTCACCAATTCAATTCCATGCAACGATTTCAACAACTTTGGGATTCGATTGATTATCCATGTGACAAAGGAATTTCTTTAATTAATCATTACTCTTTCATCCAACAATAGCAATTCTGTTAACTTCTAACAACCTATGCTTTATCCATGTAAATTTAGAAAGAGAATAATACATTAAACCATATCAAATCCGCTTAGCTTTCAATATGACTAATTGCATGCACTAATTCATCTAACTCTAGCATGAATTTAAGTCCACGTTGATATCTCTTAGATCATATATGCACGAAATTTCTGCTTAGTCTCAATCATGCGAAATAAATCAATCAAAAGGTAGCTACTCTTTCAAGGCATTAAGTGCAAGAAATCACACTCATAATTATAATCCAATCTAGAGCTTAAATTGAATCAATCACAACACATTCATGAATTGGCTACCCTTACCCTAGCATGATGAAGTTAGTTTTATACCGAAACAAACAAACAATATCATAGTATTCGAAAGATATATCATAATAAAAAAGCATGGAGATGAACAAGAAATCAAACTTGAAATTGTATCAAAGTTGAAAACTATTGTTCTCTTTCTTCTACAAACTTCTAGGAAAAGAAATAGGGTTCCTATTTATACAAACTTCTAGGAAACGAAAAAAATTCAAAAAATATAAATTGGTCCTTCAAGTAAACGTCACAGCAGGTGCTTGAATAAGCGGCACTAGCGTTGAAATTTGTGGACATCTCTGGAAACAATGCTGGCGCATACCGACGCCATCTTAAATTACCTTTTTGCACTTTCACCCCCATGAAGTCCACATTTACCCAGAATGATTCCAATATGTTGACAATGCCCCTCGGTCATTGAAACTCTTAAAAACACTAGGACCCAAATGAATAGTGAGTATGAAACTTGCTTTTCAAATACCCCCACACTTAGACATTGATCATGACAAATTCTTATTAAATATAAACTCATATTTCGTGCCTACTATAAAATTATTAATCAAAAATTCGTATAATTTTATGATCATGTTGACATTAAAAGTGATTTGAAAGTCAAATTAAAGGTCTTAACCAATCCAATTCACTTACCTTTGAGAAGAAGAAAAACACATCATACCTATCATATTCCTAATTGTGACCATAAACCTCTTACAAATGTTTTACTATATGATAACATTACACCTAAGGAAAATAAGCCATTATGGTATTTTGTGTGGAATAGTTTTTCTATTCATGTTGCCTATAATATTCTCTATTGGTTATTTTATATATATATATATATATATATATATATATATATATATATATATATATATAATGACAATTATGTTGTTTGGTTATATTTTAGAAATAAAATAATTTATTAAATAATATTAATTCTTATAACTTCTTAGATCTTTGAAGATTTATGAATTACACTATGGCACATAGGATAATTGGGATGATGATCAGTGGACTTATACATCAAAATTTAATTGTGATTCTAAACACAATATGTTTGACATTATTGTAAACACCCCAATTTCGTACCCTACGATATGATGTCTTAAAACAAAGATAAGAAATATAATTTATAAATTGATTGGACTAACTGACGTTACTTTCCGTTAATATCAGGTAACAGGACTTAACGGGAGTTAACCGAAAACAACAAACTATAAAAGGGCCTAAACTGAAACTATAATTTGACCGTGAAAACCAAAAGGAGCCGTACCATCCTTGGAGCTGCTCCCAAGGGTAGGAGTCGCACCCTCCTTCCTTAAGTCCTCTTCTTGACCTACACGTGGAGCCATGCAGTATCTGTAAACGAATGGCATCCGTTGGTTGCCAATCGCGTTTTCCTCTTTTAAATAGAGCCTTCGGCTTCTCAATTGAAAAGACTACAACACACACACCACACCCTCAAACATACACTCACACACACTCCCTCACACACACTCCCACATACTCATTCACAAACACACACACACCAACACCACCACCCGAAGAGCTCTCTCCCTCTGTCAAAGAAGATGTAGCTTCCCTCCTTGCCCTGAGCGAGACATACGAGCCAATCCCAAAGCCACAGAATTTTGTTACGCTGCAAGAATTTCGCAAAAGATAATGATGATATATTGATGATGATGATGATTATGATATAAGAAAGACTTCCTTTCTCGGAAGGATAGGGGAAACACACCTAAAGACTTCAAACGCCTAGTGGGCTAAAGCCTAGGCATATATACGGGGTTCAGACATTCATGCTTCAAGAGGTAGGTACTCACCTACTAGTCTTTTCCCGCTATTTTAGATAAAATGTAGAATAATTATATTATTTATGCGTGTAAATAGTAATTAATAATAATGTTATAATTAGTTAAATATTAGTATAATATAGTAAGTAATAAATAAAATGTAAATAAAATAATTATGCATGTTTATAGATAATGTTATTATAACTTTATATAGTTAAATTTATAATATATCCTCGTATCGTTAATATTTGGATATATAAACTATAAATACAAACATAGTCGTTATTATGCCCAAATAACATTTAAAACAAAGTGAAGTTATTATATATATATATATATATATATATATATATATATATATATATACTTTTCTAAACTAAACACATTAAAATATATGTTATTTTAATAAAACCCTAAAAACGAGACCGAAAGGGCGAGTTAAGTGTCTAACCCCTTCTCGACTCGTAACTTAGCCCCCGAACCTACATTTTACTGTAACATTTGGTTTTCTTTGTTTAAACATTAAAATAGAGGTGGCGACTCTATACACACATATTTAGAGTCCACACGTACCAAGCGCATTCCACGCGCTTTAGTGTTTTTGAGACAAGTCGTTTTCATGTGACGGTGGGAGTTTCGAAATGGGGGCTCTCATAGTGGCGAAATTGTCGAGGACATTGTTTTAGAAGAAAAAAAACAAAGAGGGCTAGACCCAATTTTGAAAATGTTATTTTCTTTATAAATGTGTACATGCTATGTTATTATTACTACTTGCTTTTGGCAATTGATATTTGTGATTTATATTTGTGTTGACAAAAAGCCTACATGTAAATATTATTTTATTCATCGTCAATTTTTTTGTGGATTAGGACAAACATGTAATTAATATGATTAGATAGTTTCCCCACTTTTCTTTCTATTTATTGATGTGATTGAATGGCCATCTCACGCGATCGTTTTTTCCCATAATTGCGACTAATCGGCCAAGAAAATTCACAAAATAACAAAAAGATGGACAAATTTATTTTTACGCTTTATATTACTTTAAAAGTTTCGACTTTCCTAGCTAACTCACGCCGCGTGCGTATAGATATTCGGTACTACTGCGAAAACCAAAGCTTGACCTACCCTGCATCGACCACATGTATATCTTTTCATTGACGATGGGTTTTGTACCCAAAGTTAATGACCAATCACGAGAAAAATATATTTTTCTTGATCAAACAAAATGCATTGAGAATGATCAATGAATTTGATGGTATCTCATTAAACGATTTGAATGGTGTGTCAGGAAAAGTATCGCCCACCGGGATTTGTTCAATCTTGGGAAGTCGAAAGGTAAGTGGAATACGAAGGTCTTATACTATGGAAAAAAATTCAACGTTCTAGGACCTAATAAAGAGAGTCAAAACAAAGGTATGATTGTCGACCAACTTTAGAAAAAAAAAAAAAAATCTCCATTAAATAAAAACACCTTTGTACTTTCCAAACCATGTTTTTTAAGACATACCTTCTTTGACCCTTTTTTCCTCGAAACGTAGCCCGATGTAGAAGGAAGAGATAGTACTGGTCGTTTGATAAGAGATTTGAGTTCAAGATTAGAGGCAGTTCGAGACATAACAAATTTGGGTTTAAGAACGAAGGAAGTTCGAGGCAGTGCATTTGAGTTTGAATACAGTCGGATTCGGCTAAACTATTTGGGTAGAATGGCCCTTGAAGATGAGCAATTTGTTATTGGCGAAGTAAGTTCCGGTTCAACCCAAATCTGAATTCGAGGATTTTCTAAAATGAGAATGGATACCCATATGGAAGGAAACAAACGGATGGTCGGAAATATTTTGGAAGGTTTAACGAAAATCTTAACCCGCTTTTCTCAATGAATCAAAAATTTGAAATCCTTAGAGTACAATCTCTTTGCTCTCCCAAAAGTCAATTTTCCCACCACAACATAAAATGTTTTCCCTCAAACATCAACCCCTTCACCCAAGACATTATCATTCCAAACCAAAACATTTACGCTTTTCCAAAGTATCTACTTCCAAAA